>CM053622.1:422760837-422781508 GCA_028646595.1 Phalanger gymnotis | reverse complement strand
TTTTCGTTTGGAGCCTCAGGGACGCTGAATGCGTAGGAAATATGCCTTCTGGGAAAAGTTCTTGATGTGGAGAAAAGGCCTGTGAACATTACCTTTTCAGGGAATTGTGGGTCTAGGGAGGACCTTTCTAACACCTTCATTTCACATAAGAAGAAACTGAGACCAAGAACGAGGAAGTGATTGGCTGAGCTGGGGGTAGAACCCAGGCCTTCTGCTGATTTTCAACCCAGCATTCTGCTCTATCATGTTGCTTTTTAACTGGAAGGAAGATACTTTTGGCTTATGGCTCCCATAAACCCGGAGACTTGGGGAAAGCATTTTATTGTCAAGACTAAGTGTTTCTTCCTAGTGATGTGGGGCATGGTAGATAGGCCACTGGGAATTATGGGTTCAGAACTCCTCCCCTGCCAAAACAAGTTAAAAACATAATAGGTCGCTCTCAGAGTCCCTCCTCAGATGTCTCATTGATGTCTGGGAGATTTAAATATTCAATTCAATACAATGCTTAGGAGGCAGTAGTAACATGGGGGAAAAACCCTGACTCTTGAGTCAGGAGGTCCTAGGTTCAAATTCCATCTCTGATGATTACCACTTGAGTGACCTTGGGCAGTTACATCATCTTCCTAGGCCTTATCTATAAAATGAGGAGGTTAGACTAGTCATCTGGAGGATGGAAGACACTGGCATCTGAAAACCCTTCATGGACAGGCGGGCCCCTGAATTTGGCTGTGAAGGAAGAACCTCAACGAGATGGGATCAAGGCAGGCAGGGAGTTCATTTAGACCTTAGGGATGAATAAATGAACATTTGTTGTTGTTGTTGAGTCGTTTCAGTCGTGCCTGACTCTTTGTGACGCCATTTGGGGTTTTCTTGGCAAAGATGCTGGAGGAGTTTGCCATTTCCCTCTCCAGCTCATTTTACTGATAAGGAAACTAAGGCAAACAGGGTGAAGTGACTCGCCCAGGGTCACACAGCTAGGAAGTGTTTGGGGCTAGATTTGAACTCAGATCAGTCTTCTTGATTCAAAACCTAGTGTTCTAGCCTCTGAATCACCCAGCTGCCCTTAATAAACATTAAGTGCTTAATACATGCAAAGCATTGTACCGAGTTCTGGGAATACAAATAGAAAAGCGTGACAAATGACTCTCCTTTTGGGTTTATACCTCCCAGTCCTTATCATTGACAGACCTTTCCAATCTTTCTCAGAGACTTCAGTCTACCTTACGTTCTTCTTCTCCATCCCTGCCTGCTGTGTTTCTCAGGGAGGTTCACATCTATATTGACGGACCTTTTAAATACCCTATTTTCCCAGTTCCTGGATCCCAATTCTCCTCTATGCCCTCCATCTACATCAGCCACTCACTGAGGTGCTCACATATTACCCCAAAGTGCTCCATGGCCAAGGTTTTGAATTCTGAAGTTCCTGTCTCTTAGCCATAGCTCCTCATCCTTCCCTTCTATCCCTGTCTTGCACAACAATCCCGCTCTCAAGAAACTCACATTCTAATGGAGCAGCCAATGCCTAACATTGATGTGAATGAAGGCACAAAGCCAGCTGAGAAGGGTAGGAGAGTGGGTGGAAAATCCCTCCTCCACCTTCCATCCTCCTCTTTCCACCTCTCCCCATTGTATTATTATTAATATTATTAATAAACTTTATTCCATCCTTCTACACCCCTGTTACAAATATTATTTCATCTAATCCTCCCAACAACCCTGGAAGGTAGGTGCTATTATTAGCTCCATTGGACAGTTAAGGAAACTGAGTCAGTCAGCGGTTAAGTGACTTTCCCAGAGCCATACAGCTAGGAGGGGTCAGAGGTCAAATTGGAGTTCAGCTTTTCTTGACTCCAGGCCCAGTATTTGATTCACTGTGCACGTAAGACATCACTATAATTACAGGCCCTGAAAAATTTGGAGATCCTAAGGGTGGCAATTCTGTAAGATAACAATCCATCTAGTATGTGAATATATCAGTCAACTAGCATTTATGTGATTTGGAGGGGTGGGCAGAGAAAGGGAATTATTTCTGAATTCCCCAGAATAATTTAATGTTTTATATTCCAAGCAGGCATACTTCTAGGGTAATATCTAAACCTTCCCTCTTAGGCTCTATCAAGCATTGTGTGAACTTTATAATATTTTCCCCAATTACATGTAAAAACAATTTTTAACATTTATTTTTCTTAAATTTTGAGTTCTAAATTCTCTCCCTCCCTTTCTTCCCCACCCCCAAATGGTAAGCAATTTAATATGGGTTATATATGTACAATCATGCCAAACATATCTCCATATTAGTCAGAGCATTGTGTTGACATACCAATGCTCATTTCACCTAATTTTCTTAGGGTAGTCCAGAAATCTTTTTTAGCATTCTGGATCTAACCTTTCTTTCAACAGGCTGCCTCTAGACAGCCCTTCACCTGCCTGGTACTTGCTCTCCTTTCTTGAACCCTCCATGCTCTCATTCAATCCCCCTAACTGGCTCCTCAAATATCTTTTATGTCAGAGATGGGAAGCCACTCAGATTCACTTGGATGAGACCTCAATCCTCCTTATAAAAACCCTGACTGTGATGGAATACTACTGTGCTGTAAGAGATGACAAGCTCAGTGATCTTAGAAAAACATGGAAAGACTTCCTTGAGATAATGAAGAACTAAATGGGCAGAACCAAGAGAACGTTGTATACGGTAACAGCTATATTGTTTTAAGAACAACTTGGAGTGAATAAGTTATTTTGACTATTGTAAATACCCAAATTAACTATAGAGGACATATGAAGAAAGAAGCTATCTGCATCCAGAGAAAATACAGATAAATAGAAGTGTGTATAGAAGTTTTACATACAAACATACATTATCCATACACACACATACCTATTTGTGTCTAATGGTAGCCATCTCTAGGGGTGGGAGGGGGAGAGTTAAGGAAAAAAGGTAGAAAAAATTTACATGATAATCTTGTATATTTGAAAGGAATGACAAGTTGCACATATTAGATTTGCATTTTCAGGTGCAATCATCTTTTTTATTGTACTATGTTATGGAAATGCTTATTTTATTCTATAAATTAAAAATAACATACTTAAAAAAACCAAAACTTTTACTTTCATCTGTATCACTGAGCATCCTTGTTGTGTGGGATGGGACCCAGGTGTTCTTGCACTGGAAAAAGAGGACTGATGGAAGCTTGGCCTAACCCTCATGTCACATCAATTGCCACTCTCTTGCCATGGGCTCTTTTAAAAATTTTTTCTTTTCTTATTATGGACATAACATGCATCAGCAAATCTAAGGAGAAGGAAAAGGATTGGACCTGTGATTTCACTGATCAATGTCTCCTGTCATTCATTCTTGGGCTCTCTCCAGGCTTCTCTTCCTTCTCAGTGAGTGCCATGTTCTCCATTGAAGAAAGTTCTGCTATAGGGCCCTACTCTTATTGGAGACTCCTTCCCTTGGACTACCATTGTTGAAAAGACTCCAGGCATGCTTCGCCTCTCTCACATCTGGACTCTCCACAATCCTCCTTTTTCTCCCAACCTCCTGCTGCCTTGCCTTCCCCTCCACTTTCCCTTCCTTTTCAAAGTCCCTTTAGCTAAGTGTTGTCTTCCCCTCTGTGAAAATATAAGGTCCTGGAGGGTGAGGACTGTCTGGCTTGGTTGTGTTGGAATCTCGAGCTTCAAACAGTGCCTGACACATAGTGAGAGAATGTTCTACCTATTTAGACGTCTATCATTGGTGTAAGGAGCACCGCCCCCCCCAGATAAGGAAACTCCTACAAAATCAGGTCAGCACCTCCTGTGCATTTTTTAATCTTTTAAGAGTTGCCTTGGGCATTGAGATGTTAAGTGACTTGAGTGGGGTCACAGTATGTGGCCAGTATATAGCAGAGGCAGGTCCTTCCTACCTTTCAGGTTGGCTCTTTATCTACTATGTCGTGCTGCCCCTCAAAAGAGGAGCATTTAAATATACAAGGGAGAGAAAATGGGATTGTATATGAAACTGGGAATTTCCATTATGTAGAGTTGTTTTAAATAGTGTATATTAAATTTAACCTGGTGGTAACAAAACTGTCCCACTCGTCTGTGTCTTCTTTTGAGTTCCTTCCTTTGGGATTATTTATTAATCCTTTTTACCCTCAAAGCATGGACCCCACCTATATCTCAGCAAGAGATGGGACAATCTTCTGGCTCCTCTAAGAATCTCTGTAATTCTGTGCCTTAGGCTGGTGAATCAGAAGCTTCCTTTCCTGGTGAACAGGGTTGCCCATTTGTCCCTCTGCCCTTCCACTGTATCCACTGGAATCCCTCTGTTGTCAACAAACTGCCTTTCCTATTAAGCCTGTGCCCTCTACCGGGAAATTTCTTTGTATGTATTTTTATATTTATTTATACGCATATATGATGTTTTCTACCTGATAGACTGTAAGCTCCTTGAGGTCAGGGACTGTTTTATTTTATCTTTGTATCCTCAGCAACTAACACAATGCTTGGTATTATATCCTTCATTGTTGTTCAGTCATTTCAGTTGTGTTCAACTCGTTGTGACCATGTTTGGGGTCTTCTTGGCAAAGATACTGGAGTAGTTTGCCATTTCCTTCTCCAGCTCGTTTTACAGATGATGAAACAGGATGAAGTGGCTCGCCCAGGGTCATATAGCTAATAAGTGTCTGAGGCCGGATTTGAACTTAGTAAGATGAGTCTTCCTGACTCCAGGCCTGGCACTCTATCCACTGCATTACCTAGCTTTGTATATAGTGGGCATTTAATTAAAGCTTATTGATTTGAATTGAAGAAAGGATGGGAAGATCTGGCTATACTAAAAGAAGGGAGAAGGGCTTATCAGGTACATGGGGGGGTGAGAATTACTTGAGCATTTATGCCCTAAGTAGCCTCTGGATTGCTAAAAGGAATAGTTTCCTCCCTCTTATTCACTTATTCACTTATTCACTTCCTTGGAAGGGGCAGAATGACTTAGGGCCAGTTAGGGCCAGGATTCATGGTAGAAAACACTCAGGCTTTAGATGAGGGTCTGTAAGGTATTTGTACTTTACCAGGGAAGGGGACCAGGGTGCAAGGCAGGAAGTAGAACTGAGGCACCTGAGAGCTGTGCCATTCTTCTGCCTTCCCCTGACCCCTCTCCTTCCCCAGCATGATGTCGAATACAGCATCACCATTTCCTACAGCTCTACAACCTGCCTATTGACCTCGCATCCTGGTCAATTCTCCCCTGCCATCTTCTGCTAGGCAGAGGTTGTGTGAACGTGGCTTTTATAGAAACAATGACCTAAAAGTCTAGATTCTGGGATCAGATATTCCAATAATTGACTGTATAAACTTGGGCAAAGTGACCTAGTGACTACTTAATTCATTAGATCATAAAACTTATAGCTGAACAGGACCATTGTATTAGAGGTCATGGAGTCCAACTCTATTTTACAGCTAGGGAAACTGAGGCCTAGAGAAAGGAGGTGAATTGATGAACATCACTTTGGAACCCAGGTCTTTTGACTCCAAACCTGGTGGGCCTTCCAATAGGATGCACTGCTTCTATAATTCAACTGAATTTACATTTTTTCGCATTCCTGTTATTTCATTCTAGGTGCTGGGAATGTTCTTTCTATGAAATGATGTTCTTTATAGATAAGATCCAGTGCCTGCTTTCAGGGAGCATCTAATCTTACAGGAGCAAAAAATGAATACTTTTATTATAAAAAAGGCAAGTGAGATAAATGTAAACGGAAGGTCTTGTCTAGGCACTATGAGAAATTCAAAGAGGAAGAGATCCCCTTAGGTTGGGAAGTGGGGATGTTAGTCCTTCCTGGAGAAGGAGGTCTGAGTTGGGTCTTGAAAGAAGGGAGAGTTGGAGTATGTTCTGGGCATCCTAAAACCAATAGAGAGCCATGTGAGTTTATTGAGTAGGGAAGTGACAAAGTCAGACCTGAGCTTTAGAAAAATTGCCTTAGCATCGGTGTGGAGGATACATTGGAATAGGGTAAGATTCAACGCAAAAGGACCAATTGCCATAGTCCATATGGGTGGCAATGAGGATATGAACAAGGGTCATAGCTGTGTGAGTACAAAGAAGCGGATGGATGCAAGACATGTTGTAGAGGTACAAACCTCACCATTTAGTAACTGACTGGATATGTGGGATGAGGGAGATTAAAAATTGAGGATAATACAGAAGGATGGTGATGCCCTCAACTGGAAGAGGGAAGTTTGGAAGAGGGGTGGGTATGAAACAGTCAAAATAGAACTCTGGTTTTGGAGTCCTGAAACCTGACCTGGTGCTTCCCAACTGTGTGACTCTGGGCAGGTGATTCGCTTCTTTCATCCTCCAGCTCTTCATCTGTAAAATGGGCATACCACCATCAGAACCATTTCCCAGCACCATTGTGAAGAAAGTGCTTTGTAAACCTCCAAGTGCTGCAGCAGTGTGAGTCATTATAATGTGATTTCTCTTGCCTTGAAGGATGATTAGGATTCAGAAAAGCAGAGTGGAGATGTGGCAGAGAGGACATTCCAGGTGCTGGGGGAGGGAATACCATGAGCAAGGCCCTATCTTGAACTGGACTTGCCTCGCTGGGCTTGTCACAGAAAGAGGCAGAAGATGGGGCTCCCCCGCCCCTGGTGAGCCGTCTGCTTGTCGGTCCATCCGTCCATCCATCGGCCTGTGAATACCTTTCTCTGTGTGAGCAGCTTTTCCTGACAGCTAATATTTCACAGGAACGGGAGCCAGCTCTCTCCCTCCCACTCCCTCTCTTCTGTTTATGAAGCCGAGGGTAAGTGTTTAATTAGTTGCCTAATTGCCTGGGTAATTGGTAGACATACTCAGTTCTCCAAGTAATCAGTCTGAACAGGCCTCGAAAATATCTGGCCCAATATTCATTAGTGCAGTTAAATCGTTAAACAGTTACTGTGTTTGGTTCCTGACAAGGCCCCACAAACAGCTGCGCTCGCTGCATCCATCCCGGCATCGCTCCCAGAGCTTTGCCCACACGCAGACAGACGTCTCCGCTGTCTTGCTAGGCCAGACGGACAGACAGGGTTGAGGGTAGGGGTTGGGGAGACCTTGGGTGGACAACCCCCAGGTCACCTCTGAACGGGTTGACTCAACCCAGGCTCCGGGTGAGGTAGGGATTTGGAGATATGCCCACTTCTTTCCCTCCTGGCCCTGATGCCCCAGTTGGTTTTTCTCTTCCAATTGTACAGCCTCATCTGAGCTTAGGGGGAGTAGAAGGTGGTGAAATGTGGGAATGGGCAGGGAATCGTGGCACAATGGAAAGCGAGTTGGCTTGAGTCAGAAGATGTGGGTTCAAATCCCACTTCTGATGTCTTTGTCATTACTGTGCCTCAGTTTCTTTAACCGTAAAATAAGGAGGTTGGGCTAATGGCCTCTGAGGTCCCTTCTGCCTCTAGATATATGATGCTTCCATGCTGTTTATCGCTCTTGTGGACCACTCCTCCTGGAAGCTGAGAGAGGAGGACCAAATAGAGAACTGGAGAGAGCTTTGGCTTCTTATCTCAGCTCTACTCGTTTTGGCCGTGTGATCTTGTGCCAGTCGTTTGACGTTTCTGAGTCTCAGTTTCCCCTCTATAAAATGGGAACTGAACAAGATGTTCCATAAGACCCTTTTCAGTTCTCATGTTTAGGGGCGAGGAGGCAAGGGGACCTTCTCTCCTCGTCAGGGGGATGGGCTGTTAGCACCTGGAAACACTATGGAGAAAGAAGGGCTATTAACACCTGGAGAAACCAATCAAACACCTGGCTTGAGCTGCCCAGCCTGCCTCAGCCCTTTCTACCCTCTCTGGGTCCCTGGGTGCCTCAGGGTCTGATGACCATTACAGGGCTGGCCTTGGGAGCAGAAGGGTGAGGGTTTGACCCTTGGGTCCCCTGTCCCTCCTACCCTATTTCTCTTTCCTTTCCATTCCATCTGTCCCTCGTTCTTGCTAACCTCCCCTTTCCCTTTTCTTTTCTTCTTTTCCCTCCCCCCAATCCCGGCCCCCCAGCAGGGCTGCTGTTTGTAAAGCTGGTTTTGCCATTAGCAAAGCCTCAATGCGAATATTGTCTCTGCGGGTGAGCCTGCAGATTCTTCTCTCCCCTCCCCTTCCCACCCTCTCCACCCCCAAACTCTCCTTAAAGGGACACAGCCTCATCCTCTTCCCCCCCCAACCTCCACTGTCTCCTCTCTCCACTGGGTCCCCTGACATACTAGTGCCAACCCGTTCCTGGGAGCGGCAGGGTGCCCCTATTGACATAGTCCCTCCTGCTCCCAAATCAGTAGCAAAAGGGCGGTGGCGATTAGCCAGGGGTGAAGGAGGAGGGATACAGGAGAGCTGATTTTTTTTTTTTTTGGCAATAAGGAGGGAAGCAATAGGGTCCTTTAAGGAGAGGTGGAAACCAAGATTGTAGGTTACAGTCTCAGCCTTTCAACTGAATGGAGCAGAACTGGGAGACCGAAGGGTCATGTTTGGCTCCCACACCAGGCAGGTTAAAGGTGAACTCTTTAAAAATGGGATCTAGACCTCCTCCCCGATGGGTGGGATATCAGGCATCGCCATAAAAGCTAAGCGTCTGGCTTAGTGCTGTCCCAGGCCAGGGAGCTCCCTAGAGGCAGACAGCCTGGCTACTAGGAGAGGCACCAGCCTTCAAGAACTAACCCCATTCTTGGAAAAGGAAGTCGTCATCATGCTCTGGCTTAAGGGCTTCTAAAAGGTCACTGTTCTTAAAGAATCAAACTGCATCCCACCCCCACTCCCCACCCCCAGCATGAGACCTACTATACTGGGCAAATTCTCCATCACTAGTCCCTCACTGTTTTGAGTTAAGGCACAGAAGGAAGAGGGACTAGCCCTGTGATTTCAGTAGTACTGGGTACTCCCAGAGGAGGGAAATCCCTTTACCAGTGCAGGGCAGCACCTCTTCTGCAGCTTATGGTTTTAGAGAATTTGCCTGGCAGTAGTATCAAACAGAAACTAGGGCCGCTAAATGTTACAGGTTGCATATTGACTTATAAAACAACACATTGACATTATCTATGTTCTATTGTATTATAATTTATTTTGTTAAATATTTTCCAATTACATTTTAATCTGGTTCACACAACACTGGAGTGTTACCCTGCTACTTAGCAGGCCCTGTGTTTGACACTCTGGCCTAGGGGACTGGGAGGTCCAGAGTAAAACCTTATTTAGGAATTAATAAAGAAAATCTAATTATTTTATGGTAGACCAAAGATTTCAGACTTATATATATATGTATATATACCCATATACACATACATACATGCATACACACATACATATATGTACACATATACATATGTATACATACACCTACATGTATACACACATGCACATATACATATATTATACATGCATATCTACATACATATACATATATGTATATATATAATGTTTGTTGCTCTGAAGCTGGTACTTGTGGGAAGTGACTAACTCCCTCTCCCCCCTCCCATTTTTTCTTTCAGAAACATGAAGAGAACATTAAAAAAGTATCCTAGTCTGATCCATCATGAAAGAGAAAGCACAAGACTTTGTTTAACTGCCAATTCTAAAACAACGTTTTACACTAGACTCTTTCCACATCATTCTTATGAAAGGCCTAACCAGTTTTTAACTCGCCCCCACCCCCACCCCCCAGCTCCCTTTCTCCCCATCAGCCAAGGAAGGACTCCTCCCTGAAGTGATTAAGGTAATGACCATACTAAGAGAGAGAAGGTCTTTGATCACTTTAGTTAATGGACGGATCTCTTAAGTTCACCTTTGACCAGCTGGAAAGGAAAGTCCTTGAAGGGGGCAGTTTAAAAGAGTCTGAATAGTTTTTTTAAAATGATTCTCCAAAGGTGTGTCCGAAGTTCTTATTGTTAGGTTTGATGAAAGAAAAAAAATGTTAATTGAATTTTACCTGAGTCCTGGAACTATGTGTTAAAAAAAAAATCTCATTGCGGAATTTGTCTACTGTTTAATATAATGAATTATAACTTGAAAATGGCCTGTCAGAGATGGATTTTGAAAACCATGAGGGTAAACTCTCCCTTTCTCGTTCTCTCTCTCTCTCTCTCTTTCTCTCTCTCTCTCTCTCCCCCCCCCTCTCCCCTCCCCACCCCTTCTCCCTTCTCTTTCTCCTCTCCCTCCAAGCAGAAATACTTTGATTAAACTAATATAAATCTAATAAAATTGTTTCTGGCAGGCTTGTGCCTAAAATGCAAAGCATAGAATTTTCTTCCACATTTTCTACTTTCTCTCAAGGTACAGAAGACCCCTGTGAAACTGCAAACCTATCACCTAGGCAGAGGTTAACACGCTAATCTACCAATACCCCCTGAAACAGGTGACTTAGATTGGCTTATCATATCAATTAGCTGTCACCTAGATGTGTCCAGAGAGGATGAGACGAAGTGTTGTTAGAGGGCTCTGTAGGGTCCCCATCAAAAAATTATGCAACTGGAGACTCTGCAATTGGGAAAACAGGGAAAGGTCTCACCAGGGAGAGTTAATTCATCAAATTATCTAGCTGTTATCTTGAGAGCCTGCTCCTGAGGCTAGTCAAGTTTCAGTGGGGTGAAAGGATTGGTAAAGAGGAATGGTATTGACATGCCATAGGATGCATCCAGGTTGGCCAAATGTGAAGGTAGAGCATGGAGGGATGGAAGAGTGGACAAGGGAGTGCCTAAGAGAGGGGAAGACACTAGAGACACACCTTGGCCAGCTTCACGATGGAGCCAGCCTTAGGTGTTAGGAAATGACATCCAAAATGGCAACCGCATAGTGTATTGAGTCCTTGAGCAAAGGCTATCCCTGAACCTAAGAGACAAAAGCACAAAAGATCTTAGTCTCTGGAAATGGTAGCCAAGGGAGCACAGGGAGCTAATCTAAGCACATGGAAAGTGTTAGGTACTAGGGTTAGGCAGGGGGTCATTTCCTTCCAACAAACATTTATTGACATCTTTCCACCAAATTTCTCATTAGAATCTTGAAGCTGATTTAGTCTATAAGCATATCCTTAGTGCATCCCATGGATTTTTTCTTTTACACCATTGATTTCATAGGTGTAGAGATCATCCCACTCCCACAACCCGCCCCCATGCAAGGAAATCATCAGGTTATCTCAATTTTTTCTGATATTTATCTTGATTTTACCTATTTATTTGCATGTTTCTCCCATTAGAGCTCCTCAAATGCAGGGATTGTCTTTTGCCTTTCTTTGAATCCCCAATGCTTAGTACAGTGCCTGGCACATAGTAGATTCTTAATAATAATTGATTATTGACTTAGCTTGACTTGAAACTCCACCTACTAATGCAGTTGGGCATTGGTCACAGGTGGGACCTCCTCTCTCTCCCTCCCTCTCTTTCTCTGTCTCTGTCTCTCTCTCTGCCTCTCTCTCTCTCGTTCTCTCTCTCCATTAGACCACCCTACCTCTCATCCCTTGAATTATAGAAAGCAAATTTCTACTTCTTTGTGATTCAGGGTGAACATCTACAAAAACAACAACCTCTTTCTACCCGCTAACTTAAAATTGCCCAATCTCTAAGGTCATTTAGCTTAACCTCAGTCTAAACAAGAGCCTTCCCAATAATATCCCGGCTTGAATGGCTGAACAAGTTGTGGTATGTGATTGTGGTAGAATGCTGTTGTGCTGTAAGAAATGATGAGCAGGATGGTTTCAGAAAAGCATAGGAAGACTTAAATGAACTGATGCTGAGTGACGTGAGCAGGACCAGGAGAGCACTGTACACAGTAGCAGCCACACTATGAGATGGATCAACTGTGAATGACTTAGCTACTCTCAGCAATACAATGATCCAAGACACTTCTGAAGGACTCAGGATGAAAAATGCTATTCACATCCAGAGAAAGAACTGATGGAGTCTGAATGCAGACCAAAGCATGTTGTTTTTTACTTTATTTTTCTTGGAGGTTTTTGTTTGTTTAGGTCTGTGTTTTCTTTTGCAACATGTTTTGCCTGACTGCACATGTATATTCAATATCAAATTGCTTGCATATGCATATGGTACATGTATAAATATGTATCTCTCTCTCCCTCCCCTTCTCTCTCTCTCTCTCTCTCTCTCTCTCTCTCTCTCTCTCTCTCTCTGTCTCTCTGTGTGTGTGTGTGTCTCTGTGTCTCTCTGTCTCTCTCTCTGTCTGTCTCTCTGTCTCTGTCTCTCTCTGTCTCTCTCTCTCTCTCTCTCCTCTTAAATATTTTGCAGGTAGGTGAGTCAGAGGATAAAGAATTGGAGCTGGACTCAGGAACACTTGAGTTCAAATTAGTTTTAAATACTTTCTAGTTCTATGACCCTGGGCAAATCACTTAGCCTCTATTTGACTCACTTTCCTCATCTATAAAATGGGGATAATAATATTACCTACCTCCCAAGATCGTTGTGAGAATGAAAGGAAATAATATTTTAAAATTGCTTTAACATAGCTAATGTGGAAATGTTTTGCATGATTGCACATGTAAAATTTGCTTGCCTTCTCAAGGAGTGGGGAGGGGAGGAAGGGAGAAAATTTGAAATTCAAAATTTTTAAAACTCAAATTTTTTTTAAATGTTAAAAAAATTTTGTTTACATATAATTGAGAAAAAATAAAAATAAACAACATGAAAATGCTTTGTAAAACTTAAGGTTCTCTCCATATGTATTTTTTTCATTGTTCAGTTACTTTAGTCCTGTCAAACTCTGTGTGACCCCATTTGGGGCTTTCTTGGCAAAGATATTAGAGTGGCTTGCCATTTCCTCCTCCAGATCATTTTACAGATGAGGAAACTTAGGTAAGCAGGGTTAAGTGATTTGCCCAGGGTCACACAGCTAGGAAGTATCCGAGGCCAGATCTGAACTCGGGAAGATGAATCTTCCTGACTCCAGGCCTAGCACTCTATCCACTATGCTACCTAGCTGTACTACTATGGTGGTGATGGTGTTGTTAATAGAATTTTAGAGTTGTAAAGAACATTAGAGACCTTCTAGCCAAACTCCCTCATAGTAGAGATGAGGAGCTGGGACCCAGAGTGATTGAGTGATTTGGCTGCGGTCACACAGGTGTTTCCCAGGCTGATGAAATCGCAGGTCTAGACAAAAGTAATAGTAATTAATATAATTTGTAATTAATACTAGCATCATTTACATTCATACCCATGTGATGTAAATAGTTAAATTAATGGTCATATTAAAGAAACCCTAAGATCACAGATGGGACCTGAACCCTCCTCTCTCTCCCTCCCTCTCTCTCTGTCCCTCCCCCTCTCTCTCTCTGTCCCTCGCTCTCTTTCTGTGTCTCTCCCTCTCAATTAGACCACTCTGCCTCTCGTCCCTTGAACTATGGAAAGCAAATTTATAATAAGTAGAAAATAAGTAGAAAAATCAGGACTTGGTTCCATGTCTCTTTGTCAGGACTCCAATCAAAATTCCAGAGGCCCAATGATGGAGCATATTACAGAGTTGTGTTAGACTCAAATGCACAAAGAGATGCTCATTTTTGGACATACATGGTCAAGGTGGGAATTTCTTTTGCTTGACTATGCATATTTCCTATTATAAGAGTTTAGTATTTTGTTTTTCAATGGGGTGGGAATAAGATGGAGAGAGAATAGATTTTTGTTAATGGGAAAAAATTAAATTAAAAAATCTCTTCAGTGAAGGGAAATATACCATTTTTGAGGCGTATTCCATTTGTGGATATTTTTAATTGTTTTCCTAACATTCACCCTCAGTTTACCTCTTTAATCTTGGTTCTGTACTCTGGACCAAATACAACATAATAATCCTTAGAACAGTTATCCTGTTTCTTCTGAGTCTTCTCTAGGCCAAATGTGCCATTTTCTTGCCACCTTCTATCAACCAATTTTCACAGGACACAGACTCAAGGCCTTTCAGCTTATCAATGTTCCTTTTAAAATGAAAAAAAATTACTTTATTGACATCTTTTGTTTTTACATAATCTTCATTTCCAAATATATACCTACCTCTCCCACTACCTAGAGAATTACTCTTTGTAACAAAGAATAAAAAAAAAGAAAGAAGTGAAAAAACCTTACTATCTCAATGGATTCTGACAAGATGTAGAATTCTATCTGCATAGGTAGTAGTGGATAGAGTGCTAGACCTGGTATCAAGAAGACTTGAGCTCAGATCTTGTCTCCCTTGTTAGCCATGTGACCCAGAAAGTCAATCAACTTCTGTCTGCCTCAGTTTCCTCAACTGTAAAATGGGAGTAATATGGCACCCAACTTGAAGAGTTGTGAGGATCAAATGAAATACTTGTAAAAGTGCTTAGCCCAGTGCTGGACACATAGCAGGCACTATATAAATCTTTATTTGGGGCAGCTAGGTGGCACAATGGATAAAAAACAGGAGTTAGGCCCTGGAGTCAAATTCCAATCTGGCCTCAGATACTTACTAGCTCTGTGACCCTGGGCAAGTCACTTAACCCCAATTGCCTCCCCCCAAACAAAAATAGCTGAATCTTTTTTGGGGGGAGGGAAGAAGGTAGGGCAATTGAGGTTAAGTGACTTGCCCGAGGTCACACAGCTAGTAAGTGTGTCAAGTGTCTGAGGCCAGATTTGAGCTCAGGTCCTCCTGACTCCAGGGCTGATGCTCTACTCACTGTGCCACCTGACTGCCCTCCCAAAATAAAAATAAATAAAAAACAGATCCTTATTTCTTTCCTTTCCCCCATACCCATCGTATCCCACCTATACAAATAAGGAAGGGAAGCGCATTTTTTCACTTCCTCTCTGGGCCAAGATTGAGCATTATTAATTACATGTGGTTCGGGGTTGGTTTTTTTGGTGGTTGTTATCACGGTTCTTCCCATTTACATTGGAAATGTGTTTATTGTTTTCCTCCTTATTTCATTCTGCAACAGTTCAAACAAATGTGCTCATGCTTGTCTGCATTCTTCATAATCATTGTTTCTTATGGCACCAAAATATCCCATTACATTCACGTACCACAATTGGCGTGGGTAACCATCCCTCGGTTGATGGGGATCTCCTTTGTTTCCAGTTCTTTGCCAGCACAAAAAGTACGCCATGAATATTTGGACACATATGATGCCTCTCTTTCTTTTCAGTCTTTGGACTAGATCAAAGGGTATGGCTACTTTTCTTCCTTTTTTATTTTTAAGCAGAATTTCAGAATGCTTTTGAGAATGGTTCACCAATTCATAGTTCATCAATGGTGTATTAGAGTGCCTGTCTTCCCAAAGCTCTTCCAATATGGACTATTTCCATCTTTGGTCATCTTCAACAATTTATCAATATTCTTCTTTTTTTTGGAGTGGGGAGGGCAAGGAAATTGGGGTTAAGTGACTTGCCCAAGGTCACACAGCTAATTAGTGTGTCAAGTGTCTGAGGCCACATTTGAACTCAGGTCCTCCTGACTCCAGGGACGGTGCTCTACTCACTAGCTACCTCATCAATATCCTTCTTAAACTGTGGTGCCCAGAGCTGAAAAAAATACTGCAGAGGTCATCTTACCAGGGCAGAATACAGAAGCACTATCATCTTCTTATTCTTAGAAACGATGCCTCTCAATAGAGAATAAGATAATATTAGCTTTTTTGGCTGCTATGTTATATTGCTCACTGCATATTGAGCCTCCAGTCTACAAAAACCTCCGGATACTTTTCCAACTACTGTCTAAACCAGGTCTCTCCTACCTCATGCTTGTGAAGTTAAAATGGAAGACTTCGTATTCCTCCCTATCGAATTTCACTTTATTAGATTCAACTCTCTCATTGAGCCTAGCAAGATCTTTTTGGATCCTGACACTGTCATCCAATGTTTTAACTATCCTCTCTAGCTTTGTGTGGTCTAGATGTTGGATAAACATGCTGTCTATGCCTCTCGTCAAGTCACTGATGGAAATATTTAACAATGTAGGACCAAGCATTTATGGTGGGGAGAGGACTTCCTGACCTTCAGGTTTCACAACTCAAAGTCCTTTGCCCCAATTCCAGTGTGAGCTCTAACTTGTCAGTAGCCCCATAGAGTCCATAATGGTGGAGATGAGACTCCCCAATTCCAGGGCAGATATCTTACCGCAAAGAGGGAGGCAGAACTCGTCTTTCACTCTGAGGTTGCCCAAATAAAGTACATAAACGCAAGGAGAGCCCTAAGCTCTGGATTGGTGTTTCTGAATTGGATCCCATACTATGACTACAGAACTAATTCTTTGAGAATGAAGGATGAATGATAATTAGTAGGAGGAAAGATAAGAGCTAAAGAATATTTCTTCATGGAATATCAGTGAGTCTAAGGAAGTGTGCTGATGAATGGTTTCTCCTGTGTGTCTCTGTTCCCTGGTGTTGTGTGTATCCCTGGGAAAGTCTTCTGGGATGGGCCATGTTGCATGGAGCCAAAGATCTTGGACCTGAGGAACAATAAAGGCAATAATGAGTCTGTGTCATAAAGTCAATGACAGCCATGTCCTTGATAACATCTTATAACCCTTTCCACACCACACTGGGTCAGCCTGCATGGAGCCCCGACAATACCCAACAAGACCCCTAAACTTTGGCCATGGAAGTGAAGCAGTGATTCGACTTCATTCACAATATCCCCTGGGACAAAACGTTTGATCCTAAAGCTCCCTCGCCTTTGGCTCTCTTCTCCTCAACCTCTTTTCCTGAACTTCCTCACCAACAACCCCATCCCCCGTGGTCAGACCTTCTACCCCATCCAGTCTGAGGGACTTTTACTTTTCTTCTAAAGCCTGTGATTGATTTATTGAACAGTTGAGACTTGTTCTTCTCTAGTCAGGATAGGAAAGCTAAAATGGGGGAGGAGTGATTTTGCCCCTACCTTTTACATATGTTATGAATTAGAGGGTCAATGAGGTCCCTTCTGGCTCTGTGAGACACTATGCCTCTGTCTCTGAGTCCCGCCTCCTTTCCATTATGGCCCAGTTCATGACCACAGATAACTAACAAAGGTTAAATTTCAGGGTATGGATTCTAAGACTTGTAGGAGTTCTAATTAAAGAAAAGGTGGGGCACACAGTCATTTTCCTCTCTGTAAGAGGAGAAAGAGGAAGCAGCTGACACAAACCCCAACAAAGCCTGTGGGGTATGTGTGTGTGTGTGTGTGTGTGTGTGTGTGTGTGTGTGTCCTGAAGGGCATGTTGAGAACCCTGTACACAGAAGCAGACAAAGGGCATGAACTCTGTTGGGAGCAAATCGACCCAGATCACCATCTTCTCTTTCCTCCCTGGGAGTGGAATGCTCCAGGGTAGAGGGGACCCTGAGGTTAGGCATGTGGAATAGGGGAGATATGGCAGGGAAGAGGGGACCCTCCTTCAGCCCTAGAAAAGTGCTCGCCCCTGCAGATTTGCTTCTTTTAAACAAGGAAAGAAAAGGTGGAGGGAAAGAAAAAGAAAAAATAATTACTTCTCAGCCTCTAACCTTTCCAGCAAGTGACTTTGTAATAAATAATCCACATGTCCCTCCAGTGCAATCCATCAGCGGGAGCTCCTAATTACTTTGGACTCACTTTGAAAACCCTTCCAGTACCACTTTCAAATAAATAAAAAATTAACATGGAATTTGAGCAGAAACTCAGATGAGGTTCTCGCATGAAGCTTTCTAGAGGCTTTGGCTGTGAGCAAGGGAATGGTGAGTGGAGGAACCAGGAGGGGTTGTTAGGGAGGGATCAGGGCACATTCAGGGAGCAGACACAGGCTGGGCCCAGTGTGGTCTGGTCGGAAGAAAAGCCATCACTCTTGACCCCCATTAATATTTCTTCCTCTAAATCTATTTGGCTTCCCTTTGGGGGTAAAGTAGGGATAGGGCTTAGTCTCTGTTTCCCGTCTCAAAAGTTCATTGTTATCCGAGACTCAGAAATGCCTGACCTTCACCAACTATAACCATTGGCTGCTAAAGAAGAAGTGGGGTGGTACTCCATTCTTCAGTCAGCTAATCTATAAAAGCCCTCCCATCCTGGAGAACCCCCCACCCTAAGGCCCCAGTCTCCTGATTGGTGACTGTAGCCCAGATGTCCATTTCATAATGGGCTTTAGCTATGTTTACTTCACCAATGTTTGATTTACTCTTGTAGCAACAATGTGGCTAGCAGCAGCTATTGGGGTGTAAGACCCAACAAGACCAGCAACAAAAGCTGCCAACACAGATTCCTTGATCTGCTTTACTAAGGAAAGCAACTTTAAGGGGTTAATAATCTTAGTTTAATTAAGCATACATATATCATTCACTTAGTTCAAGGGGAAAAGATCAGCCCCCTGAACTTCAGGGCAAATACAAACAGAAATTACAAACATCAACAGAGAGACCTTGTCTGATTCAAATCACAATTCATCGTTACCAGGAGAATGGGTCTGGATAAGCAAAGCCAGGGGGAAGTTACAATGTCTTGCCCAGAATCTCAACACTCCTTCCATGAGTGAGCTCCAAAAGTCAAACACCAACCTTGGGTCTTATATACCCATCTCAGGGTCCTGGGGGCTCAAGGATCGCCATTTAGAGCATGAGAAATTACTAACACCAAGAGTGTGGGAAAGCTCCAACCACCAGCACCACATCACGTACAATTCAATGACTTTCCATTGTCTTAGTGCTGAGAAACACTCCAAGACAAGATCCCACTTTACCAGCCCCATTCAAACAAAGGCCAGAATCATTAAAGGCACTTAAGAGAAGAACAGCAAAAAGTCCATTCCTGATTACCATTACTACTCTCTGAACTTCTCTACCTCCATGTCCTTCCTACTGTTGCCTCAGTCAAACTGAGACCTGTTAAAGACCTTACCTTAAAAAGGCCAAGGTCTCCCACTGCACTCAGGGCCATCTCTGGTCATACTAATCGATATCTGGCCACTGGACCCAGATGGCTCCAGAGGAGAAAGTGAGGTTGGTGACTTTGCACAGCCCTGCCTCACTTAAATCCAATTCACTTGCATGTCATGGCATCACCTCCCTGATGTCACGGTCCTCTTCAAGAATGAAAGAGAAACAACAACAGCAACCTTCCCAAAATGTATCATCTTTCCCTATTAGAATTTAGGCTCTTTGAGGGCAGGACTGTCTTGTTTGCTTCTATTTGTGCCCCCAGATCTTAGCACAAGGCCTAGCACATAATAATCACTTAAATGACCAAACCGGCTTATGAGAGAGACAATTGTCATGTTTTCAGTGTGAACATTTACACCTCAGAAATCAGCAAATGCTACAAATTAGGGCTGGATTTGTTGTTTTATTGTCTAGACTTTAGAATGTGATGGAGAAAATATAATTAATTCAGAGTAAACGAAAGTGTGTCTGGTGGTTTTTGGAGAGCTGGTTGTTAAACGTTTACCAGCACATTCCAGCTTTGCTTCTTTACTATATGATATTCCCTTGAGGGTAAAGTCTATCTATGTCTTATACTTATTAGAGTCACACATCTTGCTCTATATAGCATAGATGGTTAGTAAATATTTGATGATGATGATGGCTACTAGGAACAAAAAGATGAAAACTGTAAGTAGACACAAAGTGCCTGGAGTCTCTGTGTTTAAGGAGGTAACAAAAGGAATGCCCACCCAAGTGAGGACAAAAGCAGGGACACTGCAGGTACCATGGACAGGTACATTATTTCTAAGGAATGGCAAAGGAGACAGGAGACATAATTTCATTAACAGTATGGCAAGAAGAGGTTGTAATCTGTACACAAGGTTAGAAATTTTTCTTCACTATACAAAGTGAAAAGAGTAACTCCCTTTGTGGTAGTTGAGTATAAGAAGTCTACTTCATATGGGGGTGGTAATATAATTCTAGGGAGGATACCAAGTCCCTGGTACAGCAGCATCTGACCAACTATGTCCCATGCTTGCCACATAAAGATAGCCAGAAGGAATTGGGAATTTTTAGCCCAAAGAGAAGACTTAGGGGTTGGGGAGCACTGGTAGGACATGATAACTGTCTTCAAATATCTGAAGGATTGTCAAGTAGAAGAGGAATTTGATTTATTCTTCTTAGCCCCAAAGGGCTGCACCAGGTATAATGAGTGAAAGTTCCAAGGAGGCAAACTTAGGCTCGATTTAAGAAAAAAAACTTCTTATCGATTGTTTTTCACTTGTGTTCAACTCTTGTAGGCCCCATTTGAGGTTTTCTTGATAAAGATACTTGGAGCGGTTTGCGATTTCCTTCTTCAGTTCATTTTACAGATGGAGAAACTGAAGCAGAGTGAAGTGATTTACCCTAAGTTTCTGGGGTTGGATTTGAACTCAAATCTGCCTTACTCCAGGGCTGGCATCCTGTCCCACTCTGCCACCCAGCTATTCTTCCTATCGATTAGAGATGTCTAAAATTGAAAATGACTAAGAGGTAGTGGATTCTACCTCTTTGAATGAAAGAATGAAAAAGCATATTAGGCATTTACTATGTGCAAGGAGTTAGAGATGTGAAGACAAAAAGCAGGCAGCTCCTGCCCTGGGGGAGCTTACATTCATTCTAAATCTCCCTTTCTCACCTCTCTCTCTCTCTCTTTCTCTCTCTCTCTCTCTCTCTCTTTCGCTCCCCTCTATATCCTATATATGTTCTCTATCATCCTCTCTGTCTCTCTCTCTGTCTCTCTCTGTCTCTCTCTGTCTCTCTCTGTCTCTCTCTCTCTCTCTCTCTCTCTCTCTCTCTCTCTCTCTCTCTCTCTCT
>CM053622.1:422747104-422760737 GCA_028646595.1 Phalanger gymnotis | reverse complement strand
ATGGATTTCTGTCTCAGGACAGTAGATTGGAGTGAAGTCAGAGAAACAGAGAAGTAGCCATACCAGAACTGACCTTGGGCTTTTATTCATCCTTCTCCATTCTTGTGTGTGAGTTGTTGTAACTCTGGCATTTCTTTCTGTAGTGTTAGGAGCCCCAAGGAATAGTCCTATGAGTTTATGTAGAAGAAGACAGAAAACTCAGGAGTGGGGCCTGTTTTGTCTCATTTGTCCACAGGTTGTGGGAGTGAGCCAGAGCATGACCCAGCTCTCTCCCATTTCAGAGGGAACCAGCCTGTCATATGATTTTGGCTGTAGGCTGTTTCCTAGCACATACTCAAGATAGGTCAGTTTGACGTTTTTCCTGCTATCACCATATGGAGCAGTACTGAGCTGGGAAATAGGTCTGTGACAGTGATGATGATAAAATGCCTTTTCAGTCTGCAGGCCCCTTCAAGGTAACAAGTTCCATAAGTCTACCACTGGCTTTTCCTTATGCTACATTTATGTCTCTCAAGATCCAAGTTTCCTTATTTCAGCATTCTGGGATTTGGTGAACTAGTCCCTAGTTGTGTTGTTAGTGCTTTTATGGGCTTCAATCCTATCACCTTTCAACCTCCATTTTTTACCGGTTGTCCCCTGGTGTCCTTGTGAGGCAAAGGGCCAGGACCTCTCTTTTTTAGAGAGACTGAGGTTCAGCGAGAAGGTAGAGAGTGACCTGTCCCTGGTTACTCCACAGCAGCCCTATCACAGTAACATCCTACAGCTATGTGTTAGATTCAAGGTCATAGGATCATAGATTTAGAGTTTAAAGGGACTTAAGTCTCAACCTCATCATTTTACAGCTGAGGAAAATGAGTCTTTTACAGGTTAAGTGACTCGTACATGGTGAAGTACGTGTCCAAGGTGGGATTTGAACCCAGGCCTTCCTGACTCCAAGAGCAGCCCTCTTACCATTATGGCAGGTTGCTACTCATCAGACAAGAAGCTGTCATCATTTATTTTTTTTTTCTGGGTCAAGGCTGAAATACAGTAGACCTAATCTGGTTTGGGTAAATTCAGTGAGGGGTTTGGGATTCGGGGATCTCTAAACTCTAAATCTATGCTGTTGGTTTTTTTTAAAGGGTTCTGCCTGAGAACAGGAGAGTTGTTTTTCAGTTGTGAATGACAATTTTGTGCCCCAGTTTGGGGTTTTCTTGTCAGTGATATCAGAGTAGTTTGCTGTTTTCTTTTACAGATGAGTAAACTGAGGCAAACAAGGTTAAGTGACTTGTCCAAGGTCACACAGCTAGTAAGTGTTGTGTCTGAGGCTAGATTTGAACTCTGAGAGAAGAGTCTTCCTGCCTCCAAGCCCAGAGCTCTGCCACCTAGGTGCCTTTTCCCTGAGATTATCCATAACAATGAAAATCTCCATTTGAAAGAGTCAGTGGAGAAGCTCAGCCTTCAAACACTCTCACAAGAGTTCAATTCAAGTGAATTCCCCACCACAGCATTTACTGAACTTATTTGTCTGCTAACCTAGTATAAGATGCTGGCCATCTCACCTTCTGTCTCAGGCCATACTCTAAGGCCAAAATCCTCCAAGTGGCTCAGGAAGAGGACCTTTCAGAACGGTCTGTGACGACTGAAACTCTTTATAATAATATTAAAACATTTTAATTTCTAATATGGCAAATATCAATATATAGATACATGCAAATAACTAAAGATAATTTTTAAGAGTATAAAAGAGTCCCAAGACTAAACATTTTGACAACTGCTCCTCTAAGGTTGTAAGTTGCAAAACAGCTATACATCTGTATGAGCAGAGAAAGTTTCCTCACCTGGATTTATCTATATCAATGAAATTAATAGGTCTGGAGAACAAAACAATAATATTAAAAACTGACATTTGTATAGCATGTTATTAGAGACCCACCCAAAGCAGGAAACAATAAAGTGCTAAATTAAGTTTGTACATCAAATATTTTGACCCTGGAGTAAAAGTCCCAGGAGAGGTCAGGAAGGGGAGGGAGAGCTGTGGACTGGTGGGGTTTGGGGAGTCCAGGGAGAGTGGGGATGGGAAGGGTGTCTTGGTAGAGATGAACCTTGACCCAGGGCAGAAGAGGGGTTAGGATTTGGATAGGTAGAGGTCGTGAGGCAGGACATTAATCTTTCTTAACCCCTCTCAAACCAGCCTCTTCCATCCATTGTCTTATACTGGAAGGCCTCCTAAGTTCTGTTCAGTCAAGAAGAGTACTTTAACTGGGCAGAGGAACATCACCAGCAAACCCTCCCCCTCCCACTACCACTCCCCAGCAGTTGGGGCCTGGTAAGTATGGGCAGTGGTAAGAGCAGAGGCGGCATCAGGGGAAAGGAGGTGCTTCTGCAAAAACCCTCCACAGGAGAATTAATTAAAGGCATCTCACTCTGCCAATAGTTTGTTATTTTTGCTGACCTCACCAGGTGGATTAATATTTAATTAGCCTTTAGGAGAAGGGGAAAGTACTTATTAACCTGCTATGTCAATCTGTCAGGCATGAGGGTCTCTGGACAGACACAGATACTGGGGGAAAGCAGAAATAAATGGCTATTGTTGGTCCAAGCCCTCCTTCCCCTCCTCTGCCCCCATCCCTACACTCTACTGGACTCCTGGCCTTGGAGGCAGGCTCCCCTCTGGCAGAGGCCTAAATCTGCAGCCTTCTTCCATCGTCGTACTGACTCAATTACTCCTTGACTCCCTGGCCAAAGCAAGTGCCAGAGTGGGTACAGTTTCATGCAGGCAAGCTGGACACGTTCACATGTTTCCCGTGGGATTGGCCTCCAGCCTTTACTGCTCCTGCCCAGGGAAGTTACGAGTTTTTCTCTTTGCCACTAATAGCCTGGCCCTGCCTCAGCATGAGGCTCTGGCCTCCAACTCACCCCACCCAATAAAATGGCAGCTGTGGGCAGAGGTGGCTTTCTGGAATGGTAGATGAGGCCAGCTGTGAAAGCCTCTGGCCAGATCTGTTTTCCAGATTTTCTTTGGAGCTGGCTTCAAGAATGGGGCTAGAGGTGGAGAGACCAGAGGTAGATACTAGCCAGGCATCCAAAGGAGGGTAAGTAAGGGCTGAAAGGACACTTTCTCTAAGACAGAAGGGTAAGTAACAACAGGACATTGATCTAATGTCAGAAGGGAAAGGGGCATTATTTAATTCCTGCTATACTTGTCTAAGGCTAAGAAGTGTGCTATGATCCTAGGCCACTACCCAGCTAGGGAGATACACCCAGAGAGGTGTGCCCTGATATTGTAGTGAAGGACAGGTATGATGACTGGCCAGGCCACTGGTGGCAGCTCCACTGAGTGGACTCAGAGCTTTGCTAGAATCAATGCCATGGCTGGCAGTAGTAAAAAGAGTTCTCTTCTTTAGTGCTTGGGGTGTTCATCCTCCAACTCCCCCCGTGTCCCCCCGCCCCACACATACCCTTCTTCCAATCAGCAAAGGTCTTTCTTGCTCCAAGCTGCTGGCACCAATTCCTGGCTCCCACCCATATTCTAACCCAATGTCTACCACAATAGGTGGGCATCAGAGCCAGCTGGGCATTATATCTTACAGGGCCTGCCAGGTTCCATAGCCCTCTGGGTCTTTCTATGTTCTCATGGACAAGGTGGTGTGACTAATTCCCAGGAAGGAAATACAGTCTAGCCCAGTCTGGCTCAGGTGCCCAGTTCAATACCCACCACTGAATCTACTTTCCCTTTTGAGCCTCAGGGTATCTATCTGGAAAGTGAGAATGATCTGAGGAGTTCAGAGAAATCTTTAGTAGCCCTAGGGTTGTGTGTTTGTAGTAGAAAGAGCACTGATCTGAGGGTTAGGGGTCATGGGCTCTAGTTCCAGGTGTAAGAGCTTGGCTAAGTCAGTTTCCTCCACTGGAACATTCAATAATCTTACAACTCTCCATTCCCACAAAAGTAATGCCTGGCTCCCACTTTAAAAGCAAAAAATAAAAAGTAAGTTATTTTTAGTTCTAAATTTTGTGATTCAAAAAATTCTTTCTTATCCTTTGAAATTAAAATGAGATCAGATGAGATAACGTGTAAAGTACTTTGCAAACCTTAAAGTGCCATATAAATGCCAACTCTTCTTCTTCTCATTATTATAAATCTCATGGTTTCTTCCTTTGAAGTACCTTTAAGATTTCCCTATTTTCTATTCCCACACTTACCAGCCTAATCTAGGACATCATTGCTGTACACCACGAGAGAGAGGACTTTCTAAAATTTGATCTCCTAATGGAATGACTTTCCAGTGGGTCTCCTTAGCTCCAGGCTTAGACCTGATACAATCCTTGATTCCAGAGTCCCGATTTATCTTTCTAAAATTTCACTTTCATTATGGAAATTTTTTCCTCAAGAGACTATAGTAGGAGGGCGGAGTCAAGATGGCAGAGTGAAGCCAGTGACTTACTGGAACTCTCTTACAAATTCTGTCAGATACCTCTAAAAAAGTGTATCTGAGCAGATCTGAGAGAGGTAGAAGCCACTAGAAGATAGTGTGGCAGATTTCCAGCCGAGGAGAGTTCAAAGGGTTAATGTAATGGATCTGTGTGCTGGGAGAGTGCCGGGTGTACGGAACTGCACCCAACCAGACCAGAACGAGAGCAGCAGTGGAAACCGTCCAGCCTTTTGGTGCAGGACAGGAGACAGAAGCACAGAGCCTGGGGCAGCAGCAGCAGCTACTCCTGGGGCTATCAGTCCATAGTCTAAAGGTTTGAAACTCACCTTCTTGAACTTCCAGGAGCCATAATGACCAGGTAAAATGGCTCTCATCCCTCTCTTAATTAACCAGAGAATATTGCCCTAGGAGAAACCCTGGAATAGAGGAGCCAGAAGTCGGGGTTCAGTAGTGTGACAGAAGGAGACTGGTGCAGGAAAAGAGGCATCCCAGCAAGCCCTACCTCAGCAGACCAGCAGGAGTTCCTGAGCCCCAGCTGGGTGGAGCCCGCAAGTTGCCATCACCAGGACCCCAGGCGTGCCTTTGCACAGCCAGGGGAATTGGCAGACACCAGCACAGATAATGGCTGAGACCACCTGTGCTATAGTGCAGCCTTAGGGTAAGAGGAGAATTCCAGCAGCTAGACCACCCCTCCCCCACACCTCATGCTCTAACCCCAGGGGAAACTCAGAAAAACTTCACTTGGCCACGATCCTTGGTACACACCAGCCAGCTTCAGCTCAGCATCAGGTGAGCGGCAGCATTATATAGCCTGTAATTGACAAAACCAGAGGCCACAGCACACAAAGCCAGTAACCAGGCCCCTAGCTCCCAACACAAGAAACTTGGGATACAGCCCCCTGGATCCCAGAAGCAGAAATCCATTTAAAAAGCCAGGAAAAAGGCAACCATCATGAAGAAGCAATCCAGAAAAACAAGGACCATTGATTCTCATTATGGATACGGAGAAGATCAAAATACCAATTCAGAAGAGGACAGCATTGACACTATACCTACATCTTAAACCTCAAAAGGGAATATAAACTGGTCTAAAGCTCAAAAAGCATTGCTGGAAGAGCTCAAAGGGTATTTTAAAAGCCAAATTAGAGAGACAAAAGAAAAAATGGAAAAAAAATTCAGTGATGAGAACAAATCTTTAAAAAGTAAAATTGGTGAAATGGTTAAGGAGGTACAGAACCTAATCGGAGAAAATGACTCCTTGAAAAGTAAAATTGGCCAAATGGAGAAGGAAGTACAGAAGCTAAATGAAGAAAACAATTAATTAAAAATTAGAATGGGGCAAGTAGAAGCTAGTGACTTTATGAGGCATCAAGAATCAGTCAAACAAAATCTAAAGAATATAAAAGAAGAAGAAAATGTAAAATATCTCATTGGAAAAACAACTGACCTGGAAAATAGATCCAGGAGAGACAATCTAAGAATTATTGGTCTATCAGAAAGCCATGATAAAAAAGAGCCTGAACAGCATCTTCCAAGAAATCATCAAGGATAATTTCCCCAAGGTCCTAGAACCAGAAGGTAAAATAGTCATTGAAAGAATCCACCAATCACCTCCTGAAAGAGTTCCCAAATTGAAAACTCCAAGGAATATTGTAGGAAAATTCCAGAATTATCAGGTCAAGGAGAAAATACTGCAAGCAGTCAGAAAGAAACAATTCAAATATTGTGGAACTGCAGTCAGGATCACACAGGAACTTGCAGCTTCTACATTAAAAGATAGGAGGGATTGGAATATGATATTCCAAAAAGCAAAGGAGCTTGGATTACAACCAAGGATCAACTACCCAGGAAAATTGAGCATAGTTTTTCAGGCAAGGATGTGGACATTCAATGAAATAAGGGAATTCCAGAACTTTCTGCTGAAAAGGCCAGAGCTCAATGGAAAATTTGATCTTCAAATACAAAACTCAAGAGAGACATAAAAAGATAAACATGGAGAAACAATAACAACCTTGTTATTCAATAAGAGTAAATTCTTTACATCCTTATATAGGATTATATTGCTTCATGTGTGTTTTATATGTGTGTTAATCTTGAGAATGGTATAGTTGTTGTGACAAATCAAAGGGATATTCATAGACAGAGGGTGTGAGTATAAATTAACTGATGTAATGATAAAAAATAATTAAGGGTTGCAAAGGGATTGTTCTGGGAGAAGAGGTAAGGAGGTAGTAGAAAAGGGTAAGTTACCTCACATGAAGAGGCACAAAACATTATAGCAGAGGGAAAGAAGGCAGGGAGAAGAGCAATGTTTGAGTTTTACTCTCATCATATTTGGTTCAAGGAGGGAATAACATACTCTGGGAAAGGGGAAAGAAAAGGGGGTGGTTAGTAGGGAGGGAAGAAGTAGTAAGGGAAAAGGGTAAGATAAAGGAGGGGGGTTGATAGGGAGGGAAAATTGAAGGAGGCAGTGGTCAGAAGCAAAACTCTTCTGAGGAGAGGAAAGGAGAAGAGAGAAATAAAAGCATAAATGGGGGGAATAGGATGGAGAAAAAGACACAGTAATCATAACTGTGAATGTGAATGGGATGAACTCTCTCATAAAAAGGAGGTGGATAGCAGAATGGATTAAAAAACATAATCCTACAATATATTGTTTACAAGAAACACATTTGAAAAACAAGAAAAAACATAATCCTACAATATATTGTTTACAAGAAACACACAGGGTAAAGGTAAAAGGCTGGAGTAGAATATATTATGCTTCAGCTGAAGTAAAAAAAGCAGGGGGTAGCAATCTTAATTTCAAAGCAAAAGCAAAGATAGATCTAATTAAAAGAGATAAGGAAGGAAACTATATCCTGCTAAAAGGCACCATAGACAATGAAGTAATATCATTACCTAACATATATGCACCAAGTGGTACAGCACCCAAATTCTTAGAGGAGAAGTTAAGGTAATTACAGGAAGAATTAGACAGCAAGACTATACTAGTAGGGGCTCTCATCCTCCCCTTCTCTGAATTTGATAAATCTAAACTCAAAATAAACAAAAAGTTAAGGAGGTGAATAGAATTTTAGAAAGTGTAGATATGATAGATCTCTGTAGAAAAATGAGTGGGGGTAGAAAGGAAAGAGACTATAGTAGTTCCCTACTGGCTACATCATGAAATCCAAACTTTTTTTTCAGCTTTATTGATACTTCTAAAAAATACCATTATCATTTCCCAGTTTATCCCACTCCAATATACTTTTCCTTGTTAAGGGAAGTTAAGGAAAAATAGATAAAACACACACACACACACACAACACACACACACACAACCGTCTGATAACACAGGTGACATTCTGTACCCATAGTCCTCCGCCTCTCCTCCAAGAGGAGAAAGGTATCATCTGTCCCCTGGGACCAAAACCCGTCATTTCAGTTAATCCGAGTTGGAACACAGAGCCAACTAAATGGCACAGTGTAAAGCTCTTGATCTGGAGTCAGGGAGAACTGAGTTCAAATCTGGCCTCAAACACTTCCTAGCTGTGTGGCAAGTCACTTTACTCTGCCTCAGTTTCCTCAACTGTAAAATGATGATAATGATAGCAACTATCTCCCAAAGTTGTTATTAGGATGAAATGAGAAAATATTTGTACAATTTTTAGCACTGTGCCTGACACATAGTAGGTCATAGGTTCCCAAAGTGGGTGGTACTGCTCCCTGGGGGTGCTGGAATGATCCAGGGTGGTGATAGTAAACTCAGGTGGAATTGGAGGGTGTTGAATAAAAATAAAGAAGCATTGGAAGCATAAGGAAAGAAGAGAATTTTGAAAATCCATTTGTATATGTTTCATCTGTTGTGTAACAGAGTTAAAGTCAAAGAGATTACACTACTTTCCAAATAAATACACAAAGTGTAGGTTATTACTGACCAGTGGCCAAGTCTTTCAATAGGTCTTAACAAGCAAGTGTTGGCAGGCAAGTCTGTTGCACATTGTCAGAAAGTCCTGCATGTATTGGCAGGAATATATGCATGTAATGACTTGTTTACAATAAGATACTGTATGGTTACATGACAAAATATTGCATCATCAAAATTTCAATGCAGGAAAAAAGCCCACAAATTTACGAAAAATTCTTAAATTTAAGATATGTAATTTTAAAAATTTATATTTTTTAAAATGATGCAAATTTAAAAAGAAAATTAAAGGATTAAAGAAAACAGATTTCCAGGGGAACACTGAGTAATTTTTTTAAAGAAAGCAGTAAGCCAAATAATTTTGAGAAGCTCTGTAGTAGGTGCTTAATAAACCCCTGTCTCCTGACTATTTTTTAACATTGTTTTGTTTAGATTATTGTGGTAGCTGTTGTTTATCTTATTTCTGCTTCTTTTATTTTGCTTTAGTTCATACACACTTTTCCCCCACATTTCTCTGAATTCTTCATAGTCACTGTTTCTTACAGTGCAATCATATTCTATTACATTCATATATCACAATTTGTTGAGCTATTTCCCAATATATTGGCACTTTGTTTCTAGTGCTTTTGTTACTACAGAAAGTGCTGCTATGAATCTTTGGCATCTTTCTGTCTTTGACCTCTGATTCCAGCAGTGGGATCATTAGGTCAAAGAGTATGAATAGTTTAGTAATTTTTCTTTCCCAATTCCAAAATATTTTCCAAAATGGTTGAACAAATTCACAGGCCCTGCAACAGTATTTCCATCTTTTTGTCACAGGCCCTCCAACAGTATTTCCATCTTTTATCATCTTTGTAACTTAATGAACATGAGGTAAAACCTCAAGGTTGTTTTTTAGACTATATTTCTCTTATTAACGACTGAGTATTTTTCATATAGAAATTACAGTTTGTGTTTCATCTTTTAAAAACAGTTTGTTCATATCTTTTACCGCCTATTTACTGGGGAATGCCTTTGGATTTTATATAATCATATTAATTTCCTATTTATCTTGGAAATCAGACTTTTATCAGAAATATTTGATGTAAAAATTTTTCCCAGTTTCCCATTTATTTTCATATTTTAGCTGCATTGATTTTGCTTACATGAAAGTTTTTTATTTCATGTCATTGAAACTGTCTATCTTTTTAGTGATGACTTCTATCCATAACTAGAGAACTAAAATGTGTTCTCTAATTTTTTTTTGTTGAACACTTTTAATTTACTTTGTGAATGCATTTAGAGCTTTTTGATGTGTGATTCTGATTTAAACCTATATTCTACCAGGCTGCTTTCTATTTTTTTCCATCGGCCTGCCTTTCATGGAATTCCACAATCTAGTCACACCTTCTTTATTTAATTTTATCATAAACTATGCCCCAGTCTCTACCATCTACTCCAGCCAGGTCAGACCTCTCACTCTATATAACATATGACATGTACAATCTTATCTCTAGGGTTTTTTTTACTTGTACTGACCCCCTTGTCTGATCTCTTCTCTTTCCTCTACCTGTCCAAATCTCAGCTATCCTTCAAAGCCCAGGTAAAGTTTCATGTTGTTGTTGTTCAGTCATTTCAGTCACATCCAGTTCTTTGTGACCCCATTTGGGGTTTTCTTGGCAAAAATATTGGAGCGATTTGCCATTTCCTTCTCCAGCTCATTTTACAGATGAGGAAATGGAGGCAAATAGGTTTCAGTGACTTGCCCAGGATCACACAGCTACTAAGTATCTGAGGCCAGAGTTGAACTCAAGTCTTCCTGACTCCAGACCTGGCACTCTATCCGCTGTGCCACCCTCAACCATAGAGATCTTTCCTTCCGCTGAGCTGTCAGACATACTGTTCGTAACACACAAAGTTCCTAATTATTCTGACTATTTTATGTCAGCAGTTGTTATTCCCCAAACAAATCTGTTGGCAGAGACCACGTCCAATGCCGACACTCACAGTGTCTAGCATGGGCTAGACATATATACAGGAGGTATACAGCAAACTCCTATCTGTAAGCTCCTTGAGAGAAAGGACTTTTTCATTTTTGCATCCCTATAATACAGAGTCTGGCACATAGTAGATGCTTAATAAATACTTGTTGATGGATTAATAACCATAATCTTCTCCCACCTCTGTCCAGTGTTTTAGGATTATGGATTTTGATGTGGTCAAATCATATCCATCATCTTGTTCAATCTTCTCCCTGTATCCCATTTTACAGGTTAGAAAACTGAGGCGTAGAGGAAGAACTAAATGACTTGTTTGAGCCCATGTAAGTCATTAGGATTTGAACCAGGTCCTCTGACTCCAAAACCTTTTTGCATTACACCAGTTCTCCCTCTAGGACTGAGAATTACAGACCTAGGAAGGTGAGTCTTAGCAAGTTTGTCATCAAATCAATGAATATTTATTGAGCATCTACTGTACGTATGCCAAGCCTTGTGCTGGGTACTATGGGGGATTATAAGAGAAGTCTCCAAAGTAACTCTTATCCTTAGGGAGCTATCAAGATCGGTTCTGGCATAAGGACATCCTTCAGTGACAGGTAGGAAGATGTCAGAGTCAAGAGAAGCCCTAGTCCTGTTCATCCATTGAGGAATGGCTGAACAATTTGTGATATATGATTGTAATGGAATACTACTGTGCTATAAGAAATGATGACTAGAACGGTTTCAAAAAAGCCTGGGAAGACTTATATGAACTGATGCAAAGTAAAGTGAGCAGAACTAGGAGAACATTATGCACAGTAACAGCAAAATTGTAATGATGATCATGACTCAGCTACTCTGATCAAGAGAATGATCCAAAACAATTCTAAAGGACCCATGATGAAAAATGCTATCTGCCTCCAGGGAGAGAAATGATGAACTCTGAGTGCAAACTCAAGCATAATTTTGTCACTTTATTTTTCTTGCTTTTTTGAGTGCAGATGAAAGCATACTTTAAAATTTTTCTTTATTTTTCTTGGTTTATGTGTGCTTTTTTTACAACATAACTAACATATAAAAATGTTTTGCATGCCTTCACATGTGTAATCAATATCATATCACTTGACTTCTCAATGGGTGGGCAGAGAAGGAGGGAGAGAATTCCGAACTCAAAATTTTTTAAAATGGATGTTAAAAAATTTTACACGTAATCAGGAAATAATTTTAAAATAAATGTTTTTAAACCTATAGTCAACAGAAATCACACACCTCTTCCAATTATCTCTTATTTTCAATGAATTACAGACTCTGTCCTATTTCTCCAATCCAAAAAAGCCTTCTCCACCCTTTCTACCTCATCCTATCTCCCATTCAATGCCAAGTTTCTAGAAAAAGTTATCTCCACTCAACATCTACACTTTTATACCATCTTATCTCTCCTCAATCCTCATTACTCAAGTCTTTGCAATATGGCTTCTGCCTTCACTGCCCTAAGAAAACAGTTTTCTCCAAGGTCACTAATGATATCCTAACCCCCAAATTCCATGTCAATGGCCCTTTTATACTAATCATTCTTTGAGACCTCTTTCAGCATTTGATGCTTCTGATCACAACCTGCTTCATGATGCTCTCGTCTCCCTTGGCGTCAGAGACATCACCCGCCTTGTTCTTCACCCCTTCTTACTAGATGCTCCTCATCACTGATGCTGTGCCTTCTTCCCAGCCCTTAAGGGTGGATGTTCCCCAGTGTGGATGTTGCCCTTTCCTTTTTCTCCCTCTCCTTTTTTTCTCTTGGAAGTCCCATTCACTCCCATAACTTCACCTATCCCCTCAATGCAAATAGCTCCTGAATCTAGCCCTGACCTGTCTTCTGAATTCCAGACCTGTGTCTCTGTCTGCTTACAGAACATTTCCTCTTGGAGGTACCTCGAATTTGACACATTCAAAACTGGATTATTATTTTTTCCCCTAAACCTGCTCTTTCTTCTAAGTTCACTATTTCTACCTATCACCATTCCCCTAGTCTCCCATGTTTGGTACTTAACTTTCTTTCTTATGGCTTTTCGTATCCAATCAGTTTCCAAGTCTTGTCAGTTACCAATCAATGAGCCTTGATAAATCCTACATTAACTCTAAGGGGTTAACAAGTTTTGTCCATTCTACAGTTATCCCTTACACATGGCAACTTTCCCCATTGTGGTTTCAATACAGGTCAGCATAAAAAAATTAAATGGGAATTTTTGGGGAGTTTTGCAGAAGCCACAGACAGCTCGTGAAAGCCAGCAGACAACACAGAAAAAATTTAGAAACTCAGAAATGCATAAAAAACATGTATAGTGTTATATAATGTCAACATATTTTATCTTTAAACACCATAACAATTCAGTCTTCTTCTCTAGTATGAAGAGAGGGCCAAAAAATTTTACACGGATTTTCCATATCATGGGGATGCCATGCCCCTCACCCCTGCAACGTGGGAAGAGATAACTGTACTTCCGAAATATATTTTGCTTCTTACTCTATCCCATTCTAACACCCTGCCACAGGTAGGCATTCATGATTGCCACCTGCCTGGACTATTGCAATAACCTCTTGACAGATCCTTTATCCTCCAGTTTCTTTGCGCTGCAGCTCATCATGTGGCTGTGTGGTGGGAGCAATATCACCATTTCCACACGGGCTAGGTTAGATTTTCCTTTAAAGCTACTAAAACTGTCCTCAAGACTCAGTTGTCTCAGAGGACTAAAGACTTGGGCCATTAATGGCTAGACTTCTGACCAGTGGAACAGCATGAACAACCCTGAATCAATACCATATCCTTGTTGAATATCTTTCTCTGCTAGGTCAGGGTAAACCCATTTTCATTAGCTGCAATATGTTCCATGAATGTCTGTCTCATTTTGTTCTGACCTTGAACCTGAATTATTGGGCAGATTTAGACCTGAAGTGTAACAGGCTACCAGAATAATCATGTATAGATTTGGTCACATCAGTTCTCTGTTCAAAACCCTTCAGCAACTGCCTCTTGTTGTAATTTTTAATTGAAATTTATTTATTTTTTCACATGCTTTTATAACGTTTCCCCCATTGTCTCTGCCCTCATTAAATAGTAACAACAAAACACTGAAAAATAAACCTCTTCAAAAATACAAACAGTCCAAAAAATAAATTCCCATATTGCCCCCAAAAGTATGTCTCTGCTTTTTAAGTTTATCACCTCTCCGGTAGGAGGCTTGTGGTATGATTCATCTTCACCTACTGAGTAAATTTAAAACTTCTTTGCCTGGCATTCAAGTTCCTCCACAATCTGACCCTATTGTATCTTTCTTCCTTCTTTTTTCTTTCTTTCTTTCTTT
>CM053622.1:422722086-422746604 GCA_028646595.1 Phalanger gymnotis | reverse complement strand
CAAGAAACAACCCCTACCCCACCCCACCCCACCCAAGTCCACCAGTTCCCTAAAGTTCTATCTCTTTTATCAGTCTTCTGCTCCCCAAAATGAGTGCCCTAGTGTTCCTTACAATCAGGCCCAGAGCCCAGCTTTTGTGGAGAGATTTTGTTTCTTAACCTACCTGCTTGCACTCCAATCTCGCTCCACACCCCCCCATCCCCTAGACCAGTCTTACTGTACTATCCTATGGTTTGGACTCCCCTGCAGAGAAATATCCTTGAGGTTGCTATATAGGCAACTCCTCATATTCTAGTAAATCCTATTTTCTCCCCCAAGGATCCATATAGACATGGAGCCTTATGGTGCTACTTTATGAGCACTAGGCTCCCTTAAATTAATGAATTTAAGATTTCAAGAAAGTTAATGCCACTCCCTTCCCTCAAACCTCCACTGGCAAATGACTGACAGTAACAACCGAAGAGAAATTTCAGGGTTTTGGTTCTCTCCTCTTATGGCTTAGATTCCTCCATTGCTTCTCTAGCTTTGGGACCATGTAGACAGTCCTGTTATCTCTCCAAGGAGCTGGTGCTGTCCAGGCCTTCCCTTTCTAGAATGTGGGGCCCAAGAGCTCTCCATCTTGGAGTTCCTAGAGAAACAAGTCTGACGCTGGTGTTGTCTGGGTAATTCCTCTTCTCTTGTTAGAAGGCTGCATTTCAGAAATCTCATACTTGGGGTTGCTAGCAAGACACCCCTGAAGATGGCACTGCCCAGGAATTTTCCTTCTCTCTCTAAAAGGTTAGATTTGGGGGGAATGGTAAGGCCTGAGTGTGAATCTCAGCTCTGTCCCATCTTATCTGTGTGACCTTGAATAAGTCTCATATTCTTCATCTTCTCCTCTGTAAAATGAGAGAGTCAGATTGGATGAAATCTATGATTCCTTACAGCTCTACATCTATGATTCTATGCCCTCAACAAAGGAATCTCCCCAAGTCTATGCAGAAGGCTGGGGTTCACTGTCAACACTCCACTGGAAAGCTGGGGTTCAGGAACTCCTACACCTCAAAACACATGATCCTTCTCTCTAGGCCTGCCGTGCTTTGGACTGAAAGAGAGAGATGAAGCTACTGCCTCTTTAGACAGGGGCAAGGAACTTTGGGTTAAGAAACTCTTCAGAAACTCATTGTGTGCAGTTGAGAGCCATGTAGCTTCCATGTACCTCTACCCCAAGGCAGTCGTTAGCTCCCAGTGGGGGAACCTCCCCCTGTCTGCCCTCCTCCCTCCACCACCTTAGATCAGTGTGCTGAGCTCTGGTCTGCCCTTCAAAAAAGGGATAGGGGAAAGTGACAAGGTTGAGTTTGGAATTAAAGATTCCCTTTTATAGGTCAATACAAAAAGACTGGTTTATCCCACAATAGTTCAAGGCAACTGTATGGTACCCGTGCCAGGTCCGAAGTTAGGAAGACTCCTCTTCCACAGTTCAAATCCAACTTCAGACACTTATTAGTGGTGCCACCCTGGGCAAGTCACTTAACCATGTTTGCCTCAGTTTCCTCATCTGTAAAATGAGCTGGAGAAGGAAATGGCAAACCACTCCAGTATCTTTGCCAAGAAAACCCCAAATGGGGTCATGAAGAGTCAGATATGACTCAACCACAAATAATGAGGAGGTTGGATTAGTTGGATTCTAAGATACCTTCCAGCTCTATATCAATGACCTTTGCTTTTATGATCCTATAAACCAATTCATCCCCTATACCTGAAACTAATGATCCTCCAGGAGGAATCAGGGGACATGTTCATACCCCCATGTGGAAATAGACTCACCACCTTGTAAATTCATTAAGTTGATCAGGCAATTCACCTGATCAACCTCCTACATGTGTTTATCTGTGTCATTTGTCGTATCCCCCAAGTGAATGTAAACTCAGAGACCCTCACTCCCTCCCTTTTCTCCTCTCTCCTTTTCTCTTCCTTCCTTCCTACCTTCCTTCCTTCCTTCCTTCCTTCCTTCCTTCCTTCCTTCCTTCCTTCCTTCCTTCCTTCCTTCCTTCCTTCCTTCCTCCTTCCTCTTTCCTCCCTTCCTTCTTTCCTTCCTTCTTCCTCCCTCCTTCCCTCCCTTCCTTTGTACCCCCAAAACATAGCAGAGAACTTTGTACATAGATGTTTAAATATTTATAGAATTGAATTGTGGTGTCATTTGGGGCAAGGCTGGGACTGGCACCCAGCTTTATGTCTGAGGACACATTCAGTTCAATTGATTCAAGTCAAAACTTCAGTCCAACTAGCTACTTAATTGTTTCAACAGTCCTGACCTGTTAATTCAGTTGAGCAGAGTGTGTAGGTTCACAGTCTCAAGGGCTGAAAAAGCTTCCAACATCCACACAAGGTGCTCAGGTAAATGAGATTATAACTAAGTCATGCGATTCTGTTTGGTGTCTTTGTAGGAATTCCCATCTACAGGACCAAATGAATTCTACTTCCTTGCCCTTCTTTGGGTGTGGAATTAATGAAGTAGAATCATAGAATCTTAAAACCAGAAGGAGCCTAACTCATATCTTATAATGGAAGAAACTGAAACTAAGAAAGGGCAAGTGACTTCCCCAGGATCAGTCAGTCAGTATTAATTTATTAAGTGCCTATTGTGTGCCAGGCACTGGGTTAAGCACTGTGAATACAAATATGAAAGATAGTCCCCGCCCTCAGGGAGCTTATAGTCTAATGGGAGAAGATGATGGACAGAAGGAAACTGGAAGGGGAGTAGGAAAGGTATCCAGCACAGGGGCTTGATGGAGAAGGCAAAGGAGTACAGACAGGTGGGGTCACACAAATAATTAGTTGTAGAAGTAAGCCTAGAACCCTGGTCTCCTGACTGCTAGTTAAATATCCTTTCTAGAGAGTCACTACAGTGCAGTAGCAAAGAGGTATCATTTCTAGAATGGGAAATGTTTAGTATGGACAGACCTAGGCAAAATTAAGAAGTTGGTAAAGTTTGAACCAAAGAATTTGCTAAGGAACAATGTGGATGGTGAAGATGCCTCTGGTTCATGGGTAGAAAATGGGCCACTTGTAAATTCTCTAGGTAGACTTATATGAATACAGAGAAAAGCTTGACTCAAGGATTAAAATCCAATGAATTTAATTTTAAAATGCTTTTATTGAGTGGGAAAACCCTGAATATAAGAATATTTCCGTTCACAAATCAGACTTGCTGCTTGTTTTAAATGCAAATCAAGCATTTTGCTTGAAAACATATTAACTCAGTAAAAGTTTGATTTGAAAATATAAATCTTCTAAATTCAATGTTTTTAACTGAAAAGGTTAGTGGCTTTTCATTTGTAGGTATTTTTAAAGCCCGAATCAAGGTTTTTGTTCACCCTCCTCTTTCCCTGCCTCCCCCACTTGGCCAAATCCTACTTGTCTCTTTTCGAGTAGGGTGGTTTCTGCCTCTGAGCTCTACCATACCTATGGTCAGTCCAAAATAGGTCATTCCAAAATGGAGAACAGCATGTGAAAAAGCTTCATTTGCATAAGAAGGTATGGTTATTTACTGTGAGTATATGTATTCTCTATCATATATGACATATAAACACATGCAGATAAGATAGAATGAATTCTCCTTCCCTGGTCTCCTAGATCTGCCTAGATGGAAGTCTTTTTGTGATGTCTTTTGATTCATTCATAAATTGGATTTAAGTGAGGCAGGGTTGCACAAAGTCGTCGGCCTCATTCTCTCCTCCAGAGTCATCACAGTCCAGTGGCAGGACAGAATCAAGACAACTGGTGATGGCTCAAGATGCAGTGAATGACCTTGGTGTCTTTCAAGTCAGATCAAGCTCTAAGCACACCCCAGCACCTGCCTCAGCCGCCTTCATGGCCGTTGGAACAATTGTTCCCAACCACCCATTCCACCAAGAGAAGTCATCATATGTTTGGGGTAGACACCCCCCTAACCGACCAATGGGTTTGAGACCCCTTGGTTACCCTGGTCCGCCAAAATGGTTTACCAAGGTGTGGCCGCTGCACATGCTGTGGCTTCTTGGAGCCATAGGTGAGAGTTAGGTGGAACAGGTGGACACCAAAGATAGAAAACAGCCCTGAAAAGGGCTTGGTAGCCTTCACACCAGGGGTACTAGTCTTCCCTGAAAACATCCTACATTCCTTAGATGGAAGTATGGTGTAATGGAAAAAATAGTGGATTTGGATTCAAATCCTGCTTCTCCTACTTAATACCTATGTCACCTTGAGCAACTTACTTAATTCCCCTGGGCCTCAGTTTCCTCATCTGTAAAATGAAGGGGTTAACCCAAATGACCTCTGAGGTCTCTTCCAGCTCTAAACTCATGATTCTATGGCCCCACCCCACCCCACCCCTTAGAATGCAAATACCATTGTGTCTTCTAGACTTCTGAGTCTAGAACCTCGGATTCTCATAAAGAAAGTAGAGGAAAGAGATTTGTACTAGGAATCAAGAGACCTGGATTTTAGCACCACCTTCAGTTGTGTGACCTAGGGCCAGTAAGTCATTTCACGTCTTTGGCCCCCACTTTTCTCCTCTATAAAATAAAAAGATTATAAAGTCCCCTCCTACCTGATTCTAAATGAAAAGCATCGCTGTTTCTGTTAAGGAATTTCACCAATGACCCACAGCCACTGGTCTTAGCAAGGCTAGACACTTTGCTTTCAGTAAGAGGAAATGCCCACCTTCCCCTCCCTTCCCCATGTCGCTGTGCTTGCTTTCATTCATTCTCCATATTTTCCAACATTGTCTTCATCTGAAATCGACACATTTTCTTTCCTGGAAGGATGCATGTGTTCCCTGTCGGTTTTACAAATAACTTCAAATTTTACTGTTTTCTTTCCCTAATGAATTCTCTGAAATGTGTTACAAGCTCCCCGGTAATGAATCTGAATCTGGAAGGCTCGATGTATCCTTGTTTTTCTGCTTGCTTCCAATGCTGCTAGAAAGAATTAGCCCTTGCCTAACACAGAGCACAGACTTTATACAACCTTGTTTAGTGAAATTGGTGTGAATCCATTATATTGACAATATCAATTTGTGTAATTCCTGCATTAGGATTTTGTGCTAAACTGTGTTTGAAAGGAGCTGCTGACCCTGATTACCTCTTTAATTGTGGTTAAAATCCAGATTAATTCAGATACCAGCTCTGTCCATGTTAGAAAGGACCTCTCTGGAGCTCAGAAGTCAATATTTCCCCAGGTCTCCTGGGAGGATGAGCCTTTGTTTTCTGGGAACGTGGTGTCTCTTCATTGTCTCTGACTCCAAGGCCTTGTCAGCTTTAGCTTGAAACCTTGAAAACCAGGGAGGAAGGGGCTAAGATTATATGGTCTGGGCCAGGATAAGGGTCAGAGATGCTACCTTGGTTTCTGCCCCCAAACCAGGCTCTGATGTTCGGCTACTTCCTCCTTTTCTCTTCCCCTAGATTCCAGCCAGAAGAACTTTTATCTTCTCTATTGTCTTTCCATCAACCCTGGAACAACTTCAAGGGTTCCCGACCAAGAGGGTTGCAAGGGTATGGCTAGGGAAGGCAATGTTGCTTATTCAAATAAAGCACACAAGCATACCTGACTTTCCATAATAGCCATTGGCTTGAAAAATGCTCTTCACAAGGCATACTTTGCATTATACAATAAGCAAGCTCCTGCAAAGTTTTACTGGATTTAGACACACAAACATAACTTGTATTAAGCAGTAATAACCAGTTATCTCAGTTTCCTCATCTGTAAAACGGGGATAATCATAGCACTTACATCCCGGGGTTGTTGTGAAGACCAAATGAGACAACAGCCACAAAGCACTTAGCACAATTCCTGGCACACAGTAAGTGTTTAATAAATGTTAACTATCTAGAAAACAGATACCCTTCACACTTCATAGCAGCCCCAAAAAGGGAATTTTTTTGAACAAGTCACCCACGTATAGTACTTCATATGACCAAACTACCAAATCTCATAGTTGGAAGGGATCCTCAGAGTTGACTTAGTTTTACCAATCTCTGAATGAGAATCTCACTCTATGATCCAGCAATACCACTACTAGGTCTGTATCCCAAAGAGATAATAAAAAAGGGAAAAGGACCTACATATACGAAAATATTTAGAGCAGCTCTTTTGGTGGTGGCAAAGAATTGGAAATTGAGGGGATGTCCATCAATAGGGGAATGGCTGAACAAGTTGGGGTGTATTAACGCAATGGAATAAATACTAGAATGCCATAAGAAATGGTGAGCAGGCAGACTTCAGAAAAACCTGGAAAGACTTACATGAACTGATGCTGAGTGAGGGGAGCAGAACCAGGAGAACATTGAACACAGTAACAGCAACATTGTCCGATGATGACTTTGTTAGGCTTAGCTCTTCTGAGCAATGCAATGATCCAAGACAATTCCAAAAGACTCATGATTGGAAAATGCTATTCACATCCAGAGAAAGAACTATGGAGTCTAAATGCAGATGGAAGCACACTATTTTCTCCTTTCTTAAGATCTTTCCCTTTTGTTCTGACTCTTCTTTCACAACATGACTGTGAAAATGCATTTAATATGATTATACATGCGCAGTCTATAGCAGATTGTATGCCATCTTGGGGAGGAGGAGGCGAAGGGGAGGGAAGGGAGAATATTTAGAATTCAAAATCTTATAATAGTGAATGTTGAAAACTAAAATAAATAAATTAATTTATCAATTTAAAAAAAGTATCCCACTCTATATCACAACCTCCAATTAGCCATCCAGCAAAAGTTCACTTGAAGACTTCCAGGGAGGAGAAGCGCACTCCTTGGGCGAGTTGCCTCTTCTACTCCAGATAGATACAAGGCCATTTAGAGCTACTTCATCTTATTAGATTCAGCTCCAATGTTCTGGCCTGTCAAGATCCTTTGAGTCCTGACTGTCATCCACTATGTCAGGCATCCCTCCTAGCTTTGCGCCATCTGCAAATCTGATAAGCATGGAAAATGGGCCTTCATCCAAATCGCTGATAGAAAGTGTTCAACACCACGTTCCTGAAAATTCTTGTACAGACAAGTACAGATGGATCTCACATTTCCTTTCCAGTCTTCTTATACCTTTTCCCCCTTCATACCATCTATGACCCAACTATACCCATTGTAGCTCCTCAAACACTCCAGAAAACATCTCCATTCCTTCGCACTCTGGCTGTGCCCCCATCTCTGGAATGCTCTGTGCTCTCTAATCCCTGCCTCCTAGTTTGCCTGGATTATATACTTCAAGCCTCAGGCTGAACACTACCTTCTGCTGGAGGCCTTTTCCAGTCCCTCCAGTTGCTAGTGCCTTCCCTTCTGAGATTACCTCTCATCTATTCTGTTTACCATATGTCCACAGTCATTTACATGTGAGGGCCATCTCCAGTAGTTCTGATCTATATCTTGTCATGGGACCCAGATGGCTTTGGAGGAGAGAGTAAAGCTGGTGACTTTGCACAGCTCTCTCTCACTTAAATCCAGTTCACTTGTAAATCATGACCTCACCTTCCTGAAGTCATGATCCTCCTCAAGAACGAAGGACCACACAACAGCAACCACATTTACATGTTGCCTCTCCCCTTAGAATGTAAGCTCCTTGAGGGCAAGGATTGGTTTTGCCTTCCTTTGTACACTTCATGCTTCATCAAGTGCCTGACACATAGTAGGTGCTTAATGAATTCTTGTTGATCGCACTGGAACCGCTTCCTCAGTTTAGTTTTATTCAATTTGATCAGTAACTGCTGCGTCAGAAATGTTTTATCCTCATTTTTGACTGATCTTCCATTGGCAATGGGCCCTGATATTTTGTTTCTCGGACCTCCTTGCCTTAATGCCTAAATTTTCCTTGGGTTGAGGATAACTGACAGGCTTCAAACCCACCCGAGAGGTCAAGGGATGTCTACCCCAAGTACGTGAACACTTCCCCTGGCAGAATGGGTGATGAGAACAAGTTGTTCCAAGGGCACGAAGGTGGCCGAAAGTAGGTGCTTCAGATTGCTTAGAGCTTGCTTCAGACACAGAAAATACCAAGGTCATCCTCTGCATACCAGGCTATCTCCAGTCATTTTGACTTTTGTCCTGCCACTGGACTTGGATGGCTCTGGAAGACAGCATTGGGCCTGGAGTCAGGAAGACATACCTTCCTGGGATCAAATCTGACCTTAGACACTTACCAGCTGTGTAACCCTGGGCAAGTCACTTGACCCTGTTTGCCTCAGTTCCTCGTCTGCAAAATGAGCCAGAGAAGGAAATGGCAAACCACTCTAGTATCTTTGCCAAGAAAACCCCAAATGGGGTCACGAAGAGTCAGACAAGACTGAAATGACTCAACAAGAACAATACAACAACTATGCGAGAGGCACTGTGATCAGTGATGGGGATACAAAGAAAGGCAAAAGATAACCCTTGCCTTTGAGGAGGTCACAATCTATAAGAGGAGACAGCACTCAAATAAATGTGTACAAACAGGCTCTCCATAGGATCGATAGGAAATATTACGCAAGGGGAAAGCACTAGAATTAAAGGTGATTGGCAAAAGGAGCCCCTGTTGAAGGTGGAAGTTGAGCTGAGACTTGCAGGAAGCCAGGAAAGCAGGAGACAGAGATGAAGAGGGAGAGCATTCCAGGCTTGGGGGACAGTCAGAGAAGATGCCTAGAGTCAGGAAATGGAGTGTCATATTTGAGGACCCAAGTTAGTGTATCCCAGAGCATAAGAGGATGGAGGAAGGTGTGAGAAGATTGGGAAAGTAGGAAAGGAGGCTAGGTTATGCAGGGCTTTGAATACCAAACAGAGGACTTGATATTTAATGCTGGAGGTGATAGGGAGCCACTGAAGGTGATTGAGTAGGGGAGTGATGTGCTCAGACCTGCACTTTAAAAATCACATTGGCAGGTGAGCAGAGGATGGACTGGAGTGAGGGAGACTTGGAGCAGGGAGACCCAACAGTCCAGGGATGAGGAGATGAGGGTGATGTCAGTGCTGGAGGAGAAATGGTGCAAAGGTGAAATTGACAGGCTTTGGCAACAGTTTGTAAATAGGAGGTGAGAGATAGCGAGGAGTCGAGGATGATACTGTGTTTTGAGCCTGGGGGATTTGTAGGGATGTTGTTGCCCTTCCATAGAAAAGTTTGAAAGGGGTAAAGGTTGGAGGGTGGAGAGAGTAAGTTCCTTTTTGGACATGTTGAATTTAAGATATCTACAGGGCTACCAGTTCAAAATGTCTAACAGGCAGTTAGAGATGTGAGAATGAGGGTCAGCAGAGAGGTTAGGGCTGGATAAGTAGATTTGAGAATCATCAGTGCAGAGATAATTGAATCCATGGGAACTGAGGAGATAACTAAGTGAAGTTGTATAGAGAGAAAAGGGAAGAGGACCCAGGACAGAGTACTGTATGATACCCATGGTTAGTGAGTATGGATCCAGAGACGGACACTGAGAGGAGTGGTCCTAGGAACGGGAGAACCAGGACAGAGCAGCATCCCAAAAACCTAGAGAGAAGAGAATATCAAGGACAAGAGGGTGATCAACAGTGTCAAAGTCTGCAGAGAGGTCAAGAAGGATGAGGACTGAGAAAAGACTGTTGGATTTGGCAGTTAATAGATTGATGGTAACTTTGGAAACAACAGGTGAATGATGAGGTCAGAAGCCAGACTGTGAAGAATTAAGAAGAGAATGAGAAAAGTAGAGGCACCTATGGTAGCCAGTCTTCTCAAGAAAGTTGGCCACCAGACATCAGAGAGATGTGGGATGGTAGTAGGGATGGAATTGAAGGCTTCTGAGGATGGTGGAGAGATGGGCATGTTTCTATGCAGTGAGGAAGCAGCCAGGAGATAGGAAGAGATCAAAAGGAAGTGAGAAAGTGGAGATGATAGAGAAGGCAATCTGCTGGGGTGGATGAAATTGAATGATATCACTTCTTCAGGTAGAGTTGTTTGCCTTAGCAAGGAGAAGGGCCACTTCTTTGTGTGAGATGGGGTAAAGGAGGAAACAGTGGCAGAAGAAGCCATCCAAGTGACACGAAATAAGGAGAAGGAGGAAGAGGAGAGAAGAGGGAGCTCTCAAAGAATGGCTTTATTCTTTCAGTAAAATATAAGGCAAGTTCCTCAGCTGAGATGGTGGAGAGGGGGAACCATGAGAGGTTTGAGGAGGGATGAAAAGATTTGGAAGACCCAAAGTGAGTGAAATAATGAGTTGAATAGGGAGGTGTAGAAGGATTGTTTTGCAGCAGTGAAGGCTGAGTTGAGGTTATGTAACAAATTTGTAGTGGACCCAGTCAGAATGGTTGCATGATTTTCTCCACCTTCATTCAACAGCACATGTGTAGAAGCAAAGATGGCAAACGGTGGGAGTGATCTAAGGCTGAGGCTTGGCAGTCAACAATCAGCGACAGGATAAGGGGGCATAAGACTCTAGAGAGGGGGACAGTATAGAGTTGAACTGGTTCACCAAGAGGTCAAAATGGGAAAAGAAGAGTAAAGCTAATGATGGCTTGGGAGAGAACTGAAGAGTGGAAGGTTTGGGAGAAGTAGATCAGATAAGGAATTTTCAAGAGTTCATGAACATAGAGGTGGTACGTTTGTAGATGATGGCAAGATCAAGGTGTGGTGGTGGGGTAGAAGAATTTCAGCCATGTCTGACTCTTTATAAGCCCATTTGGAGTTTTCTTGGCAAACATACTGGAGTGGTTTACTTCTCCAGTTCATTTTACAGATGAGAAAACTGAGGCAAACAAGATTAAATGACTTGCCCAGGGTCACACAGCTAGTAAGTGTCTGAGGCCAGACTGGAACTCATGAAGATGTATCTTCCTGTTTCCAAGACCAGTGCTCTATCCACTGTGCCCTCTAGCTGCTCAATGGAGAAATAGGTCATGAGAAATGAGTAAATTGAGGAATTGGGAGGTCACGGTCTTTGAGGGAATATCAGTATGTATGTTGAAGCCCTCTAGTATGAGGGCAAGAGTTAGTGAGAGAGACAGACTAGGTATTGAACTCATTGCAGAAGGAAGGGGAGTGACCTGGGTGCGGGGGCGGGGGGGCGGGGATGTGTAGACAAGGGCTATCAGGATTTTGATTGGGTGATAGAGAAGAACAGTATGAGCCACAAACAAGGGGAGGTTACTAAGTGATGGAGGTAGGGAGAGAACTTGGAAATGGCAATGGGGAGCAAGGGGTTATTAACAACAACAATATAATAACAATGGCCCACTTTTTATTGCATTTTAAGTTTTACACAGATAGCACAGCACATAGTCTGCTGGGCCTGGAGTCAGGAAGACCTGAATTCAAAACCAGCCTCAATGATTAACTAGCCCTGTGATCCTGGCCAAATCACTTAGGCCAGATCCTTAGCCAAATCTGCCTCAGTTTCTTTAATTTTTTTTGAGGGGAGAAGGCAAGGCGATCGAGGTTAAGTGACTTGCCCAAGGTCACACAGCTAGTAAATGTAGCAAGTGCCCGAGGCTGGATTTAATCTCAGGTCCTCCTGACTCCAGGGCTGGTGCTCTATTCACTGTGCCAGTTTCTTTAACTTTTGAGGGTTTTTGTCAAGCCATTTAACTTCTGTCTGCCTCAGTTTCCTCAATTGTGAAAATGGGATCATAAAAGTACCTACTTCCTAGGATTGTTGTAAGAATCAAATGCGATAATATTTTTAAGGTACTTAGCATATAGTAGGTGCTTAATAAATGCATGTTCTCTTCCCTTCTCTTTCATATATATATATATATACATGTATATATATCTATATCTATATATATTAACCTCATTTAATCCCAGCAATTAACTCCATGGTAGGTGCTATTATTTCCCCATTTTACAGATGAAGAGGTCTGGCTAGTATTAATGATGCTGTTGGTGGCCATAGAACAGAATGAATAAATGAATGAGATGATAAATGAAAAGTAATGAATGAAAAAGCATTTGATAAACATTTTATGTCTAAAGCCCTATGCTAAGCACTGCAGACACAAGCAGAAATCCAAGAGGTTGGTGTTGGTGATGCCAGGGATGGCAGGTCCTTTTCCACAAGGGTTTCCCCCCTCAGTAATAGCTGCAGGAAAGCTGGGCCAGTGGCCTGAGAAGCACTGTTGTTCCAGAGAACAAAATTGATTGGTTCATTCAAGGATCATATCAGTAAGTTTAGTGTTATGAGCCTCCCAAACTCTAACCTTTTGGACAAATTGGCCACCAAACCTTTATATCAAGGCATAACTTAATGAAGAAACTATGATATGTGATCATAATGGAATATTATTGCACTATAAAAACAAATATGAAGAATTCAGAGAAACATGGGAAGGCTTGTATGAGCTTATGCAGAGAAGAAAGCAAAACAAAGTATACAAAGTATCTGGCATATAGTTAAACTGGACCTGAGATTCACTGACATAGGAAATTCCCTCTACTTGGTGTGTCTAGAACACAGATGTCAAACTCACTGTCCTAATACTGGGCAAAACTCTGGACTGTGCCTTAACCAGATTAAAACATAATTAGGAAATGTTTAATAAAATATATAACAATGTGATAATACGTGATGTTAACATAGGGTTTTCTAAATCAACATGCAGCCTGTAGGGATCTTTATGTACAGTCTTGTTTATGGTCCACTCTAGAATGGTAAGAGGTTAAGTGAGTTGTCCCAGGTCATTCAAACAGTACTTATCAAAGGTGAAGCTTGAGTCAAGACTTTCTTGGTCTCCAGGCCAGGCCTTCACCCACTATGGCCTGTTGTCTCTCAACTACAAATATATACAGATAGTTCTCACTTTATGTAAATTCACATTATGTAAAGAATTCTTAAAGAAATCTGCATTTAAAAAAACCAACAACTGTATATTAATGTGAATGTATAGTACCTTGCTCTCTCACTGTTCCTGTAGCCTCCACCACTAAAAAAACCAAAAAACACCCTAAAAAAAAATCCTCCAAGTGAAAACAGAAGATGGGGGCTTGGCTTGAGACCTCCTGCATCGAGAGGAGACCCTTGCCCCGCTCCACCCACTTGCCGTTTAGCCCTCTTGTCCAGCCCTGCTGCCCTTGTCTGTCTTTGGTCCATCTACTTGGGTACTGAGTGTCTATTCCCATCCTACCTGCACTGTCCTCTCCTGTTTGTGTCTGTATTGGGCCCCCACGTGTTCTTCCTCTTGCTCTCGCTTCTCTGTCCCCAGCCCCACCCATGTATCCTCGAACAGTGTGCTGGCCCCCTCATCTAGGGGTGCCTGGCCTCCTTCCTGCCTCCCTCCTTTCCCACATTAGTGGGTAAATTCACATTATATAAAAATTATTTTAATTACAGGTCTGTGGAATGGTCCATTTAAATAAAGCGACTGTCTCTGTGTGTATATGTACACACACGTATGTATGCAAATATATACATATACACACGTATGTATATATATATATATATATACCCACGTAAATATACACATATATCATATGTAAAACAAAAAAATCACTTGGAAAGAAGGCAGTCTCTGACTAATTGCAATGACCTTTCTTGGTCCCCCAAAATAGATGGTGTACCACATGCCCCTTCTCTTGTACGTGTGTGTTTCGATTTTTATTTTTTTCTACTTACATGTAAAGACAGTTTTCAACGTTCGCTTTTATAAGATTTTGAGTTCCAAATTTTTTTCTCCCTCCCCTCCCTTCCCCCCTCCCCAAGACAGCATGCAATATGCTATAGAGTATACCTGTACAATCATATTGAACTTATTTTCACATTAGTCATGTTGTGAAAGAAGAATCAGAACAAATGGGAAAAACCACGAGAAAGAAAAAATAAAAGAGAAAATAGTCTGCTTTGTTCTGCATTCAGACTCCATTGCTCCTTCTCTGGATGTGGGTAGCATTTTCCATTATGGGTCTTTTGGAATTGTCTTAGGTACTTGTATTGCTGAGAAGAGCTAAGTCTAACAAAGTCAGTCATCGCACAATGTTACTGTTATTATGTACGATGTTCTCCTGGTTCTGCTGACTTCACTCAGCATCAGGTCATATAAATCTTTCCACGTTTTTCCAAAGTCCACCTGCTCATTATTTCTTATGGAACAATAGTATTCCATCACATTCATATACCACAACTTGTTCAGCCATTCCTCAATTGACAGACATCCCATCAATTTCCAATTCTTTGCCACCACCAGAAGAGCTGCTATAAATATTTTTGTACCCGTAGGTCTTTTTTCCCTTTTTTATGATCTCTTTGGGATACAGACCTAATAATTGTCCTTAGAAAAGTAGAGGATTATAGGTGTGAACTGATGCTTCTGTTTTGCATTCTCTGTATTTAACACAGCTCTGGTATATAGTACGTAGGTGGGGTAGTGAATAGAGGGCTAGCCTGGAAACCCCTCTGCTCTGCACTCAATGCTCAGTCTAGTTTTAACTCCACAAAACAAGATGCTCTCCCACCTTCCCACCCCCACCCCCACCCCCACCCCTTAAGTTCATCATTCTAATCTCATCACCTGGCTTCTAACTCAGGCCTTGACTGATAGAACTCCCTCTGCGTCCTCTCCCCTCTGCTTGGAGGGCTGAAGGAGGGAGGACCAAACTTCTCCCAATGCCTTTTTTATAGAGGCAGAAACTGGACTTTTTGGATTCACTCCACTCTGCACTTGCTGTTCTGCCTGGTTTCAACTTCACAAAACAAGATGCCCCTGGGTACCCCCTAATGTCCCATGCCTACCCAACCCCACTTTCTTGCTTTCTTTTGTGTGTTGTCTCCCCCTTTAGATCGTAAACTCATTGAGGGCAGGGACTATCTCTGTTTTTATTAATTGTATCCCCAGCACTTAGCATAGTGTCTGATATGTATAGCAGGCACTTAATATAAATGTTTATTAGATTGGATAGCTCAGAGTTCAAATCTTGCTTTATTAGTTGTGTGATTCTGGGCAAATCACTTACCTTTCTCAGACTCAGTTTCTTCATCTATAAATATGAATAACAGTAACACCACCCTATAAGATTGCTGTGTAGCTCAGACAAGGAAGGAAAAGGGGATTTATTAACACCTACTATGTGCCAAGCATTTGACAAATATCTGATTCTCACAACAACCCTGAGAAGTAGGTGTTAAAATGGTCCCCATTTTACTGTTGAAGAAACAGACAGGCAGAAGTTAAGTAACTTGGGGGAAAAACCCTCAAAAATATGTGGGAGAGAGCCATTTGCCTGTTCTGAATAGACCTGATAGGTGTCATTCAAACATTTCTTAGCACCAAAATCTTAAATATTGGGTTACTATCCCTAAAAAGCATCAAGCCTTCATTGTAACACATGTAACTCGACTTGTCACAAAGTGTATACTTGAATGCTACATGCGATAGAATTTTCTAGCTTTAAAAAGTCTATGCATTTATGAGGAGTATCCCTTGTGCGTTCTTTAAATGTTGCACCCTAGGTAGCTGCCCATGTTGCCTACTCCTAGTCCCAGCTCTGATTCAGAGACTTGGTCCTGGAGTTGGGGAAACAGATCGACAATAACACTTTATGAGTGTATAGTGCTCTTTATGCTTCAGACATGATTTCATCTGATACTCATGACAGCCTGTAAAATAAACAGAGCGAAGACTAGTATTCCCATTTGACAGATGAGAAAACTGAAGCTCAGAGAGTTGAAGTGATTAACTCAAGGTCTCTCGTCTTGATTCCTAGCAAATGCTAGTAGATCCTTGTCACGGCTGGGCTTCTAAGCTCCACAATTTTTCTTTAAAGCTCATTTGGTATTGGTTTCTCGAGAAGAAAAAAAGGACCATAGAAAATTGTTGAGAAGGAGAGCTGAAAAGTAGGAAGATAATTGTGAGGCAGGGGTTACAGGCGGAATGACAGGAGGGAAGATGAAATGTTTCAACTTCAGCACTGAAACCTTCAATTAAGAATAACAGAACCATGTTCCTTTAAAAGCTGTAGATGGTAATAAATTTTCTAAGAAAACAAGTCACTCAGATCCTGAAGTGAGAGCAGGCAAGCCAGCTGTTCTGAGTGGACAACATATACTCTCCCCAGGCTGCTTGCTCATCAATAGAAGCTTCCAGCTCATATGGAAGGCAAAGGAGGGTAACCCTCTGAAAGAGTCCTGTGAATGCCATCACACTGGGACCAGTCATAGACCACGTTTCTGGGCCTCAGAATCATTTGTTGTTGCTGCTGTTGAATCATTTTAGTCATGTCTGACCTTCATGACCCCATTTGGAGTTTTCTTGGCAAAGATAGTGGAATGGTTTGCCTTTTGCTTCTCCAGCTCATTTTACAGATGAGAAAACTGAGGCAAACAGGGTTAAATGACTTACCCAAGGTCACATACCTAGTAAGTGCCTGGGGCCTGATTTAAACTCAGGAAGCTGAGTCTACTTGGCTTCAGATCTGGCAATCTATCCACTGCACCATTTAGCTGCCCCTCCTTAGCATCATACAGAGTCATAATGAACAAGGGGCACATAGTATTTTGCCCAGAGTGCTGATTTCCAGGATATGGGCTTCCTTCTCTGGATGGGGATAAGGAGCACCTCCTTCCCATACCTCACCTTGATTTTCAGCTACCCCCAGGCCACTGAGCACTTCCTTCCAAGCCTTTATGGGGGAGAAGGCTGGACCCTCTGGAAAGATGGCCCACCTACTCTCCCAACATGATGGTATCCCAGCCAAGACTGGCCTCTGTCATTGCTACACCATAATGCCTTTGACCTCTCTCAACTGAATCTCTCCCATGTGCTGGGGTTCTTATTCAGGGCTTTGGCATCACTACCATATGAATAGTGTAGTCTAGAGGCTGAGACTGCAGGAAGGAAGATGGAATTTCAGGCCAGGAGAAGTAAGAAGGCATAAGGCTATATAGAATGGGAGAAAAAAATAGTATGAGAACCATGGACTTTTCAAGTGAATGCTTTTCATTTCTTGGATCAAAACCTATCAAATGACAGAATCATCATCCTCTAAATCCAACCAGCCCATGAGACAAAGACTTGATGTGTCACTTCAGCAGAGTCAGCCCCTGTATTTGCATCTAAATTGCTGGTTTTCCACTTGCTTTTTGTTTTGAAAAAATATTTTATTTTTTTCCCAATTACAAGTAAAGACAATTTTTAACACTCAATTTTTAAAAATTTTAAGTTCCAAATTTTCTCCTTCCATTCCTTACTTCCCTAACATGTTAAGCAATTAGATATATGTCATTTGCTTTTTGTCTTAAAGATTCATAACCTGAATCTTCTCTTTGACCCAGAGATTTGGGGCATCTTGGTTATGTGATGAACCTGTTTAATTATTTTTTCTTCATCACAACTGTATCTTTCCAAACATACTCTCCTACTATAGAGACTAATACTTAACTATAACTACTTAACTATAGGACCTTGCTTCCCCAGCTCCCACCACCTTCCCCACAGGAAGTGAGGACATAAATGGCTGGCTTCCAGTCATAGAATAAACTTTGGAGACACGTGTATTCCACAGAGGAGGCGTTCTTAACCTTTACAGTATTATTGACCCCTTTGGCAACCTGCTAAAGCCTATGGAGCCCTTCTTAGAATAATGTTTTTAAGTGTATAAAATAAAATAGAATTACAAAAGAAAGCAATTCTATTGAAATACATTCTGTTGAAATATATATCAACTATATATTTACACATATGTGTTCATATACATATATGCACACACACATGTACATATACACACATATATGCACATAAATAACGTTTTATGTATATATGAATGTGTATGCATGTATACACATATATATACACACACACCCCAAGTTCAGAGACCCCCAGGTTAAGAACCCCTGCCAAAAATAATGTAACCTGAGCTATATATTTTCCTTCCCAGGAAAAATCCCAAAGGAACCTAGTTTGGGTGCCTGCCCACTGAAAGTGTTTATCACTATTAGAAACAACTTAAAATGTTCAGAGCAAACTTCCCTGCTCGTCTGCTCCCTTTCATTAATTAAATAACATTGGCCTCTGGGTTCCCCATGCAGCACTCACCTCTCTCTGTTCCAAGAAACAGCTGTCCTCTGGGTTTCCTTATTTTCTGTCTCATAACCTGATTCTCATCTGCTGGGAGACTTCTCCCATATTCCCACTGTTATTTATTTTCCTTAATAATCTTTTATGAGGGACCTTATCAATAGCCTTCAGAAAGTCTGAGGAAATTTGGCTCACGGGGTCATTGTTATCCCCACTGTTATCTATTATTTTATTAACTTAAAATCAAAACCAGTGCAGGTTAAAGAGCTAGCATTCCCTTTTATCACGGGCCAGGTGGATTTGATGCTGTCAGATTTTACTTAGCCAGGTGGTCTGCTGGTCTGTGTTTAATTAAAATCTCCATCAGTTTCTCTGGTATGGGATGGGGAGGTTCCCAAACCTGTAACTGCCAATATGCCTCCGGGTACTCTCCCACCTCCCTTTCTTTGCTGTGGCTGACTCCAGTTTTCAGGAGTTGCAATTAGGTTCCATGGAAAGAGAGTTTGGTCTGGAGGCAGAGGATCTGGGTTCAAATTCTAGCTTTGCCACTTATTACTCGTGAAATATTGGGCAGTGCCTGGCACAGAGTAGCTGCTTTAAAAATGCCTGATTTCTCCAGGTCTCAGTTTTCTCACCTGTAAAATGAAGAGGCTGGAGTAGATGACCTCTAAGGTTGTTTTCAGCTGCAAATTTATGAGTCCATGGCAAGGACCAGCCTTAAACCAGCCTAAAGATGACAGGCTAAGTGTGAGGGTAGAGGCCTGACTCATGGCTGGGGCTTTCAGAACTGCTTTATCCATAAACTTTTAATGGCTGCTTTGAAAAACCCTGTGTGGCTGGTGCAATCGTTATCCCCATCTTGAGTCAGAGTCACACAGATAGAAATGACTAAGGCAGGATTCACGCTCAAGTCTTCGTGGCTCCAAACCCAACCGTCTCTCCATGGTGCCACATATCTACCTAACCAATAAATTAAGGAATGATTATTTGCATTTTTAAAAAGTATTCACTCAACAAAGGATTTCTTCAACTAAGAGGTCCCCTGATCTATTTACATTTGGGCTTTGCTTTTTCACTCACCATTCCTTTGTTTTGTTAATTTGTTTATTCGGATCCAGGAGTGTAGGACCCTTAGACAATTGCCTTTGGGCAGTTTAGGTGACTTGCCCAGGGTCACACAATCAGCATACGTCAGAGGCAGGTGTTGCTCCCGAATGATCTGGACTCACCAGGCAAGATCCTCTCCATCCATTCTCAGGATAACTCCCTTTCCACCAAACCGGCCTTTCTCTCATATAAGTATCAAGGGAAATAAAATGTTAGTACTGAGGCAGCTAGGTGGTGCAGTGGATAGGGTGCTGGGCCTGGAGTCTGAAAGACCCCATCTCTTCCTGAGTTCAAATCTGGCCTCAGATGCTTACTAGCTATGTGACCCTGGGCAAGTCACTTAACCTTTTTGCCTCAGTTTCCACATCTATAACATGAGCTGGAAAAGGAAATAGCAAACCATTCCTCATCAAGGAAAACCCTAAATGGAGTCACAAAGAGTTAGACATGACTGAAACAACTGAATAACAACTGAGATATTCTCTGGATCAGAAGTGTTCAATTTAAGTTCAGCTTCTGGCCCCAGAGCACTGACAAAACCTGGCTAGAAGCAGATTAAAATGTAACTGGGCAATGTTTAATAATACAAAATACAGCACAACAAAGATAACATTAACTTGGGATTTTCTAAGTCAATATGCTGCCCAAACAGTTTTATTCAAGTTTAACACTACTTTCATAGTCCACTTTCCTGCTACAACATATGGGGAAACTGACTCCCAGGGAGGTGAAATTATTTGCCAGAGGAGACACACCTCAGAGTCAGGATGCGAACTGAAGTCTCTTCTATCTTGTCCAGCACTCTTTTTTACCATGCCACAATCATACAATCATAGATTGAGAACTCCATGCGATCTTAGAGCCCACTGAGTCTAAGACCTCTTTTGCAGATGAGGATACTGAGGTCCAAAGAAATGACATCACTTCCTGAAGGTCACACAGGCAGTAAGCAGCAAAATGGATGTGAACATAGGTCTTTTGACTCCAAATCCTACCAGCTTTCCACCATAAGATTATGACTTATAAACAAGTTTTTATTGTTTAAATGAGAAGGCAGAGGTGGAAAAGGCACCACTTACCTGGGTCCTAGCCAGTGTGTGATGGCTAAGCAAGCCATGGCCCTCTCAGGACCTGCTTCACCTATGAAATGCAGGCACTGGACTAGATAATCTAGAAGATCCTTCCAGCTTTATCATTTTGTGGTTCTGCACTTTTCACTCACTGACCGGGTCCATAACAGTTTCATATTATTTAATCCTAAGTAGGTCCTTCCTGTGTCAAGGCAATCATTTTTACAGCTTCTCCTTCTCTGATGAAAAGGTGGTCTTTCTTTTAAAAATTTTCAAGTAACAAGCATTTTTAAAACTATTTATTTTATTAAATATTTCCCAATTACATTTAAAAATTTTTTAACATTTATTTTTTTTTAAATTGAGTTCCAAATTCTTTTCTTCCTTCTTACTTCTCCCCCATCCCTTGAGAAGAAAAGCAATATGATATTTATTATACATGTGAAGTCATGCAAAATATATTTCCATGTTAGCCATATTGCCAAACAGAGAGAGAGAGAAAGAGAGAGAGAGAGAGAGAGAGAGAGAGAGAGAGAGAGAGAGAGAGAGAGAGAGAGAGAGAGAGAAAGCAAAATAAGTATGCTTCAATCTGCATGCAGAATTCATCTGGAGATGGATAGCATTTTTCATGATGGGTCCTTCCGAATTATCTTGGATCGTTGTAGAGGTATTTTTTATTAATCCATGCTTCCCACTATCCTTACTGAGCAATTTTAAAAAAAACCCAAACAAATTCCTCATTTCACATTTACATAGTTCAGCAAAACAATTCCACACATTAGTCATTATCTAAAAATTTATGGGTTTTTTTTCCTGCATTTTAAGTTCATCACCTCTGTCAAGAAAAGAGTAAAATGCTTTATCTTTGGACTCATTGGTAAGAGTTCTAAAACTTTTGAAAGTTTTTCATCTAGAATGTTGCTATCATATAAATTGTTCTGCTCACCTTGGTTTGCATCAGTTCATAAAGATCTTCCCAGTTTCCTCTGAAATTGTCCCCTTTTGTCATTTTTTACGGTATAAAACATTCCATTGCAGTCATTACTACAATTTATGTAGATCTTCCACAATAAGAGGACTGCCCCTTAGTCTCTAATTTTGGGCCACTGTAAAAAAAGCTGCTATAAATATTTTTGTCCCTATGACTCATTTTCCTCTTTCTTTGGAATACAGGGCTAGTGGCGGTATAAATGAGCAAACGGTAGATACATTGCTTGGTAAAGTTCCCCATAGAGAATTATTAGTGAATCTGTTCAAACTCATAAGAGATATCCTCTAATAGGTAAATGGCAAAAGGGCAATTTTGTAAGAAAGAAATTCAGACTATCAACAATCATATGAAAAAAATTCTCTAAAGTACTAATAATTAGAAAAATGCAAATTAAAGAACTTTGAAGTCAATGACAGACATTAAAGGGAAAACAGGGACAAGAATGTGCTGCTGGTAGAGTCATGGATTGGTTTAACCATTGGGATGCAACTCAGAACTATGCCCAAAGGTACCTGATCTTCCCTGCAGAACCTTCCCTTTTTTCCAAACTTCCCCATTACTATCCAGGGTACCTCCATTCTCCCCGTCACCCAGGCTCTCATCTTTGAGTCCTCAATCACATATCCAATCAGTTGCTGAATCTCCTCATTGACACATTCATAACGTCTTTTCTGCTCACACAGTCTCCACTCTGAGGCAGGCCCCCATCACATCATCTCTGGGCTATTGCAATAGCCCGTTGGCTGTTCTTCCCATCACGAGTGTGTGTCCCTCGACTCGAGCTCATCCTTCCTCCATTCAGCCGCCAAAGTGATCTTCCTAAAGCCCAGGTCTGGCCGTGTCATTTAAACTCCAGTGGCTCCCCACAATCTCTAGGATCGAATATAAAATGCTCCATTTGGCAGAGCCCTGGCCACCTCATATCTTTCTAGGCCTCTTACACTTTACTGCCCTCCATGTGCTGCCCAATCCAGGACGCTGGCCTTCTTGTTATCTCTCACATGTGATATTTCATCCCTATTCCTTTCACTGGCAATTTCTACTTTCTAGAAAATTTTCCTCTTCACCTCTACCTTCTGCCTTCCCTGATCCTCCTTCGAGACTCAGCAGCATTCATATAACATCTTAAGGTCTGCAAAGTGCTACAGGGTGTCTCAAAAGTCACAGCTTAAAATAGCAGTAAGACTTTGGAGATATGTAATATATTATCTCATTTGACCCTCAAAACAGCCCAGGCAGGTAGGTGCTATTATTATCCTATTTTCAGATGAGGAAACTGAGGCAAACAGAAGTGAAATGACTTACCAGATCACACACTTAGTAAGTGTCTGAGGCAGAATTTGAACTCGGGTCCTCCTAATTCTAGGACCTCTACTCTAATAACCACTGTGCCACCTAGCTATCAGTTTGGCTCAAATTAAATGCCACCCTATAAGAAGCCTTTCCTGGTTCTCTCCTTTCCCTGTCCCTTCCCATTAGCCATCTCCCCATACCTTTTTCCCTCTGAAAGGAATTCACACTCTCCATATTTTGTATGTCCATAATATGTCCAATGTAGGTTTCTTGAGGACCAAGATCATGTTTTTCCCTTTCTTTGTGTTCTCAGTGCACAGTGCCTGGCACATAGTCATTGTTTGTCCTTCATTTTTGAAGAGCACCACAATGTCAGGAAGATGGTGCCATGACTTACAAGTAAATTGGATTTAAGTGAGGGAGGGCTGTGCAGTCACCAGCCTCACTGCATCTAGTGACCAGACATAGGTCAGGATGACTGGAAATGGCCTCCCTGACACATAGTAAGTGCTCAATAAATGCTTCCTTGGGGACTGACTTACTGGCAATGTGTCATTGGAAAACTAAGCTATTTTTAAAAATTTATTAAAATATTTTATTTCTATGTCATTGTTTTATATGTAAAGGTACCATTAAGAGACATCTACCTCTTGTAATGAAAGGGGGATTGCTAAAGTTTGAGGGAGAAGGTTAGGAATATCAAGTACAGCTGGTTTGCCTTCCTATGAAGCCTTTTCCAAAGAAGACATTACCCCAGTCCAGTAGCATGTTAGCAAATTTTTAACAATCTAGTGTTGGTTTTTTTTTTTAATAATACTTAACCACCTACCTACTGGGGTTGAGAGGGAAACCACCAAAATAGAGGAGGAAAAGGAGGGATGGACAGAACTGGGGAGAGCCAGAAGTTTAAGTAACTGAGGAAGACCCTAAGAGAAGGTCTCTACACAGGGGCAATTACAGAGAACCATAGAGGAGTCTGGGGGTGGGGGTGTACCCACAACACTCTTTCAACTTTAATCTTCATTATTAACATTTTCCCCATCATTTTTTCAGGTCTAGGTGATCAGTAAAACAAAACAAAACAAATGAGTCCTAATTGTAATGTTTGCTGATTTCCGAGGTATCAATTTTCACACTGAAAATCTGACAATCATTTTAGGAACCTGTTTGAACTGGCTTCAACATATCCTTGGCTCAATTGGCAAATAAATATTTTATTAAGTACTACTTAAGTTCCTCCATGTGTGAAGTCCTGCAAGATGAGGTTGAATTTATAAGATTTAGAGCTTAGAGATGACCCAGCTAGTAAGGAACAGAACTAGGTTTTAATCTCAGTTCTTTTAACTCCAGATTCAGTGGTTTTCTTATTCATTATGCCATTCTATCTTTCTAATCTCCAGTTTTTAAATTTCAACTGGGGAAGACATGTCTTGATTGAAAAAGATCTGGGAGTTTTGGTGGACCACAAGTTCAATGTTTGTCAACAGTGTGTTATGACAGCCAAAAAAAAAAATCTAATGTGATCTTAGACGACATTAAAAGAATTGTAGTATGTAAGGTTAGGGAGGTTACAGTCCCATTGTACCCTGCCCTGATGAGATATCTGAAGTATTTCTTTAATTCTGTGTACCATGTTTCAAGAAAGACACTGACAAGTTGGGAAGGCAACCCAGTTGTTGAAAGGATTAATATTTCCAAGGGATCATGGATCTAGACCTGGAAGGCGCTCCAGAGGCCATCTAGTTCAACCTGCCTCATTTTAAAGATCAGGAAAGTCAATTGCCCAAGGTCATGTAGGATATAATGAGGTTTTGAGGTGATGCCACCTGAAGACCAATTAAAGGAACTAGCACTGGGCAGCTAGGTGGCACAGTGGATATAGTGTGGGGCCTGGCATCAGGAAGACTCATCTTCATGAGTTCAAATCTGACCTCAGACACTCACTAGCTATTTCACTTCACCAAGAAAGAAAGAAAGAAAGAAAGAAAGAAAGAAAGAAAGAAAGAAAGAAAGAAAGAAAGAAAGAAAGAAAGAAAGAAAGAAAGAAAGAAAGAAAGAAAGAAGGAAGGAAGGAAAGAAAGAAAGAAAGAAAGAAAGAAA
>CM053622.1:422669120-422721586 GCA_028646595.1 Phalanger gymnotis | reverse complement strand
GTATAGTATGGTATGGTATAGTATGGTATGGTATGGTATGGTATGGTATGGTATGGTATGGTATGGTATGGTATGGTATGGTATGGTATGGTATGGCATAGCCTATATCAGATTGCTTGCTGTCTTGGGGAGGGAGGAGGGAGAAAAAAATTCAGAACTCAAAATCTTATAAAAGTGAATGTTAAAAACTATTTTTGGATGTAATTGGAAAAAATAAAATACTATTAATTGGGGGGAGTGAGAAATAGAAATGCTCGTATCTCCTGCCAGTGGTGGGCTCGTAAATGTTTAACAACTGGCTTTCTGGAAAGAAAAAAAAAGACACGTATACAAGACACACTTTTAAGTTTCATCGGCATTATTAATATTTTCTCTATCACTTTCTTAAGTACAAACAGCCAACAAACCAATAAATCAAGCCCTGATTTGTACTTTGCCTGTTTCCAAAGTGTTCGGTGCTCACACTGAAAATTCAATAACTGACTGGTATGAGCTGGCTTTAGCAAACCCTGAATCTTGGCCCTACTAAGGGGTGAGCTTCTGAGGGGCAGAAAAAGAGACATCTCTGGGTCTACAGCTCAGTCACACTGGCATGCAACTGACAAAAATCTATTTTTCTTACCACATTCATAGACAGTATTTTCACGTTTACGGTATTTTTACTTAAAATATCATACTATTTAGTTGTAAAGGTTTAAAGACGTTAGCTTAAAAAAAAAAGTAGATTTCCTTTCCAAGTCGATCACTCCCCAATTTGATCAGCCTATGTGTGGAAAAAGATAGAGTCTTGTTTCAGGAACTTTTAGTACGAAACCATTAAACTCCTTTGCTCAGTACTTCCCATCCAGTTCCCATCATGCTTTGTGTCCTTGGGTTCTCCTCCAGACACTACTACTGTCCACACATGCCTTTCCTGAGTCAGGGCCAGTATTCTTTTGGGAGGAAGGGACTCTGCTATGGTTCCTTGCAGTAGCTGCCCCTGTGTAGAGACCTTCCTCAGAGTTATTTAACCTTCTGGCTCTCCCCAGTTCTGTCCATCCCTCCTTTTCCTCCTCTCCTTTGGAGGTCTTCCTCTCAACCCCTCTAGGTAGGTGGTTATGTATGCAGCATCTGATGTCAAATGCACTGAAATCATTTTGGGTTATTTACCTTACTGTCTCTGGCCAGCTTTTCCTCAGGAAGAGCCACCCCAGCTATTTACCATTGGCTCATTTAAGTTGGTTAATTTTTAATAATGTTGAAATTTTCATTTTAATAATTCAGGTAAATTATTTATTAAGCCATAGGATAAAGGGATCAGAGCAATTATGAGTCGACAGTGTTACCTGAGGCTCCTGGAAAGGTAAGGGGGTTTGCAAAGCCTTTGTTATTGGATAAACATTAAATTAGTAGCATATCAAAGTCAGGTATCCTTTCTGAAGGATTTTTCTCTCTGTGGAAAGAGAAGGCAGGCCCATCCCTTAGAGGAGTATGGGAGCGGGCTGTATTGCAGTGATCCTACCCCCACTCCCCACCAAACCCTAACCTTTTTCTTCAAGTTAGTGAAAGCTTCTCCATTGGTTCTAGAGTGAAATCTGGGTTCAAATCCTGTCTCTAATGCTTGTAACATGTGTGACTTTGGGCAAATAACTTAAATTTCCTGGACCTCAATGTTCTCATCTATAAAACGAGAAGGTTGGACTGATTGGCCTCTGAAGTCCCTTCTATATCTATGATGCCAGAATCCTACGAATGACCGCTTCTTTGTAACATGGAGGTAACCCTAAGCTCTGGCAAGCTGTGCGAGCAGACAACAAGCTTTGGCAGGTCCTACCAAGCTAAAATGGGGCAGCTAGGTGACCCAGTGGATAGAGTCTGCAGTCGGGAAGACACCAAGTTCAAATCCAGTCTCAGATGCTTACTAGCTGTGTGACCCTGGGCAAGTCACTTAACCCTGTTTGTCTCTATTTCCTCATCTGTAAAATGAGATGGAGAAGGAAATAACAAACTACTCCAGTATCTCTGCCAAAAAAAAAAAAAAACAAACCCAAATGCGGTCACAAGGAGTTGGAAAAAAAGAAAGCAAAAAACAAGCTAGGATGGCTTGTAGCAAAATATGGTGATGAAATGCATGACTGTCATCTGAGGGCCAGCCTAAGGAAGGTTGGAGAGGCTTATCACCAGCTTTGTGGCAAGACGTTGAGTTTTGTCTTCAGCAACTCATGAAAACCACCTACTGCAGGAAAGAGGAATTGAGATCTGTGTTGATAAAGAGAGAATCACACCAATGATCTACCCAAATAACTGTATTTTGTTTTTGCTGTTTGGTTATGTCTGACTCTTTGTGACGTCATTTGGAGTTTTCTTGGCAGAGACACTGGAGTGGTTTGCCTTTTTCTTCTCCAGAAAACTGAGGCAAATAGCGTTAAGTGACTCACCCAGGGCCACGCGACTGTCCACAAGTGCCTTTCCCCAGTCAGGGCCGGTATTCTGCTATGGTCTGCTATGGTTCCTTGTAGTAAACGTCAGAGGTCAGATTTGATCTCAAGTCTTCCTGACTTCAGGCCCAACACTCTATCCACCCAGCCACCTGGCTGCCCCATTCTAGCTTGGTCCAAGGCCAGATCTGAACTCAGGAAGATGGACCTTCCTGACACGCAGAATTTAAGCTTCTTGAGGGCAGAGACTGTTTCTCTTTTATTTTCGTATCCTCTAGTTACCTGGCACTTAGTAAATGCCCATTGATTGATTCACTGATCCTGAAAGGGTAGCCCAGGTTAAAATGACTAGCAAGGTCGGTTTTAAATATGAGCCGGCCTCACAAAGGGACAACATGTAGCCTGAAAGCTCACAGGATTACAGGATTTAAACCTGTATCTGTAATTAAGGTGGGACTTTTTTACTGTTTTCCCTTTTGGAGCACTTATTTAATGGAGTGCCCTTGATGAGTCTGGCCTTTGTTTCTTTGATTAAATCAGGAGTCTTTGAGGACTACCTTACCTCAAGGGAAAGCCTAGTTTACATGGGTTTGAGTGACGTGTTTGTGACGCCAGAAGCTTTTAGGTCACGTGGGTTTGAGTCGCATGTTGTGGCACCCTTTGACCCTGAACAGGGTATATAAACTCAGAGGTTGGTGTTTTTCCGTTGGGGCTCTCACTCACTGGAAGAGTGTCTTATGACTTGAAGAGACTCTGGGCAGCTGTTGTTAAGAGCCCCCAGCTTATAAACCTAGATGTCGATGTTTTCCTGGTAACTGTGAATTGTGATTTGAATCAGACAAGGTCTGTCTGTTGATGTTTGTAATTTCTGTTTGTATTTGCTCTGAAGTTCAGGTTGTACGTATGTATGTATTATGTATGTATATATGTATGTATGTATGTATCTATGTATGTATGTATGTTCGATTAAAGTGAGATTGTTAAACCCTTAAAGTTACTTTCTCTAGTAAAGAAGATGCAAAGAACCTGTGTTGGCAGCTCTTGTTGCTGGTCCTGTTAGGTCTTACACAGCAACAACAGCTGCTAGCTGAATTGTTGTTACAAAACCTTATGAAAAGAGGGGAAGGGAATTGCCTTAATGACAGAGGGGATTTTATGGACTGGTCAGAATTATAGGGTTCTCCATTAGAAACTTACATAGTGTGGCGGCAAAGAATTGGAAATCAAGGAGATGCCCGTCAATTGGGGAATGGCGAAACAAGTTTTGTATGTGAATGCAATGGAATACCATTGTGCTATAAGACATGAGGAGCAGACGGACTTCAGAAAAACCTGGAAAGACTTATATGAACTGACGTTGAGTGAAGGGAGCAGAACCAGGAAAACATTGTACATGATTACAGACCCACAGTATCTGTGATGACTAACTTTGATAGACTTGGCTCTTCTCAACAATACAAGGTTCAAAGAGAGCTCCAAAAGACTCATGATGGAAAGAGCTATCCACATCCAGAGAAAGAATTACAGAGTCTGAATGCAGATTGAGGCAAACTATTTGCTCTCTTCTTTTTCTTCTTTTTTTGGTTTTGTTTCTTCTTTCTCATGGTTCATTCCATTGGTTATAATTCTTCTTTATATCTTGACTATTCTGTAAATAAGTTTAATGCGAAGGTATATGAAGGACCTATATTGGATTACATGCTGTCTTGGGCGGGGGGAGAGGAAGGGGGAGAAAATTTGGAATTCAAAAACCTGTGGAACTGAGTGTTGTAAACTAAAAATAAAAAATAAATTTTAAAGAAAGAAACTTACATAGTGTCAGAGTAAGGATTTGAACTCAGGTCCCTTGACTCCAAGTCCAGTGCTCTTTGTACTGTAACACACCCCTTTCTTGATTCACCACAAACTTGTGAGGGTTCTACACAGAGGAAGAGTTTGTTGACTCTTAAAGATGACCAGCAATGGGTAGGTGTTCAGGGGTAAGTCGCTTGAGTTTTCATGATCTCCTAACTCATCTCCCTGCCCAAGTCATGGTCATGGTTGACATCATCACCATCACCTCAGAAAGCACAAATTAAATTTAATCTGGTGGGGGGAAATGTTAGATCCGGAGTAAGAAGATTCAGGTTCTACTTCTGGTTCTGCCACTAACTAGTTATGTTTATGTTACTTTGGGCAAATTGTTTCCTTTTCTCTTCATTTTCTAATATCCATAAAATAAGGAGGTTGGGCTAGATGACCTCAGATGACTGCCTAAAATTTCTATAATTTTTACCCTAGAAATCCCACTGCTGGGTATATACCTCAAAGAGGCCAAAGAAAAGATCGTTCCTATGTTCGGTGTCCTATATATAGCAAAACATTCATAGCAACACTTTTTATGTTAGGAAATCCCTTGAAACAAAGTTGATGTCCATCAATTGGGGAATAACTAGATCAGAGATCAGCAGACTGAGACCTGAGGGCCCACCTCCAGTTTTTGTACAGCTAGATTTTTTTTTTACATTTTAAAATGCAATTAACTTTATTTTAAAACATAAAAAGTATATGTAGGTCCCAGGCCTTACAAAAGAATGCAGTAGGCTGGATTTGGCTCATAGGTCATAGTTTGCTGACTACTGGATTAGTTGGCCAAGCTGCCTGAATGGACCCAGCCAGTTGGGTAACTCAGCTCACCCTCTGTCTCTCTCCTATTCCTTTCTTTCTCCCTTTCCTCTCCAAAGGAAGGTAAATTTTGATGGCCAGAAGCTGCCCAGATAACTTGGAGTTTCCTTCCTTCCTTCTTTCCTTCCTTCCTTCCTTCCTTCCTTCCTTCCTTTCTTTATCTCTCTCTCTTTTCTCAAAGACCAAACTCATTTCCCTCTGGACCACAATAGGTCCCTGCCCAAGTACCACTTAATGGCTATATTTTGGGCCCTCCTGGCTGAGAGTGAATGTCAATAGTAACTTTCTCTTTTGACCAGCAACCCTGAGGATCTTCCCCTCCCAGGTTGATTTTTTTTTTGATTAAAGGGCTCATCCCTTGACTCACTTCTTTAAGAGGCCTATTCGCTGAATGGGTGTTACCTCACTCAAAGTGAGAACCTGAAAAGGTCTTAGCTTAAAAGGGCCAGGGTCTCCCATTGCATCCTGGGTCATCTCCAGTCATCCTGATGAATATCTGGCCGCTGGACCCAGATGGCTCTGAAGGAGAAAGTGAGGCTGGTGACCTTGCACAGCCCTCCCTTACTCAAATCAAAGTCAAATGCGTGTCATATCATCATCTCTCTGATGTCATGGTCCTCTTTGAAAACGGACAAACACAACATCAGCTGGATTAGACAAATGATAGATGAAAGTAATAGGATGTTACCGTAATATAAAACCAGTGAATATAAAGAATTCAGAAAAGCATGGGAAATTTTAAAGGAACTGCTACCAATCGAAGTACAAAGATCCAGAAAAACAATATATACAATAATATATAATATACACGATTCCATTGACCCAAGTTGATTGGAGGTGATGATAATAACCAGTAGCCAAGTTACCATCATACCAGGGGAGCCCCAGTGGATCCCTTGAGGTACCTCAATTTTCATGAGGAGTTTCAGTGGACAGACTGCTGAGGGAAAGTGCAGCATCATCAATATGATGATAATATTTCTATAGTGTTTTAAAGTTTACAAAATGCTTCATATATATCATCTCATTTGACAATTACAACTGTGTAAAGTAGATGTGATTATCATTCCAATGGAAAACCTCTGCACGGGTCACACTCTTGGTAGTCAATGGGAATGAGTATGTTACAGGATTTGACGTCATGAACTCTTGGGAATCAGTATCTCAATGGGTACTTATGGGCAACCTCTCTGCTGATTATTGTGGGTGTGGCCAAATGGAAACCCTAAGAATATAGCCATGCCACCCTAAGTAGTTAACACAAAAGAAAACTGTGTCCTAGGAGGGATGAAAACTATTTCTTCCCTGTTGATGGGGATGAAGGAGGCCAGAATACTTTGCTACATCAGTGGATGGGAGGTGGGGGGAAGGCAGATGGCACCTGACAGCTTACAATGGATTACAGAACACTCAACAGAATTGTTACATAGATCGCTGTGGTGATTCTCAACCTTGTCAATGTGGTGGAGCAAATAGCCTGGCCCTGAGGAAATGCTATTGGGTTGCTGCCCTCCCTAATGCCTTTTTCTCTATTTCTGTGGCTAAGACAAGTCAAGAGGAGTTTGCTCTCTTTGATATATTTCCCTAAGGCCATTTGATCTTGCCCCCATACTGTCACAATCAGGTGGGAAAACACCTGAAAAAGATCCCAAGGGAGAGGGGTGTGGGGGAGAATCCTCTCTGCACTGATATCTACCATAATGTTGGTGACTTAATGCTAACCAGACTGGATGAGGGGAGATTGAATGGAGCTTCATGATAGGACCGCTATCCACCAGCGTTCTCCTTTTCTGCTTTTTCCTGAAAAGATTTTTTCCCTGAAAGGCAACAAAGCTCTCCCTGGGACTTGATTGGCCCAGTGGGCTAAGGCTCAGCTTCCTGGTAGGTTCTGACTAAGCATCAAAAGGCTCACCCAGGTTCAGTTAAAGATCTTAAGACTTGGCAGATGTCTCCAGACACCATGAATTGCCAGCCCCAGCTCTGCTTCTTAGACACATATCCATATGGAGTCAGGGATGTGTCTACCCAAGCTAATTTTTGGAGTATCCTTGTTTAAAATCCTTTCTATTTCATGCCTAAATAAACCTCCTTTTGTTAACTGTTGATTAACCTATGAGTGTCTCATTTCATTCCAACATGGAGCTAACAGGGTTACGGTTTAAGTCAGACATGGTCATGACATGCCCCATATGAAGGATGAGGGGCAGAAGATTAGCTCTAAGAAAATCCAGGGTCCAGTCTCAGTTATGTTGTGGGGAATATAATGGGTGGAGAGAACCCATATGATTCCAGATACTGTCCAGAGCAAGCTGCTGATGCTCACAGTAGGCACAGAGATTTATTGGGCCATTTAGGTTTTAGAGAATCTACGTTCTCCAGCTGAGTATTCTGATCCCCTATCACATTCCAAATTCACCAGGAAGGAAGGGGATCCTTTAGCCAACTTAGTAGTAATCCTGAGTCTCTGATAGAAAGTAAGGGAGAGTCCTTACCTAGCCCTATGGAATAAGAAGGAAGTCCCATGGTACAGACCTTTAAAAGATCATTCCCCTCTCCCATATCCACTGGTGTTCCCAGAGAGAAGGCTATTAGGCCAGGCAAAGCTGAATAAAAGGCTAAGTCTTGGTATTAACATAGGCCCTAGGATGAGCTGCATGCAAGAAGGATATGGTCTCTTAATTACCTTACTACAGGTGATGCTGACGCACGATTAGGATCAATCGACTGTGCTAGAAGTGTTACCTGCACTGTGACTCTGATGTTCCTGGTGTAGTTCCAGCTCATTGTTACCAGTTTACAGCAAGGGATGAACTAGCCTCCCTTACCCTTCTCAACATGGACCTGATCATTACAATCTGGGACTTAATGTTTATAAAGGAAAAGGCAAAGCCTGAGACTTCTGGTCTTGGTTCCTTCTGGCATTCATACTATCTTTTTTTTTTTTGTATCTCCTCTTCCAATGCTACCCACTCTAGGCTTTTGAGGTAAGAATTGTTCAGAACTAGGCATTAATGTTTCTAGGGCCATTTAAGTAGTTGAAAGTCCTTTAGAAGACCTTTAGGACCTTGCCACCAAGGGGTGGGATGTGATAGGAGCAGTATCTACTTATATGATTATATGGGTTACGCAGGGAAGACTAGCATCTGTGGTGTGAGGGCTTGCTGAGCCCTTTTCAAGGCTGCTTATACACCTTTGGTATCTACCTGGCACCCAGCTCTCACCTGTGGCTCCAAGAAGCTGTAGCATGTGCAGTAGCCACGCCCCAGTAAACTCTTTTGGCAGATTGAGGGTAATGGAGAGGCCTCAAACCCATCGGTGAGTTAGGGGGATGTCTACCCCAAGCATGTGAAGAATTCCTCAGGTGGAATGGGTGGATGAGAACAACTCATTCCATTGGCTCTGAAGGTGGTTAAAGCAGGTACTGTGGAGCACCCAGAGCTTGGTCAGACATCAAAGATGCCAAGGTCATCCACTACATCCTGGGCCAACGCCAGTCATTCTGAGTTTTGTCTTGCCACTGGACTTGGACGACTCTGAAAGAGAGAGTGAGGCTGAAGATTTTGTGAAGCTCTGCCTCACTTAAACCCAATTCGCGCACACATCAATATATCGACACCATGATGTCACTGATCTGAACGACATCTGCTACTAGTATGGTTGGGATCCATGACAGTAGTCCTTGTCAGGTAACTAGAAATTCATGACACATGGCCTAAGAGGACACCGTAGCATAATTAGAGTTAGAAGGTAGCACAGTTACACTTGGGGGAGAACGTCCAGACATTTCACCCCAGCACACCATAGAGGATGTGGCAGAAGGACCATCTCCTCTTAATCTGTTTAAAACTCATAGCGGTGACTAGAAGATCACGGCTTCTTAGGCTAATTTTCCCCTAAAAGTCAGTCCAGGGAACTAACATTACAGCCGTTGGTGTTCCTAGTTACCTAAGGCATAAACACCAGTAGTTGGGGCTTTCTAGGTTTGATGGACTTCCCTTCTGCCTGAGTGTGCCATGTGGGCAAATCCAAGGTGAGAGAAGCTATGCCCACCAGAAGTGATGCTATATATTTACTGACTATCCTTTCCATTTTGGAGCGAATTTTCTTTTATTAAATGTGATTTAATCTATGAGAATTGTGGATCCAGAGCTACTCCATTTGAGAATCACTTTATTTTTGCTCACCCATATATGTCTGTACTCTCCCATTGGTGCTTGAAATGCAAGTAACCTAAGATAGGATGTGCCACTGTCTCCTTTTGTGTGCAACCCATTCTAAGATACAACCTAGACCCGCCTCCCCCATTCTGTGAATGGAGATTAAAAGGTTGTGCTAGATGAGCCTCAAGTGCCAGCAATAGGGACCTTCACAAATCAGCTTTTGCCAGTCCCCCTTACCTAGATTCACCCTAAGACTTACATAAAACTTGTGTCCTGTTCGTTTGTGGATTCTTTCTCTTTTCAGGTGAGACTCCCCTGCAGATGAACTCAATAAACTCTAGTCGGTCCAAATTCTGTTTCTCTCCTGGCACCGACAGTCCTATTTCATTTTAATCTCAAGCCTCAACCAGCAGACCAGCCTGAGTTAGGCCTGGCCCAGAACAGTTGTAATATCTACTTCACAGGGTTTCTGCGAGGCTCGAATGAGATAATAAATGTAAGTACTTACACAGCACTATATAAATGTCAGTTATTATTGTCGTTATAATTTAATTCATCCCAATTCCACAAATCCAATGTTGATTCAAGTCTCTGTGTTCTATTCTTACACTGAGTGTTGGAAAGGGGCAGAGAGGAACAGACAAAATATAAGACACAGTCTCTGCCCTTAAGGACCTTACCTTCTAGTTGAGGAGTTTAGGAGGCCGGAATATCTGCAAAAGTGTGTTGAGTACAGCAGAAAGACTGAATTTCTACTTCTGGCTCCTAGCTGTAGCTGTGTGACCTTGGGTAAGTCATTTTTCTCTGGGCCTCAGTTTCCCCACTTATGAAAAGGAGTGGGACTAGACAAATCTTTAAGATCGATCAGCCAAGCAATCACGTACTAAGCACCTGCTTTATACTAGGCACTCTGCTGAGGTGCTAGGGATACAAGACAAGAGTTAAAGAGTCCCTGTCCTCAGGAGGCATCCAATCTTCCAATTCTGACATCTACGATTCAATGAGTTCTAGAAAGCTAAAGAATAGACTCCACCCTTTTAAAAGAAAAATGCTAAAATTGTCAACCTGACAGTTTTTATTAGGGGAACAAAAACCAACCAACGACCATCTTTCCCCAACCCGCCCCCCCCACATCCTTCCTTGTCCCTCCCTGCCTTGTTCCCAAGATGCCAACTAATCTCCTATGCCCAGCCTGTACACAGCCACCTCTAATTGCTCCCGCATTTTCATCTGTTGTAAGTTCAGCCATCGCTGCAGCTGCCCCTCCCCCCCAGGGAATTCACACCTTCATTATCACTCTTTACTGCAGAGCCGTCTGCGGGCTCTCGGCTCCTAACAGCAGCTTCGATAAAAAATAGAGCAGCTTTGCAGTGGTTTCAATTTTAATTACCAGCATCAAGGCACCTCGCATTCTCACCAGGCTGTTTCGCACTAATTAAAGTGAGGAGGAGTTTATGGAAAGGCTACCAAACTCCACTTCACTCCTTCATTTATTATTTACAGACAGTAATACAAATAATTTCCAATTTAAACAGCCTGCACCGGCCAGCACAAGGGGAAGAGAGAAACCAAAGGTTGGCGAGCTGAAGAGGGGCTGCTAGAAAATTCAGACTACCCTCTAGCCTGGACCACTGGGGCTGGGGAGGCAGGGAGCTGCCAAGATCGGAGGAGAACTTCAGACAACAAGCCCTGTCATCCAGCTAGTATTGGTCCCAGGCAGACTTGAACCCCAGGTTTCCTGACTGCAAAGCCGGCTCTTTGTTGTTGTTTATGTCATGTCTGAAGTTTTGTGACCCTATTGCGGGTTTTCTTGGCAAAGATACTGGAGTGGTTTGCCATTTCCTTCTCCAGCCCATTTTACAGATGAAGAAACTAAGGCAAACAGAGTGAAGTGACTTGCCCACAGTCACACAGCTAATGTCTGAGGTCACATTTGAACTCAGGTCTTCCTGACTCTTACCACCTAGCTGCCCCATTCCACATCCATTGATAAAATGATATAAATTGACTCTTCTATGTTTTGAGGCTCCAGCTGTTATCTGTCCTGCCCTTGGAATGCCCCTCTGTATGCTTTCAAAACTTCCTTTGAGGTTCAGATGAAGGCCCACTTCCTCCTCCATGAAGCCCTCTCTGACTACTAGCCAGAGTTCAGCACTGTTAAACCTTGAATGGAATTCTTGTTTTCTCCTCTTGAAGGACTCAGCTGGAATTTGAAGATTCTCCAAATAGAACCGAAACAGCGCAGCCCAAACCGTAGTGATCATCTCCGCCCTCCTGGAGGGTCCCGTCTACCTACCCCTTAACTCTTATAATGCTTAGCTTTTTGTAGCTCTCGAAAGCATGTCTTCCTTGTTAGGTATCCTTTCATCATTCCATTTCCATCTCAATTCAATCATTTACTAGCTACATGACCCTGGGCAAGTCATTTAACCCTGTTTGCCTCAGTTTCCTCATCTGTAAAATAAGCTGGAAAAGGAAGTGGCAAACCATCCCAGTATCTTTGCCAAAAAAACCCCAAATCGGGTCACAAAGAGTCGGACACAATTGAAATGACTGAACAAGAACAAAAAATGTCTATTAAGCACTAATTGTGTAATGAGTACTCTGCCAAGTACTGGGAGGAATCCAAAATTTCCGTAAGATAGTTACCTGCTCTTCTGAAGCCCACAGCCTACAAGTGACAAATAGGGGAATAACTATAGTAAACATGGAGAAGGTAGTATGACTGGTGGAAGGAGAGCTCCGCCCCAGAATCAGGGAGGCCTGGATTCAGATCTTGCCTCTGGCATGTACAGAGTGTATGACTGGAGAAATCACTTGACCTCTCAGTGCCTTTGGCAGGTTGTGTTTGTCCTGCGTTCTCGAAGAGGACCGTGACATCAGGGAAATGATGATATGACTTGCAGTTGACTTTGATTTGAGTGAGGGAAGGCAGTGCAAGGTCACCAGCCTCACTTTCTCCTCCAGAGCCATCTGGGTCCAGTGACCTGGTATTAGAAGGCCTAATTTGTACAGACCTACATTTGTTAGTGGCAGTTGCTGACTGAGAGTTTCCTTTACCAATGAAATCATAGCTTCCATCCAAAAATAAAACAAAAGAGTCGATATGTAGCAATAATGATAATCAATCAATTAATATTTATTAAATACAAACTATGTGCCAGGCATTGTGCTAAGTGCTAGAAATACAACAAGAGGCAAAAGACAGTCTTTGCCCTCAAGGAGCTTCCAGTCCAATGGGGGAGACAACATGCAAACAAATACATACAAAGCATGTTTTATACAGGACAAACATAAAATAATTAACAGAGGGAAGACCCTAGAATTAAGAGGTACTCTTCTTATTTTCTACTTAAGTTTTAGTATTTAAGTTTATAATGTGTTTATTTTTCTTTTCTTATTGTATATTTAAGTTTAAAATAAATAAATATTTTTTTAAACAAAGAAGCATTGGGAAAGGCTTCCTGTAATACGTTCACATTTCTATAGAATCTACTATATTCCAGGCACCGTGCAAAGTGCTTTGCAAACATTTTCTCATTAGATTCTCATAATAAACTGAGGAGTCTTCCTGACTCTAGGCCTGGCACTCTATCTACTGTGCCACCTAGATGCCCTACAAAGGAGATAGCTATCACTTAGCTAGAGTTTTGCTGTTGGAGGCAGAAAGACCTGAATCCTGCCTCAGAAAATTACTGTGTGATCCTAGGCAAGTTACTTAACCTATATCAGCGATATTTTCCTCATCTGTAAAATGGGAATGGTAACGTGATTTTCCTTATGGGGGTGATTGCAAGGATTAAATGAGAATATATGCAAAACAGTTTGCAAACATTACTTCATTATATAAATGCTAGCTATTATTAGTATCACTCTCCCGAAGCAGCCCATTTCCCTTTGGGGTAGCTGTTAGGAAGGAAAAGGGAACAAGCATTTATTGAGTACCTACCATGTGCCAGGCACCGTGCTAAATGTTTTACAAATATTATTGTTAAGATATTCTTCTTAATATCAAACATAGATCTGCCTTTTTGTAACTGTGTTGTTAAGCAAAATAGTCTCCTTAGCACGGCTTTTGTTTCTTTTGAGTGGAAGTACTTTCAGCTGTTAAGTGCTAAGCCCCAGGCCCAAAGCCCTATCAGATATGAAACCTGTGTGGGTGTAGATTAATGATTTAAGAGGGCCCAACTCGGGAACCAATGGTTTCTGGTGGTTGAGGCAGGGCTTGAGGACTCCAGAAGCTCAGCTGTGAGGAAAGGTGAGCCAAGAGACAGTTTCAGCGGAAGCCGGAAGCTGCGGAGGCAGGAACATGCGGAAGCAGGGCTTACCCGTGTGTAGACCCAGGAGTGTGAGCAGGAACGTGAGGCCAGTAAAAATGATTTGGCTAAATACTATCTTGTTTTTCTGTGGCCTCCTGGTTACTCTTGTGAGGTGGGCTTTCTGGGCCTGGAGTCTTTTTGTCAAGATGTCGGAATGGGGAGGCTGGTTCATGGTTCTGCTGCGGTGGGGCCTAAATAAATTTCTTGTTGTTTTCTCCTTAGAGAGCCTCTCATACCTTGCGATTTCGAACCATTCAAACATATACGTGATTATATTTGAGATTATAAATTCGGCCTTCCTACTACAGTAAATTCCGTCCATTGCTTCTAATTCTGCCTCTTGGGGTTAAACAAAACACATTTAATCTATCTTCTAATGTGAACCTTTCAAATACTTGAAGACAGTTGACTATGTCCTCTCAAGTCTTCTCTTCTCCCCAAGTCCAATTCTACTATTTCTCTAGATGTCAGAATGTCAAGCCTAGGTGAACCCTATGAGGAAATTATGTTTTTCTTTGTGGGCTTTAGTAGGATTTAGCCTTGGAGGATTTATTCTAGTAGGATAATATCCAATGGGCATATCTTTTTTCCTGGCCATGCTGTGGTACCATCAACCCATCAATGGCGAAGTGAGTTAAACAGGTCATATGATAACTTAGAACAGGAGATCCAAAGACCCCAGAAAACTTTTTGAGAAAAGGAAGAGAAGCCAATCACAGTTGATGATTTTCTCTCCAACCAAGATGGCACCCTTGCTGGGCTGGGAGCCAAGCTAGTGTTAAATTAAACTAGCATAGTTTAGGCTAAGTGAGAAGCAGAATGGAGTATAAGACTGTGACAGTTCCTCCCCTTGACATTCACTAGCTTTGTGTCCATGGGGAAGTAACATCTCCCAGGTTCAGTGTCCTCATCTATAAAATGAGAATAATAATCTCGTAGATCTTGCCTCACAGTGTTATTAAACAAAATATGCACATTTCTGTATCTATGATCTGTAATCTCATTGATCCGGCTCTTTCCTTCAAAGATGCAGACTGCAGTTCCTCCATGCCTGTTTATCTAGTATGACTCTTGACCATGTCCACTCAAGGTCCACCCAAGAGAGAATTTCCTCATTGTCTCCTGAAATGGTAAGGATACTTAGTAACAGAGCACTAGCTATCTACCTATCTTTCATCACCCTCACCATATGATGAGACCACTTTCTACTGAAAGGGTGATGAAAGTATATAGATAGTCTAGAAACTGGCCTTTTCTCAATCTTCTTCTTCTTTAATGTTTCTGGAGCCTTTGACCCAGTCAATCACCCTCTTCTCCTAGATGTACCATTATCTCTAGACATTCATGATGCCATCATTTTCTGGTTTTTCTCCTACCTATTGGATTACTTCTTCTCAGTCTTTTTTGCTTAATCTTCAGACGGGTGATGCCCATGAACTATGAGTGTCCTCCAAATCTCTGTCCTGGTCCCTCTTCTCTTCTTCTTCAATACAACCTCTCTTAGTGACCTGTCCAGCTTCCATGGGTATACTTATCTTCTCTATGTAGATGTTTTTTAGATTTATATAGTCAACCCTAGTCCCTATCCTGAACTCTAATTCCTCATCATCATCTGCCTCTTGGGACATCTCAAATTGTAGATGTCTAAAATATAATATGTCCAAAAGAGAATTCATTATCTTTGCCCCCAAATCATCTCTTCTGAACCTTGACCTTATTGTTGAGGTCACCATCACCTTCCCAGTCACCCAGACTCATGACTTTGGGGTCATCTTTGACTCTTCAGTGACACTCACCCTACGTATCCAATCTATTACCAAATCTTGCGGTTTCTATCTTCACAATAGTTCTAATATTTATTTCTCTTCTCTCGACTCACATAGCCACCACCCTGTATAGACCCTCACCACCTCTCACCTGGCCTACTGCAGTAATCTCCTTGGCGCAAATCTCTCCCCACACAAGTGCATCCTCCATTCAATGTCAAAATGATTTTCCTAAAGAGCGCATCTGAAAAACCTGGAAAGATCTGTATGAACCGATGCTGAGTGACGCGAGCAGAGCCGGGAGAACTTTGCACACAGTAACAGCAACATTGTGCAATGACTGACTTCGATAGACTTGGCTCTCCTCAGCAACGCGAGCATCTAAGACAATTCCAAAGGACTCGTGATGGAAAACGTCATCCACATCCAGAAAAAGAACTATGGAGTCTGAATGCAGATTGAAACAGACTGTTTTCTTTTTTTGTTTTGTTTTGTGTTTTCCTTTCTCATGGTTACTCCCATTCATACTAATTCTTCTATACAACATGACTAATGTGAAAATATGTTTAATAGGAATGTATATGTAAAGCCTATATTGGATTGCATGCTTTCTTGGGAAGGGGGAGGGGAAGGAGGGAGTAAAATTTAAAACTTACGGAAGCGAATGTTGAAAATTAAAAATAAATAAATTAACTTATTTTTTAAAAAAGGGCAGATCTGACCATATCACCTCTCCTGCTCAGAGAGTTTTAGTGGTTCCTTATTGCATCTGGGATCAAATATTAAGTCCTCTGGCATTTAAATTGACCCTTCCAAATTTCAAGTCTTCTCACACTTTACTCTCTTCCACGAACTATACGAACCAGCAATACTGGTCTACTTACAGTTTTCCAAACATTTCCCACCTCTTTACCTTTGCCCTGGCTATCTCCCATGCCTGGAATGCTCCGTCTCCTCATTTCTTCCTCTTAGTTCTCCTGGCTTCCTTCAAGGCTCAGCTCAAAGCCCACCTTCTGCAGGAGACCTTTCCCTGTCCTCTTAGTTACTAATGCTTTCCCCTTTCAGATTATATTCTATTATATACCTATTGTACATGTTGTCTCCTCTATTGGAAGGTATCCTCCTTGAGGGCAAACTTTTGGGGGGGGGGTTTCTTTGTATTTCTTTGTAAACAGTTTGTAGCAGTTTGTACACACAGAGTTTGAGTACTTCATAAATGCTCGTTGACCCATTCCTAACAACCTCTGAACCCCCTCCCTCCCCCACTTTTTGCAATTCTGGTAGTGTCGTTGCAAAAAACATGAGAAATAAAGTGAGTTGCCCAAGGTAACACAGCCATTATATACCAGAAGTAGTACTTGAACTTAGGCCATTGTGGCTCTGGATCCATCTTTCTACCAACTTCACCAAAATACTTCTCCTTATAATTAAACTTGCTAAAAGAAAAAAGGTGGTTGGCTTGGGACCCAAGAAATGGACATTGCAGTAGCAGTGACATTCTGCATAGAGTAAGAGCGGGGAGCAAATCCTGAGAGTTGATGACATTTTGGAAGAGCAAGGTCAGTTAGATTAGGAAAAAAAGACAAAGAAAAAGAGGAATTACAACAGTAGTTCAAAGGGACACAGAATTGAACCTATTTCTTCTGGGTGCCATAGATTCAGTTTTTTCTCCACACATTCCCTAAGAGGTAACAAACAGCTTCCTAAGAACTTTTACCTGCAGGTCCCTAGTCCTCCCCAAATCAGTCCCTACACACTTAGCTTCTTCTTCCCACTCAGCCTCAGCCCCCAAATGAGAGGTTTCCCTTTATCTAGTCACTAAAGTTTGGCTTGAATTTTAAATGTAAACCCTGAGGTTAGAATCTCAGAACTTCAGATCTGTTAGGCACCCCAATAGTTTATACTTGGGAAAAAAAATTCCTGAGAGCCATAACCAATTGATGAGTGGTCAAAGGATATTGTTGTCATTCATCCTTTGTCCTCAAAGAAGACCAATGACATGACAAGGGTGATGTCTTGACTTGAGTATGAATTGGATTTTAAGTGAGGCCAAGCTGTGTAGTCATCAAAGGATACGAACAATTTGCCAAAGAATTGCAATCTCTAAGTGACATGACAACGTGTCCAAATCACTAATAATATAAGAAATGAAAATTTAAACAATTCTTAGGTTTAACCTCATGCTCTCCAATTAGCAAAGATGATAAAATATGAGAACAGTCAATGGGGAGAAAGGTACCCCGATGCATCATGGTGGACATATCAATTTGGAATTATACGAGAAATATAACTAAGTTGCCGCCTTGACAATTGCGATCCTATTTTTTGTCCCTTTGACCTACCAATCCTACTACCTGGCAGGTATAGCCCAAGAAAGTTAAAGACCAAAGGAAAAGTTAACTCAAGTCAAGAAGCATTTATTCTTGGCTTTCTGTGTGTCAAGAAGTGCACAGAGCTCTCAGAATACAAATTCAAGCAGAAAGGCAGTGACAGTAGCTGCCCTCAAGGAACTATAACGCTAACAGGGGGGAAAGCACAAAAAAAAAACCCAAAGCCAAAAAGAAGGAGGTGAGACGTGGGGTTAGAAAATGCTGGAGAATGGTAGAAAAGTGTTCACAAAAATACTCACAGTGGCACTCGGTGGTATAAAGAACTAGAAACAATTAGTTTCATTAATTAGTTAATGGCTGAACAAAAACCCAAGGCATATGAGTATAATGGAATTCTATTGTGCAATAGGAAATGAGGACGAGGAGGAAATAAGAAAAACATTGGAAAATTTGGATAAACACGTGCAGAGCAAAATAAGCCAAACCAATATGTAATGCTATAGCAATACAAGTGAAAAGATTGCTTTAAAAAAAAGGAAGCTGACCTTGGAATAATTGAAAAAAATCAGTGAAGGGATAGCAAACTGATAATGAAATTTACCTCACCCTCATGGCACGGAGGAAGGGGGCTGGCAGAACAGAATATTCCTGTGTTTTAGCTTAATTGTTTTTCTTTGTCACAAGGAAGGTGTTAGTCTGGAGAGGGGCAGGAATGAGAAATTATAGCAATGGAAAGACAAAAAACAGCATTAAATGTATTTTTTGAAAAGAATTAGACATGGTGAGATGGACAACTTCAGAGCCTTTATAAACTATTACAGAGCAGAGCAAACAGAAAAAGGAAAGCCATTTATTACTAGAGAGAAACAATTTTGAGAAACCACTCTCTCCCTCTTTCCCTCTGTCTCTGTCTCTGTCTGTCATCCCCTCCCCTCCCCTCACTCCTTCCTCTCCCTCCCTCTTTCTCTCTTCCCCTCCCCTTTCTCTCTCCCTCTCTCACTACTCTCTTTCTCCCTCTTTCTATGGGTCTCTCTCACCACTCTCTCTCTCTCCCTTCCCATTTCTCTCTCTCTTTCCCTCCCTCCCTCCTTCCTCACCCCCACCTCTCCTTTCTGTCTCTGTCACTGTCTGTCTCCCTGATTCCCCTCTTCATCTCTCTCTCTCTCCCTCTTTTCCTTCTTTCTTCCCTCTCTCTCTTTTCTTCACCCACGCTTTCCCTCACCCCCTCTTTCTATCTCTGTCTCTATCTCTCTCTCTTCTCTCCTTCCCTCTCTCCTTCACTCCCTCCTTCCTTTTCCCTCTCTTTCCCTCACCCCTTTCTCTCTCTCTCTCTTTCTGTCTCTATCTCCCTCAATCTCCTCTTCCTCTCTCCCCACCTCCTTCCTTTCCTTTCTCCCTCCCCTTCTTTCCCTCTCTCTACCCCCTCACCTCCTTTCTCCCCCTCTGTCTCTGTCTTTCTGTGTGTCTCTCATCCTCACCCTCCTTCTCTGTCTCTAACTCTTTCTCTCTCTGTCTCTCTACACACACGCACACACACACACGCGCACACACACACACACACACACACACACATACACACACACACACACACCCCTCAACCCCTATCTCTCTAGAGATAGGAAGTAATGGAAAGGACAGATTAATTTTTTTAAATGCTTATTAATTAAAAAGATTTTTTAAAGAATTCTTTCTATAACATGACAAGTCGAGAGATCTGAGTTCTTATTCTGACCTTCTGGTCTTTACCTTTGCTCCCTATGTGATTTTAAATAAATTGCTTAAACTCTGTGATACAATACAGCCCTATTTCAATTTTAGAGTATTAATTGGGTAGTAATCTCTTAAATGGCCCAAACTCCTTTTTGGTAGACTCCACATCATCATTATTATTGCCAATAATAATAATAAGGGCAGGCTATATTTATTACACCGCTTTATAGTTACACAATGCTTTCTTTATGTACCTCATATCATGTAATACCTCCAACAACTCTGTGAGGAAGTAAGCTATTATCCTAAATATGTGAGCTGCTCAAAAAGAAATGGAAGCTTTGAAAGGCTCTGAAATGTCATGAGGAAACTGGTGTTTCCTCCTAATAAAAGAATTTTGTTAGCCGTTTTATTTAGCTTCAATAAAAGCTGACTTTACAACCCTCCCTCATATGCCACATGCCTGGATCTAATCAGGGAACATGCAAAGCAGCAGCTGTGGGTTTTACGTGACCTCCTGGCTCTGAGCATGTGAGGCCTCCACCCCTCAAACTCACAATCATTAGTGGCTCTACCAAGCCCTCTTGGGTTCCCTTAGCCATGATGCCCAGGCTGGGATCCAGGCCACCCCTGGTGCCTGTAAGACAGCCAGGCTAGAGTGAGCTGAAAAGGGACATTTCTACCCACAGAGCGATGCTAACTATGAAGAGTTGGACAACCTCCACCCAACAGGCCTTGCGAATCCCCAGGTTGCTAGGGCACTAGGCAAAATTTCTTGGGGCTCAGACCTCTGCTGTTCCCTTTCCTTCCACTACACGGGCTCGGACCATTCCACTTCTCCCCAGGCTTTTCGGTAAATGCCCTACAGCAGAGATTCTATAACCAGGTAGATAATAGGATTAGGACTAGCAGAAATTGTGGACATCTTCTCTAAAGCCTTACTTTTACAGACAAAGAAACAGAAGCCTGGAAAAGGTAAATGACTTCTCTCTGAGATCAAAATGGGGACACACCAGAGAAGGAAATAGCAAACCACTCCAGCATCTATGCCAAGAAAACCACACAGATGATTTCCATGGGACCCTGTAGAGTCGGACATGACTAAGTGAATGAATGACAAGAGATAACAGCTGACATTTATATAGTGCCTATCATAGGACGGGGACTTTACAATTGTCATCCCATTTGATCCTCACACAATCCTGGGAGGTAAGTGCTATTATTATGTCCATTTTACCAATGAGGAAACTGAGGCAAATAGAGGTTAAGCGATTTGCCCTAGGTCATACAGGTAGTAAGTATCTGAGGCAGGATTTGAACTCAGGTCTTCCTGACTCCAAGCTTGGCACTCTATCCACTGAGAAACCCAGCTGCTATAGAATTCGATCCCAGGTCTTCTCACTCCCAGTGCAGCACTCTTTCTCAGTGTATCAATCCTCCCTTTAAGCATAACCTGGTCAGTCTGAGAGATCTACCTTTAGGAGTCAGCATGACCTCTTCCCATATTTCTGCATACCTATTCATACCCAGGGGATGGCTGCTGGAGCTATAAGGAAAATCACACTGCCAGAAAGCCACACAGTTCTTGACAAAATTCTTTGACAGACCCTCTCTGGGATAGGATTTGAGGGTACAGGATACCCATAAGAGATAAAGTGGGGAGTTACAAAGAATTTCTATCACCAAGTCAAATAGTTGTCTGGGACAACTGCCTGCAATTCAGCCCCAGACATAATGGTTTTAAAGATATTAAATGCCCATGGGCTCTACTTAGCAGGCTAGCTATTCTGTGTTCTAAAAGAGCTTGGACCCTGGAGGCAAATACTCTTCCTCTGGAGAAAAAGATACATACAGCTAAGTCTCTGAAAACTGATGGATTCCTCTGCTCATGGTGAAAAATCAAGGGTGTCTTCCTAGGCCAAGTACTGACTAGGTTAGGGACCTGTATTTGTTATTTTTTTAAATTACTTTAAAAAAATTAACAAGCATTTATTTCCTCTCTCTCCCAATTGGGGGGTAGTAGGAGACCCATGTAACAAATAAATCTGCATCTGTTGTTAAAAACAAAATGAAACTGAAACGTAAACCTAAGGATTCTAAGCTAAAAGAGAGATGGGAACACCCACTCTTCTTATGAGGAAGAGGCATCATCACAGCTGAGGTCTCCAGATGAGGTCAGAAGCTAGAAATAGAAAAAAAAAAAACAAGAAAAAACCCACAACCGTGTGTCCTGTTCATCCATACTAGCTGTGACCAGTGGAGTAATGCCTGGCAGAGACTGCCCACCCTACAGAGACCATACACCATGTGAGAACGACTGGGAACAGGCCCAGAAGGAGTAGAGGCATGTTGCTGGCCTTGTAGCAACAAGGTAAAAACCCTCCTTCCATTTGTGTGCCCTGTTTACAGTTGTCTCTCATCTGAGTCCCTTCAATCGTGTGCTTTGGCCACAGGCTTCCCATACGTGTGCCCCTTCATGCATGTATCCCAGCCACACGTCCCCGTTGGTGCCCTAAGAGTAGTCACTTACAGCACTGACGATGATATGCTGTGGGAGAGTACCCCAGGTTGATGGAAAAAAATGCTCTGTTGTTCATTTTCTTGCTTTGATATTGTTTTACATGCTTTAGTTTTCAATTCGTTGTGTCTTCTTTCTGACTAGTAAAAGTAAACATCTTGGTGGGTACCTATGAGCTGTAGCTTTGAGTACATGTGGCCTCAGAGTACCTTGGCTTTGCCAGATGAAAGGCTGTCCCTGCAAAAAAAATGGGTACCCCAGGTGCACTGAAGTGCTAAATGGGCTACTACAGGCTAATTGCTAAAGCAGTTCTGGGGCAGGGGGCCGGGGTGGGGGTGTGGGGGTGGGGTTGGGGTGTCTTCATCAGGGAAGACTTCCTGGAAGAGGAGAAACTTTTCCTGGTCCTTTAAGGATAGTGATGTTGGTGTCATAATGTCATGTATTAGCAATGATATTAATAGCAAAGGCAAATTCTTTCATGTTAAGGATCGTGAAAAGATTAACAATGCCCCATGTTTGTAGCAAGCCCTTTGGTCCAGAATTGTTGCTTTTATTGTAAGGATGAGAGCGACAGAGCCTGGTTAGTTACAATGTGTTTGTCCTAAGTGATGCACAAGATCTAGGTGTGGGCTGTGTTTGTCTGGTTTGAAGGACCTTCTCTAAGACAGGCCTGCCACAGTGAGACTGCCCCAAGAGGGGAGTCGTCCTGACCTACCACTGGCCTCAGATGGCTCTGGAGTAGAGAGGGAGGCTGGTGACTTTGTTCAGCCCTCCCTCTCTCACTTAAATCCAGTTCGCTTGCAAGTCAAGACATCGCCCTCTTGATGTCATCTTCAAGAATGAAGGACAAACAACAACGGTCCCAAAAGATTCTGGGATGCTCACCCGCACTTTTCCAGAAAGAAGGGTGTGGGAGTGGGGTGGGGGGGATGAGTAATGGGCACCACTGGTGCTATCTTCTAGTGACATCACACAGGGTGTGATCATCCTTAAATCTCGTCATGAGCTTTGGTCAGAGAAGTCCAAAGAGACTGCTATGGAGACTAAGAGGAGAGAGGAAGCACATCTGGTATAGGGGATAAGGAAAGGCTTAATGAAGAAGGTGATATTTGTGCTGGCTTTTGAAGGATTTGTTACGGCATTTCATGTAGAGAAAACAATGGAGTTGCATGATATGTACATTTTATTTACATAAATTCAGCTATATGGGCCCAGTACAGAGAGAGACAGAGAGAGACAAACACAGAGAGAGACACACAGAGGCAGAGAGAGACACAACAACTGAGAGATAGAGATAGAGAAAAAGAGACACACGGAGAGACAGTGAGATAGATACAGACAAGTAGAGAGAGGGAGAGATTCATTTGGGTGCCCACCATGACACTTAATGAGTATATATCGCCTTGGAGTCAGCCTGAGAGGGGAGATGTGAATCTCCTTAAGTCATTTTCAGTCCCCCATACACACACCCGGCATCTCATAGAGTGAACCACATGGAATATTATTCTAGAATCTTTTCTTTATCATAACCCCAGTCGGTGTTTTCATTCTGCCCAGGTGGGTAGAGCTAATGAGAGAGATTGTGTTAGTTGGCCTTCCTAGAATTCCCAGTCAGCTAGAAGTCCCATATTGGGTTCCCTGTTACTTCCTTCTGTCTTATCTTGCCTCATAGTGAAATATGATGAAGAAAAAATGATGTGGCAGGATTATCACCCCCTAACATAATCATACTTTGGGGTGACACCCTTTCTTCTAAGTCTTTTTCTGTTTTTTTTCTTTCTATTTAAGAAGTCCTACTTCGAGTTTTTGTCTTGATCAATAACCCAGTTGGGTGTAGGTACGGTGAAAAAATAAAATGTATAATTCAAGTGTTTCCATGGCAACCAGTTCAACCCATCTGCTGATATAGACCGTTTTCTTTTAAAGAGAACCCTAGCCCCTTTCCAGCCTTGACTGTTTAAAAATGTGGTGTAATTATATGAACAACTTAAAGAACTTTCAAAGGTAATTTTACTATGTGCAATTCTGGCCATCTGTGCCAACTTTAGAATGGAACCCAGGGTAAGATTCCTCTGAAGAATGAGCAAAGGCTCAGCAAGGACAAAGCATGGAGAATGTTCAGAGAGTGGAGGAGGAGTGCAAGAAACGCCAAACACTTGGGAAGCTTAATTTAGGAAGAGCTGAGCTTTGATCTGGCCTCAGATGCTTCCTAGCTGTGTGACCTTGGACAAGTCACTTAACCTCTTTCTTTGCTCTCTGAACTTTCTTCTTTTCCTCTAAAACTTTCAGAAGTTTCCTCTTCTGTAAAAATGGGAAGAATAATAACCCTACCTCACAAGGTTGTTGTGAAGATTGATTGAGATGACATAGGGAAAGTGACTTACAAATTTTAATGCATTGTATAAATGCTAGTTACGATGATCATCATCATTACTGTTAATAGAATAAAGAGATAAGTTGGGGCCATATCGCAGAGGACTTTGAATATTTGGCTAAGGAGTTTGATTTCTATTCTGCAGGAAGTGGGGACCCGACGATCATACTTGAGTTAAAGAGTGGCATGTTCACAATGTGTTTTCACGGCATTAATATGGCAGCCATATGGAAGATGGAAAAATGAGAGTCAGGGAAAGTGACGAGAAGGTTGTTACCTCATCTGGGAGAAGGGTTACAAGGGTCCAAGTTTTAGTGGAGGCAATAGGAACAGAAAGGAAGTGAGGGTCATAGAGGGTGGGGGTGGGAAGGACATTGTGGAGGGAAGCTCTAGAGGCCTCGGCAAGTGATCACCTATGGGGAATGAGTTCCCAGAGGACAGAGGGGTCAAAGGTGACTCAAAGGTTTGGGGCCTGGCTATCCAGAAGAACATGGATGCCTAACAGAAACACAGAAAGGAGAAAGAACAGTCAGAGGAAAAGAGTCTACACGGGACACATTAAGTTTGCTCCTCCAAAGTGTGTCTTACATAGTACAGCCAGATTAATCTTCATGGTGCACTCATTGGTTTAATAATGTTACTTTGCTGCTGCTAAAACCAGAAACAACAACCCTCCACTGCCCCGCCCTGCTTACTGAATACAGTCCAAACTCCTTAGCATGAAATGCAAGGCCTTTTGCTGATTTGTCCCTAACTTACTTTTGAAAATTTATTCTCCATTCAAACTAGACCCTCTGTATTTCCCCCAATGTACCATGTATTTTTCCCACCTCCATGCTGTTACCTTCAGCAGGAAAGAATGGCTTTCTCCAGTCTCTGATGGTCATAATCCTACATACCTGGTAGAAGGTAAGATGTTTGACAACAAGAACTATTTGGTTCTTGCTTTTGTGTTCCTTGCATCTGACCAAGTGTCTTGTACAGAGCAGAGACTCAATAAATGTTGAATTGAATTAAGTCTTAGCTCACAAGGAACCTTCTCCACAAAGCCTTAATTGGTTCCTTCATCCAGAAGTGATCTCTATTCCCTACCCTCTGAACCCTTCTAAATCCCATAGAACTTTGTTTACACCATCATTTATTTAAACATTGGAGGCAGCTAGGTAGTGCAGTGGTTAGAGCCCTTGGCTTGGAGTCAGGAAGAACTGAGGTCAAATCTGGCCTCAGACACTTACTAGCTGTGTGACCCTGGGCAAGTCACTTAACCCTGTTTGCCTCATTTTCCTCAACTGTAAAATGCTGTTAGTACGTACCTCACAAGGTAATTGTGAGGATCAACAGATAATATTTGTAAAGGGCTTAGCACAGGACCTAGTATGCATAGGTACTTAATAAATGCTTTTTCATTTCTTTCCATCATATAACATTCATCACACACTTCCTTGTATTTTTGTCATTAGTGAACGACTTATCTCCCATTACAGATTGTAAGCTTCTTGAGGTCAGGAACCATATCTTTTATTTCCTCCCCACCTCTCTCCTTTAAAAAAAAAACTAACACGGAGCCTTTTACATAATAGGCTCTCAATAAAAGTTTGTTGACTGAATCATAAAAAAAAATGTGCTTTCCTGAAATATGGGGATTTTCAATTATCCCAAGATTTATATTTATTTTCTAAAATTCGGTTCTACTTGAATAGCAAAAGGAGATAAACCATACCCATGTTTCTCCTTTTCCTTTTTATTAATGAATTAAGATCCATAAAATCTCAATTAAAAATATATAAAAGGCTTGAAGGCTAATAAGCATGATTCAAACTCGCCTTAATAGAAATCACTTTCATTTTGTAAAACTGGCATTTTTGTTTAAATGGTGTCATTTCAGTTAAGGGGGTGAATTCTGCCCTCCCCCCACCCTTCCTAGAAGTGCGCTTTCTGGGTATTGTAATGATCAAACAGTTTGGTGCTCTGCACAGCTTCTTTCCGTGGAAGCCACCTCTTGGAGACAGGATACAGCCATGCAATTCACTGGCAGATGTACAGTGTTTCACAAGTTTGCCAGTAGGCATCAATGAATGAGACTGTATGTGTACTGACCCATACCAGCCCTTATTGGAGACTTCCCCAGGGACACATACAACACAACACAAGAGAACACAAACAGAGGCCCTATATAGTGTGATATAGTGAAAAGACTGTTAGATTGGGAGCCAGACAGCCTGGCCAAGGGAAAAGAGAACATTACAAATTCAGGAATAATATACTTGTTATTCAGTCATTTCAGTTGTGTCCAACTCTTTGTGACCCCATTTGGGGTTTTCTTGGCAGAGATATTGGAGTGGTTTGCCATTTCCTTCTCCAGCTTATTTTACAGATGAGGAAACTGAGGCAAACAGGGTAAAGTGACTTGCCCAGGGTCACAGGGCTAGTAAGTGTCTGAGGTCAGATTTGAACTCAGCTCCATACTGAGCCACCTCGCTGCCCAATTAATACACTAGGATTAGATAATTAAGATGCATATAAAATAAAGCTTCCCAATCACAAACGGGATCATGGGATTATAGCTATAGATAGAAGAGGCATTAGAGGTACCCTAGGTCCATTCCGGTCATCTTACAAATGAGGAGATTGAGACCTAGAGAGGGCAGGGACTTACCAAACTCACACAGGCGGTGAGTAATCGGAGCCAGGATTTGAACTCAGTTTCTTTGAGTGGTAAAGAAACTTTCTATTCTGTTACTAAGTTGAAGTGCACCAGACCTAGCTTCTCCCGCAATGCTCTTTGGGCTTGGAGCATTTGATTTCCTTACAATCCCTGAAGAGAATGAGATCTTGTCAGCAGTGGCATTCAGCTGGTTCACACAGGTTCGGTAGAACTGGTACCTAATTTTAGTTTGTGTTAGGCGAACTGGGTGTTATGGGGATGGGGGGGAGAGGGAACCTGCACCCACTGCATCACCAGCAGGGACGGTGTCTCCGCTCAGTTCCATGGAGAACCAGTTATTAATTCATTTGAATTCCACCACTGGGTCTTGTGCCCCAGACCATCCCCACAACGATTAGACAGCTGCCCTCCTGAGTGTTCTGCGTCAAGCTGGGTGGTCCATGGTCTAAAATCTCAGGTCCACTCTGAGCCAGTAAGGAAGTCACTTGAGGTCTGGGGTGAGGGGCAAGGCCAGGGGGAGATTCGAGTATTTTGTTCACATTTTTATCTAATTGTTGGTCATCTAATGTCCCACTTCTCTTTGCCAAGGGAAAGTCCAAGACAAACAGACAGGTAAAACCCACAAGGTAATAATGAATTTTTAAAAATATTACTAGCATTCAAATAGCACTTTACTTTACGAATACCATTGCAGTGGATCCTCACAAAGACCCCATGAGGTAGGGGCCATTACTGTCTCCATTTTATAGATAGTGAAACTGAGGCAGACAGAGTTGGACTTGCTTAGGTCCACCCATGGTATTTGAACTCAGGTCTTCCTGGCTCTAAGTCCAGCATTCTATCCCCTGGGTCACCTAACCAAAAACATGAGCTGCGCTCAAAATTCATTTTAAAAATCTTACTTCTTTACAGCAGAAACATTCTCAAATCACTTCTGAGGACATTCTCGATCAGTTTATACTCCAAAATTGTTCATTTTCATAACATTTATATTATTGATATAAATATTTACAATATTAAAATATAATTTTATAACATAGGTTAAATACAATATTTATAACATAAATAGCAAATTTATAACTTGATAATATTGATAATACTTACAATAGCTATAAATATTATAGAATATTGACATTATTCTCCTGTTTCTGCTCTCTTCTCACTGCATCGGTTCATAAAAGTCTTTCTGCGTCTCTTTGAAATCATCTATTTCCTCATTTCTCGTAACTCAACAGTTTATAGAATTATTTATAAAATTAATCCATTCCAGCACATTCATATACAACTTAGTTCAATTCAGTTCAACAAGCAGTTACTAAGTGCCTACTATGTGCTGAGTACTGTTGGTAGGTATCCCTTTAGTTTCCTGGTTTGTTCTGTGCTGTTATGTTTTTCCAACACAGAAAGAGCTGCTACAAATGTTTTCGTACGTCTAGGGCCATTTCCCATTTCTTTGATCGCTTTTTGGTATGCCCCTAGCAGCGGCATCATTGTTGGTGTTAATCATTTTTCAGGCGTCTCCTATTCTTCACGACCCCATTTGGGGTTTCGTTGGCAGAGACACTGGAGCGGTTTGCCATCTCCTTCTCCAGCTCATTTTACAGATGAGGAAACCGAGGCAAACAGGACGAAGTGAATTTCCCACAGTCACACAGCTAGTAAGTGTCCGAGGTCAGATTTGAACTCAGGAAGAGAGTCTTCCTGACTCCAGGCCCTGCACTCTGACCACTTTACCACCCAGCTGCCCCTGGCAGTGGTACAGCTGAGTCAAACATTTAATACTCTGTGTAAAATTCCAAATAGCTTTCCAGAATGGTTATAGCTTTTCACAGGTCCACCAGCAGTGTATCGATGTGCCCATTTTCCCACAGCCACTCCCAGATTTATCACTTTTATTTTTTTCATCCTTGCCAATATGATGGGTATGAAATATCAGAATTGCTTTAATTTTCGCTTCTCTAATTAGTAGTGATTTAGAGTACCCCCTTCCACCCCAATATAACTATAGATAGCCTGAATTTCTTCCCTTGAGAACTGCTTGTTCTTATCCTTAGATAATTTATCATTTGGGGAATGGCTGTTACTCTTATAAATTTGAATCAGTTCCTTATATATCTTTGCAATGAGACTTTGGCAATTCGAGAAACTTGTTGCAAAGATTTTTTTTCCCAATTAGTTGTTTACTTCTTAATCTTGGTATTATTTGATTGTGAAAAAATGTGCCCCTGATCAGAAGTACAACCCAGCTCTCGCCGGCTTCAGGTCCAGCACACTTTTGGCTACACAACATTGTCCTTCAATAATGATGACCCTAACATTTCAAGAATAGGAGAAATTATGTTCCCTCTCCTCTTCTTTATGAAAGCATGGGAATGTTTGTGGGAATAATATGTCTTAGAAAGCTTTCAGTTGAAATGATTAAAATAAATGATTTTTGGCACTTAAAAGAATGAGATTTAATTATCTAGGAAATTCATTACTGTGGAATACCTCATTCCCAGATGATGCAAGATAAATGAAGTGTCATTCTCTGTGTGTGGATGAATACATATATACACATGTGAATACCCATATGTAACAGGCTAACATTCATTTTTACTAGACTAGAGGTATATTCACCACAGGTTAGATCGCACACTTATACAATTATAGATTTAAAGATAGAAGGGATAGGGGCAGCTAGGTGGTTCAGTGAATAGAGTGCTGACCTTGGAGTGAGGAGAACCTGAATTCAAATCCAGCCTCAGACACTTGACACATTTACTAGCTGTGTGATCTTGGGCAAGTCACTTAACCCCAATTGCCTTGCCTTTCCATCTCCAAAAAAAAACCATAAAGATAGAACGGACCTCAACAGTCATCTAGTAATCCAACACCTTCATTTGACAGATGAGGAAATCAAGGCACATAAAAGTAAAATGACTTGCCGACGGTCATGCAGGTAGTATGTAGCGGGGCCAGGATCCGTACTCTCAAATTCCAGAGCTGGGAGGGACAGCCCAAGTCCAGCTGTCTTCCAGAGGCCCTTTTGGCTTCCCTGTTCAGAGTTCTTTCTATTTTACCTAGAAACTGAGGCTCAGAGGGATTACGGGGCATGTATCACACAGGTAGTAAGTATCCTCACCTATAAAATGAGGAGTTAAAATTAGCTGGCCTCGAAGGTATCCTCCAGTGCTGGACTTTTGAATGCTAGACAGGGTGTAAGGGAGTACAGTCCAGAGTCAAGATATCTGGGCAACACGAAGGCCACGGGCTATCCTTTCCTGATCTGGAAGACACTATCCTCCTTTCCTGGGCCTACTGAACTCTTGGAATAGAAAAAAACCACTACCCCCCAGGCTCATAATGGACTCTTGGCCAGGAAAGTGGATTGGCTATGTAAAAGTCACTTATCCCCACAGAGGGCCTGGGATCATGTTCTCAGGTTCACCCTGGTGATAGGGTCCTGGGTTGGTTTTTTTTTTTACCAGAGTTCAGATCTTGGAAATATAGACAGTGTCTCTCTAGTGAGGAAAGGGGTTTTCTAATTTATTGCATTTATGGAATTGCACCTCCACAGAGGCACAAATAGCAGCATATCAATAAAGTGAGCCGTTCGAAGGTGGATATTTCTACTTTTGTCATAACAAAATAATTAAAAAAGGATTCAGGGGATCAGAAATTGCGTGTCGTGGAGGCAGCAGCCACTTTAACCCTTCGATAGCCGGGCCAGGCTGGGAGAGATTGTACTTGCGTATCTGCTTCTCTGTGTTTATCACCTGGCTCAAGGGAGGGGACAGGGGAGCCAAAAGGGCCTCTGGAGGACAGCTGGACTTGGGCTGTCCTTCCCGGCTTTAGTTCTGTGGTCCTATGGTTAGGGCCTCAGCCAATGATAGAGACCACTGATGATAAATCAATGTGAGAACAGAATGAAAACCAAAAGACCTCTAATAGAAGTAAAACAGCACCACAAAATCACAGAATCTTGGAGCTAAAAGGTCAGGCCATCTAGTCCAACAAGTGTCTATAATTCCCCCATCGTGTGACTATCTAGCCTCCATTAGAAGTCTTCTAGGGACAGTGATGGTCCCCTGAGACATCCCATTCCATAGACAATGAGAGTTAGAGTCTCAGGTGCATCTCTTCTATTTGACAGAGAAGGAAAATGAATCCCAAAAAGATCAAACAAATTGCCTGGGGCCAGGAAGACTCATCTTCCTGAGGTCAAATCTGGCCTCAGAACTTACTAGCTGTGTGACCCTCGGCAAGTCGCTTAACCCTGTTTGCCTCAGTTTCCTTATCTGTAAAATGAACTGGAGAAGGAAAAGGCAAACCGCTCCAGTATCTCCGCCAAGAAAACCCCAAATGGGGTCACTAAGAGTCAGACACACCTGGGAAAATAACTGACCAAAAGCTCACACAGCTAGTAAGTGTCTGGAGCCAAATTCAAACTCGGGTCTTCTTGATTCTAGACCCAGTGCTCTATCCACTGGGCCATCTGCTGGCCTCCAGCAGATGAAGAAGCTTCTTTGTTCATACTACGACATGCGACTAAGAACGCGACTCCCTTAATCTATGCATTTTAGACAGACACTGCAAAAGATCAATGGACTGAGTCCAGAGTTGAATAGAAGGAATAGAATGGGCAGTTTCACATCTGGGAAATTGTACAGTGCTTCTAGCCATCCCACAACTGTCCCTGAAACACAGGTCCATCTTTGCAAGAGCAATATTCTGGCAATACTCTATGACTACAAAGCACGGACCCCTCTGCCCCTCAAGGATTCTAGTTATATATTACCCTAATAAAGATGCATAGTGCATGCGAATAGGCATAGCTCATTACTGACGAAGAACCGGACTTCAGAAGTGGTATTAAGAGCATCGTCAAAGAGATCTACACTGAGAAAGGAAGGTAAGGGGCAGCGAGGCAGCACAGTGCACAGAGCGCCAGGCCCAGCGTCAGGAAGACACCTCTTCCTGAATTCAAATCTGGCCTCAGAACTTACTAGCTGTGTGACCCTGGGTAAGTCACTTCATCCTATTTGCCTCAGTTCCTCATGTGTAAAATAAACTGGAGAAGGAAATGGTAAATCCCTGTAGTATCTTGACCAATAAAACCCCAAACGGGGTCACAAAGGGTCAGACGTGACTGAAACAACTGAACAACAGCAAAAAGAGATAACAGATGATAGCCTATGTGCTACGTCAGTACCAGACATCTAGAGAAAGTCCCTTAACACGTTAAGTGAATGACGGTCCACACCCCACCCCCTACTTTAGAGGATTTATGGAAGGACACCGACATGAATTGCATGGGATGCAATCTGCACTAGAGGAGGAAGTACCCACACCTAGGAGATTATAGATCTGTGAAGCACATTCTGCTGTCTCCTTGTCAACATATATTCCTCTGTGACAAGAGGCAGGGGAAAGCAAGGTAGGACTCACAGCAGAGAAGCCAAGCCACCAAGCACAGGTTCTAGGGATTTCTGGCACCATGGTTCCTTTCCCTCACTTATATGCTCCTAAAACACAGAAGATGAATTATAGAATGTCACAGCTGGGATTCCTAATACCAAGCATTGCTTACATTGACAGATCCCTGCACTAGGTACTAAGGAAGAGGGAGTGGAAAGAGAACAAGCATTTATTAAGCATCTCTTATGTGTCAGATGCTGTGCTAAATGCTTTATAAATATTACCTCTTTGGATCCTCACGACGACCCTGAGAAGTAGTAAGTGCTGCATACCTTCTTCTCACAGAAGAGACAAAATAACACATCGTTCCTACCTTAATGGAGCTTATAGATTAAAAGTTGGAACAATTATAATACAGTTGACTTTCTATTTTTCGGTCCAGACATGGGATTTTGTCCTTCAAAAAGGAGAGGAACGAACAAGGAGAAATGTTATTCCAGATCGGATTTTCATTGACAGGAATGAAGTGGTTGCAAGGGATGACAATGGCAGGAACCCCAAGTGGGGGTGGGAAGGGAGTGACCACTACCATCCTAGGTATCATGATGGAGGAGCAGAGTCTGGTATACCCTATCATTGGGAAAACAAATTTCAAAGACTTCAGAAGAAAGAGCATTAGGAAGGATCCCATGGACTAACCTGCTTCAGTACAGGAGAAATGGGAAATGCTCAAGAATGAATTTCTGTCCCCAAGAAGGGAAAGAATTCAAAGGGAGCAGAAAAATGAGATTTTTCTGAAGAGAACAATGTGGATGCATAGGGAACTCATTAACCATCTTCAGCTGAAAAAAGAAATGTACAGAAGACTGATGAAAGGCCAGTAACAGAACATGAATATAAAAGCACTATAGTACTGTTTGAGTGTCAGGAATGCAGTTGCTCAAAATGAGCTGAAGCTGGTGAAGGCAGCGAAGAGCTAAAACAGAAAATGGGTTTTTAGCCGTTATTTGGAGGAAAAAGCAGGTGTAAGAAAGGATAGGACCTATAGGACATTTGCTTGGGGTGGATAGGATGAAAATAGAGAGGGCAGAACTCCTCACTTGGCGTTTTGTTTCTATTTTCTCTAAAATAGAGAATGACATTTATCCTGGAAGCGACATAATGAAATGATTAACAGAGAGTTTATATCAAAGATGTTTGGAAATACTGAGGAAACCCAGCTGCTTTGAGGAATTCCAGGCACTCCTGAAAGAAGAATTATATGCTTAGGTCTTGAAAGAATGGGGAGAAGTGAGTGCTAAGCCATTGTCAGTAACATTTGAAAACACATGGAAAATGGGAGAAAAACACAAAATTGAAGAGGGGGTAAATGTTTGAATTTTTAAAAACGAAAATGAGAAGGGTCCGCAAACTATAGGCCAGTGAGTTTGGGTTGGATTTCTGGCAAAATTCTAGAACTGACCATTAAAAAGATGGTAGGTAAACATCAAACACAGGCAGCTACAGGGAGCAATGGATAGTACGCTGGGCCTACAGCCAAGAAGACCCATCCTCTTGAGTTCAAATCTGGCCTCAGACACTTACTAACTGTGTCACCCTGGGCAAGTCACTTAATCCTGATTGCCTGAAAAAAAAAGATGGTGAGTTTCCTTTCCTTGGAGGTCTTCAAGTTGAGGCTGGTAGACACTTGTCAAGCGTACTGTAGTGGGGGATTCCTTTGGTATGTGAGTTAGACGAGACAGTCACTGAGGTCCTTCCCACCTCAAAAATTCTGTGGTTCTGGTGTATGGAGCACCCACTGAGGAAACCCCCCATCTGCTGAGGAAATACCCTCTGCAATGCAGCAAGTGTTCTGCCACTTCTAATTTTAGAGCTGCCCCAAAACAGAGAGGTCAATTAAGTTACTTGCCCACCATCAAACATCTAATGCATGCTGGAACAGAACATGAACGCAGGTACTCCTAATTCTGAGGTTGGCGTTCTGTCTGCCGTGCCACTGCCTCTCTTATGGCTTCAGACATGAACACAGACAACTCAAATATAAGATGCATTGCTGTCGAGTTCATTTCAAGTTGTATCTGAAAAACTCCACTTGGGGGTTTCTTGGCAAAGATACTGGAGTGGTTTGCCATTTCCTTCTCCAGCTCATTTTACAGATGAGGAAACCGAGGCCAACAGGGCTAAGTGACTTGCCCAGGGTCACACAACTAGGAAGTGTCTGAGGCCAGATTTGAACTCAGGAACATAAGTCTTTGTGACTCTAGGCCTGGCACTTTATTCACTGCACTGCCTAGCTGCCCCAGTAAAATGTATTAGAGAGGTGAGAGACAAAATGTTATATGGAGTCTGAGTGAGAAGACTGTTGCCAGCCAAGGGGATCAGAGAAGACTTCATGGAAGAGGTGATTTTTTAAAAAATGAATTCTAGGGAATTCATAGGAACTCAATAGGTGAAGTAGAAGTAGGAAGATATTCCAGGCATTAGGAATAATGTGAGTAAGGCAAGGAGGCAAGAAATCCCAGGGTATGTACTTGAGGATCAGGGTACAGAACTGAATAATTTATTCTAGTTTCAGGAAGGTGGAAGGGAGAAACATGAAATAGTGCTGGAAAGATTAGGAAAGATTGTGAGGAGTCTTGAATGCCAAGCAAATGAGTCTGTCTTGTACTTGGTAGACAGTAGGAAGTCAACGAACCTTTTTAAATAGATGAATAACTTGAATCAGGTCTTCCTGGCACTTCCTGGTCATCCCCATACCATGCTGTCTGTATTTTGGCCATCCTCCTCTTCCCCCTCCCACTAGAACCTTGGAATTGGTTTCCTTACTTTCTGTGGAAGCAGCCCTCCATATCATTTCTCACCATATCTCTCCCTGGTCTAATGTACTTCCCTCCAGCCCTACTTTCTGCCTCTTCTTTATGTGTTGTGTTCCTTCCCTAATATTTCAGTGTTTTGTGGAAAGGGACAGTCTTGTTTGCTCTTATCTGTATCCTCAGCATTTAGTTTCGTGCTTGGAACATAATGCTTCCTAAATGTTTTATCTACCTAGCTTTCTATTCTATTATGAAGAAAGTGTTGGGCAGAGGCGGGGGTACCTGTCAGAAAAGCTACTCATTTTAATTCAATAAACATTTATTAAGTGTGTGATAAAAGGCACTGTGCTAGGTCCTGGGAATACAAAAACTAAAACAGAATATCCCTGCCCTCAAGGAGTTTACTTTCTCCTCTGGGAATGCAGCAAGTATACTAATTAAGTCAATACAAAGTCATTTGAGATGAAACAAAAGTAAACACTATATAATTATAATGGCCAAGTTTGGACCCAAAGAAGAGATGGAAGAAATACACCTTCCTCTCTTCTTTTAAGAGACGGGAGATCGTGGGTGTGGAAAATTGCACATACTCTCAAGAGTCTGTTAATGAACTGGCTAGCTTTATTAAGCTGCCTCTTTTTTCCTTTTCTTTTATTTTCTTTTATTTTTTTGGAGTTGGGGGAAGGCAGGGCAATTGAGGTTAAGTGACTTGCCCAAGGTCACACAGCTAGTAAGTGTGTCAAGTGTCTGAAGTCACATTTGAACTCAGGTCCTCCTGACTCCAGGGCCAGTGCTCTACTCACTGCGCCAACTAGCTGCCCCTCTTTTTTATTCTTTGCTAGAAAGTATGGCTTAATGGATAGGGAAGAGGGTAGGGCTATATTCAGTAATGAAGGGGATGTAAAAACAAAAGATATCAATAACATTTTATTAAAGAGTAATTTGAGAAAAGTACTGATGATGTGTGCGAGGAGGGAAGCATTGAGGGTGGATCAGGGAAGCCTTCACCTAGTGCACTAATACTATATTTTGTAAAATTTGGATTCAGTCAAAACCGCACTTAAGGATTTAGAAGGCCACACGTGGCCTTAAGATCGCAGGTTCCTCACCCCCGACCTCAAAAGTCACCCTTCAGCTGAGCCTTGAACAAAGATGAAGATGCTAGGGGATAGAGATGAGGAGAGAGAGAGAGCATTCCAGGCAGTGGGGCTCAGGTCACGTGGGGATGAACAGAAGTGGGCAACGGAATGCTGAGTTTGGGAAATTTCTATAGCTTAGTTTGGCTCGAATGTAGAGAATAATATGAAATACAGCTTGAGTCAGGTTGTACAGAGCCTTAAAGACCAGGCTGAAGAGTTTGTCTTTTCTCCCGTAGTCAACAGAGAATGACAGAAGGTTTTGAGTGACAGTCGGCCTTGTGCCCGAGGAACGCTCCTTTGTCAGCTGTGAAAAGGATGAGTAGGAGTGTGGGGAGATAATTGTAATAGTTCAGGCAGACAATAATGAATTCAAGTGCTAGGGTGATGATAGTGGGAGTAGAGAGGAAGGTACAGGTGAGAGACGTGTTTCAGAGAAGGAATAAGCAGGGTTTGGTAACCAAATGGGTAGGAGAAATAGGGAACAGGGTAGAGATCGCTGGGGATTCAGACACAGGACACTGAGTATATGGTAGGGCCACTGATGGAAATAGTGAAGTCAGAAGAATGTGAAGACTTAGGGGGTACAATACCAGGCTTGGATTTGGATAAGTTGAGTTCCAAATGTTGACGGGACATCCAGGTGGAGATGTCCAATAGGCAGTTGGAAATGTGGACCTCAAGCTCAGAGGAAGGTCAGAGCTAGAGACGCAGGTTGGGGAGTCATCTACATACACATGACAAACAAAGCCAGAGGAGTGAATGATGAGACAACGTGCAGAGAGAGAAAGAAGAAGGCCAATACTCTCAATTTACAGATGAGGAGACTGAGTTACTGAGAGGACGAGTGACTTGCCCAGTCACATATGTGTTGTGTGGCAGGTCTGGAAACTGAACCCAAACACCTTTGTTCCCGGGTAGCTAGGTGGTGTGGTGGATAGAATGCTGGACCTGGAGCCAAGAAGACCTGAGTTCAAATCCAATCTCAGAGACTTACTAGCTGTGTGACCCTGAGCAAGTCACTTAACTCTGCTTACCTCAGTTTCTTAATCTGTACAATGAGTTGGAGAAGGAAATGCCAAACCACTCCAGAAGTTTTGCCAAGAAAAACCCCAGATTGGGTCCTGAAGGGTCTGACACGATGGAAAAAAAAGACTAAACAACAGAACTCTTGGTTCCTCAGGCTCTGGCTCAGGGGGCCAATGTCTAATTACATCCTGGGAAAGCATTCACCCAGGTCAAGTGGGTTTAGCTCCATGTTTGGCTAAGGAAAAGTGGGCTGCCACATTATTCCCCCTGCTCTTCTTCCCCTGCCTCAGGTACTGGTGTTTCCGCTTTGTTTGCCACTAGGGATTGGCAGGATAGTGTTAAGAGTTCTCTGGTCTACCTTATGGAGACCTTAGGGGACAGAGTTTGTTTATCTTGTGGTTGTTCCCTGGGTGATGTTCTTCCCTCATCGTACACAGTGGTGACAGGCAGGTTTCTGCCAGCTTTAAAATGTTGGCATACACACACACACACTCACACACTTGTGTGATATAGTGGTGAAGACCTTTCCAGAGGCTTCTTCTTCAGCTCCTAGATGAGATGATCGTTTGGTCTGTTAGCCTTCAGGATGTCATGATTTGTCTTTGTCTCCTTCCCACATTCCATCTCCTCTCCTGTCTCTTGCGGTATCATGGTATATTGAAGGGGTGCTGGATTTGGAAAGAGAGTATCTGGATATCCTGTCTCTGGCACTTAGGTGGGTGACCCTGGGCAAATTACTTAACCTTTCTACGTTTATAAAATGAGGGAGCTGATCTAGATGGCTTCTAATGTCTTCTAAATCTAAATTTCATGTTTCACATCTCAACCATCTATCCATCTAGTCATCTGCCCTGCTGCCGCCCAAATGGATGAGCACCCTCTATGAGGGAATTCCAGAATTCATGTCTGCAAACCTTGTGGAACTTAATCCGCTGATCATTGGAACTTTGGACCTTGGGCTGAGACATCTTGATGAGTAGCTGAGTGGGTGTAAACTCACCCAGCCTGCTAGAGCAAGCCAGCCCCAGACCAGACCATGCTTGACATCTCATCTAGCCGCCCACCCAAGGCCATCTTGCCATCTCCCCTGTTGTGTGCACTCTCCTTCTCCACCTCTTTTATTAGGCATAGTAATCCAATAAATGCTGCCATCACTTTTGGAAATGGTGTGTTAGTTTGCTGCTCCATGACTAACTCACTATTCCTGTAACTCTCCAAACCAAAACTCCCTATTTTTTGTGTTAAATAAATTTTCATTGGCACCTTTTGTATTTCTATTGCCTAAATTTCCCCTTAGAGGCAGCTAAACTCAGTGAATAGGGTACTGGGCCCGGAGTCAGGAAGACCTGAGTTCAAATGTGGCCTCAGACACTTCCTAGCTGTGTGACCCTGGGCAAGTCGCTTAACCTGATTGCCTGACAGAATGGTTCCACTGAATCCACTGGAGGAAAAAAGTGGTAAAACATTCCAGTATCTTTGCCAAGAAAACCCCAAATGGGATCACAAAAGGTCAGACACAACTGAAACGATGGAACGACATTTCCCTCTTCACATCTACTTTTAAAATATTTTGAATTTACTTCATTATTACACATTCTAGTTCCTCCCTCACCCTTCACCCCCAATGGATTGTAAACTCCTCAAGGGCAAGAATTGTCCCAAACTATGATTTTTGATTTTGTATTTCCAGTGGCTAGCACATAGAAACACTTACTGCTTATTGAATGGATGAATGAATGAATGAATGAATGAATGAATGAATGAATGAATCGATAGCTACCTAGCTAGGTAGCTAACGCAAGAGACTGTTGTTACTCTTTTATGATGCTTTGGGTCACCAGAGGAGAAATTGGATCCTTTTGTAAATCACCTGGAGTGGGGAGAAAAAAATCTAATAATGTGATGTCTGCTTTAATTTGAATAAATTCTTCTCTGGAAGAATTCGGTCTGTAACCTTGCATCTGCATAGCCAAGTTAAAAGAACCAGGGAGAGAGTGGACGAGAGGACTGTACATATTCTCGTGTTCTTAAAAATACATGTTGTTTTTTCTCGTTCACTCTGGAGCTTCAGTCTAGTTCAGTTATAGAGTAGAAGGTGCTTCCTTGAAAGCATTCAGAAAAATCATAATACTTATTATTATGCATTACTAATTATTAATAATACTTATATTATTATTACTATTTATGAATAATACATTCATAAAAATCATAGACTACAAGAATTCAAGGACTTCAGATATTACTTTATTTTATAGGTGAGGAAAGTGGGGGACAGAGAGAGGAAGTTCCTTGCCAATCAGACCTATGAGGCAGGTTAATCAGTCTACCTAAGTATCATCATTTTCTGGGGTGCAGTGCCCCAGGACGTGGCAGTTGACCTGCTAATAGGTTCTGCTGTCTTCTCCAGAGCAGCAGAAAAGAAAATGCAGATGCTTAGAGATATTGGGTACACAATTAGCGGCCTCCCAGGTATAAATTGTTTCTGGGGAATCCTTGATCTGGGGGTGTCGGTGATGTACTGTGCAATTTGGACCTCATGTTGAGTATCACTGGTTTTATAACTTTTGCATCCCCCTATCAACTTTTCCAAGTTTCCCCAGGGAATACTACTTGGAAATGGTTCTGAGCAAGGGATCACAGGATCACAAATTTAGAACTAGAAAGGACTTCAAAGGACATCGAGTCCAATCTTCTCACTCTGCAGATGAGAAAATGGGGGTTCAGAAAGGTTGTGATTTCCCAAGGTGACATGGGTAGTAAGTGCATGTGGCAGGATTTGAACCAAAACCTCCTTGTCTCAACCTCCTAGCTTCCCTGGCTTCCTTGAAGTCTCAGCTAAAAACCCACCTTCTACGAGAAGCCTTTCCTTAGCCCCCTGAATGTTAGTGCCTTCCTTCGGTGATTATCTCAAGTTTCTTCTGTATAGATCTTGTTTGTATGTCACCTTCCATAATATGCCTTCCTGGTAGTTCTGGACTTACTGATGTGGTTTGCTGTGTCCATGTGAAATTGGGTCTTTCATACTCAACAGGCGACCACAGACTCAAGACTCAAGCCCAAGACAACATGAATTGCCACACCTTGTCTTGCTGACCAGACATGTTTTCAGATAGAGACAAGGAGAGTGAGGAGGGCCTTATCTACTCAAGATAAGTGTGTTGGAGTATACATATTAAGTCATCTTTTCTGTGCTATGGTTAGGTATACTTCCTTTTGTTATCTGTTGAATGCCTTTCTTCCATTCCAACAGCCAGCCTGGACCCGCCTGAGTTAGACTGACATCCAACAGGAGGACATGGACAGAGACAGGATAAAGTGTGGGTTGGTTGCAATCTGTCCCATTGGAGGGGTCATGGAGATGGCATCACAGATTCATCATTGCCTCAAAATAAATGCATTACAAAGGGCAGCAACCATGCCACCGATAATATACAACGAGGAAATGTATTTAAAGTAGCAGTTCTCAAACTATGCACTCTCAAGAACCCTTTATACTCTTAAAAATTATTGAAGTCCCTCCTCCCCACAAAGAGCTTTTATTAATGTGGATGGTAAATTTACTAAGTTGGCTAGTGACTTGGGCAAGTCACACAACCTCTGTTTGCCACGGTTTCAACATCTATAAAATGGGGATGATAATATTACACCTACTTCCCAGGATTGTTGAGAGGATGACACAAGATAATATTTGTAAAACTTAGTACAGTGCCTGGCATGTAGTAAGTGATACATAAATGTTATTATTATACTAATATTACTATTTAATTAATACCATGACTATTTAATATTACTATTATTGCTAGTACTATATAGCAGTATTTATCATATTAGAAATGAAAACATTTTAGAATTGTTGTGAAAATTATTTTGGACTTCACAGACCCCCTGAAAAGGTCTCAAAGACCACCAGGGATCCCCAGACTACACTTTGAGAACCATGAATTTAGAGCATCAGGTGAATGAATGAGATACTTCGGACTCTGAAGACAGCACTGTATAAATACTGTGGTTATTCTCCACTTAGGGAGGAGCCCTGCAACGTTCCAGGCTCAGAGTTGCCTTCCTTTGGCAAAGCTACCACAGACCATCCTGACTTTTGCTCCCCTCTTCATTGAAAAATCGAGGTAATGGTAAAGAGACAAGGTCCACAGGCTGTCCTACCCAACTTCTAGCTACCTTGTAGGCTAGGCCAGATTCCTCCAACTTATCCAGGAATTCCATATGGAGACAGGAGGAGAGGAATGAAGGATGAAGGTAATATCTCTGTGGAAGCTGCTAGGGAGAATGTGGTTTTGTTCCGTCCAAGCCCCAGCACACTCGGGCATTTTGTTCCACACTTAGGAAGGAAACGGGGACCTTGGACATTCTCAGTCTTGTTGGTAACCTTGGAGACATCTAGTCCAACCTTCTCATTATACACATGAGGCCCAGGAAGGATAGGGCCCAGAATCACATAGGAGGGATTGAACTACTAAGGTCCTCTGGTTTCACGATCACTATGTGCTCTTTCACCCTGTTTCCATTATGTTTACCTCAGGGTCTCTGCTGGGTGGGATTGCTTTGGAAGGCAATCATAAGCTGAAACCACCTTATGATGAAGTTCTTTTCACATTTCAGTAACTAGACCCTCTTGGATGTGGTTCTCTATGGACCTGCCTCCCACTAAATTCTACTCTTTGGTGAGTAGCTTTATAGGGAGGCTCCAGGGTTTTGTCCAGACAGACTGACCATGTCCAGACTGGACAGTCTGGATGAATGGCTCCCCTAGCGGGCCAGGTTGGGTGGAAGACTCAGGGTGGGCCTTAGATGAGGACCACTTTTCCTCCCATCTCTCTTCTTCCTTAAGCCGCCTCTACCCATCTGGGTCCCACCTGACTCACAGTCAAATGGAGGAAAGACCCCCAATGCACATAGAATCTCTATTTGGGCAGAGGCCTTGCCTGGGTCTCTGGCAAAGGCCCGCGACCCTTAGATGCGGGTGACCCTGGGTGATAATCAAACTGACCAGAGGGAGGGAGGAAGGGCCAGCTTTGGGGAGGACTGGGAGCCGGCGAATTCTTGGGAGAGTTCATTAGCCTCAGGTGCGGGTGCGAGGAGGCAAGGGGAAGCCCCTTCATTTAGGCCCACAGCCTTGTCAGGGAGTAGCCAATGGCAAGGGAGGCTGGTCCCAGGCCTGCGGCTCCAGCTGTCACCCTGAGCGATGAATTACATGCTATAAGAAGGTGTTGACAGGAGCAGCTGGACATGAGAGAGTGATGAAAAGAGAACAAAATTCATTCCAAGTTCAGACAGACTAGCTCATTAGGGAGAGAGGAGACGGGGCCAGAACAGCGGCAAGTGCTCCACCTTCTGGGCAGAGGAGAGAAGGCGAGGAGGGGAGGGGAGAACAGGGGAGAGCAGGGGAGAGGGGAGCCGAGGGAAGGAGAGGAATTGAGGGGACAGGAGAGAGGAGGAGAGGAAGAGAGAGGAGAGAAGACGAGAGAGGGGAGAGAAGAGAGAGAGGGGAGGAGGGAAGAGAGGAGAGGAATAGAGGGGAGAGAGGAGAGAAGGGAGGGGAGCAGAGAGAAGGAGAGCAAGGGAGAGGGGAGATGAAGGTAGGAGAGAATAGAGAGGACAGGAGAGAGGACGAGAGAGTAGAGGAGAGCAGAGAGAAGGAGAGTAATAGAGGGAGAGAGGGGAAAGGAGGAGAGAAATGGGGAGAGAGAGGAGAAAGGGGAGGGGAGCAGAGAGAAGGAAAGGAATAGAGGAGAAAAAAGAAGGGAAGGGAAGAAAAGGGAAGGCGAGGAGAGAGAAGAGACAGAGGGGAGAAGGGATGGAAATAGGAAAGGAAAAGAACAGAGGGAGAAAGAAAAGGGGAGTGCAGAGGAGAGGAGAGGAATAGAGGGAGAGAGGGGAGAAGAAAGAAAAGGAATAGAAAAGGGAGAGGGGAGGGGAGGGAAAAGAAGAAAGAGAGGGAAGGGGAGAGAATCAGGGTGAGAGAGATGAAGAAAAAAGAGGCTTTCCCCCTACTTTCAGCCCAAGAAGAGACTGGCGTATGAGAACTCCTCAGAAGGGAACTGAGTTGTCCCCTTATTCCAAACTACAGGAGATATAAAAATGCTGGTGCTAAATGACTCACTTAAGGCTAGGGACTTGAATGGAATGAAATATTGATTCAGTTCAGGTTTTGTTTGGAGAATTTTTTTCCTTGAAAGCTACAGAAAATTTATAAATTCAGTTCTTCAAACTGGTTCTCTAGAAACTTCCAAAATGAACATTTTTAGTGCAATTTGCTCAGTTTCATGGTTCCTATGGTTCTATAGGGTTCAAACTTTTGTCTGAAGCATATCTTAGAATATAAAGGCAAATGGAATCCTTCTCATCTGTAAAATGGGAGTGGAAGTTGGAACACGGGTCAAATGATTTTTAAGGTCCCTTTCCACGCTTCCCTTCCCTCCACACCCCTCCCCTTCCCTTCTCTTTTCTTCTCATCTCTTTGTGTAGTCTAGCCCAGTCTAGCTCAGTCTAACCTTTTCACAATTCACTAAATGGGTTCCTAGTCATTTAAGGTTCCTATCAGTTTAGTATTTTCCTTCTTATAGGGAGAAAGAAGGTGCTTCCATTGAAAGCATTAATCTAGTTTGTGTCCCCAAAAATGATATAGAGAGCTTGGGGGAGGGCTCAGAGGAGAGTCATGCAAAAGACAAAAGATTTGGATAATAAGGCCTTTGAGGAAAAGCTAAAGGAACTTAGATCTAAGTTAAACAGGAGTAGAGAAGGACAAAGCTATGGTTTTTTCCAGTAGTAATGTATAGTTGTGAGAGTTGGACTATAAAGTTGAGTACTGCAGAATCAATGCTTTTAAATTGTGGTGCCAGAGAAGACTTTTTAGAGTCCCTTGGACAGCAAGGAGATCAAATCAGTCAATACTTAAAAGAAATTAATTCAGACTATATATACACTGGAAGACCAACTACTAAAGCAAAGCTTAAATACTTTTGTCACATGATAAGAAGACGGGACTCACTGGAAAAGACCCTGATGTTGGGAAAGATTGAAGGCAAAAGGTAAAGAGGACAGCAAGGGATGAGATGTATAGATAGTATCATGAAACAATGAAGGTGAGCTTGGACAGACTTCAGGAGATAGCGGAGGATAGAAGGGCCTGGTGTGTTAAGGTCCTCAGGGTCAAAAAGAGTCAGATACAGGGAGCTCACCAGTGAGGAAACACTAACCAATGCAGGTAACTTATAACCTTAGAGAGTTAGCTGGAGTGCTGAAGCTCACAAGCCAAAATTTATAGAACTGGGACATCTTACTAGTTCAAAAGCCCAAGCCATCTCTACAACTAAAAGTGTGGAAAGGTGTCAGAGATACTCAAAATTGGAGGAAGGGATAACCCAAAAGAATCTAGAGTGTCTCTTTCTATGGGAGTTCTTTAAGCAAGCTCTCCCTCTTTTAGGCCCAGTGTGCTGCTGGCCAGGTGACTTTTCAAGATTCCCATTCTACTTTGTGAGTTGATTTCTGGCTCTACCAATACATCATCAGGTACTTTTGGGTAAGCCTTTCCTGAGCTGCTTTGATCTTAGCTGGATAATCAGCCTTCCTTTACCTATAAAGTCTTCTAATATCCTATAGCAGTAGTCCTTGTATAGGAAAGGTTGTCATCATTGTGGTGTGGGAGCATGGGGTATAGGATCATACATTTGTTGTTGGTCATCCTTTGTTCTGGAAGAGAGCCAGTGACATCACAAGAGTGATGTCTTGACTTGTGCATGAATTGGATTTAAGTGAGGCAGAGCTGCACAAAGTCATCAGCCTCACTATCTCCTCCACAGTCACTGAAATCCAGTGGCAAGACAAAAGTCAAGATGAGTGGTAATATCCTGGGAGCTTGTATTTTGTAAGATATTGGGGGGTTTGAAGGCTAGGTTTTTAAAAATTTTAATCATTATTAATTAATTAGTTTGTTTGCTATTTTCAAAAAGCTGGGAAAAACTTTTTGGTCCTTTGAAGTTTTCATTTATGATTTCTTGAAATATAGCTCTGAAAAAAAGGCTTTAAGCTGGAAGAGATGTCAGAGTTTAAGGGTTCTTAACTTGGGGTCCATGAATTTTTTCCAATTACGTGTAAGAACAATTTCTAATATTAATTTTAAAAAATTTTCAGTTCCAAATTCTCTTCTTCCCCTCCCCTCTTCCTGAATTGGTAAGCAATTTTATATAGGTTATATATGTTCAATCATGCAAAACACATTTCCATATTGGCCACGAACTTTTGTAAAAGACTATTTTCATAATTGCGTTTCAATATAGTTTCCTTTGTACTTTCTATTTTTTTAATAAATTTTTTTAATATTTTTAAAATAAATTTTAAAAATTCTTCTGTGAAGAGGTCCATGGGGTTTTACCAGATTGTCCAAAGGGTACATGACACACCAAAAAAAGATCAAGAATCCCTGTCTAATCCAACCCCCTTATATTACAAATAGAGAAAGTTAAGTGACTCGATCAAGGTCACACAGAAATAATCACCAGTCTCCATGCATATGGGGTTACCTGTACAATTCACCAAAAAGCCCCCTCATCTGAGAGTGTGGAACAGTTTAGGAGTTTCTCTCTCCCATATGAGTTTGTCCCTAAAGCTGTGAAAATAACAAAGAGATATTCTAGCCAAAAGACTCTTTGGCATTCAAGTGAAGTTGGCAGGCAACTAAGCTGTTAGCACTCCTCCTCCTCTCCAGCCTCACTTGTTCTTTCCTTTCCCCACTACCCCTCATGGAAAGAGAGAGAGTCAGAAAGAAAAAAAATATCAAGGTTATTCAAAGAGTTTTTCTCCTGGATTATTTGCACAAGTCCTGTTTAAACAGCCTTTGTCTAAACATCGCTAGAAATCCAGACCCAATCCTTTCAGATTCAAGAAAACTGCTCAGGGACACAAAGGGGGCAAAAAGGACCTAGCTTTGGGGTGGGGGAGAGGGAGAGAATGGAAAGTTTAAGCCAATTGCTCCCTGCCCCAGAGTGACTAGAATTAGGGACTCACTTCCCCTGGGATGGGGAGGGAGCTGCTGCCCAGCCCATCCCTTGCAGCCACAAGAACAAGGCATAGACATCATTGTCAGAGACTATTCATTTATTCAACAAACATTTAGTAAGCAACTACTGTATGCAGAACACTGTGCTAGGTGCTGGTAGGCATACAAAGTACAAATGAGACAAGATCATGGGATCATAGGCTAGAACTAGAAGGGAGCATCATCGTTGTTACTGAGTCATTTTTCAGTCATGTTTGATTCTTCATGACCCCATTTGGGGTTTTCTTGTCAAAGATACTGGGGCAATTTGCCATTTCCTTCTCCAGCTCATTTTACAGATGAGGAAACTGAGGCAAACAGGGTGAAGTGACTTGCCCAGGGTCATAGAGCTAGTAAGTATCTGAGGCTGGATGTGAACTCGGGGAGATGAGTCTTCCTGGTTCCAAGCCCAGTACTCTATCCATTGTGCTGCCTAGCTGCCCCATTTAATCCAATGCCTTCATTTTGCAGATAAGGAAACAGAGGCCTAGAGGGTGGGAGCTCAGGAATCAGGGGAGGGATTTGAACCCAGGTCCTCTGACTTCAAAACAAATATTCTTTCCATTGCATTCATAAACATTACAGTCTAGGTAATATGAAGCATACACAAATAACTATTATTTGAAATAAATACATAAGTGCTATCGAAATTCAAAAGAGAAAGTGTGGGGAAGTTGTGGTAGGCATTGGAAAGTGCAGAAGCATGGATGCTAACACATCACTAGCTGGGTGCCTGGGCCTGGGTCAGTGAACTTCTCTCACTGATAAAATAAAGATATCACAGCATCTCACCTCACAGGACTGCTGTGATGAAAGTGATTTGCAAAGTTTAAATCACTATAAAAATCTAAGTTGTTGTTCAAGTCTTCCTCCACCAACATCCCACTCTGACGACTTCATCTTGACATGGAGGCATCCCAGGATTCTCCATGGATGATAACAAATACAGATTCAGCGTGGCAGATCACAGCAACAAAAGCCCTGGTTTTGGAGTCAGAGGTTATGGGTCCTAGTCCTGCCTTCGATGGGTACAGATAGTGTGGTGTGGTGGAAAAATTGCTGAATTTGGAAACAAAGCATCTGTGTTCGAATCCTAGTACTGCTGCTCACTTCCCGTGTGACCTTGGGCAAGTACCTTAACCTAACTGTGCCCCACTTTCCTCATGCATAAGATAAAAGGCTTAGGTCTCTAAGGTCCTGTCTACCTCTAATTCTATCTACCTCTATCAGAATGGAAAAGCTTCAGTCAAGGGAAATCCCAACAATAGACCTCATCTACCGTCCAAAGATCAGCCTAGTTATCTACTGTATACAGAAGCTTATTATCACTAGTAGGTAAGTCAATAGGTAATGAATTCTTTGGCCATAGCAAACCACGAACCAAAGAGAAATACACAATAGTCTTTTACTTCCTTTCTTCTTCAGTGACAGTGTCAGAGTTGTGAAAAGGAAGCAAAAAGGGTGCTAAGGATCACTTGGCGTTTCATCCATCTATTATATTAATTCTATTCTATTATATCTGTATAATATCTATAATGTTCTATTATATTCTATCTATTATAATTAATTGATTAATAATTAACATATCCGTATATTAATTTAACTCTGAGATCCAGTGACGCTGGCCTCCTTAGCGTTCCTCTCACGTGACATTCAATCTCCTGATTCTGAGCGTTTTGCTATCTGTCCCCCATACTTGAAATTCTCTTTCTGTCCACTGTTTCCTCTTGGCTTCCTTCAGATTTCAGCTAAAGTTCTCACTTTCTGCAAAAAGCCTTTCCTCTGTTAACTATCTCTGATTTATCCTGTGTATGATTTGTTTATCTAGGTGGCACAGTGGCTAGAGTTCCTAGAGTCAGGAAGACCTGAGTTCAGATCAGGCCTCAGACACTTAGTAGCTGTATAACCCTGAGGAAGTCACTTAACCCTGTTTGCCTCAGTTTCCTCATCTGTAAAATGAGCTGAAGAAGGAAATGGCAAAATGCTCCAGTATCTCCAACCAAAACGCCAAATGGAGTCATGAAGGGTTAGACATGACTGAACAACAACAAATGGCTTGTTTATACATTATTATGTTACACGCATAATATATAATACATATATAATACATAATACATTGCTATTTGCATGTTATCTCCCCAATTAGACAAGAGCTCCTTGAGGGCAAGGACTAACTTTTGCCTCTCTTTCTTTCCCTAGCACTTAGCACAGTGACTGGCACAAAGTGTGTACTTAGCAAACGCTAGTTGGCTAACTCACTGTTAGTATGTTAAGAATGGGTTCCTTGCAAATTCCACCATATCAGCATTGGTATTCTTGCTATCAAATCAGAAGACACAGAAACCTGCCCTCAAATAGAAGAATAGTCCACAAATCCCTCTTAGAAAGATGAATGAAGGAACTGGCAGAAATGGTTTGAGCATGTGCCCATAGGCAACAAGAAATATAATTTCATGCATAGGATACCTTGTCATTTCAGTTTCTAGCGCTTAGAAGTACCGGCAAAGAGATCAACAGAAAGAAAGCCATAGTGGAGGTTGAAGCAGTAGAGAAACCAGAAGATACCAGAAGCTTGGGGGGGGAAATCACAGATGCTCTTATTACTGGAAAAGGGCAAGTAAGAAAACACATATGTCTATTTTCCCATCTCTACAAAGTCTCTGTGGAAAACAAATAACAAAAATCCTTCGCACAGATCTCAGGCATCCTTGATGAAGCTAGGAGAAGGGAACATGGAGCCACAGCTATAACAGACCACACCTTGATAATCAAGCAATGAACTAAAAGGTGTAAAGAATACAAGTTCCACTGAGCTTGTTGTATGTTGACTATTAAAAAAATAGGCAGATAGGTGCTGTAGTGAATAGAGCACTGGGCCTGGAGTCAAGAAGAACTGAGTTCACATCGAGCCTCAGACACTTACTAGCTATGTGACCCTGGGAAGGTCACTTAACCCTATTTGCCTCAATTTCCTCATCTGTAAAATGAGCTGGAGAAGGAAATGGCAAACCACTCTAGTATCTTTGCCAAGAAAACCCCAAATGGGGTCACAAAGAGTCAGACATAAGCAAAGTGACTGAACAACAACAACAAATTAAAAAGTCATTAAGCAGAGCAAAGTACTGTCTTAAAAGCACTCTTCCAATGAAGCATCTCTCTGTCACGCATATATAAAAATCATACATAATTCCTTGAGAGACATAATAATAGAGATAACTTTGTTTAAAGACTGTCTTGTTATTAATACCAAATGAAGCATGAAACAGGGAGACACACGCTCTCCAAACGTGTTTGCTGCCGCCAAACCATCTAGCATGGAGTTCAAACAGAAACAGTAATTCTCTAAAAATGGGGAGGTCCTCCAGATGCTGATCTTATCAAACATTAGAACATAACAAAGTCCCATAAATGAAATCATGTCACATAGTCAATGTAGCAGTATAATAATAGTGCATAGAGAGCTAGCCTCTGAATCAGGAAGGCTATTTGACCTCAAGGTAAACACTTGGATGGCTCTGTGATCTCATTGCTTTAGATGTGGCTTCTAAAAGCACAGATTATAACCCATCTATGCCTTTTCAAATGGTATGACTCTTTTTTTGTTTGAGTTTTTTTTTTGTTTTATGGTATATGATTGTGCTTTAAATTTATTTTTAGTTTTCAACTTTCATTTCCACTTGATTTTGAGTTAAAAATTATTCCCCATCTCTTCCCTCCCACCCCCACTCCAAGATGGCATGTATTCTGATTGCCCCTTTCCCAAGTCTGCCTTCCTTTCTATCACCCCACTCCCCACTCCCTTATCCCCTTTCCCCTTACTTTCTTGTAGGACAAGATAGATTTCTATACCCCATTGCCTTATTTATCTTATTTCCCAGTTGCATGTTAAAAAACAAGTTTTTTTTTAACATTTGTTTTAAGAACTTTGAGTTCCAAATTCTCTGCCTTCTTCCCTCCCCACTCAGGCTCCTCGAGAAGGCAAATAATTCAGTATAGGTTATACATGTATTGTTATGCAAAACACTTCCATAATAGTCATGTTGTAAAAAACTAACTATATTTCCCTCCATCCTATCCTGTCCGCCTTTATTCAATTTTCCCCTTTGACTCTGTCCCTTTTCAAAAGTGTTTGCTTTTGACTACCTTCTCCCCCAATCTGACCTCCCTTCTATCACCCCCCCTCTCTTATCCCCTTCCCCCCTACTTTCTTGTAGGGTAAGATAGCCAATTGAGTGTGTATGTTATTGCCTCCTTAAGCCAAATCTGATGAGAGCAAGATTCACTCATTCCCTTTCACCTGCACCCTCTTCCCTTCCATTAAAACAGCTTTTTCTTGCCATTTTTATGGGAAATAATTTACCCCATTCTGTCTCTTTCTCCTTCTCCTAATATATTCCTCTCTTATCCCTTAACTTTATTTTTTTAGATATCATCCCATCATCCCTTCATATACAACTCACCCTGTGCCCTCTGTCTATATATACATATACATATATATGTATATTACCTTCAACTACTCTAATACTGAGAAAGATCTCATGAGTTACAAATATTATCTTTCCATGTAGGAATGTAAACAAAATAGTTCAACTCTAGTAAGTCCTTTATGATTTATCTTTTCTGCTTACCTTTTCATGCTTTTGTTGATTCTTGTATTTGAAAGTCAAATTTTCTATTCAGCTCTGGTCTTTTCATCAAAAATGCTTGAAAGTCCTCTATTTCATTGAAAATCCATATTTTGCCCTGAAGTATTATACTCAGTTTTGCTGGGTAGGTAATTCTTGGTTTTAATCCTAGTTCCTTCGACCTCCATAATATCATATTCCAAGCCCTTCAGTCCCTTAATGTAGAAACTGCTAGATCTTGTGTTATCCTCATTGTGTTTCCACAGTACTCAAATTGTTTTTTTCTGTCTCCTTGCAATATTTTCTCCTTGACCTGGAAACTCTGGAATTTGGCTACAATATTCCTAGGAGTTTTCTTTTAGAGATCTTTTTCAAGAGGCTATTGGTGGATTCTTTCAAGTTCTATTTTACCCTCTGGTTCTGGAATATCAGGGCAGTTTTCCTCGATAATTCCTTGGAAGACGATGTCTAGGCTCTTTTTTTTCATCATGGCTTTCAGGTAGTCCAATAATTTTTAAGTTATCTCTCCTGGATCTATTCTCTAGGTCAGAGGATTTTTCCAATGAGATATTTCACATTGTCTTCCATTTTTTCATTCTTTTGGTTCTGTTTTACAATTTCTTGATTTCTCATAAAGTCACTAGCTTCCACTTGCTCCATTCTAATTTTTAAGGCAGTATTTTCTTCAGTGGTCTTTTGGACCTTTCCCTTTGGCTAATTCTGCCTTTTAAGGCATTCTTCTCCTCATTTGGCTTTTGGAGCTCTTTTGCCATTTGGATTAGTCTATTTTTAAGGTGTTATTTTCTTCAGTATTTTGAGGGTCTTTAGCAAGTCATTGACTTGTTTTTCATGATTTTCTTGCAACATTCTCATTTCTCTTCCTAATTTTTCCTCTACTTCTCTTACTTGATTCTCCAAATCCTTTTTGAGCTCTTCCATGACCTGAGTCCAATTTACATTTTTCTTGGAGTCTTTTGATGTAGGATCTTTGACTTTGTTGACTTCTTCTGGCTGTATGTTTTGATCTTCTTTGTCACCAAAGAAAGATTCTGTGTTCTGAGTCCTTTTATGCTGCCTGCTCATTTTTCCAGCCAATTACTGGACTTTTGAGCTCTTTGTCAGGATATGACTGCTTCCAGAGTAGAGAGTGCTTTGTCCCAAGCTTCAGGGGTTTTGTGTTGCTGTTTTCAGAGCTACTTCTGTTCCGAGGTGTTATGATACTCCTCTCCTGGCCTATGCTCTGATCTGTGAGTGCAAGTACCCCTTTCCACTGTGTAACTACCAGGAAGACTCCCTCTCCACAAATACCACAGGCTCTGCCACACCAGCACTCCTCCTCCACCAAGGACCGCCAACCAGGACTGAGACCCAGATCCAAGCAGGGCAAAGCAAGAGAATGCTGCCTTAGCACCAGCAAAGAGATCCCTGCACTCTCACTCTGATCAGCCACTTGATTCCCCCCACCCTCTGTAGGTCTGGAGCTCTGGA
>CM053622.1:422652587-422668620 GCA_028646595.1 Phalanger gymnotis | reverse complement strand
TCATCTTTTAGATCCTATTCAGTCCCTTCTTACTCCAAATCAATTTGAAAATGATCCAGTTTAATGGAGGGAAATCCCTAAGATCCCTTATGTGAGAGTGTCAGTATCTCTCCATTGTGGTGAGTTGCTGGATTGACTTAGCCATTGAGCCTCAGGTCCTGGGCTCCCCACACCCTGGGAAGCCAGGCATTGGCTCCTATTTTAGCAGGAAGAGTATAAATAGGTTCCTGCCCAAGGCAGGCCTTGTCTGGGCTCAGTGTATTTCATATGACTCTAGCTCTCAATTCCCTGGAACGAGTCCATGTCCTCAACTACTTCCCACACCTTATTTCCAGCCTTTGTCTTGCCTCTTCTGGCCCTGTCTCCTTGACTCGCCATTGCCCATGACCCAGGGCAATGACAAAAATCACCTGGGAAGCATTTCATCTTCAACTGGTTACCTTCTCAAATGACCTATTTTAGTCACACTTACTGTACCTTGAACATGCCTCATGTTATGCCAGTTCTGTATGTTTGCTCACACAATATCTTTGCTCCAATTCTATTATTTATTATCGGTTATGTTATACCAGTTCTATATCTTTGCTCCATTCAATGTTCTCCCAACTCTTCTTCAAATCGTATTCATTCTTCAAGACCCGGCTCAAATCCTGTTTCTTCTCTGATTCAATGATTTCTCCTTCCACTGAACTCCAGCAAAAACTGTCTGCTGTACTTTAGAGTTTATAATACAATATATACCAATTCACCACTACAATAGGACTTACTACATTATGCCATCTCCCATACTTTAGTCTTAAATGAACATTTATATCAATCGATCACCAAGCATTTACTGTTTCTACCATCTGTCAAGTACTGTGCTAGGCAGAGGTAATACAAAGACCAAAAAAAAAAATGAAACAATACCTAACATCACAGTGCCCGGCACATGGTAAATGTTTAATAAATGCTCGTTGACTACTCTTTAAAGAGCTTCCATTCTACCAGTGGTGACAGCATCAATAAACATTTGTGTGCATGCATGCCTCTGTTTATACATGTGCATCTATTTTACATGTATACATACACAACATTTACATGTATATCTCTGCATATGTTTGTTGTTGTTCAGCGCTTTGTATATTTTATCTCATTTGGTTGGAAGGCTTTTGCAATAGACCAGTCTTGTAGCTTGTAGCTTGTAGCAATCCAACTCAGCTTTCATTATCTAATTAGACCCTAAGTCAGAAATCACATTTACTATTTCTCTATGAATGCTTACTACCTATACTTGCACATAGTAGGTGCTCAATAAATATTGGTTAAACCTGCCCATTGGAATGTAATTAGCAAGGACCACCCTATCCCAAAGCAGAGAAAGTCATTCCCAGCATGTCACCGGAGTTGAGGTCTAAGGGCCAGAGGGGAGATAGAATAATGAAACAACCAAGAGTGGACAGAGTATTCCAGCCTCCAAGCCAAAGTCTCTAGTGATCTCATAAGGGAAAATTCCCAGAGGGAGAGAGGGAATTAGCACCCTCACTATCTTCCTTGAATGAATGGTTATGAGTTATTTTTATTAACTGTGCTAAGAGATGAGGCTACAAATACAAAAGGCTGATGTTCCCTGCTCTCAAAAAGCTTACATTCTAATGAGACAGTCAACACATATAGGGACATAGTGACGGAGAATGGCATGTCTGGGAGTCACAGGTATGGTGAGTTGACCAATAGGTCAGTCAAACCTTTTCTAAGAGCAATGGTAGCTTATGGTGGTGGGGGCATGTGACAGGAGCCACGGCAGGATCGATGGCAAGATTGTCGGAGGGGACCACTAGATTGAATGAGAAACGTGCCTGGTCTGATTTGGTTGTCTGTGGCCAGCTAGATATCATGACTGGTTGAGTTGGTTCTCACGCATTCCCCAATCAGCCTAAGGCAAAAGTTTCACAGCTAAGAGGATCAACTCTGCCAAGGACTGGGGACATGCCAATTGTATCACTCATCTATTTGCCTTAGTTTCAATCTCTTCCTTAGGTTCCAAATTGTGATGGCTTCTGCCCAAAGCAGGCCTCGCCTCTTAATTTATACTTCTCCTATAGAGCTGTGGATTTGGGGTACGAACAAGTTTATTTTCCTTAGTTTAGCTGAGACAAAATTTGAATTTCCCTTTACTTTCCTAGTAAACTATCCCTTGAGAAAGAAAACAAACATAAAGGCATAGAAATGGACATGTTTACAGGGCCCAGATTTTTTTTAGCTTAACCCAAAGTCTTGCAACAGATTTTTTTTTTTTGGTTGATGCAGCTTATAGTTATACAAAACAGATTAAAGAAGGATATGCAAATGAGAGAGAAAACAATTAGAAAGCTACAGTAGAAATTGATGTGTGAGAAGACAAGGCATTTGAGGCAGCTAGGTGGCTCTGTGGATAGAGCACTGGGCCTAGAGTCAGGAAGACTTGAGTTCAAATGTGACCTCACACACTCATTACCTATGTAACCCTGGGCAATCCACTTAACCTGTTTGCCTCACTTTCCTCATCTATAAATGGGAATAAGTATAGCACAAAATTGTTATGAGGATCAAATGAGATCATATTTATAGAGTGCTTTGCAAACCTTGAGCTGCTGTATACAAGTGCTACTGTATAGTTAATTGGGACATTTTGCCTAGTACTTTAGGGTTTACAAGCATTTGCTCACAACGATCCTCTGAGGTGTATCACTGAATCAATAGATCAAAGAAATCGAAATGCAGAAAGGTTCAAAGAAATGCCATAGTCACAAATCTAACTAGAGACAGGATTTAAATTCAGGTTTCCTTACTCCAAGGAGTAAGCTGAACTATACAATGGATAGAGCCTCGGCTCTTTCAGGAAAACCTGAGTTCAAATCCTATCACAGACACTTGCTATGTGACTTTAAGCAAGTCACTTAAATTCTATCTGCCTCAGTTTCCTCAAACTGTAAAATGGGGATAATACCAGCATTTCTCCCCCCACACCCCCACCCCCAGGGTTGTTGTAAAGATCAAATGAGATAAATATTTGTAAAGTGTTTAGCAAGGGGCCAGGCTATAGTTGGTGTTTGATAAATACTTGTCTCCTTTCTTCCTTTCTACCCCTAAGGAACCAAGACACAGGACCATAAACCTGCTCCTGACCATCGGGCCGAGGGGTCATCTAACCCTTACTTGGCCTCTGACGCCTGGGTTGGGTCTCATACACCACACCAGCCAGGGAGAGATAGGTAGAATCTGTGGCCTGTCTAGAAAGGAGTCGGGTCGTACCTGGAGGAAGTAAGAGATCTACATGTACACACACACACACACACACACACACACAAATTTTAGTCACAGAATTTCAGAACTAGAAGGACCCCAGTGGCCATTTACTCCAACCCCAGTCACAAAAGGTATTTCCTCTACAATGATGTGATCCTTTGGCCTTTCTAGTGATGTAGAATCTGCTACCTTCCTGAAAGGGCTTTTCTCACTTTTTTGGTCCTTGTTCAGCTGTTTATGTTGTGTCTGACTCTTCGTGACTCCATCCAAGGTTTTCTTGACAAGGATACTGGAGTGGCTTGCCATTTACTTCTCCAGCTCATTTTACAGATGAGGCCACTGAGGCAAATAGGGTTAAGCCCAAGGTCATACAGTTAGGAAAGGTCAGAGGCTAGATTTGAACTTAGGTTGTCCTGACTTTGGGCCTGGCGTTTTATTCACTGCACCACCTAGTTGTCCTCTCTAATTGTTAGAAAGATTTTCCTCTCATGAAACCTAAATCTATCTCCTGGTAATTTCCACTCATAGTTTCCACTTCTTCCCTCTGGGGCCATGCAGAATAAATCCAATCCCTCTTCCTGGAATCAGTCCTTAAAACACCTGAAAACAACTATGATTCAACGCACCTCCCCCCACCAAGGTTTCACTTTTCCAGGTGAAACACCCTCTGTTACTTTGAACCAATCCTCCTGTGACGTGAACTCGAGGCCCTTTGCCGTCCCAGACAGTTGCCCTCGGCTGGATGCTCTCCCACTTGTCAGTATCCTTCCTAAGACGTGGTGCCAAGAACTAAACAGAGAACCCCACATGTGGTCCAACCAGAGCCAAATACAGGGGGACCATCAACTCTGAAGTTGGAAGAGTGAGGCCCCACCTGAATCTTGTAATAACAGAAGCAGGACAAGAAAGAACAGCAGGAGGTGTCGGGGCATCCCTTGGGGTTAAGGCATCTTGGCAACCTAGCAGGGAGGGGGTGTCCCCAGGAGAGCAGCCCAAACCAACAAGGGACTCCTCTCTAGGATACTAATGAGGTCACTGCTGGAAACCTAGGCAACAATTATGGAAAACAAAATGGAAGCCTCCCCTTGCCCCGTGCCTTGGCAGAGCTCTGCTGACATCTTGATTACAGGGCATGGCTCTTTTTCCTATGGAGCCAATTGGTGGGGGTGGGAGGGAGGAAGAAGAAGCCCCTTCTGCCAGGAGACAGAAAGCGAAGAGTGAATGCTTCCCCAGATGACATCCCCTGTCTAAGCACGGGCTTCGGGGAGCATGGGCTCCCCTGGGGGCCAGTTTCCACAGCAATTTGCACCTGGCCTGCTCATCATTGCCTTAAATGAGCTCATAAATAAGGTTTTAGTTGACATGAATATAAAGATCATGAAATGTAGCCCTTGAAGGGACTTTAAAGATCCTCCATTCCAGGCCTCTCAGAGGGGCCCACAGAGGGGACGTGGTCACAAAACCATTAGTGGCAGAGTTCAGACTCTCTACTCTGAGTCCAAGATACTCCACGCTGCTCCTCTGGATCCCCCATAGGATCAAATAGAAAAGCCTATGCTTGAGATTCCAAATTCTTCATAGCATGGCTACTCCCCACCACTAACCTTTCCAGGTTTCTTACGTCTTACACCCCTACCAAGCTTATTTTCCCAAGCAGAATCTCCAACCCGAGGAAGAGCAGTGCTCCTTGTGTTACCTACCTCCTCTGGACTTTGAGGATTGACCCTGAGGTCATCATATTACACAGGTAGTGATGAGAAGCTTCATGGTGACCTAAGCCAGCCTAAGAGTCAAGAAGATGTGGGTTCAAGGCTCACCTTTAATACCTGTTGACTGCGTGACCTCAGGCAACTCACTTAACCTCTCCTTGCCCTAGGCAACTTTCTGGGACCATAAGTCAATCAGTCAGTCAGTCAGTCAATAAACATTTATGAAGCAGCTATGTGCCAGGCATAGTGCTAAGTTAAGTGTTGAGAATACAACAAAAAGCTAAAGACAGGACCTACCCATGAGGAGTTCACAATATGATGGAGGAGACATAAGATGCAAACAAGCATATACATACAAACAAGCTATATACAGAATAAATAGTGAATAACCAGCTGAAGGAAGGCACTAGAATTAAGGGGAATCTGGGAAAGGCTTTCTACAGAAGGTGGGATTTGAGCTGAAATTTGAAGGAAAGCCATGAGGTAGAGATGAGGGAGAGATTTCCTGGTATGGTGGATGGCCAACGAGCATGGCCAGAGTGGGGAGAGACATAAGAAAGTGGTGTAGGGAAAGAATATAGCAAATATTTATTACAAGACTTTTATTTACAGAACATAAGGAAAGGCATAAAGTTTAGATAAGATGATTTTATCTACATAAGAAAGCGGAAGAGAGAAATAAGGAAAAGACTTTTCCCCCATAATAGTGACAGAGGCAAAGAAGGAAATTGCCCCACTCAGGACAGGAAGGAGAGCACAGGTCCTGATGGTCTGGAGGGGAGTTGTCCACAGTCACAATCCAAACATCCCTACCTTTTGCACTCCAAGACACTTAAGTTCTAATGGAAGCTCAAATACCCCTGGAAAATTGCCCCCAGAAGGAACAGGCTTTATCAATACGTTATCTTCAAGGACCCCTCAACCACCGAATAAGCCATGAAGGGTAATTTAGTTATAATTTCTTGAGGAAGGCAAGTCCAACGTGGCCCAGATCAAGAATTGGGTTTTGAGGAAAGAGGTGAGAAGGAGAAGAAAAACAATACTTATTAACTGCAAAAAATTTTTAATAAAAAAAAGGAACCTGTATATAGAGCATTGATTTAGCCAAAGTTCAACACGATAATCCTACAGGATTGAAAAAAGGTGGTCTACCATTACAGTCGTTTGGTGCTGAGAGCTAGAATCATCAGAATTGTGTATACCTTATACCAGGGCTCTTAACCTGGGCTAAACTACTTTGATAACTTTATTTTGATGTAATTACCTTCTTTTGTAATTCTGTGTCTTTTTTATGGATTTTATACATTTAAAAACATTCTCCTGCCAAGGGTCCATGATACAAAGAACCCTTGACATAGTGACTGTTCCACATTAATCAATGGCTTTGAGAGGAGGAAGGGAGGAGGGTGAAGAGAAGGGGAGGAATAGAGGGGAAAGGAAGCAGGGAGGAGAAAGGAGGGAGAGAGGGAGAGAAAGAGAGAGAGAGAGAGAGAGAGAGAGAGAGAGAGAGAGAGAGAGAGAGAGAAGACAATTAAATGGGTTGGATTCCTATTTTGGGAGTAGAAAGTTGACAATTAGTTAGATAATCAAAGAAATAATGATAATAAAAAAATTAATTGGATAGTCCAGTCAGTGCTAATCTTGAATCTAAAATAACCAGGGCCCATCCTTATTAACTCTTCTTCCTCAAAATGAGCAATCGAGGTTGCCCTATGCACAAATCATCAGCATGGCATAATGGAGTCAGAAGGCCTGGGTTTGAATCTTAGTTCTATTACTTACTACCTTGTCTGAGTCATTTCACTTTTCTGGTCTTTCACTTCCTTATCTATAAAACGATCTCCCTTCCTGCTCTAATTGGATTCAGATGGCTGTCTTAATTCACTCCATTTTACCTGTGCAAGGATGGCTATTTATAATGTGTAAACAGTGTTTGTATAGAGAAGTTAGGTGACAGTGTATAGGAAAACTCAACTTCATGATTTCAAATCTGGCCTCAGACACTTACTAGCTGTATAACCCTGGGCAAGCAACTTGACCTCCTTTGCCTCTGTCTTCTCATCTGTAAAATGAGCTGGAGAAGGAAATGGCAAACCAGCCCAGTATCTTCACTAAGAAAATCCCAAATGGGGTCACAAAGAGTTGAACCTGACTGAAACGATAGAACGACAAATGGTGTTTGTGGACTTTCACCTACCTGAAACCTGAACAAATATTTTATTGACATTGAAATGTTTAGTCTTCTTTGCCGGTTTACTTTCTATGGATGTGTGTGTGTGTGTGTGTGTGTGTGTGTGTTTTCCTTAGGTTTCCTGGGGCCCATGCCCTGAATCAGAATCGATTCCCCAAGGAAAGATTCTGATATTTGTCTACAGACTGTACCTCACTTTGGGTGTTTTTTCCAAGTCCCTAAGATAGGCCTTTGTGCGGGAAGAGGAGGAGGAGGAAGAAGAAGAAAAGAAAGAAGAGAAGGAATAGAAGGAGAGGGAAAGGGAAGAGAAAGAAGAGAAGGAAAAAGAAGAGGGGGAGGAAGTAGGAGAGGCCTACCATACCTTAGAGGTGTCAAAAGAATGATATAAGTTCCTGAACTCCTGCCCATAAACAATCTACCTTGTCCTCTTTCGTTCCAGGAAATTTTCTACCCTTTTGGGTAGTAGAGGGACAAAGCCATCAGAGGGAGCTCCAAGAGACCTGGAGAACGGGCCAAAGGAGAAAAAAAAAGGAGACAGAAGGGGAAAGGACATTTCGAGTCAATCAATTTATCACAAGCATTTATTAAGTGCTTGCTGTGTTCTGGGCACTGGCTAAGGTGCTTATACTTACAAAAGATAGTCTCTGACCTCCAGAAGTTTACCTTCTACTAGGGAGATATAACGACCACAAAATAACAACTAGCATTTACATAGCATTTAAGGTTTGAAAATCTCTATACATTTAAGTCATTTGACTTTCACAAAAACACTGTGAGCTAGACACTAATATTACCCCCATTTTACAGATGGAGAAACCTAGGCACACCGAGGTTAAGTGCCTTAATCCAGGTTCACACAGCCAGTAAGTTTCTGGGTCTTTTAGACTCCAAACCCAACGCTACACACTGCGGCTCCTACCTACTCTCAACATGTTTGCAGATAAGTAAATATAGGATACATAAAAAAAAGGGAAGCTGAGGGGTGCAGTGGATGGAGCACCAGCCCTGGAGTTTTCAAGAGGAATTGAGTTCAAATCCAGCCTCAGACACTTACTAGCTGTGTGACCCTGGACAAGTCACTTAGCCCTATTTCCTCGGAAAAAAAAAATTCTTTGTACAGAGGGCTAGTAGGTCAGTTTGCCTAGGGCATAAAATCCATGACCAGGATAATCTGGGCCAAGAATAAGAAGCCAGGAAGGTGAAGACTTTCCGATGAAGGCAAAGTTCAGGTCAAATACAATCTCCCCAACACCCACTCTGATCCAGTGACACTGTCCTCCTGGCTGTTCTGCGAATAAGATGCTCCATTTCTCAGCTCTGGGCATTTTCTCTGGCTGGCTCTCATCCGAGTCCTCCTCCCCTCTGATTACTGACCTCCCTGGCTTCCTCTTGAGTCCCAACTAAAATTCCACCTTCTACAGGAAGCCTTCCCCAACCCCTCTTCCTTTCTGTGCTTTCTGTCCTATCCTGTATCTATATAGCTTGCTCTGTCTATATTTGTTTGCATGTTATCTCCCCATTAGACTGTAAGCTCCTCAAGGGCAGAGACCGTCTTTCGCCTCTTTTTGTATCCCCAGCCCTTAGCACAGTGCCTGGCATACATTAGGCACTTAGTAAATGTTGATTTATTGATGGAAGTGGAAGGGGAGTTAGAGAGGAAAGATACTAATTAAAAAGACAGGCCACCTCTTAATAGAAAATAGATGAATGTATAGGAGAGGGTCCCTATCGCAGCAAGAATCACAGCAGCCCATATCTGGAGAAAATAACTTCATAAGGATGGCTGTTCCGATATGCAGTCTTATCGACAAATGCCAACATTTTACCAGCTCACACAATTTTCATTTTTTCTGGCATGCTTTCCCCTCTGGAGGAGATTCGCAGATAAAAGAGTAAAAAGCTTGAAATCTGCCTCCTTTCCCACGTATTGTCATTTGCTCAGGATGAGTTGGCGAATGGAAATTTCCGGGCCACCAATGCGCTGATCTCATCTCTGAGATCTGGTGTATTTCCGGTGCCCATGCTCAGTACTGGTTTTTCTCATTAGGTCTGAGAATACAACTCTGGAAGACCATACCCCAAAGCTTGTACTTCTGAAGCTCCTAAATCATTTGTATTATCATGGAAAGAAGACTGGATTTCTAGGCAGAATAGCTGGGTTCAAGTCCCAGCCTCACCACTTACTACCTCTAGTCATTTACTATGAGCGCTGGATCTAGTCAGGAAGACCTGAGTTCAAATCCAACCTCAGACACGTGTGACCCTGGGCAAGTCACTTTACCTCCTGTTTGTCTTCGTTTGTCATTTGTAAAATGGGGATAATGTTAACACCTATCTCACAGGGTTGTTGTGAGGATCAGCTAGATAATAATTATGGAGTGTATAGCATTGTGCCTGTTAGCTATTTATTATTATTAATTATTAGCCTCATTTTTCCCATCTGTAAAACACAGATAAGCTCGCAGGTTCTATTGAAAATCAAATAAGATAATACACGTAAAGTACTTATCAAGCCTGAAAAAGTCATCTAAATGTTGAAGCAGCTAGGGGACCCGATGGAGAGAATACTGGATGTGGACTCAAGAAGACCTAAATTTGAATCGATGGAGAGAATGCTGGATTTGGACTCAGGAAGACCTAAATTTGAATTCCATCTCAGATATCACTACTGTATCACCCTGGGCAGGGAACCTGACCTCTCAGCATCAGTTATCCTCATCTATAAGATGGAGTGATAATAGCACCTACTTCATAGGGTCAATATATTATTAATCGAGTGAGATAACATATGGAAATCTTTTTGCAAACCCACAAGCACTTTATAAAGATTAGCCCCTGTTATTATTAAATGGAGGGCGAGAGGAAAATGGATGGCCCAGTGGATAGAGCCATTGGGCTTAGAATGAGGAAGACCTGAGTTCAAATTCAGCCTCAGACGCTTCCTAGCTGTGTGACCCTGGGGAAGTCACTTCACCCTGTTTGCCTCAGTTTCTTCATCTGTAAAATGAGCTAGAGAAGTAAACGGCAAACCACTCCAGTATCTCTGCCAAGAAAACCCCAAATGGGATCAGACGCAACTGAAACAACCGAACAACAACAGCAAAAGAGACAAAGTGGCTTGTCTAAGGCCGCACAGATTTTAACCCAGGCTGCCTGACTGTCAATACTTTGTTCTTCTCATTCACTCACTTGGCAGTGGTACTCGCTATGCCTAAGCAGCTGACTAGTCGTCCTGGCTTATTCTGGATCATGGAGGAGTCTAAGTCTAAGGCATAGTATGCTGGGGTCAGCTAGGGCCGCGGGGTAGGGAGGTGCAATAACCCCACCCAAGTTAGGCTAATTTTTCCCCTAAAGTATATTGAAACTATCCTCAAGGCTTGGTTGGCTCAGGGGACCAAAGTGCTGACATCACTCCCTGGCTGCCTGAGTGCAAAGTAGCCCTGAGGAGGTTCTCTCTGATGCTTGGCTGGCAGAGCATGATGGGCACCCCGGGCAAGAGAACTGAATCTGAACCAATTTGAGATGTCCTCAATGCCAATCCTTGTTTAACATCCTGCCTGTGCTCTGGCTAAGTAAATCTCTTTTTGCTAACCAGTGACTGTCCCATTTTATTACAATATTGAGCCTAAACTACCAGGACACTTTCAGAGTCAGGCCCTGTCCAGGTAAGCCAGTCACTGAAACCACATATTAGGACACGAAGCCAGAATCCTCTATCCAAAAGGCCGAGCAGTGTAGTGCCTAGGAAGTTTTCAGAACAGTCTGAGAACTGGAGTTCAAAGGTAGACACAAGCCATGAACCTGTGGTCATAGCACCCAATAGAGATCTGTGGCAGTAGCTGCTCTGACAGGCGTCTAACAGCTTTGTCTGTCTTTCAATGTGTAGCTGCCCAGGTCCCCCGGCCAAACCTGGCCCTGCCTAGCAATTCTACCTGGCTTTAAAGAGCTCTCATGGTCCCTGGCTGTTCATGTGCTCCAGCAAGGCCACTTCCTCCAGATAAATAAAGGTTTCTGGAGAGGGGTTTGCATTCTCAGAGGGCTCGCAACCTGAGCTTCTAACCCCTTTTTTTCCCATTGTCTTCTGAGAATTGTCTAAGAGCCTTAGGAACTGGAACCAGGAACCTAGGAACTAGGAACTGGAGCTAGGAAACAGGAGTTTAGGACCTAGGAAGCTAGGAACTGGGAACTAGCAACTTAGGAACTAGGAACTGGAACTAGGAACTAGAAACTCAGGAACTAGTTCTAGAGACCTTGACAAGTATGTTGGCTTTGATTATAGAGTGAGTACTCCCCCAAATCCTCCCTTTAGGGCCTTATTTATATCTTGAAACAGCAATTCCAAATGTACTTCTACTTTATGAAATATACATAATCCTGGGAAAAAGCATGTGTACATCAAGTTTTTATAAAGTAGCTAGGTAGAGCAGTGGACAGAGCATTGGGCTCGGAGTCAGGAAGACCTGAGTTCAAATTCAGCCTCAGACGCTCTATAGCTGGGTGACCCTGAGCATATCATTTAACCTCTGTGCGCTTCAGTTTTTCTCATCTGTAAAATGGGGAAAATAACAGCATCTACATCCTAGGACTGTAGTGAGGATCAAATGAGATGATATTTGCAAAAACACAACACAGAACCTGGCACATAGTAAGCACTATATAAATGTTATCTAGTCTTAATAAAGTGAATCCTACCTTGAACAGACTAGATGAGCCTAGTCTAAAGACCTCGCAGCAAAGTGTCTTGAAAAGTACTTATACTTTGCCAATCTAAATAGTCACCCCTTAAACATCTGTTTTACAAGTCCGGGTTCTCTCTCTCTCTCTCTCTCTCTCATTCTCTCTCTCTCCTCTCTCTCTGTCTCTCTCTGTCTCTTCTGTCTCTCTCTCTCTCTCTTTCTGTCTATCTGTCTCCCTCTCTCTCTCTCTCTCTGTCTCTCTCTTTCTCTGTCTCTCTCTTTTTTTTAACATTTTAAAGTTTTGAGTTCCAAATTCTATTCCTCTCTCCCTCCCCTCCCCCTTCTCTGAGATGGTAAACAATCAGATACAGATTATACAGATTATACATTTTCAATTATGTAAAACATTTCCATATTAGTCATTTTGTATAAGAAGATGAATAAAATTTTTAAAATGAAAGAAATACAGTGAAAAGCAGCATGCTTCAGCCTGTATTCAGTCCATGTCAATTCTTTCTCTGGAGGCAGATAGTATACTTCATTGTTGGTCCTTTGGGATTATCTTGGATCATTGCATTGCTGAGAATAGCTAAGTCATTCACAATTCTTCATTTCCGAAGAATATTGCTGTTATTTGTACAACGTTCTAGTGGTTCTATTCACTTGACTCTGCATTAGTTCATGTAGGTCTTTTCAGGTTTTTCTGAAATCACTCTGCTTGGCATTTCTTATAGCACAATAATATTCCATTACAATCATATACCACAGCTTGTTTAGCCACTTTCCAAATTGACTTGGGTGTTCTCTTTAAAAAGCAGCAGTGCTTAAGGTAACTTGTTTTCCTGACTTCGAAAAGCTTACATCCTAAAATATATAGAGGGCACAAAGAAAACTCTTAACGTTCACACAAACAAGATGAAATACACTAGATATAAGGGTTCTTAGTTACCCTTTTGGGAGCCATGTACTGTTTTGCCAGTCTCATAAAGCCAATAGGCTCCCACTCAGAACTAATTTTTTTAAATGCACAAATTAAAATATGTAAGCTGACGTAGGGAATCAATTCTATTGAAGCACAGTTGATCAAAACAATAACAATAAAAAAGTTCTCAGACCCCAGGTTATGAGCCCTTGCTTTACTAGAACCTCACTGTAATGCTACGGAGCAGATTCAGTATAAGGTGGATCCATCTTGAACCTCTATCCAAGGGGGTTGCTTAATGGAATAATAAAAGGACCTCATTAAAAAGTGTTTTCACTTACAATGAGCTCCCTAGCTTGGCCTCTGGGGACAAAATTATTACCGACTCCAAGGTATTAATGTTATGTATAAGACAAGTGGTTATTCTATTTGACTCAATTCAATTCATATTTCACAGAGTCACAGAATGTTAGAGTTGGATGAGACCTTGGAGATCATCAACTTCTTTATTTTACACATGAAGAAACTGAGGCCCACCGTGTAACCAACCTGGGATTCAAACCCCAGTCTCTTGGTTCCCTCATCCAGAGCTCTATGCACTGCACACTCACATGTAGAGAACCTATTATATGTTTAACCTTATGTTTCTTCTATAGGAGACACAAGGAAGATTCATTCTTTAAAATAATCTTGCTATCTTTTTATATCACTTTAATTTCCCAATAAATTCCTTCGCATTCTCTCACCCAGAGAGCCACCCCTTATGACAAAGAATGAAAAAGAAAAACACAAAACAACTGAAGATGAATGTTGCCAAAATGTAAAGAACAAATTGGTCCCAAAAGAAACGTGAGCATGTAACGCTGCATATAACAGCAGATTTTTTCAATGTGCTGATACGTTTTGCTGATTTTTTCTTTTCTTTTTAATTCTTTTTTACAAGGGATGGCTTTCTAGGAGAAAGAAAGCGAAGAGACACAGCATTAAATCTACGATGTATAAAAACAACATATATCAATAAAAATCTATTTTTAAAAAGAACTAAAAACATGTCCAATAAAACTAGCCAACACTTCAACAGCCTACACAGTGTTCTGCATCCATAGTTCCCTACCTAAGCAAAGAAGGAAAGTACATCATCATATCTCCTCTTCAGGAGCATTGTACTTATATAACATTGAGTTTTTATTTTTTGGTTTTTTTTTCCATTCACATTGTAGTAGTCATTCCATATATTGTTTTCCTGGTTCTGCTTACTTCATTTTGCATCAATTCATATACGTCTTCCCATGTTACTCTAAATTCTGAAGATTTATTCTTGTCTGTTTGCCTTGACTTTTAACTCCAACAGGGGAAGGTCCAACACATGTAAATCACACAAACCCACAAAAGTCCAAAATGTTAGAGAGATAAATCGATTGATATATAGAGATGAAATATAGATGACATAGATATAGATTTACATACATTAAGGGCTAAATTCTGTGGTTAAGTGTCATAGAAGTTCAACAGAGTGATGAGTATTCGTAGAGAATGTTAAAGAAGCACCATAGGAAATAGACCCAGAAGAAACTTCTAACCTGGTGTCTGTGAACTTACTTTTTTTAAATATTTTGATAATTGTATTTCAGTATGACTGGCTTCCTTTGTAATCCTATGCATTTTATTTTATATATTTAAAAGCATTTTTCTGAAAAGGGCTTCATAGGTTTCACCAGTCTACCAAAGGTGCCCATGACCAAAACAGGTTAAAAATCTCTGTTCTAGTCCAACCTCCCATTTTTTTTTACAAAAACTGAGGCCCGAAGAGAAGTGACTTCCATAAGCTCACAAAAGTCACAAATGATAAAGTTGAGATTTAAACCCAAGGCATCTGACTCCAAATCTAATTTTTTCCCACTGTACCATAGCTAGATGAATAATGGTTGGAAAGGCAGAAAAGAAGTTGGAGTGAGTGACTTCTCAGTTTCTTTCCAATCCTAAAATCCTAAGATCTTGATGAAGGCATTTCAGATAGAGAACACAGAAAAGGCAGTATTGGTCAGTTAGCGAGGAAGCTTCTTCAGGGAACAGTGGGCAATGAGGTTGTATAGGTATCATACGGCCAGATAATGAAGGGAGTATTAGAGCCAGGATGAAGAATAGGAATTTAATCTGATAGGAAATAGGAACTTACCATGGCATCTTAAGCGGGAGAGTAACAAGATAAAAGTGGCATTTTAGGAAGGTTAACATGGCATCATTGTGCCACATTGAAGGGGCATAGCCTGTAATACTGTATGCAGTTATAGATATTCCATTCTAGGAAGGGCAATGATATGTTGGAGAGTAAGGTTTGTGTCCAGACTAGTGAAGGGCTGGAGACCATTACTCTTGAGAATCCATTGAAGTAGCTGGGAATGTTTAGTCCAGGGAAGAAAAGACTTGGAGGGGCCAGAAGCACTACTGTCTTCAAGTATGTGAAGGACTGTTCTCTGGAAAAGCGATTAGACTTGTTCATTCTTGCCCCCAGAAGGAAGAACCAGGACAGACTGAGTTGAATAAGCAGAAGTTGATTTTGGTTTGGTTTTTTTTGGGGGAGGCAATCTCGGTTAAGTGACTTGCCCAGGGTCACACAGATAGTAAGTGACTGAGGCCAGATTTGAACTCAGATCCTCCTGACTCCAGGGCTGATGCTCTATCCATTGTGCCACCTAGCTGCCCCTGATTTTGCTGTCTTATATGGACAAATTACCTAACAATCAGATGTGCATTACATTGAGGTCCTTTCCATTTTGGAGATTCTGTGTTTCTGTAATAGAGCCATTGTAATCCTCCAAATTCACATTCCTATAATCTCCTGAAGGTTTAAAAGGAGTTCCCAAGAACAACCCAGTGAGGTAGGTGATATAAATTATTCCCATTTATAGATGAGGAAACTGAGACCCAGAAAGGTAACAATAACGTCCTCATGGTCACATAGCTGGTGAATGTATAATCCTGGAGGAATTGCATTTTCACTGGGACCAGTGCAAGGGTTCTTAACCTGGCATCTGTGAATGTTTTTTTTTCTTTTTTCTTAATTGGTTATTGTCCTTTTTTATTTATTTAATATTTTTAGTTTTCAGCATTGATTTTCTTTTTTTTATAAATTTTATTTAATATATTTAGTTTTCAGCATTGATTTTCACAGGAGTATGAATTACAAATTTTCTCCCCATTTCTACCCTCCCCGCACTCCAAGATGGCATATATTCTGGTTGCCCTGTTCCCCAGTCTGCCCTCCCAT
>CM053622.1:422610460-422652087 GCA_028646595.1 Phalanger gymnotis | reverse complement strand
TTATAATATCTTGATTTCTCATCAAGTCACTAGCTTCCACTTGCTCCAATCTCATTTTTAAGGTAGTGTTTTCTTCAGTGGTCTTTTGGACCTCCTTTTCCATTTGGCTAATTCTGCCTTTCAAAGCATTCTTTTCCTCATTGGCGTTTTGGAGTTCTTTTGCCATTTGAGTTAGTCTATTTTTAAGGTATTATTTTCTTCAATATTTTTCGGTCTCCTTTAGCAAGTCATTGACTTGTTTTTCATGGTTTTCTCACGGTTGGTCCAGGATTTTAGTGAGTAGGGATGAGGAAGGTGAGGGAGTGTCAGTGGCCATTTTTCCCCTTTATTAACTCACCACAGAAGTAGCTACCTTCTATATCTATTTGCTATTGTTCACTCATGTCTGACTCTTCATGACCCCATTTGGGATTTTCTTCCCCAAGATGCTGGAGAGGTTTACTATTTCCTTCTCTAGTTCATTTTTTACAGATGAGGAAACTGAGGCCAACAGAGTTAAATAGCTTGCCCAGGCTCATACAACTAGTATGTATCTGAGGCCAGATTTCAACTCAGGAAGATGAGTCTTTCTGACTCCAGGCTCTGTACTCTTATCTAGTATGCCACTTAGCTGCCCTGTATTTATATCTAACACCAGATCTGACCCTGGCCCCAGATGCTTTCTGGTCATCCATGGAGTGACTGTCATTTGCTTAACTTTAGATTGGAAAGTGCTTCTGTTCTCAAAATCCACCTTCAGGGCTACTGTCACTGCTGATCCTCCTGAGTTACAGCCTCAGTTCCACCCCAGAATGGGCCTAGACTTTGGAGACACAGCAAATTAAGTAAATTCAGATGCGTGTGACACTTTGTGACGAGTGAGCCTTAATAGCCACTTACAGGCTCAGGGGAGAAGGATTCTCTCCAGGTAAGGTCTAATTTTGACTCTCAGAACTCTTTCACAACCCTCTCATCCCTACCAATGGCTGTGAAGTGTCTGACCAAAGGTTCACATACTCTTAACCAAACACTTGGAGAAAGCTTCCAGGGGGAAATCAAGGAGGATTTTCCCTTGGGAGCCACTCCCCTGACCAGCCTCCTCCTGTTCTATGCTACGGTCCCTTGGTGCTTATTGCTAGGCAACCAACTAAAGCAGCCTTTGGCAAGCGCCATCTTGATTGATTCCAGTGTCCAAGGCAACACCCCCTTCCACCTCACACCTCCAGTGATCCCTTCTCTCCTGGGCTCCCCATCTTGCTGTTAGTTCCTAGCGTGTCATTTCTTCCAAACTCCTCAAGGAAGAGATTATTTTGCTTCCAAATTGGAAGGAGGTTGGAACCAATAGCTAAAATAGGGTGTGGCCAAGGAGAGGAAGTCACCCACTCAGGGCTGACCATTGCAAACTGACTACAGTTTGCTTCCTCACTTGTGGCTAACTTTTTCTAAACTTGTCAGACACTCTCACCTAGTGATTCCCCTTCTAAATGGGTTGAAGGGACTTGGGAAATTTAACCTGAAGAAGCAGTGATTTCGAAGAAATGGCCTCTGTTTTCAAGCATTTGAGAGATTGTCAAGTGGAAAAAAAAGGATTAGATTTGTTAGGCCTATCCCCAGAATGGAGGTCTTGGAGCAGTACTGGGTTCTATATAACAAAAAAAAAACACACAAAAAACCAACCCTCCCTAACAATAAGCTGCCCCAAAATGGAATGGGCTGCTTCAAAAGGCAGTGAATTCCTTGCCCCTGGAGATCTCAAAGGAGAGACCGGACCAGCAAATGTCAGGGATGGGTAGCGTAGAAAAGATTCCTGACTTCAAGTATGTAACCGAGAATGGAGCTTTTGCAGCCTCTTCTAGCTCCAGGATTCTAGGGGTCAGTGGCTATGTCCACATTCATCCCTATCAAAAAGAATCATTTAGAAAACCTATGAAAGATCACTCACACACACTGATAAGTTTTAAAGTGTTACCTCTGCCAGAAGGAGATGTGTTTTTAACAGAGGCCACATTGTTTGACTTAAGCCAAAGGAATTTGATGGTTGAGGATGCACTTTCAGGCATCTCAAAGCTGGAGAGTGGTGGGCCGGAAGAATTTTCTGACATCTTGAAATTACACAATGAACATGACCACTTACGTGTTAGGTCAACCCTAAATCAAGGGGCAGCTAGGTGGGACAGTGGACAGAGTGGCAGGCCTGGGGTCAGGAAAACAGGAGTTTCCTGAGTTCAAATCCAGCCTCAGACACTTACCGGCTGTGTGACCCTGGGAAAATCACTTAACTCTATTGGCCTCAATTTCCTCATCTGTAAAATGAACTGGAGAAGGGAATGGCAAATAACTCTAGTATCTCTGCCAAGAAAACCCCAAATGGGGTCACAAAGAGTCAGACGTTACTGAAACAAACAAACAACAATGAATTGATGCTTTTATGCCCTTAGGTGGCAAAAGTCACCTTGGCAGTAGTCAACCTCAAATATTAACCTCCAGAATTTAAGGGAAAGAGGAACAAATAAAGGCCTCTGCAAACCCCTGCAGCATGTCCATCCATCTGAGATTTTAGCACAGGGATCAGGCTTTTTAAACCTGAGGGGCTATTTTTAGGCTAAGCAATGCCCATGGGAGCCAGCAGTAGGCCTAAAACAGAGATAGGGAGAAGAAAGGAAAAGGAAAAGGAAAAATATGAAGGAAAAAGAGGAGAAAAAAATACAAAGAGTGGAAAACATACCCCTACTAGATCATAGGATTACAGATTTAAGTTAAAGAGGTGCTTGACGCTGCTCTTTCCTGGTTCTCCTCTTACCTGCCACCCACTCCTTTGGTAGGTCTTCATCCAGGTCACATCCACTAAATGTGGGTGCTCCCCAAGGCTCTGTCCTGGCCCGTCTTCTCTTCTCCTTCTATGCTTTTATATTTGGTAATCTCATAAGTGCACATGGATTCAATTACCATCTCTCTGCACGGTTCTCAGAACTATTTATCCAGCCCTTACCTCTCTCCTGGCCTCCAGTCTCACATGTCCAACTGCCCAGCTTACATCTCAAACTAGATGTCCCATAAATATCTTAAACTCATCATGTCAAAAACAGAACCATTATCTTTCCCACAAAACCCTTCCTTCTTCCTAACTTTCCAATTATTATTGCAGGTACCACCATCCTCCCAGTCACTCAGGCTCGAAACCTAGGTGTCATCTTGGATTCCTCACTCTCCAAATTGCCAAGGCCTGTCCATTCCACCTTCTTTGCTGTATCCTAACGCTTAGCAGAATGTCTGGCACGTTTGCTGTTACTAAGTCACTTTTTCAGTCCTATCCGACTCTCCATTACCCCATTTGAGGTTTTCTTGTCAAAGAGACTGAAATGTTTGCCGTTTCCTTCTCCAGCTCATTTTACAGATGAGGAAACTGAGACCAGTAGAGTTAAGTGACTTGCCGAGAGTCATGCAGCCATTAAGTGTCTTAGGCCTGATTTGAACTCAGAAAGGTAAGTCTTCCTAACTCCAGGTCTGGCACTCTGTGCATTATGGCACCACTGAGTGGTCCTGCCACAGTAGGCACTTAATGAATGTTAACTTAGAGGCCATCTAAGCCATCCTCTTTATTTTACAGATGAGGAAACCCAGGGTAGTAGGATGATTTGCCCAAGGTCCTGCAGATAGAAAAGGCAAACTTTCAGGCCCACAGTCCTCTTATTCTAAATCCAGAGCCCATTTCATTATACTCTGTTGGTTGGCTCAGATGCCTCAGAAAATGCCCATATCACCCACCCACCTCAATTCCAATCTCTGCTTCCGTGAGAAGAGCGGTATTGGGACAAGCTCCATTTTCCCATCTGAAAAGTGAAAAGGTTAGACTAGTTCATCTCTCCCTTCCAACACTAAAGTTTTATGATCCTAATTTCACAATTCCTGCTATGATGTGTCACTGCTCATTTACCAGGAAAGCCCCAACCCTTTTCTTTCAGACCAGGAGAGACACTCTTGACTTTTGGAGGATACTAGCAAGGTAGCCACCCAATCAACCCTCCAAATACCTAAGACCAAACAGTGGCCCAACTTTCTTATTCAAGTAGGTGGTCACACTGAGGGAAACTGAGAGCAAGTTACAATGCCTGAGGAATTGATGAGTTATTTAATCAACAAACCAATATTGCATCATTCTCTCAGTGGAAAGCCTCCTCTATGCCTCAGATGAAAAACACACATAGCCTCAGCACTAATGAACCTGCAAGAATCTCACAGGAAGATTTGTATACTCACTTCACCAATGAACAGCCCTTCAAATGTCTGATGCCTACTTGGGGGGTCAGTGAAGTTCTCAATGCCCTCTGTCAGACTGAGAGCTCTGGCAATCATTAAAAAACTGGATTTGTCCCTTAAAAGATCCTGTCCTTTCCTGTTAATTACTCTGAGCTTTGCAATTCTTTTGACAAACCTGCCGCTTTCTGTAGCCCTATGCCCAGCGCTGCAAATGTAAAACTGTAAATTGCAAAATTGTGCAAACAGCACCAGCATCATTTGCATAAAAATTGGTTGCAAAGAGCAATTAGCACTTCATTAATAATCAATGAAGTGCCAATTTACACATTGCCCAAAAGCAAATTGTAAATTCAATTTGGTCTATAATTGAGAATTTGATGCCACACAAATACTGACACTGCAGAAGTGACCCAGTCCGGGGCGTATGTGAGCCCCATCTCCTGTGGACTCGGGGACCTTAGGAACTCTATGTGGGACACAGCAGCCAGCGGAGGAGCCCACAGTTTGAGGTGGCCACAAAGCTGTCAAACTGCCTGAAGGCCAATGCTCGTGTGACTTGAAAAAATGAAAAAATTCAGAAAGAAATGTAAACAAACTGTCAAACGGATCCCCCTGCAGTCTATCTCCTCACTGTCCGATGCTCCTGCCATGCTCATTTTCACATCTGTATCCCTGCTCAGGCACATTATACCTCCCTGCCTGCATCCTCTGCCATGATCCAAATCCCATCCGTCCTTCAAGGCCTACTTTCTTCATGAAGACCTCTCTACTCCTCCAGGCCACATTAATCTCCCCATTCTCTTAACTTCCATAAGATTTAACATCCCTACCTTGTAGATTAGCATTTACCATTAATTACCTCATCTTGTCTTCTAATTGTCATGTCTAATATGTCTTATTAATATAGAATAGCTTGTGTGGTAGCTGAGTACTAGAAACAAAGCAGCTGCCCATAGATTGTGGAATGGCTAAATAAAATGCAGTCCTTGAATATAATGAAATATTATGGTACTATGTTTGGTTGTTTCAGTTCTGTTTCAGTTACCTCACATTTTGAGTAAAGATAAAATAGAGTGGTTTGCCATTTCTTTCTCCAGCTCATTTTACAGATGAAGAACTGAGGCAAACAGGGTTAAGCATCTTCCCCAGGGTCACACAGCTAGTAAGTACTTGTCTGAGATTGGATTTGAACTCACGAAGATGAGTCTTCCCAATTCCAATGTTCTATCTATCTGCTGCACCGTCTAGATGCCCATCATTGTGCTGTAAGAAACCACAGCTATATGTCTCATCAACTAGCCCATAAGCTTCTCGAAAGGGGGGCCATGTCTCCTATCCAATCCTTTAACAAAATTTACTGAACACATATTATGACCAAGGCACCATACTACTTCATTTGCAGAGTGCAAAACTGAGCATGGGCATAGTCACTCCTTCAAAGACAGAAGTTCCTAGGATGTCTGAACTCTGATCAGCGCAATAACTAACCCCCTATTCTAAATTGATGATGAAGTCTACTCTTGAAAGATGATGGTCTCAAGGAGAAGAATGAGAAATATAATTTTGGGATATGACCTACAAGGGAATTTGTTTTGCTTGACTATGAGTATTTGTTACAAAGCTTCTGTGTTTCTTTTCTTTTTCTTTTTCCAATTGGAAGTGGAAGGAGATATAATAGATTTCCTTGTTAATTGAAAAAATTAAGTTTAATTGTTTTTAAAAAACCAAATGAATGGAATAATCCCTAATAAGCAAATAAATAAATTATAAGCTGCTGGAGGGCAAAGACAATGTCTTATACTTTTTGAAAGACAGTGAGCTATCATAGAAAGAATACTGTTGAAGTCTCCATTTCTCCATTTGCTAAATAAGCCAGGTCACCTTTAAGATTCCCTTTCAGCTCTAAAATCTTAGGATCTCTTTGAATCATCTACATTTTCATGTACAAAGGTAGCTGGTCCAGTGGTAATAATGATAACAAAAAAAGATTTGGGGATGGGGAAGGAAAGGGGGCCAGATTTGTGATGTCACCAATTTAGGGAGTTCCTCATCTACCAACAGAGGTGGGCAACGGTTGCAAATTATCATTTTAGAGTTTGCTGGGTCAATGAGGTGTTAAGTGACCTGACCAGAATCACACAGACAATATGTATCAGATTGGCCTTGACCCCACCTCTTCCTGACTTTAAGGCTGATTCTCTATCCCATATTTAAATGATACTTTAAGGTTCACAAAACATTTTCTTCACTGTAACCAAATGAGGAAGTAAGGAGACTAGAGCCAAAAGATCTGTCTTCTAACGGTAACTCAGCCGGAGAGTTTGGTGCTCTCCTCTTTATTCCTTAAACAACTGAGGCCCAGAGAACCTCAGATTCTTTCAAGGCAGATATTCTATGAACCCACAAATTGTAATAGATGTTTGTACCTGGCCTATTGATGTAGGTCCTGATGTGCCACGAAGTAAGCTTTGTTCTTCTCCACACAAAAGCCTTCTGTGGTCATGTCCAGCTCTCCAGGTGGATTTAGGGCTCACCATGAGAAAGAGGAAAGAAGTGTCTGGTGTTTGGTGGACTGGGTAAGGTTTGATTTCTTCCTTCTTTCTTCCTCCCTTCCACCTTTCTTTCCTTTCCTCCTTTCTTCCTCCTTCCCTCCCTCCCTCTCTCTTTCCTTTCTTCTCTCCTTCCTTCCTTTCTTCATTCCTCCTTCCCTCTCTTTCCTTCCTTTCTTTTTTCTTTTCCTTCTTTTTCTTCCCCCTTCCTTTCTTTCCTCCTCCTTTCTGTCTTTGTTCCTTCCTTCTCTCTCCTTCTTCTTCCTTTCTTTTTTCTTCCTTCCTTTCTTTCCTCCTCCTTTCTGTCTTCATTCCTCCCTCCTCTCTCCCTCTTCTTCCTTTCTTTTTTCTTTCCTCTCTCTCATCTTTCTTTCCCTTCTCTTTTTTTGTCTACTCCAGCGTCCAGTAGCTTTAGAGGACAGGGATCATATGTTCCATTTCTTTTCTTCTCTTTGTCTATTTCTTTGTATTCCCCACCACACCTAACACAGCGACCTGCACTGAATGTCCATTCAATGACTGAATTCAGCTAACATAAGCAACCTCTCTGTCTCTCTCCTGGACTGGACAGCTCTTTCATAGGAGCCTGCTGCCAGATAGCAACTCGCTTGGCAAACCAAATATTGAGTGTCTTATGGAGCATCGTGTGGTGTTTCATATAAAAGGGAAGGGGCAAGATTCTCAACTGTTGGGAGGTACAGAGAGCATCCAAAGATGGGCACAAGGATAGGGAAGGGTCTGGAAGCCATGTTATTTGGTGATTGGTTGAAGGAAATGTAAATGTTTAACCCTGAAAGAAGAAAAGATTTGGCAGCATTGGGTGAGGGATGGGGAGGGGGTGAGGAATTGAGAGGGGGAGACAAATACAAAGAAGATTTGATATCTCTTTTCAAATACTATTAGCTATGACTTATGTGGAAACAGGTAGGTTACTCAGTGGATACAGGGCTGGGCCTCGAGTGAGGAAGACCCGAGTTCAAATCTGGCCTCAAATTTACTAGCTGTGTGACCCTAGGCAAGTCACTTAACCTCTGTTTGCCTTAATTCCCTGGAGAAGGAAATGGCAAGCCACTCCAGTGTTTTTGCCAAGAAAATGCCATGGATAGTATTGGCGTGTCCACAGGGTGAGGAAAAGTTGGACACAACTAAACAATAATAACCGTTTATATAACATTTCAAGGTTTATTAGACACCTTACACGTATTATCTCATTTGACCCTCACAGCAACCATGTGAGATATTTGCTATTACTCTTCTTACTTTACAGAAGAAGAAACTCAGACTGTAAAAGGTCAGGTGACTTGCTGAGGGTCAAATAGTAAGTGTCTGGGGCAGAATTCAAACTCAGGTCTTCCTAACTCCAAATCCAGCCCTCTATGCACTGTCACCTAGCTGCTTCAAATATGAGAGTTATTCTGCATCACTCAAGGAGCTAGGACAAGGCCCAGTGGGAATATGTTCAAGGGTAACAGCTTTCAGTTAATTATAAGGAAGAACATTCTAATGATTAGGGATATTCAACAGTGTCCATGCTATCACTGGAAGCCCTCATGCAGATGGTGGACAACCATCTGCCAGAGATTCTGTAGAAGAAATTCCTGTAATAGGTAGGAGGTTAGGCCTGACAACCAGGCTCTTGGAATGTTAAGATTCTAGGATTCTAAAATTTAAAAAAAAATTCTAGAGTTATATCTGAGAATGATCTTGACTTTAGGAAGAATCCTGGAAGAAAGATGAAGGAAGGATTTTCTACCACAGCTTTCAGAGTCAGACAGTCATAAAATAAACACAGACTCTAAGTAATTAAGGCTTAAAATAAAGTCAGTGGTTCTAATGGAAACCAAGCAGTTACCTTAAAATAAATCAACAACCCATTGTTTCTGTTTTCTTTCTCTCTTCCTTCCTTTCTTTCTTGCTGTTTTTGTCTTTCCTTGTTTTTCTGTTTTTATCTTTCTATCTTTTCTTGCCTCTCCATATTTTCTCTCTCTTTTTCTCCTTTCCTCCTTCTTTCCCTTTCTTCTTTTCTCCTCTCTTCCTCCGTCACTTCTTTCCTTCCTTCCCATATTTCTCTGTCTCTCTCTGTCTGTCTCTCTGTCTCTGTCTCTGTCTCTGTCTCTGTCTCTGTCTCTGTCTCTGTCTCTGTCTGTCTGTCTGTCTGTCTGTCTCTCTCTCTCTCTCTTTCTCTCTCTCTCTCTCCCTCCCTCCCTCCCTCCTTCCCTTCCTTCCTTTCTTTTGATTTTCATTAGTGGGGTTATTGGAAAGGAGGTCATGATTCTGATAATAGGGTAGGTCTTAGTAGCATAGAGAGCTGGGAAGAAGCAAGAAGGCAATTGTACATAGTTTATTTAAAGGTGACCTTCACTAGAGGTGCTTGAGGATGGAAATGTGAACAATTAGGGTATCCAAGGATGCCCTCATGAACGGCAGAGCTGAGATTTGCACTGGACCTTGACCAATGAGTAATACTTGGGAAATAGGAGCTACAGAGTGGGGAAACAGGAAAGAGTGGGGAGCATACCAAGGAAGAGAGGAAAAGTCAGTGGTATATAGGCTAAAAATTTCAAGATGTCCTTCTGGGGAATGGCGAATGAATTAACCTGGTTGAAGCAAAAGGTTCCTGTAAGAGCAGAGTGGAGAACAGGTTGAAAAGATGGGTAGAATATCTAAGTAAGGCCCTGGGTGGGGGGGAGGTGTCAGAAAAGAAACTCCTAAGGAGATACATAGAATGCTGGGATTACACAGAAAGTGGAGGGTAGAAGGGCAAGCTTGGTGATCAGTTTTCATCTCAAGTGATGTTATTAGTAGGTGTAATTAGATCCCTGGCGTGGGCCATACAGGATTTCTCAGTTTCCACCCAGAACTCATCCCTACTCCCATCTCCCCCGCCTGCGCAATCCACCTTCACCAAGAGATTGAATTTACAATGGACTCGAACACATTTAAATCCATTTATTGCAAAATTACTTTTCGATAATTACATCACCGTGCTGACTGTGTTGCATAATGAAATTAGCATGAGAGATATTAGAAAGAATATAAAATTATAAGAAATATTGAAATACTTCTTTTCCCGTCTGTCTCCATGAGGCCCCATAGCTTAACTGGAAAACGAGCATGCCTCTTGGATGGGATTTGAATGCATAAAGTGTAATTTTATAATGTCTTTTGTATAAATTAATTATAATGGTTATTGCTGCTTTACATTATTAGATTGAAATTTGCCTTCACTCTAGCACATTAAGAGAGAATGGCAACCATCTTGTGCAGCAGAGTTTCCCTTGGAAGTCTGGTGAGGGGTACAGAATCCTAGCATGTCAGAGCTGAAAGGGATCTTAGTCTAACCCCTTCGTTCGACAGATAAGGAAACCGAGACCCAGAGATATAAGTGATTTGCCTAAAAACGTTTAGTAAGTGGAGTAACCAGGACTAGAATGAACATTCCTTCCTCTCAAGGCCAGGGCTCCTTTCAAGGCCCAGCCTTCCCTAAGCCACCAAGGTCACTAGTAAGTCACAAAATGGCTGCCAAAGGAGCTCTTGATGGTCATCCTCAACAAAAACTCTTAGCAATGGGAAAGACGGAAATCAGTCAGCTGTAAAAGAGGCTCAGAGAAACGTGCTATCATGTGACTACCAACAAGCTTTGCAGTGAAAAATGGCAGATTATCAGCCTGAGGACAAGGAAAGTTTATTTCCTGAAGTCTTTCAAATTCCATCGTGGGGGAAGAACAAAATAAAATGTGGGAGATTGAGGTTAGATGTATGGAAGAACATCTAATCCATGAGATTCATTACACACCAGAATAATTTCCCAAGGAAGACAAAGGAATTTCCTTCCTTGGAAGTTAGAAACTAGGACTAGTTATCATGAGTTTAGATTGGTTTAACTGTGGTTCTACCCGAATATAGGGGCATAGACTAGATAGCCTCTCATGTTCTCTTCCCTGAACCCTTAGGGTCACTGATTCTAAGGACAACAACCAATTGACCCACAAGGCCTGTGGCTCAGGAAGCAGGAAGCTCAGTACTGCAGAAGGAGGATTAAAGCTGAATAATTTCAGGTAAATTCAAAAAGACCCCGAGTCCTAGGTCTCCAAGGCCACTGCTCCAATAAATAATAATGATGTTTTGCAAACAAAGTGCTGAAGATTAATGACACCACCCCCACCTTGGGATGGGGCAGGATGTTCTGAGTGTTATAGTTCTCAGGCCTGACTTCACGGTTTCAAGGACACGGCTTCCGCCCTCCTCCCCCACCTTCCCTCCCCCTCCTGTCACCTGGAACTCTCTTCCTCTCTCCCTCCGATTCTGGTTTCTCCCCATTCTGGGAGTCTGCCTAAATGTTCTTTGCCTTCAATCTTTCCTATTACCCATCCACCCCCAATTTGGTTTCCTGAGACCCAGAAATAACTATAGGAAAAATGAGATGCAAAAAGAGGGGCCTGACAAAGAAGAGGACTCTTCAGTCCTCTTAGCCACCATAGCTTCTCCCTGTCTGTCCTGGTGTTTCTCAAGGAGCTGTCCGAAGGTCTCTGCAATCATTGCAAGCAGGTCATTATCATTCAGCGTGTTCCCATCTTACTTTGCGGAAGAGAAATCAGGCCTTAGATATGGCTTTCTCTCTTATCCAAATTCTCAGGCTTTCTCTTTCACATTCACCTCTTCACTCTTTCTTTCTCTCTCTCTCTCTCTCTCTCTCTCTCTCTCTCTCTCTCTCTCTCTCTCTCTCTCTCTCTCTCTCTCTCTCCCCATATGCGTGTATGTATGTATATGTATAGCTAGGTCTCCATTAGTGCAAATAGTGAATCCCCTAAAGTAGTCACATTATTCAAATTTGCACTGTATATTTCCATTTGGATTGGAACCAATGACCATATTTTACATAATTATAACTTCAGACAATGTGAACTGAATAAATGTGACCACTTAGAGGGATTCATTATTTGCGTTAATCGGGACTTAGCTTTATTTGTATACTAGACCTATAATGACCTGTGTTTTTGTCATCGTCAGACAATTCTAGCTAGTAATTATACCCTACATTCATGTTAGGTTGTTACATATATAATTACATATGCTTATATGTATTTGTCATTTTTTAGTCATTTCAGTGGTATATGACTCTTCATGACTCTGGGATTTTCTTAGCAAAGATACTGGAGTGGTTTGCTGTTTCCTTCTACAGCTCATTTTACAGATGAGGAAACTGAGGAAAATAAGGTCAAGTGACTTGCTCAGGGCCATACAGCTACTGTCTGAAGCTGGATTTGAACTCAGGAAGATGATTCTTTTTAACTCCAAGCCTCCTCCTATCCACTATGCCACCTAGGGGCCCCATATAATTATATATAATATATATATACATGAATGTATTTATGAATGCCATGTGCATATATATATATATGTGTGTGTGTGTGTGTGTGTGTGTGTGTGTGTGTGTGTGTGTGTATACATGTACATATGCATTACAACTATTAATTGCTTCCATTTCTTTGGTGGCCAAGTATGAGTGACTAAAGTGGTTTCCAAAGACTGGCTGCAGCTAGGTGGCTCAATGGATAGAACCCTGGGACTTGAGTCAGGCAGACCCGAGTTCAAATCTGTCTTTAGACATTTACTAGTTATATGACCCTAGGCAGGTCACTTCACCCCATTTGCCTCAGTTTCCTTTTCTGTAAAACAGGAATGACAATAGCAGCACCTACCTCCCAGGCCTGTTGTGAGGATCAAACAAGATGATAATAGTAAACTCAAGATAGCTGTGACTCTTGGTGCGGATGCTCCCTCCATCAATGTGGAATATAACCACTTTGTGTCTTATAGATTTGTTGTGACAAAAACCAATAGAAAACAAACAAAACCATCATCTGGTGACAAGCCTCTGGGCAAGGATCATCACCCAGCATAGCCTGGATGGTCTGCAAATGGCAGACGCACAAGCCCTTCACTGTGGGCCTCATAGTCAGAGACCTTCCATATTGGTAGCATCCAACAGACCTTGCACTCTGCTAAAGTAGGGAGAGGGATCAGAATGGATCTATAATTTTAGAGCTGTAGGTAGTGAGGAAAATCTCTCTACTTAGGTGGGTTGATACCTTCTTTGCAGCTTATTGTCCTAGAGAGTTGTGTAGGACAGAGGTTAAGTGACTAACCCAGGATCATGCAACTAGTTTGTATCAGAGGCAAGACTTGAACCCAGGTCTTCCCTACTTCTAGGCCTGCTTTCTTATCCACTATGGATTGCTGCTTCTGCTGGCATGGTCTTCAGATATCCAAGGTTAGCTACATGAATGGAAGATACACATACGTACGTATACATATATATATACATATATATATACACATGTATGAATGTATATGTGTATGGATGGATATATATACACATATACAACCATGCATACACACATTTATATGTGTATAAGTGTATGCATGTAGGTATGTGTGTATTCTATGTATATGTATGTATATATGTATGTGTGCATAATTGTATCTCAGAATTCTAGGGTTGGAAAGGATCTCAGTGGTCATTCTAGTCCAAACTGTGTTGTAGAGGAACCTCTAATACAGCGGACCCCACAAGTGATTGTCCAGCTTCTGCTTAAAGATCTCCAAGGAATGCCATCTTGGGGTGGGGGAGCAGAGAGATGGGGAGAAAATTTGGAACTCGAATTCTTGTGGAAGCGAATGTTGAAAAATAAAAATTAGTTAATTAATTTTTTTTAAAAGATCTCCAAGGAGGCAACCCCTACTCCCTCCAAAAGCAGTCCAGCCAGCCTGTGGAGGGCACCAATTGTTAGGAAAGGGACATTGAGTCTTAACTAGCCTCTTCGCCACTTTCAATGCTTTCTGCCCTCTGAGGCCAAATAAAACAAATGGAATCCTTCTTCCAAAAAGAAGTCCTTCAAAAATTTGGATATAGAAATAGATATCACACATGTATAAATCACATATGTGTGTTATGTGTATGCATAAATGTATATATGTAGTCCCTATATGACTGGGAGTATATGTGTATGCATGTATGTGTGTGCATGTATATGTGTGTATACATGCACATATCCCATATACCCATTCATATACATGTGCCTATAAGTATACACATAGGATCATAATTTAGATCAAGAAAGGGACCTTAGAGTCCGTGGAATCCAACCCCCTCATTTTACACATACACAAATATATGTGTATATATGTGTATACATTTTTGTTTATATTTGCGTGTGTATATATATATATATATATATACCACATACAATAAAATATACATAATACACACATATATACACCACACATTTACATTTCTATGCCCACATATATGCATATGAATACACTACACATGAATAGGTACATATATACATTTACACATACGTGTGTAAATGCAGTAAATGCAGATACACATCACATTTGCATACATATTCAACAAGTGTCCATATACATGCACATGAAAATATATACGCATATACAGACTTATGTACACCTGCAATAATGTACATTTTACACATATGGATGTATGTGTAGCACATGTAAAGAAACACAACATACTGTTTTATATATGAATACATGCATGTTTATGATATAAAACACCTAAAACCTATTCGTAAACATACTATATACAACATATATACACATACGTGCACACATACAATACATATAAACTTGCATATATGTATGCATATACCACATACATATACATATATACACAATACAGATTCACATACACACATAAACATAAATGTAGACACATATATATACGTACATATATGTAATACATATACACAACACACCTATAATACATCTCTGTATATGTGTGCAATTTATACCTGCATGTACGTACATACATATACATATACATGTCTACATATACACATATATACACACACATATACATACATACACATAATACACATCAACACTGCAATGCATATAGACTTACACATGCACATGCACACATACACACATGCACATGTACACATACAAACACATATACATGCACACACAGAGTACACATACACATACACATACACATTTACATCCTATACAGGTCCTACTATGATGACTCATTCTGCTCCTGGGGATGAGCCTAGGTTCTCAAAGGTAATGTCAACGGAATGAACGATCTGTTACATCATCTTATGAAGCTGGAAAAGTGTCAGGAACAGGTCTAGTGATAGACTATGTATCTGTTGGTTGAAGACAAGTCTAGTTAAATTCAGCAAGCCCATTACCAAAGTTCCAGGTAATTAAATTGGGAGAGCAGGAGGGACTCATAAAATAAGCAATATTATGTGATCATAAACAAAAAATTCATCACCTGGTTTAGTGATGGACATCTCTGAATTCAACTAGACTTGTCTTCCACTGATGGGCATACAGTTTAACATTAGGCCTATACATGATGTCTCATGAAGAGAGAGACAGGGTAGCATGGTTCATAGAAGGCTAGCCTTGGGGTCTAGAAGACCTAGGTCCAAGTCTTGCTTCTTACATGCCTGTGGATGAGTCACTTAACCACCACTCAGTGCCACCAGGCCGCTCTCTGACACTGAGCTGATGATCTGCATTGATGAAAGAAGTTGCCACACTGGGAATTTCTATGAAATTGCAGTTTTGGACACCTCTCCTCCCCCCCAAAAAAACCCTCATGCAAACTGTCTGGAAGATGTAAAGAGGTTGGAATATGTGTCGGTGGGATGAACACACTTGCTAATTAGATCTAGGGTCCTTAAAATATTACTGTAAATACCTATGTAATTGTGGCATCTCTGATTTGGAAGGGACCTCAAAGGTCTTCTAGTATGCCCCGTACCTGAGGAGAAATGAACTTTGTGACCAACAAGCAGTCATTAGGCTTCTTCATGAAGACCTCAAGTGCCAGGTAATTCACTTTAGACAGTTTTAATTATTAGGGATTTTTTTTCTTATATTGAGTTGAAATCTTCCTCTGCAACTTTTACCCATGGCTCCTGATCATGGACCCTCATCTCAGGCCAAGCAAAACAAATCTAATTACCCTTCCCCATAACTCTTCAAATACTTTCAGACAACTATCAGGCTTCTAAGCCTTCTTTTCTTCAGACTAACATTTCCTAGTTCTTTTAACTGATTCCCATATAATGTGATTTTCAATGCCCTCACCATTCTCATAGCCATCTTCTGGCTGCACGCAGTTTCATCAATGTCTTTCCTAAAATTCAGTGTCCAGAGCTCCTCCAGGTGTAGTCTTAGCAGGGAAGAGGACAAAAGGAATAGCAAAATCCTTATCCTGCATACTACATCTTTCTTAAGGCAGCCTGAGGTTGCACCAGTGATTTGGGTCAGGCAGTGAGGGGGTTGTCACATCACATTCTTGACTTATATAAGCTTGCCATCTATTAAAAAACCTCAGATCTTTTACATGTAAACCGTTGTCTTAGTCCCTCATCTATAAAATGAGCTGGAGAAGGAAATGCCAAACCATTCCAGTATCTTTGCCAAGAAAACCCTAAATGGGGCCATGAAGAGTTGAACACAACTAAAACAACTCAACAACAACAACAAACTATGCCTCCCCTATCCAGTACCTGTTACCTGTGTAGAAGATTTATTTGAATTTAAGAGTAGGGCATTACATTTGTCCCAACTAAAGTTATCCTTCTCACAAGTTTGGGATGCAAATTCTTCCATCTAAAATTAGCTATCCCTTCCAACTTCACATCAAAATCTAATTGATGTGTCATCTATACCTTGATTTAAATCATTGATAAAAATATTGAATATAACAAGAAAGACCAAGGACAGAGCTTTGTAATATATCAATAGATTCCTCTTCCCCCTACTCCATCCTCCCCTTCCCCCACCCCATCCTCCGCCTCCCAGGTTTACATCAATACATTAATCACCATGCTTTGGGTCTGGCATTTTAGCCTATCTGATCTACCTAGTTGTACCATCTTTCAGCCCACACTTCTCTGTCTTTCTCTCAAGAATATCACAAGAGGCTTTGTCAAACATCTTGCTGAAATCCAGGCATCCTGTGACTATAGCATTCCTCTGAACTATCGATCTAGGAACCGTGTCAGAAAAGGAAATGGGGTAAGTCTGGCATGACGCTGCTTCCTTTCCTACCTACTCACAAACCATCCCTTTGATAACACAGTCTAGAAGAGATGAGAAAATGCACATTCTCACCTCCTTTACAAAGGTGGACAACTAGGGGTGCCGAGCATTGCATATGCTGATGGTCAATTTTAGTTGCTATGTTGCTTAGTTTTGCAAAACTGCCTTTCTTTTCTTCTTTTTATTTATTTTATTCATTTATTTCTTTTATTATACAAAGGGTGACCTTCTGGGTAGGGGAAGAAATGTATTTGAAAATGAAGGTGATCTAAAAAACAAAAGATATCGATAAATAATGCAGTTGGGGAATTTTTCATTGTCCCAATATCTTTATATATAGATGTGTATATTTATATGCACACACATGCACAGCATGTTATATGGCTAGAGTGCTAGCCTTGGAGCCAGGAAGACTTGGGTTAGAATACTGCCTCTGATACTTACTAGCTGTGTGACCACAGGCAAGTAACCTTCTGTCTAGCTTCAGTTTCCTCATCTATAAAATGGGGATAATTATTCCTGTAGCACTTACATCCTATAGCAGAGCTATGGTGAAATTGAGTCAAAAAAATATGGCCAAATGAGATAATGTGCTTTGCAAAGCTTAAAGCCTATAAACTATCAGTTATTCATATTATAATCTATATGTATGTCATATATGTGGTGTCTCCAAAGTCATAGAGCAATTTTAAGTTTTAATAGCTTAATAATATAACAGCTATATTATTAATGTTAACACTAATATCTATATTATTGATAACTATATAGCTATTTAATAGCTATTAATACCTATTAAAGTATATATATATGAATGTGTGTACATGTATGTATGTAAATATAATACTATAAAAGCTTAAAACTGTACTAACACAGTATATAAATAAAATATTTTTCAGCTTTTTCTTTCTCTTCTTTCTCTGTCTTTCTATATCAGTCTCTTTCTGTGAGTCTGTCTCTCTAACTATCTTTCTGTGTCACTTTCTCTTTGTCACTGTCTGTCTCCCTCTCTGTCTCTCTTTCTCTGTTTCTGTCTCTCTCTCTCTCTGTGTCTCTCTGTCTCTCTCTGTCACATACACACACACACACACACACACACACACACACACACACACACACACACACACACACACCCCTTCTCTGACCTTTCCAAACAGAGGACATCCAAGTTACATGATAATCTGTACCCTAGTCCAGGCTTCTTCTTTCACCTTCCCAAAGCCCAGCCAATCATATTTACATGCTTTGTCAGTGTATTCTGACTCAGCAAGGCACTTGAAGGCTTGGGAAGGGTTGAGAGGGGAAGAGGAGGAGAAGGATTTAGTGAAATCAACAGGTTTCGAATGATTTCTGTGCATTTTGACACTAGACAAACAAGGCACAAAATCTCCACCAGGCCACACGTAATGGGGCCCAGGGAGCTCTTTCTACCGGCAGCACCATGGAAGTCTCAGGTGGGATGAGAAGCTCTGTTTGTGAGGACACTGGCCCTTTCTCTAATAAGATTACAGAACTTTGTTGGACCTCCCAGGTAAAGCAATACATGACGTATTTCCCAAGTGGTTCCTAGCTCCTGTCGGGCACCTGGTTTGGCAAAATAAAAATAAAAGAAAATCAGACATCATCTGCCCCCTCTCCTACTTCATGCTCTCCCAGAGAAAATACAGACCTTGGTTTTCTATCTAGAAAGGGAGGAGAGAAACAGCAGAGCTATTAGACTTTCTTCTAAGCAGACCTGGCTACCACATAGAGCTTCCAAAGGCCTCTGGCTCCTGTTGCTCCTTTCTTCATAAAAAGAAAAGGAAAGTATTGCTTTGGACAAAACTTCTGACCCTCCCCCCACCTACTTCTAGTTGGGTTTCAGGGCCCTCATTCTGACACAGGTTCACCTGGTAGAAAGAGTAATGGACAAAACACCTGGATTCAAATCCTGGTTCTGCTGCTTCAATTCAATTAATTCAATAATAAACATCTATTAAGCACCGACTATGTGCTAGGCACTATGTTTATCACTAGAGATACAAGTATGAAAAAGAAAACCCTTGATCTCAAGAAGCTGACAAACTAATGAGGGGAAGACAACGCACAAGGTGAAAAGTAGAGGGGTGGGGGGCATCAGGGGAGATGATATCCCATGGAGTCGAAAACAAACAGAGCCAATGATGGAAAATGAAGAGTTACCCCAAAAGTTCAGATCTGAGCCCTCTATAACGAAAAGCTTTGGGGATGGGGGTGGGGGTAACTGTTCCACCCTCCAGCCCTCCAGTCGGAGAGGAGTAGCCACCGAGGGAGTTGAGAAAGAGTTAGTCAATCCTCGAGGTAATGAGATTTCAGGTGATCAACCTATCCCGGGGGGAGGCGTGATGTTCTGTGGAGTCATCGATAGAAAAAGCTTTCTAACCGTGTGACCCTGAACATCGCTTTCCCCTACAGGGGACTCAATAGCTGCATCTACTTGGGTTGGATGACTCTAAGCTCCCTTTAGAGGACTTTAAGTGTATGATTTACAAAGCTACTTCCCCCACCCCATCTCAGTTTCTTCATCTGTAAAATATGACTGGAAAGGTCCTTCAGGATTGAAGTCTATGCTCCTTCTTCACCAGCAGTTCTGCCTCTATAAATGTCCAAGGCACATACCTTTGCTGCTGTTGTTCAGTCATGTCCCCATGATTTCATGATCCCATTTGGAGTTTTTTTTTGGCAAAGAAACTAGAGTGGTTTGTCATTTCTTTCTCTAGCTCATTTTACAGATGAGGAAACTGAGGCAAATAGGGTGAATTGACTTGCCTAGGGTCACCCTGCTAGTAAGTGTTTCAGGCCGGATTTGAACTCTTGAAGATGAATCTTCCTGACTCCAAGCCCAGTGCTCTATCCACTGCACCACCTAACTGCCCCAAGGAGTGTACATCCACCCTTTTGAAATGGTGGTGGTTTCTTAGTCAGGAAACACCTAGGTTCAAATCCTGTCTCACTGTTCACAGCAGGCTAATTGCATGAACAGACCCAAGATGTCAGGGCCATCAGAATGGAGGATCAATTCCAAGTGAAACATTTCAATTGTCTTTGGTTTGGCCGTGTTTGCAAAACAGGACAGAATTTCTCATCTCCACATCTTACTCAGCCACTCTTCCACTGCCCACTCCATTTGGGTCCAGAGGCCAAATCAAGGAGAGTCTGGACAGGACCTTCTCAGAGCCTGGGGCCTTAGTGATCAACTCAGCCAAGGCCTTGACTCTTCCCTCTTCACATTGTCTGTTAATAACCAGGATGTGGAAGGCAAGGGGGAGGAGACAAGCATCTGCCCATGAATAAGGTCAGAACCCAAAGCCCAGCTGCGCCCAGGGTCAGGGCCAGTGGCAACGTTTACTGACATGTGAAAGAAAAGGTAAATGAATCCGAGGACCACCTAATTTATTAATGAAGAAAGAGAGACTATTTAATGTGGAAAACATAAGCAAGATCAATAGGGGAGAACACAAATAACCAAAGCTATTGACACGTAAGTATTTTAAGTCTAATTGCAGCCATATGCACTTTCCAAGGGTATCTCACCTCCTAATAGCACTCTAGGGATTATGGGGTTAATTGATGCAGCTGTTTGCTCCCTGCCCACGTGATGCCCGGTTGGCATTCCCTAGAGAATGTTATTAAACTAAAGTGTTTAATGAAGTGCTAAAGACAGGAGTTTCCAACATTCTCCCTTTGAATCCCATTAAACGGAGGAGAAATTTCTCCTCGGCTATGGGACCCTAGATGGGACACTCCACAGAAGGTGGGGTGGAGGGTAGTGGTGGTATGGTGTGTGTGCTGTGTTTTCTCATCCATGCAGATAATCACCAGCCTACATGCCCGGTGCCAAAAAGAAGCCTAGGCCAGCTAATGAGAATCAGGCATCGGACCTGACTAATGAGCAGTGTAATAAAAATAATGAGTTAATATTTATACGGCCCTTTAAGGTTCACAAAGTGCTCTATATACATCATCTCATCTGAGCCTCACAACAACGCTCTGAGGTACGAGCCGTTATTATTATACCTATTTCGTTTAGCACAAAGTTGTTCAGTTGTTTCGGTTGTGTCTGACTCTTTGTGACCCCATTTGGGGTTTTCTTGGCAGAGATACTAGAGTGGTTTGCCATTCCCTTCTCCAGCTCATTTTACAGATGAAGAAACTGAGGCAGAGTTAAGTGACTTGCCCAGGGTCACACAGTAGGCACTTAATAAATGCTTATTGACTTGACTTGAGTAAATTGACTCTGAGAGCAGGCAAACCACTTGTCCAGACTCACGTAGCTACAAAGTGTCTGAGGCAGGATTCAAATCCAGACCTTTCTGACTATGAGTCTAGTATTTTCCCAGCTACATCCACCTTCACAGGCATCTAATTTTAGGGGAAGGAAAAGGGGAACAGGTGCTATGAGTATGCTAGAGGCCTCTGAGCCTGGGATGTCAGGGGAACATCATAAGAAATTAAAAATTAGGATATACTGGCTAAGTCAGACGGTTTTTGAAAAATCTTTGTGAAGCTGTTTTCGGTATGTTCTTTTTGAATTGTTTCAGTCCTGACTCTTCATGACCCCATTTCCTTCTCTAGTTCATTTTACAAATGAGGAAACTGAGGCAAACAGGGTTACACCACTTGCCCAGGATCGCACAGTAAGTGTCTGAGGCCGGATTGGAACTCATGAAGATGCATCTTCCTGATTCCAAGCTAGGTGCTCCAGCCACTGCTCCACCTAGTGGCAGTTTTAGGTATATCTCTACTGAGTTCCAATGACGAGCTGGATTTAAAGAGTCTGGAGAGTTCGAATCCTGTTTCTGTCACTTAATAACTGAGGGATCAAAGGCAAGTCGGTTAATTTTTTTGAGTCTAGGTCGCCTTAACTGCAAAGTGGGGATAATAGTATCTGTGATAGCTACCTCATGGAACCATTGTGAGAGTCTAATGAAATAACATATTGCAAAGCACTTTGCAAACCTTAGAGTTGCATCTGTGTGGAATATTATTGTTATTATCAATATTATTATTAACATTATTATTATCGATCCTCAGAAAATTAGATTAAATCTATATTGAAACATCTATTCTCAAGCTGGCAATTTGCTTGCTTAAAGGTATTAATTAGGATCTTTTAGTGTGTCAGTAAACTGTTACATATAGAGGGTTATTTTGAGCTGGAAGGGGCCTCTGAGGCCAACTAAGTCCTATGCTCTCGTTTTACAGATGAGGCAACTGAATTCCAAGGAAGTTCAATGATTTGCCCAAAGTTGAAGGAACTGAGGATGCTCAGCCTGGAGAAGATTCAGGGCAGGGAATGATAGCTGTTTTCTAGTATTTGAAGGGCTGCCATCTTCCTGAGTTCAAATCTGGCCTCAGACACTTACTAGTGGTGTGACCCTGGGCAAGTCACTTAACCTTATTTGCCTCAGTTTCCTCATCTGCAAAATAAGCTGGAGAAGGAAATGGAAAACCACTCCAGTATCTTTGCCAAGAAAGCCTTAAATGGGAGCATCGGACATGACTAAAATGATTGAAAAACAACAAACTGAAGGGCTGGCCCAGATAATGGCTTCCCTAAGCTTGGAGGTCTTCCAACACAAAGTAGATGACCATTTTGCTATGTTAGAGGGAAGATTTCTTTCATGTATGGATTGGCTTAGATGACCACATGGGTCCCTTCCAGCTCTCAAATTCTGGGTTTCTATGAGGCAACGCAGAAGCAGTATTTGAACCTAGGACCTCTGATTCCAAAGTCACTGCTTTTCCCACTGTTGTCTCTCCACTGCATCACTAGCATGTCCCGTATTACACATATAATGAGAATCTAGGGGAAAATTAAATACGAGAATAATTTCCTTATTATATAAATAATAAATTAAAATGTTATATAAAAATAAAGGCGTAGGCAACACTGTTTCAATGCGCTACCAGCCCCTAACAAACATAGCAGCCATCAGTTAAAGAAGCAAGCTACTGAGATGAGAGCATAATTGGATATTCAATAATAAGCATCAGCTACATCATATATTACTAGAGGAGAAACAAGAAATAGAAACGTATTGTGGTTGATGGAGTTGTGAATTGATCCAACCATTCTGGAGAGCAACCTGGAACTACAGGCAAAGGACTATAATTTGACCCAGCAATACCATTACTAGGTCTATATCCCAAAGACATTTAAAAAAAGAAAAAGAAAAAAACTATATGTACAAAAATATTTATAGCAGCTCTATTTGTGACAGCAAAGAATTGGAAATTGAAAGGATGCCCATCAATCAGGGAATGGATGAACAAGTCGTGGTATATGATTGTGCTGGAATACTATCGTGCTGTGAAAACTGAGGAGCAGGTGGATTTCAGAAAAAAGTAGAAAGACTTACATGAATGAATGCAAAGCAAAGTGAGCAGAACCAAGAGAACACTGTACACAGTAACAGCAACATTGTACAATGATCAGCTATGAATGACTGCAATACTCTCAACAGTACAGTGATCCAAGACAATTCCAAAGGACTCAGGGTGAAAAATGTTATCCACCTCCAGAGAAAGAAATGAGTCTGAATGCAGATGTAAGCGTACCTTTTTAACTTTCTTTTTTTTCTTGTTTTATTTTTCATTTTTTGTCTGTGTTTTCTTTTACAATATGGCTAATATAGAAATGTTTTGCATGACTGTACATGCATAATCTATATCTAATTGCTTGCCATCTCAGGGAGGGGGGAAGGGAAGAAGAGAGAGAGAGAATTTGGAACTCAAAATTTAAAAAAAAAAACAGTTCTTACATGTAATTTGAAAAAAAATTATAAAAGAAATGTATTGTGGATCTGGAAATACTTTGATTTTTTGTCTTTTGATCCACTGGGCATTCAAATTACCCTCACTGAAGGACAGGGGATTCAGGGATTGCTGCGTTGCCTGGTTAGATTCACTTTTCTCTTTAATTTTTTAGGGACTGAGTTCTTGGAGTCTGCTAGAAGGAAATATGGGGACAGAGAGTGAAGCCTAACTGGAGTCTAATTATTAGGATAAATTGGGGCCTGAGTTTTTTGGTTTTTGTTTTATCAAGAAGAGAAGAAAGAGGGGGTGAAAGGGGAATAAATGTGGGAGCTGACAGAAGAAGAGCCAAGAAGTGGCAAAAGTGAGGTTAGGTTAGGACATGAGCACCCAACACTAGAGGAAATCATTCACACCTATAGGTACAAACCACCTGAATGAGACCCAACTTGGGAGGCTATAAGCAGCTTTCAGGTAGAAACAGAAACCACTCAATGTCCAGAGAAGAACAATAAACAGTAATATAATATTGCTATTAATAATAATAAACACCTTTCTGAGCAATTCTTCAGATGTGGGTCTCTTTTTGGTTTCAAAGACCAGGTTTCAGGTTGTGGAGACTGAGGAACCAGGAGTCATTGTCTGTTTTCAGCCTATGGTCTAGCCCTGGGTGGGCAGCAAGGTGGCTTAGTAGACAGAGTTCCGGACCTGGAGTCAGGAAGACTCATTTTCCTGTATTCAAATCTGGCCTCAGACATTTATTAGCTGCGTGACCCCGGGCAGGTCCCTTAACCCAGTTTACCTCAGTTTCCTCATCTGTAAAATAAGCTGAAGAAGGAAATGGCAAACCATTCCAGTATCTTTGCCAAAAAAAACCCAAATGGGGTCACGAAGAGTCTGACACAACTGAAGTGACCAAACAGCAGCATAACAAAAACCTCCCAGGATTGTTGTGAGGTTAAAATGAGATAATATTTGTAAAGTGTCCTGTAAACCTTAAAGCGTGACATAAATGCTAGCTATGATGATTATTACTATGTTACATTTATTATTATTATTGCACCTAGCTGCCTCAAGCTATTCAAGCCTGAAAGAAGGGTATACAATAGTTCAGATAAGTCCAATCATTAGATGTAATAGTGACAGACATTACCACAATGCACAGGGAACAGTATTTTTTATTCTGGGGGATCCTAGCATTCCCTCCCAGTACACTATCCGCAACCCCCACCAGGTCCCTGGGTGCTGCCATTGCAGCCTGATGGTGACACCCTCTTTCTCCTCTTTCTTCTCTACCTCAGCCCAATTATGACCTTGTTTTAACCTAGGAAGAAATTACTAGCTCCTTCTCTTTCTCTCTCTGATGTCACAGGACACTAAGAAGGGAAGGGGAAGCCAGACCTAAAGGTGACACAGAATGAAGGATGGATGCTCAATGGGTTTCAGCCCCTCTCTCCCTCCTCACTTTCTGAGCCTGGAGACTTCTCCTATCTGAAAACAGAGCAGTCACTTCCATCTACTCTTTTCCTCAGCAGTACAGATATCTCCTCCCTGTACCCTATGACAAGGGGGCAGCCAGGGGCAGGTCTGTCACTGGTTAGTGGCAGGAGCAAGGCCCCAGTGGCCCATACAAAATACCTGAAACCACTACAAAGCCTGGGGATTGTCACCTTGACAGTATCCACAGCCTTATTGGGCTTTTGGCTCCTACTCTTTGCCTGTGGGATACTTAGTTGAGTCAACCCCCTCTCTGCCCATCCTGTATTCCCCTTCTCCAAGTACAGATGTGTTCTTGAACCCTTAGATAGGTCTTGGGAGCTCAAAGACCACTAGTTAGGACCATGGGATCCTTGGGTTCAAGACACTTGACTATTGCTAACTTTAGGAAGATTGTTCTCTATCTCTCAGCTGTGGTTTCTACATCTACAAAGCAGGGTATCCTTCAGTTCATATCTGTGTTCTTCAGGCATACAAGGTCAGTAGAGTGCTTTGAATTGCTTTGTTATGGAGAATCTACAAATAAATCCAACGCCTTGTTAGTCACATCTGCTTCAGGGATTATCTGTGACAACCGAGGCTTCCACTACTCCTCAGCTGGGTCGGGGTGGGGGTCGGGGAGAGGCAGAGAGACAGAGAGAGAGACAAAGATGAGAGAAAGAGGAGAGACAGAGAGAAGAAGAACAAGATGATGATGATGATGATGATGATGGTGATGGTGATGGTGATGATGATGGAGGAAGAGAAGAAGAAGGAGAAGGAGAAAGAGAAGAAAGAGAAGGAGAAAGAGAAGGAGGAGAGGAAAAAAGAGAAACAGGAGGAGAAGGTGATGATGATGATGAAGGAGGAGAAGAGGAAGAAGAAGGAGGAGGAGAGGGAGATGGACAAGAAGGAGGAAGAGAAGGAAGAAGAGGAAGAGGAGGAGGAAATAAAAGGCAAAGCAACAAGTATTTATTAAGCAGTTACTATATTCCAGGCATTGTGCTAAACACTGGGGATACAAGCAAAAATCAACAGCAGCAGCAACAACAACCCCTGTCCTCAAGGAGCTGACGTTCTAATGGGGGAAGACCATGCACAAAAGTGAGCTGAAAAAAGTAACGGGAAGGTTGCAGGATAGATAAGAAGATGCTCTGGCAGAAATGGTAAAGTTAGAAATGCAGCTAGGAGAAGCATGAAGGGGCCTGAGGCCCCTTTCCCAAAATGGAGGCTCTGGGAAGAATTCATCAAAGAGAGAAGGAGCTAGCTCGGTAGAGGGATATTTTGGGGTGAGAAGGGTGTGGGGGGAGGGTCCAGAATGAGGAGGCCAAACGGAAGAAAAGAGATGTAGGGAGGGGAGAGAGAGAGAGAGAGAGAGAGAGAGAGAGAGAGAGAGAGAGAGAGAGAGAGAGAGAGAATGAATGAGAGAGGAGACAGAGAGAGAGACACACAGACAGACAGACAGACAACCAGGTGGTCGTGACACTGAGTACTCTAAAGTTAACATTATCACTTATGGGACTAAAACCATCCAGAATGAGAATTCAGCTTGGGAAATTACAGCTGACTCTGAGATGGAGAATGGAAATGCTCTTGGTCTAATAGGTCCAGAGGGCCGACATGGTCTGAGAACTGATAAATTGATTAGCTCTGTGAATTGCCGTAGAATGAGATGCTAGTCAGAAAGACATGAAAGCTGGCTTGCAAGAAAGTGAAAGAAAGAGATAATGTAGACCTGTAGCTAAATAAAAGTAATTTTTGGATTACCCATTGCTTGATTAATTCGCACCACTTTCTCCATTAATGTAGCTACATTATAGTGCTGGCTATAGGGGCAGCTAGGTGGAACAGTGAGTACCATTAAGGTTAAGGTTAAGTGACTTGCCCAGGGTCACACAGCTAGTAAATGTCTGAGGCCAGATTTGAACTCAAGAAGAGCACTGGCCCTGGAGTCAGGAGGACCTGAGTTCAAATCCAGCCTCAGACCCTTGACACACTTACTAGCTGTGTGACCTTGGGCAAGTCACTTAACTCCAATTGCCCTGCCTTCTCCCCCTCAAAAAAATAGTGCTGGCTATACAACAATATGACTTGTTAAACAGGTGTTGTTGTGTTGAATCATTTTCCAGTCATGTCCAACTCTTCCTGACCCCATTGGGCTTTTCTTGGCAGAGATACTGGAGTGATTTGCCATTTCTTTCTCTAGCTCATTTTGCAGATGAGGAAACTGAAGCAAACAGGGTTAAGTGACTTGCTCAAGGTCACACAACCAGTAAGTGTCTGAGGCCAGATTTGAACTCAGAAAGAGTACTCCATGCCTAGCACTCCATCCACTGAGCCACCTAGCTGCCTGATCTGTTAAACAAAGACTTCTTAATCTGAGGTCATAGACAGTGTATCTTCATGGCTCCCCTGTGTTGACACTGAGGCTAGTTCTTAATCCATTTCACAGCCTGGCACCGCAGGTAGAAAGCCCAAATGTGAAGACCTAAGGCAGAAGTCCCTCCCCACTGAATGAGGGCAAAGAAGTGGTGGTGGGATTTTAAAAGTATGTTTTGTCTCTGACTTTCATGCCACCTGCTTTTATGCAGAGTTGTTGAGAATACTACCAACCACCCAATTACCCATGCTGGAAACCTAGGTGTCCTCCCCAGCTCTTCACTTTCTCTTGTACCTCATACCCAATGTCCTGACAAGTTTTTGTTGTTGGTTCTTACCTTTGCAATATCTCTCTTATATGCCCTCCTTTCACCTGACGCTGCCACCACTGCTTCTGGCCCTCATCACCTACCTCACGCCTGCATTATTGAAGAAGTCACCAGTTTGGTCTTCCTGCATCAAGTCTCTCCCACCCCAGTCTATGCTCCACTCAGTTGTCAAAGTGGCATTCCTAGAGCTCCAGCCTGACATATCACAGCCCTACTCAATAAACTCCAGTGGTTCCTTATCACTTCCACCATCAAATATAAAATTCAAAGCCCTTCCTAACCTTTCCCCTCCCCTCACCTGTCCAGTCTTCTTCCATTTTACATAGTGCTACTTTCTCTGTGATCTAGGGACATCAGCTTCCTTGCTGTTCCTCAGACAAGATGCTGCATCACCCAACCCCTGGCATTGTCACTAGCAGTCCCCCAGGCCTGGAACACTCGCCTTCTTCATCCCCGCCTCCTGGCTGCCCTGATGTCTTTCAAGTAGAAGCTAAAATCTTACCTTCTACAGGAAGGCCTTCCCAATGCCCTTTAATTCTATGGCTTCCTTCTGGTGATTACTTCCTGTTTATCCTATAGATACATCGTGGTTTGCAGGTTGTCTCTCCCATTAGACTGTGAGGTCCTTGAGAGCAAGGGCCGTCTTTTACCTTCCTGTATATCCCCAGCACTTAGCACAATGCCTGGCACATTGGAGTTGCTTGAATGTTTATTGATTGACTTTCTTTTTTAAAAATATAAATTTTTAGTTTTCAACATCCACTTTTATAAGATTTTGAGTTCTAAAATATTTCCCCCTCCCCAAGATGGCATGCAATCCGATATAGGCTCTACATGTACAATCATATTAAACATATTTCCACATTAGTCGTGTTGTAAAAGAAGAGTCAGAACAAAAGGGGAAAACCACAAGAAAGAAAAAAAATGAAAAAAAGAGAGAGAAAATAGCCTTCTTCAATCTGCATTCAGACTCCATAGTTCTTTCTCTGGATGTGGATAGCATTTCCCATCAGTAGTCTTTTGGAATTGTCCTAGATCATTGCCCTGCTGAGAAGAGCTAAATCTATCAAAGATGGACACCATGTTGCTGTTACTGTGTACCATGTTCTCCTGGTTCTGCTCACTTGTATTGGGAATCAAGATGGGCTCTTAGCATTTATTCAACCAAGTGCCCTTGAAGAGTTTGGCCTTTGTTTCCTTGATTAAATTAGGAGTCCTTGATGACCTCCTTGCCTCAAGGGAAAGCCTAGTTTACATGGGTTTGAGTGACACGTTTGTGACATCAGAGGCTTTTAGATCACGTGGGTTTAAGTCGCATTTTTGTGATGCTTTTAGGTCACGTGGGTCCTAAGGGGAGTTGCTAAGACCAGAGCCAATAGTAAGAGCTTAAGTTCTGGTGTCTCAGATGATGTTTGATGATGGCTAAAGAGTGCATGAAAAGAGAAGATAGAGCTATTTGCTTAGGGCTCTCACCCTTGGCAGTGTGCTGATGTGGAAACTCCAGGCAGCTGTAGTTAAGAGCCCTCCAGCTTGTAAACTCAGATGTTCAGACTTTGTTGAATTCTGGTAACTATGCATTGAGATTTGAATCAGAGGAGATCTATCTATTGATGTTTGTATTTGCTCTGAACCTCAGGGTGCCGGCTTTTCCCCCTGAACTGAGTGAATGATATTTGTGGGCTGGATTAAAGTAAGCTTGTTAACCCCTCAACATTGCTTTCCTTAGTAAAGCAGATCAAAAGAGCCTGGGCTTGCAGCGTTCTGCGAGCGGCTTGTTGTTGGTTTTCCGCCCCACAGCAGCTGCTAGCCGGATTGGTGAAACATCACTTCGCTCAGCATCAGTTCCTGTAAGTCTTTCCAGGTTTTTCTGAAGTCCGCCTGCTCATCATTTCTTATGGAACCATAGTATTCCATTACATTCATGCACCACAGCTTGTCTAGCCATGCCCCAATTGATGGGCATCCCCTCGATTTCCAGTTCTTTGCATTGACTGACTTTCTGACAACCTCTGGACCTTAATTTCCTCATCTATAAAAGGAGGAGGTTGGGTTCAATGATCTCTAAGGTAACTGCTAGCTCTGGATCTCTCACCTATGGTTCCAAATAGTCCAAGTAAGAGGACATGATGGCCTGAACAAGAGTGGCAACACTGGGAATGGAAAGGAGAGTGGAGACGGGATCCATATTACAGAGGCAGACTGGACAGGACTTGGCAATTGATTGGTTGTAGGTAGTGAGGAAGAGCAAAGGCAAGCATGACTCTGAGTACAGGGAAAAGTTCAAATACCTTGCTGGATAATCCTGCCCTTAGGACATGGAAGAGAGGCAGTCTATACCAGGGGTGGGGAACCTGTGGCCTCAAGGTCACATAGGCCCTCAAATGTGGCCCTTTGACTGAATCCAACCCCAACTCTAAATGTGCCTCCGACTCTAACCCTAACCCAAACTGGATCAGTCAAAGGGTGGCACTTGAGGACCTAGAGGGTCACATGTGGCCTCGAGGCCACAGGTTCCTCACCCCTGGTCTAGACTCTCCAGATACCATAGCATCATAGGATCATGGTTTAGAGCTAAAAAAAAGACCTCAGAAATCATCTAGTACAACTCCGTCCTTTTTCAGATGAGGAAACTGTGTCACTTAGCTCAAGTTTAGAGGCAGCTAGGTGGTACAGTGACTAGGGCACTGAGTTTTGAATCAGGAAGACTCCTCTTCATGAGTTCAAATCTGGCCTCAGACATGTACTAGCTGTGTCACCTTAGGCAAGTCATTAAACTCTGCCTCAGTTTCCTCATCTATAAAATGAATTGGAGAAGGAAATGACATTCCAACATCCTTGCCAAGAAAACCCCAAATGGGGTCACAAAGAGTCGGACGCAACTGAAAAACAACTGAACGACAAAATTTGTGCATGAGGATTTCTGAGGGAGCTCTCTTTACACACATTCTTCCTCTTCTGGGGGGTGGGGAAGAGTCTTTCTGGTTCAAAGGATTGAAGGAAATAAAGCTAGAAGGAGCCTCAGAGATCATCAAGTCCAAAATAATCGTTTTATTATAATTCATAATAATAATGGCAATGATAATAATTAGCATTTTGTTCTCTGGGCCTCAGTTTACATACTGCCTAGTATGTACCAGGAACTGTGCATATATTATCTCATTTGCTCACACACACACAAAGACTCAGTTCAAGGGAAGGACTTGGCTATCATTACTTGTTAATAAGGAGTATGACTTGGATCTCGTCTTTCTCTGAAAAGAGAGGTGCTGCTGTATGCATGTGACCTGAGGGTGGTTCCTGAGGACCAATGGATGCATGTTTTATTATTTTCAGTCTAATTTATTAAATATTTTGACTGGCTTTCCCCCACTCCTAGAAGGCCAACCCTCCTCATTTCCACCTCCTGGTTTCCCTGCCTTCCTTCAAATCCCAGGTAAAGTCCTCCCTTCTACAGCAAGTCTTTCCAAATCACATCGCATATACAAAGTAGATAGACCAATAGATAGGTAGAATGGATAGATAGATTGCATGGTTGGAGAGAATGGAGCAATAGAATGGATAGATATACTAGATAGCTAGAATGAATAGATAGAGAAATAGAATGGATAGATAGATGGATTAGACAGCTAGAATGAATAGATAGGATGGATAGATTGGATAGATAGAATGGAGAAATAGAATGGATAGATAGATGGATTAGATAGCTAGAATGGATAGATACAATGGATGGATAGATAGAATGAATGGATAAATAGATGAGTAGGGCGGATGGGTAGAAATAGATACAGATACAAAATAAATATATTTTTGTATTTGCTTAAATATGTACATGTTTCATCATCCCAGTAGAATGTAAGCTCCTTGAAGGCAAGGATTGTTTTGATCTTATTCTGGTATCCCCAGAACCTAGTATAGTACCTTATACATAACTGGTGCTTAATAATCAGTCAGTTATAAACACTTATTAAGCATCTGCTATGTGCCAGGCAATGTGCTAAACACTGGGGATGACAAAAACTATACCTTGCTCTTGAATTCACAATCTAAGACAGGAGACGACATGCAAATAATTATGTACAGATGTATGTGTATGTATGTGTATATATACATTCACATACGTCATATGTATATATATGCATACTTTGCATACATATCTAAGTACGTATACACATACATCTACGTGTTATATGTATATATATATGTGTTTATATATATGTACATGTGCATTTATGTGTGCATACACACAAACGCAAAGTAAAACAGCCTCTGCCCTCAATGAATTTATATTCTATAAAGGAAATAATACATGTACACAGATAATTAGATACAACTTAATGCGAAGAAATTTCAAAACTTAAGAGGGCTAACAACTGGAAGAAGTGGAGCAGGAGATATAGGCCTTAAGTGACGTTGGAATTGTTCCTTAAAGGAAGATAAGGGTTCTAAGGTGCAAAAGGTAAAATAGAATATATTCCAGATGCGGGAGATCACCTGTACAAAGGCATGGAGGTGGGAAATGAATACCATGTGTTTTGTTTGATATTTAATATATTGCTTTAATGAGGTAACATGGTACAAGGCAGGACCAGGAGTCAGAAGATCTGGGTTGTATTCCTGGCTCTGATACTAACGAGCTGTGTGACCTTGGGCAGCATGGGATAGTGGAAAGAGCACTGGATTTAGAGCCAGAGGTTCTAGGTTCAAATCCTGGTTCTGCCTCTTAGTCAAGTCACTTAAGCTCTATGAGCCCATGCTCATCCTCTATAAAATGAGGAGAAGCAGGCTAGCTGACATCCAAGGTTCCTTCAAGACCTAAAGCTATGGTCCTATCTCTTTACCTCTTTGGGTTTCAGTTTCCCCACCTGTGAATTGAGGATGTTTCCCATTTCTCTGATGCATTGGAACTGAGAGAGATCTTAGAGAGCATCCACTCCAACCCCTTCATTTTATAATTGAGGAAATCAGACCCCACAGAGAGGAAATGATTGGCCCAAGGTAAGTAACAGAGCCAGGCTTCGAACCCCAGGCCCAGAAGCCTGATTTGGTGCCCTTTTCAATATAGCCAATATGGTACTCTCTCATCTCCAGAGAAGGCTACAAGAGATGATATCTAAGGGAAAGTCATTTAACCTCTATCTGCCTCAGTTTCCCCTAACTGTGAAATGGGAATGATAATAGCACCTGCCTCCCAGGGTTGTTGTATGAAATGAAAGAATATTTGTAAAGTGCTTAGCACTGTGAGTGATACATAGCAGTTGCTTAATAAATGCTTCCCTCCTTCTTTCCCCTCTCCCTCCCTCTCTTCTTTCTTTCCTTCCTTCCCTCCTTCCTTCTTCCCTCCCTACCTTCCTTCTTTCCTTCTTCCCTCTCTCCTTCCCCTTTCCTTCTCTCCTCTCCCTGCTTCCCTTCTTTCTTTCCTCCATTCCTTCTTCCTTCCCTCTCTCCCTTCCCTCTTTCCTTCCTTCCTTCTTTCTCTCTTTCCTTCCTTCTTCCCTCCCCTCCTTCTTTTCTTCCATCTTCCTTCCTTCCCTCCCTTCCCTCTTTCTTTCTCTTTTCTCCTTCCCTTCCTCTTTCTTCCCTTCCTCCTTTCCTCCCTCCCTCCCTCTCTTCCTCCCTTCCCTCTTTCCTTCCTTCCTTCTTTCTCTCTTTCCTTCCTTCTTTCCTCCCTTCCTTCTTTTCTTCCATCTTCCTTCCCTCCCTTCCCTCTTTCCTTCTCTTTCCTCCCTCCCTTCTTCTTTCCTCTTTCCCTCCCTCCCTCTCTTCCTTCCTTCCTTCTTTCCTTCCTTCCTTCTGGCTCTCCCAGCTCTAATATCTGGGAGCAACCTGTAAGGGGCATTATTTAGCAGTCATGTATACCATTTGTTCATTAATTCATATAAACTTCTCGGGATAAATTTTGGTACATCCTACACATTTGCCTTGTTGGCATGCCTGGTCTTTAGTATCACACAGCCCTGAAGATTAAAGTATCTCCTATGAGGTTCCCTTTAGCCCCTGCCAACACCACAGTCCATTTAGGGTTGAAACCATGTACCAGCTAAGTGGCATAGAGGGTAACACACTGAGCCTGGGGTCAGAAAGACCTGAATTCAAATGTGACCTCAAGCACTGTGTGATCCTGGGCAAGTCACTTAACCTCTCTTTGCCTCAGTTTCCTCAACTATAAAATGGCTATTATAATAATAGCACCCACCCCCTAGGTTGTCTTGAGGAGCAAATGAAATGATGATTAAATGAAAGACTATAAAGCACTTGGCACAGTGCCTGGCACATAGTAGGTGCTTAATAAATACTTATTCTCTTCTCCCTGTCAGTGAAGTGTGTCTTCAGTTCCTGGCCCCTTCCTACCTCCACCTTTCAGATATAGTCTTCTCAAAGGTACTGGCTCTCTAGTCCTTCCATAGGTGCCAAAAGGTCCCCACTGTGGCCCCAGCTCAGGCCTGCTTCTCTCCCCCACTCCCAATAAATATCATTGTCTTCTGTCCCATTCTCTCAGGGCTCAGCTCTCTGCTAGGGAACTTATCAATTAATGGGGCCGAAGTGCACATATGTTATTCTTCTCTGATAATACACTTGTATTTTATCAAGAGGCCTTCCAGAGACAATATCTAAAGTCAAAGAAGTGGGTGGGAATTTTAGGCAGCATGAGAAAGGCCCCTCCACCAGCCTTCCTCTCTGCCTTTGTGCAGGACTGGCCCTATTCGCCACTAGATATCAAGTCTTTGGCTGGGCTGGCCTCTTCACCCCTTCCCTGCTGTTCCATCCTAAAGCCTCCCTCGCCCCCTTCAGGATTCCTTATGCTAGTCCTCTCAGATGCAGCCTCAAAGAAATAAAAACAGATCTGGAGACTGGACCAGTCCCTGGGGTCCTGAGCTCCATGCCTGGGATCCTGAGGGCGACAGGGAGCGGGTCCGATCAGGTGACACCCAGCATCTCTGCCTAAAAAATGATTCACAGTTGAGAGAAGTTACAACGCGAAATATAGCAGAATAGAAATCCAGGCAGTAGAAGAAAATTAAACACGAAATATGTGGGCCTTGATATGTGTTCATTTAACAATATTTATTGTCCTCTGGTGAGGTTTGTTTGTTTTCATAACCAATTCAATATTTAAAAAATAACTACAGCCTCTCTCTCTCCTTCTCACTCTCTGGCTCCCCCTCTCTTCGCCTTCCTTTGTCTCCCTCCCTAGCCTGCTCTCCCTCTCTGATACCGACTCTGACAAACCAAACCGTGTGATTCTGATGGAAAATTCATTAGTCGTCTGGGTTTTTTCCCCCCTTCTCCATTTTCCCAGTCAGCTTCGCGCCTGATCTGTCAGCCTCTTCCATCCTGATTATCTGGAGACGCCAATTTCAAAGAGACATCTTAATAGTGATGTCAACGAATTAATTAGATGTGTTAATGAGCTAAAAGCAACCCAAATTAAATTAATGCAGTAATAAGCACAGACAGCAAAATTAGCTCCAATTTCTGTAAATGATTCTGAACTGTACACAACATCTCATCTTGCTAGAACATTACCATCCCCCAAAGCTAATGAAGAACTCCAGTGCAATTAACTGCTTAATTACAAAACACACACACACACACACACACACACACACACACACACACACACAGCTCACAGATTCAGCAGCCACTGTGTGTACCAGCTACCCAAGCAGGCAAGAAACAAGATTCTCTGAGATCTTCCCCCAAAATAACACACATTGTCCTCCCTACGGGTCGCTGTCCTCATCCTCCAACCTCCCACCTCTCTAATGAATCCGGATGGGGAAATGGCCAGGGGTTTCTTGCAACTCTTGTGAAAGAGAGAGGGGCAGTAGGGGTGGCCCCATCCTTGCTTTCACACTGCTGTGAGGAGGTCTGGCTGGTTGGGAGCAGGGTTAGTCTCAGGACAAGCCTCCCCCACCCCAGTCCCCTGCTGGCCCACTAGAAGGAGCCATCTCACTGGATACATCCAGCTGTGCGGGGCATCCTCCTCTTCCAGGTGTGCTTCTGCAGGAAAGACTAGGGAAGTCCCTGCCCCCCCCCCACCTTGGAGCCAAGAGCCCCAATCAGGGCTGGCTAAGGCTGGGTTGTTTATTGCTTGCATCAGAATCTGAGTTGCAACTAAAAACCTAATTGTCCAGCATTGCCGATTTCCCATAGGGGGGAGGGAGAACTGCTAATAGCTTTGCCGAGTGGCTCAGGTATCCGATTAGCTCTAATTGCAACAAGAGACGGAGAGGGAAGAGGAAGAAGGGGGGGTGAAGGAGGGAAAGACAAGGGGTAGAAGGGGCAGGAAAGGGGGCTGGATGGGAGAAGGAGGAGAGAGAAATACAGAATGGGGGACAGAAACACAGACAGAGATACAAAAAATAGAGAAGAGGGGAGAACCAGAAACAGGGAGGAGAGGAAACAAAATGGAGGCTAAAGAGGCATGGATAGAATGGGAAGGAGACAGGAGTGGGGGCAATGGGTAGCAGGAAGGGGGAGTGGGGCAGATAGGAGACAGACCTAGGCTAGAGAGAAGATTAGGACGAAGGGGAGGAGGGAAAAGGCCAGACAAAGCTGAGATGATGGAGAAGATTGTGAGGGGGGAGACACAGGCAGAGACAAAGGGCAATGGGGATGAAGAGGAGTGATGAGAGGAGGACAAGTTGGGGGGGAGAGGAGCCAGATTCCGAAACAAAGAGAGGGAAGGGCAGACAAAGAGCCCAGCCAATCATGAATATGCATTTCATTGGGGCCCAGCAAACAAAACAGCTAAACTGTTGCACCTGTGGAAACCCCAACATGAGGCCTGTCTGGCTGCCAAGTTCCCTTCTCAGAGGGAGCCCACCTGGGTCATGAGGTCAGCATATAATTGGAAAAGTCACTTCTTTATCAAAGAATTATGGTATTGATTTTGAGGTTGGTAAGTAGTAGTTAGTCCATTTAGAAAAGAAGAATATTTCAGTGTGATAAGGATAGGGTGCTGGATAAGGATTTATAATGATAAACATGACATCTATGTTGTTCTCTCTCTCTCTCTCTCACTCTTATAGTGCAATTAGTTCAGTCTGTTAATAAGCAAAGGATATTTTTAGTTAATTTCAGTTCTAGTTAATTGATTCAAAAGCGAAACCCAGCAACTGAGTTAATTGATCCATGCATCTTTCACAGGGAGCATCGAGGTACTCCCTGGGTAACCATTGTCCCTGGGTCTCAAAATGGAAAGATACAAATCCCAGAAAGTGGCCAGGGACTGGCTGGAGGAGAGCGGTGAGGCCATAAAATCTCTGCTGAGAAGGGAGGGAAGGAAAGAGGAGAGATATTGGAGCCTGGGCCACAGTCTTCACCCCAAACTCTGACCCTTACAAAGCAGATCTCGCTGTCCTTTTCTGTGATTGTTTACTAGGCTACACAGTCCCAGGATCTCTCTCTCTCTCTCTCTCTCTCTCTCTCTCTCTCTCTCTCTTTCTCTCCCCCCTCCCCTTCCTTCATCCCCCATAATCAGTCGACTAGTAAATAGAAGCACAGAGGATACAGATATGAATCAGAAGCAGTTTCTGCCCTCAAGGCACTTACGATCTACCTAAAAAGGTAGAACATATGGATAGACTGGAAAGGTAGCACATAGGACGGCTGTAGAGGTAGTCACAGGAACTGAGACTTGAACTAGGCCTTAAAAGATAGGTAGGACCTGGATAGGTAAAGAGAAAGGGAAGGATACTTTGGGTGGGTAGATTTGTGTGAACAAAGACCAGAAATGTTTGTTTATTGCTAGGGAATTAGAGAAGTCTGGTTGGAAAAGAGAGCAGATAATGGAATATACTGGGACCTAAGGTATATTAAGGCTGGATTATAAAGGCTTTGAATGTCAGACTAAGGAATTTAGACTTCTTACTGTGTAAGCAATGGGGGCCACTGAAGATGGATTCTTTCAAGATCCACCCACCAACACCACATCTGCATGCCTCCAGTTCCACATCATTTCTGTAAATCTAAAGTCCAGCTCCTCAGGGCACAGTGTCTGAACATGCCAACCACTCTATCAGCTACTTGTTCTATACTTTGGGTTTCCAGATTTTGGCTGGCTCTGTGCCTGACCAGGTGCCCACATGTGTACCCACCAGTATGCCTCCACACCCATATGGACCCACAGATATATGTGCCTCTTAACGAGCAGATATAAATTCACAGCAAGATGGTAAAGCAACAGAGCAGGGATTAGTAGCAAACCTGGGACTGCAAATCAGGGATCTTACTATTTATATGACTTTGAGTAGGTCAGTCCCTCTGGGGGGGACTTGTAATATGCAAGAAAAAAAACCCTTGTCCCTTCCTAACATAGTAGAGTTATTAGAAAGACCAAGGAGATAAGGGAATACTATTTTCTTTGTTGTTGTTTTGTTTTATCTTTAGTTTTTTATTCTGAACTTAATCAACACTAAAAAATATTGGTATTTCCATACACAAAAGAGAACAGAAAAAATAGTACATGAAACCACTAAATTGTTTTATCTACATCTTGTATTTTTCTTTTAGTATATATACATATATATGTAGAGAGAGAGATGTATAGATATATATACATAGATATATACATGTATGTATATTAATATATAAAAATACACATACATACACATGTGTATATGAAGAAGGAAGAACCAGAAACAGGATAGAGGAGAGATAAAATCCTGGCAAGAGGGACCCAGACAGAATGGAAAGAAGATAGTAAGGGGCGATGAATAGCAAAAGGATAGGAGGGAGAGGGGCAGAAGAGCAAAAGAATACATATACTATATTCAAATTTCAAAGCTGTCCTGTTTGTGTTTCATTTTGGATTTCTTTTTCCTGTTCTTTTCTGTGCATCAAAAAAATAGGTTAGTAATCCTTTTATTCTCTCTCTCTCTCTCTCTCTCTCTCTCTCTCTCTCTCTCTCTCTCTCCCCTCCCTCCCTCCCTCCCTTCCTCTTCCTTCCTCCCTTTCTCCCTCTCCCTCCCCCTCCCCCTCTCTCTCTGACACAGTCCTATCACTATTTTCCCCTCCCCCTCAAAAGAAAAAGAAAAAGAAAAGTTCCAGTCCCTGGTTTACCACTAATTCCTAATCTGGTGATCCATAATTAATTGTTATCCTTATAACAAATATGCACATTCATTCAAAAAACAAATTCCTGTATTGACTATGTCAGAAAATGTATGTCTAATTCTGAATCTTGAAAACCTCACCTTGCTATCAGGAATTGGGTAGCATGCTTCCTCATTAGTCCTCCAGAGGCAGGGCTCGTCATTGCATTGGTAGGAGTTCTTAAGTCTTTCAAAGTTGTTTTTTTTTTCCCCTTACAATATTGCTGTATTATATAAATTGTTCTCCTGATTCTGCTCACTTTACTCTGCATCAGTCCATACAAATCTTCCCAAATTTTTCTGAAACGGTCCCTTTTGACATTACTTGTGGTAGTATATTCTATGACACTCACATATCATAATTTGTTCAGCTATTCTCCAATTGATGGCCACAAGGGATCACTTTCAATCAAGCAATCAATAAAAGCTTCTTACTACATGTCAGCCACTATGTTAGGCAATGGGGATACAAAGGCAAAAATAGATTCAGCCCTCAAGAAGCTTTATATTGGGCAGTGGAGGCAGAAGGTGAGGAAGAATGTACGCTTAAAAGTAGATACAAAATACAGAAATGGATAAGCTCTGGACCTGTGACTTCATTGATACAGGGAACTCTAGGGTGAGGAAATTCCTTCTACCAATACAGGTTGGCCCGTTCATTCTAGCTTAGAGAGTCACCTGGAGAACTGAGGTAGACGTTAAGTGACTTGTCCAAGGCTCACATAGACAGTGAGTGTCAGTCAGGTCTTCCTCTCTTCAAGGTGCTGTGTGTGTATGTGTGTGTGTGTGTGTGTGTGTATGTGTGTCTTTCTTTCTGTCTCTCTTCCTGTCTCTCTGTCTCTGCCTCTCCCTCTCTGTCTCTCTGTGTTTCTGTCTCTCCCCCTCTCTGTATGTGTCTGTGTATGTTTCTGTTTCTGTGAATCTCTCTGTCTCTGTCTGTCTCTGTGTGCGTATGTCTGCCATGTTGCCTCTCAAGCCTTAGCTACAAAATATATATGAAGAAAATACAAGGTAATTTGAGCAGGAGGAAGCAATAGCACTTTGAACTCTGGAGGGCAGAAGCAAGAGAAGAGAAAGTAATTATTTTCAAGTGGTATCATTATCTAATACAGTTCAAAGATCCCTGGGGATTTAAGTCCTGGCTCTGACTCATACTAGCTGACCAAGTCCCTTCAGCCCTCTTGGTCTCAGTCTCTCAGCTATGAAATGGGGATGATAACACTTACGTTAGTTATTGCACAGGATTGTTGTGAAGCTCAAATAAGATGATGTCTCTCAAGGGCTTTCCAAACCTTATAATGGGATAATGTGAATAGTTTATTATTGTTGTGGAGTTACTCACAAACAGGTGCAAAGACGCATAAATCTGGGTAGAACACAGGCACAGACCCATTCAATAGGACCAGTTTTAATTATAAACAAGAAAGAAAGAGAGGGAGAGAGAAGGGTATTTAAGCCCAATAAATGGGAGTGGCCTGAACCTCTAGAACCTTCCCTGGAGCATTTTCCAGTTACTCCCAAGACAGCAGTTCTGCCCCATTTCCCTGATCACAGATTTGGAGAAGGCAGAGTTCTGAAGTGGCCTGAAAGGCTACAAGAAGGCCTGGAATGGTAAAGCTGATGGGCAGGCCAGGCTGTTAAGAGAGGCAGAGGCTGGAAGCAAATGAAGGGGATGCCACCCTCTCTCACTCCTAAGCTGTGTTCTGCAGCATCCAATGCCAGGCTTCAGAGGCCGATCCAGTCCCATTATGTTGAGAACCAAGGTGGATAACAGGAAGGAGACGGCCTTGGGTGACCACTGCTAAACTATCCTTTCTATCCCCCTAGATGCCTAGGAACAGAGGAAGGATTTACTGGGACACTCACCGTGTGTATCTAGGTTGCTTCTGCTCTGGTGTTGTCTCTTAGGGATGTGATAGACACATAGCCTAGTGCATGGAGCAGGAAACTTGGAATCAGGCATACCTGCTTTCTGATACTCATTAGCTATAAAACAATGGCTAAGTGACCAAGCAACAAATTTTGAGTCACAGGACTTGAGTTCAAATCCTGACTTTGCTATCTAACCTGTGTTGGCTCTGCACAAGTCTAAACCTCAGTTTCCATCATCTATAAAATGAGGGCATTGAACCAGGTGGTACCCAATGTCTCTTCCAGCCTTAATCTCTGATCCTGTGACTTCTCCCAACCTTAGCACTATTAAGAAGAGTAATAAGGTAATTCTTAAGGAGCAAATGAAATAATCTATGCAAATCATTTTATAAATCTTAAAATAATAAATATCAGCCATTATTACAATTGTAATCTGTAACCTTAGCAGAGAGGCTTCAAAGCCAATACTCAAGAATTATCCACACAAATGGGCAGATAGTGAAAAACATGTGATCGTAGAACTATGCAATAACAGAATCAGCAAAACCTGAAAGAGGGAATGATTCCATCACACACACACACACACACACACACACACACACACACACACACACACATTTTATGGAGAAGAAAACTGAGGCAGAGGGAAAATGACCTATCTGCCTTAGGTCACACAGCTAGCTAGTGCCAGAACCACTGGAATTCGAACCCGTGTCTTCTAACACTGGGCAGCTAGGTGGTGCTATAGTGCACAGAGTTTCAGGCATGTGGAATCAGGAAGACTCATCTCCTTGAATTCAAATTTGGCCTACAATACTAACTAGCTG
>CM053622.1:422579793-422610360 GCA_028646595.1 Phalanger gymnotis | reverse complement strand
CATGCACCAACACTCCCTCCATTTTGGTCTTGGCTTGTAGCCTTTTTAAGCCAAAGAATTTACCATCAGCGTGGTAGCTGACCTTGATGCCATGTTCATCCTCATTTGACAACATGGCTCAAAAACACCCTGCTAAAAAGCATGGGACCAAGCACAGAGCCTGGTTTCACTCCACTGTAACTGGGAAGGCACGACAACATTGGACAACATTGTCCATTATCTAGAACCCAGGCAAGCATGCTGTCATGAAATTGAGATACAAAGCCGATGAACTCCTCTGGACAACCAAATTTTGACATAATTTTCCATAAGTCTTCATGACTAACAGTATCACTGTCTCGTGGGCACTATATCAGATACTATACTCACTGATTCAGGTACGATGCTCGTGGAATAATGGATAGAGTGGTGGACTTCAAGACAGGAAGACCCAGGGTTCGAATCCTGCCTCAGACAATTATTAGGTTGTAAATCAAGCAAATTGCTTAATTTCTCAGAGACTGAGTTTCCTTCTCTGCAAAATGGGGAGAATACCTGTAAAGTGTCTACTTCAGAGGGTTGGTATAAGGATCAAATAAGATAATGAATGTAAATGGCTTGGAAATTTTAAAGTTCTATTTTAGTGGAAGTTATTATTGAGGGGGATCCACGGATTTCAAGCCAGGTTCCTTTCTTTGAAAGAACTGAAGGCCAGCGCTCTCGGATGAAGGGCCTCTGCCCACATTGAGGCCTGGAGTCAGGACAACTGGACCCTATCACTTTTTAGCTGTGTACTCCCAGAAGGCAGTTCACTAAATCTCTCTCTGAACCTCAAATTTCTTCATCTGTAAAATGAAAATAAGAATACTTATGCTACCTACATTTTGCGAGTTCTATGGAAGCGTGCTTTACTTAGAGTCAGAGGACCTGGGTTTGTAGCCCAACTCTGACACTTACTAGCTGTGCAAACCTCAGGCTCTCCACTCAACATCTGTGGACCTCATTTTCCTAATCTGTAAAACGAGGGGACAGAATAGATGAGGTCTGAGGTTCCTTCCAGTTCCAGGTGGCTCAGTGAATGGAGCTCCATCTGGATGATCTGAGTTCAAATCCAGCCTCAGACACTTACCAGCTGTATATAACCCTGGGCAAGTCACTTTACGTCTGTTTGCCTCAGTTTTCTTATCTGTAAAATGGGGATAACGGCACCTTCCTCCCAGGGGTTGTTGTGAGTATCAAATGAGATAATATTTACAAAACGCTTAACAAAGTGCCTTGCAAACAGCAGGTGCTATATAAATGCCTATCCCCTTCCCCTAGACACTACTATCATTCTCTTGTTTCTATATTCATAGAATCCTAGATTTAGAGCTGGAAGAGATCTCAGAAGCCATCCTTTTGCTGATAGGGAAACTGAGTCTCAGAGAAGTCAAGTGATTGACCAAGGTCATACAACTAATAGAGTCAGAGGCAGGCTATGAATCCACATCTTCCTGTCCACTACCATCTCATGTTATTTTTATTGTCTATTATTATTCATTTTCATCTTTTTCAAGGAAGTTCAAATAGAAACAGTCCTGGTGTTATGCTATTACTTGTAATGTTCTGTGGCTTAGCGCACAGGTATAACTGCTTTCCATAATTGAATAAAAGCTCATCTTCTGTAGATTCATTGAAAACGTCTTGGGGACAGTCCCAGAAGGAGTGAGGACAAAGGATATGATAACTATCTTATCCATTTCCTTCATGGTTTTTATTTCTTTCCATAGGTCTCTATATTTTGTGAGGGTTTTTTTTAGGGGGGGAGCAGGGGAGGTTGTTTTTCTATGTTTTGAAAGCTTTTTATTCCTTGGAGCTTGAAGATGGTATTTGATAGGGCAACATCTATTGGGGAAATGAATGTTATATATTGCTATTATTAGTTCTACCCCAGGATTCATTCGGTAGCCTCCTTGCCTGTTACAACCCAGAGCTGAGCCTTGGAGGATGGGTAGAGCTTGGCTGGGTAATGGGGGGGCGGTATTCAAGGTCTCAGTTTACTAGAATGTGTTCCTTTCCCACCAGCCTACAAGGAGAGAAGCTACTTCAAGTGGGCCTCTATGACTCCTGGCTCATCCTCTCTGGGATTTAGTCTTCACCCTACGCCTTATGGAGCCCACAGGCCAACAGGAGTGAGTGTGTCTGGTGTTGGAGAGCCAGCAGCAATGGAGGCCTTGTCTCCCGCGTTGGCACCGTCCAGGTATGAAGAAGGAGGAGCTCCCCCTGGGATGTAGCACAGTTTGCCTTGTCAGGAGCACACACCTGGAGGCAGTTGCAGAGCTCCCAGAGTGCACCACAGCCCAGGCCAATTATGAACTTACTTTACATTATTTTAATTTGTCTCTAGGGCTTTGAAAGGAAAATCAGACGATTATTATTATTTTTTGGCTGGAAACTATTGCAGTCATTATATAAATTATATATAATTGAATACATTTGAGGCGTTTTCTTTTAAACAATCATGTTTTTCCCTTAGACAACAACAACTGCTTTGCTTTCGCCCTAATGACACTACTTAGCATGGCATAAAGATTAGCCCAGCCTGAACTAGCACTTTGCCCAGCAATCAGGACATGAATTCAAGCTTAATATAAGTTGCAGAACCTAGTGAGCGAGCCTTAGAATTTCCAAGCAGGGGGAAAAAAAACCTTGAAAACCATTTAATCTCACCTAGTTGTTTCGCAGATGAGGAAACTGGGATCCAGAGCTGGGAAACAATTTACCTAAGGTCACACAGCAAATTGTCAGCAGAGCTGGGATTAGAAGCCAGGTCTCCCAGTTCTTAGTTTAGGATGCTTTCTATTACAATGCACTGCCTCCAATCCAGAGAGGTAAACATTTTTCATCTTCCCACTGTGGGGTGGGGAGGGAGACCTCCATTCAATTCCAGGCCAATGTTTGTCTCTTTCAATGCCTTGCACACAGTAGGTGCCTAATAAATATTTGCTGAATGATAACTTGTCCAATATCCCATAGCGAATTAGTGGTACAGCTGGGTTTAGAACCCAGCTCTCCTACCTCCTAATCTGTTAGGCTTTCTAGGATGCCTACCGGCTGCCTAGGCCAAAACCATTTTGCTATTTTGGCACTGGGGCTTTAAGATAATCTGGTCACAATAGGGAGATCATTTTATCAAAACAAATGCTCGTTGCTGGGGCATATTCATTTCTGGATACGTGGGGATTTGCAAACAAAATGCCCATTAATGGGAAGGGAAGATACACACACAAATGTCTGTGCATCGAGATGCAAATGTGCCCCATAGTCTGATAAGTGCATTTCTTGCTACTGTACAATGAGCTGGCCATCTGCTTGTATTTATTCAGCCCTTCCCAGATTATAACAACAATGCTGACATGGGAGCTGCTGGGAAGGTGTGTGTGTGTGTGTGTGTGTGTGTGTTTTTAAGGGTGTTGTGGGGGAGTAGAGGGAAAAGAATAGACAAATGAGGGTTGGCCCTTCCTGCTTTGCTTCCCTGCCCAATATAACTTTACCTACTTGACCATATTTCAGCATCATTCCTATCCCTCTTTGGGTCATTATGTTTGTCCTTCATTCTCAAAGAGGACCATGACATCAGGGAAGTGATGACATGACTTGCAGTTGACTTTGATTTGGTGAGGGAGGGCTGTGTAAGGTCACCAGCCTCACTTTCTCCTCCAGAGCCATCTGGGTCCAGTGACCAGATACAGGTCAGGATGACTGGAGATGGCCCAGGAAGCAGTGGGAGACCCTGGCCCTCTTAAGCTAAGGTCTTTTCAGGTTCTCATTTTGAGTGAGGCAGTGCCCATTCAGTGAATAGTCCTCTTTAAGAAATGAGTCAAGGGATGGCCCCTTTAATCAAAAAAAAAAAGAAAAAAAAAACAACTGGGAAGGGAAGACCCTCAGGGTTGCTGGCCAAAAGAGAAGCAGTTACTATTTACCATTCACTCTGAGCCAGGAGGGCCCAAAAATAGTCATTAAGCTGTGCTTGGGCAGGGACCTATAGTTGTCCAATCAATGAGATCCAATAATGAATTGGGTTTAAGGTTTGGTCTTTGAGAAAGAAATCTAGCCAGTAAACCCAAGTGAAGTAGGCAGCTTTCAGCCATCCAAATTGGGTCATAGGCTGCAGAGCATGTATCCTGCCGTCACTGGTTTCCAGAAACTAACAAGAATAATGAGGATAACAATCCATCTACATGGAATGAACAGCTTTCAGAGCAGAGACCTAGAAGAAAGTGAGAATACCACGTGGGAGCAGGGATGAAGGAGGGATCACAGCAGGCCATCCTATCTGCCACTGAAGATACTCTCAGTGAATCCACAGAAGATGAGCTTCTGTCTCACGACTTTTATTCGGTTGAAGAAAAAACAGGTTATTTTGTCCACCTGAGCCAGCAGTGCAGACAACATTAGATAGAAAAGAATAATAGCAGGATAGCAACTTCTTCTGGGACTATTTCCAAGGTTGTGGAGAGAATCAAAAGGGACGATGGATCATACCCATTGACCCTGACAGGTATATACCCCAAAGAATCAAAAATATTTTAATAGGGCAGGAAGGACCTGATAATGATTTACAACATTGAAAAAGGTGAGAATAAGATTAATAATGATAAGTCCCATTGACACAATGCTTTATAATTCACATAACACCTTCTTCCTCATATCGGCCTTTGTAAAGTAGGTAATGTGAGTATATTTTTAATTAGCCCCATCTTACAAACGAGAGAGGTGAAAAGATCTGGCTAGTAAGTAACAGAGCTAATACTCGATCCAAGTTCTCTGGCTCTATATTCAATGCTCACTCTACTAGACCATACTGCTAAGGCTCAGCAATGGTAAAGAGAGATCTTGAGGTCCAACACACTAGCTTGGTAGTCCAAAGACCTGGGTTCTAGTCCTGGTTCTGCCAATAACTCATTATGTGACCTAGGGCAAGTCACTTGATCCATCTAGGCCTCATTTTCCCACTGTAAAATGGGCCAGCCGGGTGATTACTATGGCCCTTCCCAGCTCTAACATTGTAGAATCTAATGATTCTCAGAAGAGCCATTTGGCTTTCCAACGCCTTCCTCAGCTGCCTCCAGCCTGTCTCTTATCTCTCCTTCCTGGCGGAGATCAGCCTGTATCAGTTGGCCCACTACACGTCTTCCTTAATAAGCTCTAATTTCCCTCACATGTTTCCGCAATCTTGGCTTTCCCCCACATTGCCAACCAAGGCGATTTTGATCTCTGCACATATCCCTCCCAACGGCCCCTTGGCTCCCTTTGTGTGGGCTCCTCTGATCACTGCTGCTTTGTCTCCTCGTGTGAGCTGGCGGTCTTAACTTGTAAAGTAACAACCTGTCACACTCGCAACCTCTTTGCACCAAAAATGTTCTTTGATCTGTGTAAACTACAATTGATGCTGGAATGCTTGATATTAATATCTTTTGTTTGTGTGTCAATGTTCTCTGGAATCTAATTAAGCAATGTTTTGAGAGCATTATATATGTTTGAACAATTCAGCAGAGCAGACAATATGAGCTATTGACCTGCAAAGATAAATTGTGCTTGCAGATTCTGAGGAGCATGCAGGCGCGTGTGCTGTTCATTTCTGCTGGGGTTCCTGGAAACATGTACTCTCCATGCAGCCAGACCTTGCTGTGTAATCAGCCCGCACCTCCTCCTCGGCAGCTTTGTTGGGCATTATTGTGCTTTTCTTTATATGAATATATGTAAGTGAGGACAGTCACACATCTAAGTATAGATGGTAAAGATCACTGGTCTCTGAGTCCAAAGGCCTGGGTTCAAGTTCGGCTTGTTCTATCGGTTGACTTTGTTAAATCGCTATTTTTACTATCCCTTTTTAAAATCTTTGTTTCAAGGAGTGGTTTTCTGGGTAGAAGAGGGAAGATATATTCACTCCGCTTGCTGTAGGATGCTGGGCAAATCCCTTCAGTCCTCTGAAACTCAGTTTCCTTACCTGTGTAATGGGGAGAAAAATCCTACCTACTTCACAAGGATGGCTTTTTTTTTCTTATGGGCAAATCTCTTCAGCTCTCTGAGACTCTATCTCACAAGAATAGCTTTCTTTTCTTTTGGATCAGATGTGATTAAAGTATGTATGTGCATGTATATATATATATATAGTGTGTGTGTATGTATGTATATGTAAATGTGTATGACTGTACAGATATATACATGTCTATTTACACATAGGTATACATACGTGTATGTATATATCTATGTGTACAGATATATACACGTGTACAAGTACATACATATGTAGGTGTATCTTCATGTATACACGCAGATCAGCAACAGTTCTGTATTTTAGAAGGCTAGATCCTAAGATCACAGATTTAGGGCTAGAAAGGACCTCAGAGGCCATTCCTGCTGCTGCCTGCCCCCAAACAACATTTTACAAATGAGATAAATGAGACAGAGAGAAGTTAAGTGACTTGCCCAAGACCACATAAATAGTAAGGTCCTCCTAGCTCCAAGTCCCACACCCTTCCGCTGTGCCATTGTTTCAACAATTTGGCTAGTAGCTGCTGTGGGGGTGTAAAACTAACAACAGCCAGCACACAGAGCACTGCAAAAGCCCAAGTTCTTTTGATCTGCTTTACTAAGGAAAGCAACGTTAAGGGTTTAACAATCTTACTTTAATCCAGCATACAAATATCATTCACTTAGTTCAGGGGAAAAAGCCAGCACCCTGAACTTCAGAGCAAATACAAACAAATTACAAACAGACCAAATACAATTCATAGTTACCAACATCTGAGTTCAGCCGAGGATCTCAACAATGGCTGCCTCAGAGTCACACATCACTACTGCTGCAGCTCAGAGCTCTGAAAAAAGAAAGCCAACCCCTGGTTTTATATATCTTGTTCAGGGTCAAAGGTGAGTCACACATGCGACTCACCCGCGTGACCTAAAATCATTACAAAGATGCAACTTAAACCCACGTGGTCTAAAAGCCTCTGAGGTCACAAACATGTTACTCAAACCCATTTTGATTGCCAATACAGCCATACTGCCTCTAGGCAGGGTTCAGCAAACTATAGGCCAAATCCAGCCCCGCTTCCTGTGTTGGTTTGTTGTTGTTGCTTTTGAGGGGAGGGCATTGTAGATTGGCCTGTGGTCACAGTTTGCTGACCCCTGCTCCACAGAGTTGCCTGGCAACATGGATATGTATCAGAGTACATACGAGAGGCAGGACGTGAACCCAAGTCTTGGTGACATGACCTAGGTTGCCTGTCTCTAAAACTAGGGTGTTGAACTAGATGGTCTCCAAGACCCATTCCAGTTCTAAAGCTGTAATCCTGAATCATTAATCAAATCATGGTACATGAGTGTAACAGAACATTACTGCTTTATAGCTATCAGTGAGTAGAAAGAATACAGAGAAGTATGGGAAGGCTTTTATGAACCGATGCACTTCATAAATGTAAGTAGCAACAGGAAAACAATATACACAAGGACTGTAACTATGTAAATGGGGGAAAACAATGACAATAATTAAAACTGAATACTACAAAATTAAAACTAACCTTGGCCCCAATAAAGAGATATGAGAATATATAGAGTTAGGGGGAAATGTGTATTCGATACTGAATATAAATTTTGGCTTTATAGGTGTGGTTTTAGTGTGTTACTTTTGCTAAATTATGTTTTGCTTCTTTTTACTCTTTTATTATAGTGGATTGCCCTCTGGGAGGGGAGGAAGTGTGTGTTAAGTAGATAGATACTTAGGTAGACAAACAGACAGATAGGTAGATAGATGGATAGATAGATCCATAGACAGATAGGCAAGGAGATGGATAGATACATAGATAGGAAGGATGGGATAGAAGGATGGATGGATGGATGGATGGATGGATGGATGGATGAATGGAGTGAAAGATAGATAGCATTAATTAAGCACTTACTAATGTGACACGCACTGTACTACAAGCAAAAAAGAAAGTGTCTGCTCACAAGGAGCTTACATTCTAGAGGGAGAAGACAACACATAAAAGAGACCTGAAAATCAGGGGACAAGCAGAAGAGGTCATCAAGGATTCATGGGCAGTCCCAGGTTTAAAGAGAACATGGCCGGCATAAGAACTTCCTCAAATGAGAGTTCATTTGGAAATTCACCAATCAGAGGAAAGGATCATATAAGGGTGGATGCATTGTTAATGTGAGAAGGCCACTGGCTATGATGGAGAGGTCATCCAAAGAAATGATAATACTGTAAAAAACTAAAGATATCAATAAAAAATCTAAATTCGTTTTTGAACACATAATAAATGATCAGTCCTATGAAATATGGAAATGTAATTTGTGATGTAGGAAGTACCATGGTGGAACAGAAAGAACTCCAGCCAAGAGCGTCAGAAGGTTTCAGTTTTGGTTCTACCATTGACTAGCAATGGGCCTTGGGCAAGCCTCTTCTTCCTGCCATGCCTTGCCTTCTTTATCTGTAGAATGAAAGGGTCAGACTAAGTGATTTCTATGGTCCCTACTTGCTTTGTGACTTTTAATGATTGAGGGGCTAATGATCCAAGTTTTCAAGCCCTTTATTTCTTCTCCTCTACCCCCTTGCTGGCCCTTCCTTACTACCCTACTGTGTACCCTTGTCCTGCCTATCAGAGCTATAACTGGAGAAGCCCCCTCACCCCATGGGAAGGGGGCAGAGCACTTTGCCTCAAGGCATCAACAGAAGAATAATTATCTAAAATCGGAAGGTACCAGATGTCCAGCTGGAGTGAGTTCATCATTTCCTACCTTGCCCCTCCCCTTCTCTCAACTCCCACCAACGTCCTCTCACACCTGCCCTGAATCAATTAAGGTCAGGCTTCATGCCACCTACCCCAGATACAAAAGATCCCAGTCACAGCTCTTATTATGGATCAATCGTGTCTGACTCTTTGTGACCTCATTTGGGGTTTTCTTCTCAAAGACACTGGAGTGGTTTGACATTTCCTTCTCCAGCTCATTTTACAGATGAGGAAACTGAGTCAAACAAGGTTAAGTGACTTGACCAGGGCTACACAGCTAGTAAGTGTCTGAGGCCAGATTTGAACTCAGGAAGATGAGTCTTCCTGACTCCAGTCTTGGTGCTCTATACACACCTAGCTGTCTGTCAGTTCCTCTCCAGAGACAAAAGTCTCCTCAGTCTACTACTACTACTACATAGGATTATTTAGCTGACAAGTAGTTAGTTGAGAACTGAAAATGATAGTAAAAGTGAACTTCCACGTCCTCCTTGCCAATAGGGGACAACAATCTCCCCAGAGAATTCTGGGAAAATCTTCAAGATGCTGGAGTCCATATGGTAGAATTTCCAGGGGCTAAAACTCATGGTGCTTCCTCCCTTCTCACAGTCACTTCCAGGCACACCAGTCCCATGGTGAATGGAAAGCTGGTTGGCCTGGACGAAAACAAAGTAAAAATACCAGTATCTTAGGCCGACTTGATTGATTCTTTCTCTGGGGCATAGCGGATAGAGTGTTCATCTTAGAGTCAGGAGGACTTGAGCCTGAATCCTGACTCAGAGAATAACTAGCTATGCGATTCTAGGCATGTCACTTAGCCTTTGCATGCCTCCGTTTCCTCATCATTTCCTCTTCTCTCTGTGCTTCTGATTTTGTGGACTTTAACATCATTCCTCTGCTGCACACTCACCCTGGAACCTCCCTTAGTATCTGGGACCTCCTCACCCAGGAACACCCACTAGCCCCCCTGTAGCCTTCTCACAGTGGAACATCTCTCAGCCATGTGCGATATCAATTAAGTTGGGACTTTTTTACTGTTTTAGAATGATAAATTAATTAACTGTCTTTGATTGAGCCTTACTAGGTGCAAAGTCCCAGACCCAAACCCCTATTTACTAAGTGCTAAGCCTATGTGAGTGTGAAGCCCTCAGGGTCCTAAGGGGAGTTGCTAAGACCAGAGCCAATAGCAGGAGCCTAAGTTCTGGTCACTCAGATGATGTTTGATGACGGCTAAAGAGTCTATAAAAAGAGAGAACAGAGCTATTTGCAAAGGGCTCTCCCTCACTGGAAGAGTGGTATGTGACTAGAAGAGACTCTGGGCAGCTATTAAGAGCCACCCCCCCTACCCCCAGCTTGTAAACCCAGATGTTGGGACTTTGTTAAACCATGCATTGAGATTTGAATCAGACAAGGTCTGTTGATGTTTGTAATTTGTTTGTATTTGCTCTGAAGTTCAGGGTGCTGGCTTTTTCCCCTGAACTAAGTGAATGATATTTGTATGTTGGATTGAAATAAAATTGTTAACCCCCTAAGGTAACTTTCCTTAGTAAAGCCGATCAAAAGAACTTGTGCTGGCAGCTCTCTTGTTGTTGGGCTTGTGTTGGTCTTTCACCCCCACAGCAGCTGCTAGCTGAATTATTGCAACACCATGCTGGCCTCCTTCTTCTATTAGCGAATTCCTCCCAGGACTTCCATTTGGGAGAAGGTCCAGGCCATTTCCCTCTCCCCCTTCAGCTTCACTTACCCCTTCTGCACACACCTACCTTTCTCTTCCTTTTATGTGTCGTCTTCCCCCATGAGAATGTAAGCCCTTTGAGGTCAAAGACTATCTTTTTGGTTGTATTTATATCCCTAGTGTTTAGCACAGTACTTGGCATATATAGCAAGTACATAAGAAATGCTTGGTGCCCTGACTTACCTGGCCTCGTTCGTTAAAGAGGGAGAATAATGAGCACCTTTTTAAGCCAAGATCTTTCCCAGGTCCCAGTTTATCTGAGGCAACACCTATTCAATAGTTGAGGCTACTAAAGCTCTGAAGCTTTGAGCTCAAAGGCTAGGCATAAAATGAGGCAAAAGATGGCCTGGTTTGCCTGCACAAGAGAATCTGCTGTGAGGGAAAGACCCTCAGAGTTTCTGGCCAGAACAAAAACAATCTCTATGTACGCACATAGCATGAATGTGTCTTTCACTCATCCTATTCCTATGATATCAAAACTGTATATCCATACAGCGTTGACAGCGTGTGTATGTGGACATGCCACAACAATCTTCTCTGGCACACATAGGTCAGCCTATTCAATGGTTACTGGGTACCTACTATGGACAAGACACTGGATGGAAAACAGAGTCCCCTGTCCTCAAGAGCCTTACAGTCTAATTAGGAGATGGGAAGTAAGCAGATCATTATTAATAATAATACAAAGTCTCAATTTCCTCTTCTATAAGATGACGGGAGGTTGAACTCAAATCATAGAGTTAGAGGTAGAAGGGGATCTAGGGGATCTAGTTGGACATCTAGTCCAACCTCCTTTATCTTTGAGGGTTTTTTTTTTTTTGGTGAGGCAATCAGGATTAAGTGACTTGCCCAGAGTTACATAGCTCATAAGTGTCAAAGGCTGAATTTGAACCTGGGTCCAGGGTTGGTGCTCTATCCACTGCACCACCTAGCTGCCCCTCAACATACTTCATGTTACAGATGAGGAAACTGAGTCAGAGAGAGAAAGGACTTGCCCACGTTCACACGTGTAGGTGACCCACTACTTAGTGTAGTGAAAAATCACTATTCAAATCTGTGTCCTTGAACTCCAAATTCAGTTCTCTTTCCACTACCCCAATACCTAGACTCTAATGACCTTTCCAGCTCTGAGAATCTGTAAATCCAAGGGAGTTTATGTGAAATGCCGGGTGAATGGCACCAACGGAAGCTTTGCCTTCATTCAGAGGTGGGAGGGAGCACACTGCCTCGGATAGGTCAGGATGGCTGTACGGAGGAGGCAGAATTTGAAATGGGCCTTTATTAATGGGTAAAATTTGGCCTGGCAGAGCATTCCAGGTGGAAGGGTCACTATAAGCATAAGCATGGATGTGACACCATATGAGACAGCGTAGATCAGTCTGAAGTTCTCTGTAGAGATTCTCAACTTTTATTGTTTTGTGGACTCCTTCTTGAGAGGCAGCTAGGTGGTTTAATAGATAAAAGTGCTAGATCTCACATCAGGAAGACTTGAGTTCAAATCCAGCCTTAAATGCTTGCCGACTGTGTGACCCTGGCAAATCACTTAACTTCTGTCTGCCTCAAGATAGAGATGATAAAATAGCACCTCCCTCCCAGAGTTGTTGCAAGGACAAAATAAGGTAATATTTGTAAAGTGCTTATCGCAGTGCCTGGCACATAGTAGGTGCTTAATAAATACTCGTTCCCTTCACCAGGCCCTCTGGTGACACCTATGGATACCTTCTCAGAATAATGTTTTTAAGTGCATGAAATTAACTTGAAAGATTACAAAGGAGAACAATTCTATTGAAATACAATTATCAAAATAGTTTAAAAAACAAATCTGATGTAGTAATGCATATGCTACTTTAGTAATGCATTTGATAAGATAATATGCTTAAAATATAAGCAAGTTAATTTTTAAAAGATATAGCAGTGGAAAGGCTGTTGTTGCCTTCATAATAAATTTCAGTTAGAGGTTTTTAGTGAAAATAAAGATGTCATTTTTTTCTTCCCATCCAAGTTCAGTGTCCCCCTGAAATCCACCCAGTGATTGTAGATCCAAGAAAACACTACCTTATACACCAGAAATGGCTGATATAGGAGAGAAGACAGGGTGCTGAATCCTGAGCCCCCAAGGCGCCTAAGGTCACCCAAGGTTCCCTCACTTCTTTTAATTGCAAACTCCATAGGCACCCAGAGGAGGGATGGAGCTGCATTTCAGCGGCTGCTAGGGTGGTTTATATCCATCCCTATGTGGGTGTCCATACAACCAGATGCATTCCCATCCATGCATGGAGGTACCTGTGGCCATGCACTGAGCTACCGGGGAATGTCAAAGGGCCAGAGGTGGGGCTCTAAGTTGAAGGCTCCAACTCTCTCTCTCCCAACCTGAATGATTTTGAGCAAGTGGAGAGCGGCCCGCTCCCCAGAATGGATACAAAGGCTGTGCCCCAAGCGGATGAAGCCCTGATGAAGAGCTAGTCAGTTTCCTCCCAGTTAGCATCAGTTTCCTCCCAGTTAGCAAACAGGGCAGCGCCATCTGTTGGTTCCTGGGGCACCCCTGCCAGCGTTGTTGTGGGCAACTCAATTGGGGAACCAGGAAAAAGCCGAAAGACAAGAGCTGCCTCAGTTTCCTCATCTGTAATTTGAGAAAGAGGGTTGGACGACGTAGCCTCCAAAGTTCCTTCTGACTTTAGCGGAAGGTTAGAGAATGCACCAGGTTCCTCTCCAGGCTGAGGAGGCAGAAATCATAGAACGGCAAGAGGGTGAAGAGTCCTGAGAATTGTATTGAGACAAGTTGGAGATGGGAACATATCACGGCAGCAGGCTGGGCCAGTTTGCTAAAGGGGTTGGCCAGAGGTCTGACTTTGTCAAAGGCTAAATTTCTGTGGAGACACAGAAGGAGATCGCCCAAGCTCTAGGCATTTTTGCAGGATGGAAACTTAACGATAGCCTCATTTATAGATTTAAAGTTTACAAAGCACTTTACAAATATTAGATCATTCGATCCTCACGACAACCCTGGGAGGTGGGTGTTATTACTATCCCCATTTTCCAGATGAAGAAACTGAGGCAGGCAGGGGTTCAGTGACTTGCCCAGGGTCACACAGCTTATTAGGGATTTGAACTCAGATCTTCCTGACTCCAGGCCCACTGTACTACCTATAAAAATATATGCAGCAAAAAAAAAAAATAAATCTAATCAAAACAAATATATACAAAGTAACAGGGCAACTAGATAGTGCTTTGGAAAGAGCCCTGGGCCTGGAGTCAGGAAGATCTGAGTTCAAATCACTTATAAACTGTGTGACCCTGAACAAGTCACTTAACCCCAGCCTGCCTCAGTTTCTCCACCTGGAAAATGGGGGGTAGTAATAAAACCCACCTCCTAGGGTTGTTGTGAGGATCGAATGAAATAATAATTGTGAAGCGCTTAGCACAGTGCCTGGCGCATCATAGGCGCTGTAGGAATGTTAGATATTGTTATTATTAGTTATTATATCCCAGCCCTGACACTTCTTAGCAATGTGATCACGGGCAAGTCGATCTATCTCTCTGGTCTTCCATTTCCTATGAGGCACAATAATAGAATGTGGCAGCTAAAATATCAAATGATACTTGTGCTAGATTTACAGCTTTAGGTCTGGAAGACACTCTAGAGGTCACCTAGTCCAACTCCCTCATTTTACAGATAAGAAAAAATGAGGCACATGACTTGTAAGTGGCAGAGTTAGGATCTGAACCCACGACCTCAGATTCCAGATCCAGTTTTCTTTGCACTGCAGGATCATAGCTAGATCCAGAGATGAAGAAACTGAGGCCCAGGGAGGTGACTTACCCCAGGACACACAGCTAATAAGCTTCTGTGGGGGAATTTGAACCCAGGTCCTCTGATTTCAGAGCCAATACCCATTTCCTTTGTCCACACAATCATTCCACTTTCCACAGGAGCCTTCCATAATACCGCTTAATTCCACGCTTTCCCTTTCTAAATTATTTTCTATTTATTCTATATTTAGCTTGCTTTGTATATATTTATATATACTAATATATATTGTATATGTTCTTGCTTTATGGTAAATTTGCATTAGACAAATTTCAACTTTGCATAAAAAATTCTGAAAGAAATCTGCATTGCTCCCCCACAAAAAAAAAAAACCTGCATTAATTTTGCTGAACTGTACTATGCCCTTTCTCTTCAGTCTTCTCCCTTGGCTTCCCCCAACATTCCCTCCCCCAGTAACCACTACCAAAAAAAAACTTTTCCAAGTGAAAGCAGAACCGAGGTCTGGAGTGACTGCCATAGCTGCCTCCTAAGGGGCTTGGCTTGAGGCCTTCTCAGGCACCAAGAGAGATCTTTGCTATGCTCACCCTGGGCTGCACCTGTCTGTCTTCCCTGTGCTTGGGTACCACATGCCCATCCCTGGTCCTCCATGCCACTCATCCTCTCCTGTATGTGTCCATGTCTGCCCACCACATAACTGCCCCCAGTTTTCTTCCTCTTGGTTCTGTCCAGACCCCAATATGGTTGACCCAGCCCCAATTACTCCTCCTCCTAGGCTCCCTTCTCTGTCCTTAACCCTCATGAGTCCTTAAACCCTGTGCCACCCCCACCCTCCACTGACCCAGAGGCCCCCTTCCTACCTCCTTCCCTCCCTCTTTTCCCTGTATCTGTAGGCAAATTATTACTGCATAAAAATTGCTTTGCTTAGAGGTCTTCAGAGGATCCACTTACTTAAAGTAAGAACTGTCTGTATTTGTTTGCATTTGGTCTTCCCCCTCCCCCTTAGATTATAAACTCTTTGAGGGCAGGGACTGTCTTTTCCTCTTTTTATATCTCCAGGTTTTTGCACAGTGCCTGGCAGATAGTAGGCACTTCCTATTTCATTATATATTATTATGTTTATTGAGTGAATAAATGAAAGAATCTCCCATACCAACCTGCCTCAGAATGGATGGGTAGATGGTTAGATAGATGACAAACATTTATAAGGGTTTAACACATGATAAGCATCGCTCTAAACCCAGGGGATACAAGCATTTTTAGGGTGCTAAAGATACAAACACAAAAGCAAAAATAGTCTCTGCCTTCAAAAAGCTTATATCCTAAGAGAAAACAATTTATATCGAGGATTGATGGTAGGAAGGATGTCTTACTCTAGAAAGATAAAGGTTGGGTAAATGGAAAGGGGTCCAATGGAGATGCTCTTTCAGAGGCAACGACAGTCCTGATTTAATTACAGTTCTCTGAGCAAGAGCTGGAAGAGGGTTAGGAAGGGCAGGTCTGAGCACTGAAGAAGAAAGAAGAGTGGCCTAGGTGAAGAACATGGCCCCAGCGCTGGACTTGAAGCTGACAGGCCTTGCTCCTCTCAGTCATGGGCCCTGGTCATGTTGCAGCAGTGACAGAGCAGGGGAAAAATGTTTTTACCAGGAAAGATCTTTGTAAAGCCTCTGAGTACCAGATAAAGTGAGCTAGCCTGGGCATGTCGCTTAACCCTGCTGGCCTCAGTTTCCTCATCTGTAAAATGAGCTAGAGAAGGAAATGGCAAACCACTCTTTGCCAAGAAAACCCAAATGGGGTTGCAAACAGTCAGGCAAGACTGAAAAATGACTGAACAAAAAATGCATATTTGTTACAAGGCTGTTGGGTGGGTGAGTGGGGGGTGTGGCTGGAAGGAGAGAAAATCAATATTTGTTCACTAAAAAATACAGAATTTTAAAAAATTAACTGCACAGGAATAGATTGGGAGGGGTTGGGCTGTATCAAAATAATAATTCATATGAAAATGACCTGGGAACCTGAGTTGATTACAAGCTTAACGAGACAATGGTATGATGCAGCTGCCAAAAAAAGCTAATGGAGTCTTAGGTTGTATTAGTAAGAGTCTAGTGTCCAGAATAAGAGAGGCCCAATTGAACTCTGCATTCATCAGACCGCATCATTAGTATTACGTTCAGCTCTTGGCACCATGTTTTAAGAAGGATGTTGGCAAACCGGAGCGTATCTGGAGGAGGGCGGTGTGAGCCTGGAAATCATTTCCCATGAAGATCAATGGAAAGAGCTCAGAGAAAGGCAGTATAGCCTAGGGGAATGAGTGTTGAAGGTAGAGTCAGCAAAGATCCGGGTTCGAATATGTGTCAGATATTAACTGTGTGGCTTGGGCAAAGCAATCACCCCTCCTCTTTGGCCATCATTTACTTCATTCAGGTGAAAGGAAGAGAGCACCTGAACTGACCTCCGAGATTGTTTGGAGGCTCAGGTGGGAGAGATGATGTAAAATGAAGATAGAGAGCTTATCTAAACCCTCAAGCACATGTGCATGTTGGAGGCTTTTGTTTGGGGGATATTTTTGGTCACTTGTCTGTGATTTTACTGGTGCAGAGAACTTCAGATGAGGAACCTTCTATGATCCATGTGTATCAACAGCTACTCTGCAATTTATAGTGTTAGAGCATTCTATGCCCAGGGGCAGTGGTCTCCACACTTTTTTATTTATATGTATATGTGTATATGTATATACGTGTGTATATATGCACATATATTCATATACACACACATACACATGTACATATATACATGTATTTATGTTATGTATATGTATGTATATACCCATATATACATACATATATACATATGTGTATTTATATGTGTGTGTTTATATGTGTTGTACATGCATATATATTTCCAAAATTTTTGAGTATGCATCCTCCCAGTGTATTAATTTTACTTATTTATAAATGATATCCGTGTACTACTTTACTAATAATTATGTGGATTGTAAATCATACCCAAAAATATAAATTGAAAAAGATGATAATGCTGAATTAAAATTTGAACCTAGAGACAATAGGGAGCCATTGGAGTTTATGGAGTAGGGGAGTGACACAGTCAGACACGAACTTTAGGAAAATCACTTCAGCAGACATAAGAATGTGTGGAGGATGGATTGGACAGGGGAGAAACTTGAGACAGAGAGACTAATTAGGAAGCTATGGTCTTGAGCCAGCAAGGTGGCTGTATGAGTGGAGAAGAGGGAGATGGGAGAGAGTATGTGGAGGTTATAAATGACAAGATTTGGCAACAGATGGGACAGGTGGGGTGAGGGAAAGGGAGGACCCATGAGAGGGCACTGAGGTGCTCTCAACACAAATAAGGAAGTTGATATGAGAATTTGTTTGGGGCGAACAGATAATATAACAAAATCTGTAATATGTCACAACCCCTTCATGCCTACTTATTCTGAGGCTCACCCTGTCCCACTGAAAATGAAAAGGAAGAAAGTGGGGCTCTTCCTCCCTGCCCAGGAGCATGGGGCCTGAACTCCCAGGCAGCCACTGGAGGTCCTGGGCCGCAAAGGCTGGAGAGGAATGGAATTTGCTCAGCTGCTGCTGTGGGTATCAGGGTAGGCATTTGCTTATTATAACTACCCTTATGGGCCAACGTTCTACTCAGAAGGGGAGACATGAGGACCTCGCAGAGTGAAGGGAGAGGGTGCACTGGGGCAGTGTTGGGGAGTAAGGGTGACATGATGTGGTTGTATTGGAGATAAACCCCTTGATGGCTGTGGCCAAGGGTGGGGCACATGACCCACCTTCCCAGCCTCCAGGTGTTTGATCACCCCTATTCCTTGGGGTCAGGCCACGGACTCTACCTTTGGAGACCACCAAGAGGTAAAGCAACTTGTCCAGGGGTCATATAGGTACATGTCAGAGACAGGTCTTCCTGATTCTAAGACTGTCCCTCTACCCACTTTGGCATGTTGCCTTTTACTTATCGTCAGTTACTGTTATTATACATAGAATTAAAAAGAAGAGCTAATGGGAATTTGAATTATCTACTTGTATGCAGAAGAATCCATGTGGAGGCAGCAGCATGGTGCAGGGAAATGAGCTTTGGCTCTGGAGTAAGAGGACCTGGGCGCAAATTCCACTTCTGAAGCTTTTTATCTTGTGACCCAGGCTAAGTCATTTAGTCACCTTTGGCCTCAGTTTCTTCATCAGTAAAATGAGGAGGTTAGACTATATGGCCTCTGAGGTCCATGGATCCTCCACTGAAAAGAGCATTGGCTCTGGAGTCAGAAGGTCCTAGTTCCAATCTTGACTCTGTTTCTTATTACCTTTGTGGCCTTGCACAAATTATTTAACCTCAAAGAGGGGCAGGCTTAAAAAACTTTCTAACAATTAGGATTGTGCAGTAATTGAGTTACCTCAAAGAAGAATGGAAGTGTTCTACTGGAGGCCCAGCACCATCTCACAAAGATGCTATAGAAGTAATGTTTATTTAGGAAAATAAGTTTGAGGAGATCTCTAAGGCTCGTTCCAATCCTGAGATTGTAAGATTTTAATTCATGGGAGGGAAATAAGACAAGTCAAAATGAAGATGAGAGAAAGAGAGAGAAAGAGAGAGAGAGAAAGAGAGAGAGAGAGAAAGCGAGAGAGAGAGAAAGAGAGAGAGAGAGAGAGAGAGAGAGAGAGAGAGAGAGAGAGAGAGAGAGAAAGCGAGAGAGAAAGCGAGAGAGAGAGAGAGAGATGCATAGGTAGGTAGATAGATGGATACATACATACATGCATAGGTAGGTAGGTACATATGTACATACATACATATATACATACTCAGGGAGGCACATAGATACATAAAGAGGTAGGTAGATGAATAGATACATAAGTACATACATACATATTGTATTAGCAAGCACCCTGGTGCACCCAGGATGGCCTGCTAGCACAGGTTCTTTGATCTGCTTTTATAAAGGAAAGACAGCTTTAAAGAGGTTTAACAATTAAACAATGCAGACTTTATTCTATCTAACCTTCTCACAAGGGTTGCTGAGCACCAACTCCTACGACATTCCCTAATCGCCCTTCTCGCAGGGGCCAGCAAGAAGGTGGGGGCAACTCCCCCTACGTCTCAATGGGGCCAATCAAGACAGGCACAACTTGTGCATTCCCCTAAATCCCCTCAAGCCTCAATGAGGGCCAGTTGAGGCAAACACAGATTCCCCGGGAGCCAGTCAAGGCACACACAGCCTCCTAGCTTGTGCATTTCCACCCTAAAGGTTCCCCACTCACTGACCAGCGCCCACCTGCTTTATGCTTACACTCCACCCCTCCAGGGTCCTGACCTTTACAATCTAAACAGAGGACACCTGGCCCTCACAATCTACCTGGGTGGTGGTGGAGATGTTTTGAACAATAGAATTCATATTCAACACCTGGGAACAAGAGATTGTTATGGCCAGGGATCCTGGAAAACCAAACTCCTTACACTTACACATATGTAGGTAGGTAGATAGGGTATATGGGATATACAGCACCTCTGGTGTGAGGGCTTACTGAGCCCTTTTCAGGGCTGCTCATCCACCTTTGGTGCCCATTTGTCACTCAGCTTTCTCCTGTGGCTCCAAGAAGCTGTAGCACGTGCAGCGGCCACACCCTGGTAAAATCATATCACAGATGGGCTAAACCTGAGTGAGGTTAACCAATAGGTTACCATTGGTGAATTAGAATGGTGGTTTACTCCAAGCATGCGATGACTTCCCCCAGCACAATGGGTGATGGAGAACAATTTATTCAATGGCCACAAAGGTGGCCGAAGCAGGTACCTGGAGCACTTAGAGCTTGGTCAAACGTTGAAGATGCCAAGGTCATCACTGCCTCCTGGGCCATCTCTGATCATCTTGACTTTTGTCCTCCCACTGGACTTCAATTACTCCGGAGGGGAGAGTGAGGCTGATACCTTTGCACGACTCTGCCTCACACAAATCCAATTCAAGGGTAAGTCAAGACATCGCCCAGTGATGTCCTCTTTGAAAAGGAAAGACAAGCAAGAACAGGTAGGTAGATAGATGTATACATAGATACACACAAAGATACACATATAAATACATAGATGGATACACACCTACATACATAGGGAGGTAAATGGACAGATACATGCATACATATATACATGTTGTTCAGTCATTTCAGTCATGTCTGACTCTTCATGACACCGTTTGGGATTTTCTTGGCAAAGACGCTGCAGCGGTTTTCCATTTCCTTCTCTAGCTCATTTTACAGATGAGGAAGCTGAGGCAAACAAGGTTAAGTGACTTGCCCAGAGTCACACAATTAATAAGTGTCTGAGGCCAGATTTGAACTATGAAAGATAAGCCTTCCCTAGTTCAGACCCAGCACTCTATCCATTGTGCCACCTAGCTGCCCATACAAACACATGTACATACATACATACATACGTACATACATACATACATACATACATTGGTAGGTAGGTAGATAGATGGCTAGAGAGATACATGAATATACAGATACATAGGTAGGTAGGTAGATAGATAGATACATACATATGTATGTAAATAGAAGAATAGGTACGTAGATAGGCAGACAGAGCATCTATTAAGTCTTCACTATGTGCCAGGCACTGTGCTGACTGCCAAGAATACAAAGAAAAGATGCTAGACAGTTTCTATGCTCAAGGAGCTTACATTCTCATAAGGGAAGACAGCAGATAAGGGAGATCTGGAAGGACAGGGGCAGGGAGTACACACCCAGTGTCATGGCCAGAGAAGTCCAGGAAATGCTGTGGAGGTCTGGAACTGAGCAAGACAAGGCCAAACCTGGCACTTCTTTAAGTGAGAGTGCCCAGAACTGAACCCAATACTTGATGAGGTCTGCTGAGGGCATGGTACAGTGGGATTATCACCTCCCTATCCTTGGAAATGATGCCCCTTTTAATGCTGCTAAGATTGCATTAGGGGTTTTGTTTTTCTTTGTTTTTTTTTTCTTTTTTAATTGTTTTTTCTTTGGTTTCTTTTGTTTTTCTTTGTCTGCTCTATCACACAGTTGTCCTATATGGAGCCAGCCAGTCCACTCAAACTCCCAAGTCTAAGGGTGGACAGTGCATTCTGGGACTGGAAGGTTGTAGAGGTGATGGTTCCAGTGGAGTCTAGCAAGATAAGACATGACTGGAGATGAGTGTTGCGAAGGCCTCAAACTGAACCAGATAAGGGCAAAGCTGTCCTGCACCCAGGGTGATACCAGGGGCTGAGGGATCCAGTGCATGAATTTACAGGCCAGCAAGGGGTCCTGGCCTTCCCTCTTCTGTCTTAAGCAGAACAACTAGAAAATAGTTTTCTTCCCTGTCTTTTGGGAGATGGCGAGAAGGCATGACATTCTAGTTTCTCTTTGTAACAGAGAATTCAGGCAGTGTAAAGGCCTCCAGGAGAGAGCATGGGGGCTTTTGCTCTTCACTTAGAGAAGCTATTCACCATTTTCCGGGAAAGGAAGAGAACAGCTACCCAGAACTAGTTGAAGTGATACCTAAAGAAACTCTTATAGATGTGTCTCTGGTGGGAGGGGTGCCATCCAGGCAGCCAATGACAATAGTGTAGGGGTTGGCAGGGCCAAGTGGCCCCTAGTGTCCTTGATAGGCAACAGGGTAGGCAAGAAAATGAGCTTACGAATCAAAGACAAAACTCAAAAGGGATCAATGTGAAGTCTTTTGCTTGGGCATAAAAAAATCAATTTCAAAACTATATCCAAAAATAAAATAAAAATAAAAAAATGCGGGCAGCTAGGTGGTACGGTGAGTAGAGCACCGGCCCTGGAGTCAGAAGGACCTGAGATCAAATCCGGCTTCAGACACTTGACACAAGTACTAGCTGTGTGACCTTGGGCAGTCGCTTAACCCCAATTGCCTTGCCTTCCCCCCTCCAAAAATAAAATAAAAATAAACAAAGGTATAGCAATCATGATTAGACAGCAGCTGTTTTGAAAAAGATCCCAGGGGTTCTAGTAGACTTCAAGTGTGATATTAGGCACCAGTGTGGGACAGTAGCCCAAAGTCGAAAGCAATCTTGGCTTCACTGAAAGGGCTATTACTTCCAGGAATGGGAAGGCTATAATCCCACCACACCCTTCCTTCAGCAGGTGCCACTCATCCAGAGAATTGTGTTCAGTTCCGAGCCCCACAGTTTAAGGACATTGATAAGCTGGAGTATCCAGCAAAGGGTATGGTAGAGAACCTAGAGTCCCTGTGGAAGAAACCAAGCATGTTTAGAGAAAACACGACATCTGCCTTCAAGGATGTGAAGAGTTCTCAGGTAGAAGAGAAAGTCCATTCATTGAGTCTGACCCAAGAAGGCAGAATTAGGAGTGATGGGTGGAAGTTATAGAGAAGCCAATTTAATCTTGACGTCAGGAAGACATTTTTTTAACAATTTTGTTGTTATGTCATTTTTCAGTCATGTGCAACTCTTCATAACCTCATTTGGGGTTTTCTTGGCAGAGATACCAGAGTGGTTTGCCATTTCTTTCTCCAGTTCGTTTTACAGATAAGAAAATCGAGGCAAACAGAGTTAAGTGACTTGTCCAAGGTCACATAGTAAGTGTCTGAGGCCAGATTTGAACTCACAAAGGTGAGTCTTCTTGACTCCAGGCCCAGCATTCTATCCACTGCACCACCTAGTTGTCCCTTTTAACAATTAAAGCTGCTCAAAAGTGGGGGCATTATAAAAAGGTTTGAGAGTTCAGGGTCTGGCAGCAGATGTGGCCTGAGTCCATGGACTCTCTGACCAGTGGCCTGGTCTCCTAGGAACCACAATAACTTTCATCTGGCCTCTGAAGCATCATCAAATACATGGCACAAACTCCAGAAATTCTGGCAACTCTGGAGTCTGGATGAGGGTAGGATCAAGTCTGCAAGAAAGGTTTTCTGGAGGAGATAAGGTGAACAGTGCTCTGAAGGAGGAATGAGATTTGAAGATGCAAAGAGGAAGGAAGAGAGAATAACATGGCCCTGAAGTGAGAATGAGCCTGATGGGAGTGGACTAGCCCTTCAAACATCAAGTCCCAATTCAAGAGATGGGGGTGGGGTGATATAGCCCAGTAGATAGAGCAATGGACTTTGAAAATCAGGAATATCCAGGTTCAAATCCTGCCTCATATTTGCTAGCTGGTTGCTCCTTATCAGGTAAGTCACTTCTGTCTGCCTCAGTTTGCTCATCTGTAAAGTGGGGATAATAAGGGTACCTCCCAGAGTTCTTTCAAGGATCATGAGATAATATTTGTAAAGTGCTTTGCAAACTTTAAATCACTATGTAAATGTTAGCTATTATTCATTCTTTCTTTTATCAACTTATTTGTTCATTTATTTCTCTCAATATGATATGTAGGGTGACATAAAACCCGGTAACCCAGGTTCAAACTTTACCTAAAGCCGTATGGCCTTGGGCAACTCCCATAAGCTCTCTGTCACAACTTCCGTATCCTTAAATTAAGCGGGATAGACTATATGAGCTCAGGGTACCTTCCAGGTCTGGTTTTATGACAGTATATAGTACCGCATCTCAGCCTATTGGAAATCCCCAAAAATATGGGTCAGAAAACACTAGGGATTTATTTGCAATGATGCACTTAGATTAAACCAAAATCTCAACATCCCTTGAGATCTGAGCCTAGGTTCAGCTTTCCCACTTATAAAATGGGCTGACTCCAACTTGCTTCTAATCTAAATGTGGCTGAGTTGAACCAAAAGTGATTTGAGGAGGAAGACCGAGCCCCTCGTGGCAGGATCCTGTTGTGGAAGCGAGAGGTGCGATTAGTATAAAGAGCCATGGAGGCTGAGCAGTCCAGGATGAATCTGTCTTCCAGGCCATTTCATTTCCATGAATTATAGCTTCAGATTCCCGAGGGCGGCACATCTGTTAACCTGGAGGTCTTTTAACCCAAAGTACATCGAAAGGTGCCAAAATTCTATTGTCCAGACAAAGTATAACCCCGTGAATCTGTCAAGAGCATCATGCTCTTTCCATAAATAGATTTAAGAATGAAGAGGCTGACAAAGGGCCTGGATCAGAAGGCTTGCCAACATGCACAACAAATGGTGGTAAGCCTCCCTTTGTGCAATAGCCATGCTCCTGAAAGTTGCCTGTTAAAAAAAAATAATAAAATGCTATTTTCTCCTAATCCTAAATGGCTCTGATTCAATACAGATAATTAAGCTCCGCCTGTGAGTGGGCCCAGCCCACAGTTGGTTGCCAGAGGTGGGGAAGATGCAAGAGAGAGAAGGAAATATGAATATCTTGGCCTTTGAGAAGCTGAGACTCTAGTTAGGACAGTGCGGCACTGTGGAAATAGCCCTAGATTGGGAGTCAGGGGACTTGTATTCAACTTCCAGCTTTGCTTCTTATTCCCTGTGTGGCCCTGGGCTAGTTACTGGCCCACTCTGGTTTTTAGTTTCCTCAGTTAGAAAATTTAAGGTGGAGGGGGAAAGACTGAATTTGAGGAAGGACTCAGCCCTGTTTGTGTCATGCACCCCCTTGGCAGTCTGGTGAAGTGCATGGACCCCTTTTCAGAACAAATGCATAAAATTAGATACACAGGATTATGAAGAAAACCAATTCTATTGAAATAGCTATCAATTTAAAAAAAAGTTTGTGAACACTTAAGGATTCTTGGATGAGATGATCTCAAAGGCCCTTTCTATTTCTCATTCTATAATCCTATGATTGAGCCTCTAGTCAATAGGTGATACAATGCACAGAGTACTAAGCCTAGTGTCAGGAAGACTCATCTTCATGGGTTCAAATCCAGCTTCCTAGCTGTGTAACCCTGGGCAAGTCACGTAATCCTGTTTGCCTCAGTTTCTTTATCTGTAAAATGAACTGGAGAAGGAAGTGATGAACCGCTCTAGTATTTTTGCCAAGAAAATACCAAAGGGGGTCATGAAGAGTCAGACACAACTAAAAAGACTAAACAACAATTGTGTGCCAGGCACTGTGTTAAGCATTAGGGATACAAAAGCAAAACACAGTCCCTACTCTCAAGAAACTCACAGGTCTAATGGGGAAAACCACGTGTTAGCTGGAAGTTCCTAAGAGTTTACCTAGAAGTTTTTCTGGTCCTCCAATACTTTCTTCCCAGTGCCACCCTCAAAGTTATTCAAAAGATACAAACAAAAATTTAGACGCCTATTTAATTAATTATTTAAATTAATAGTTAATAATTAAAATAATAACAAATTATAATATATAGCATAATATAATAATAATTAAATTGATAATATTTAAGTTAATAAACTCCTATTTAAAGAACCTTGCTTGCAAGAAAGGAGGGATAAGGGGGTGCGTAGTTTTGTGCACTAATATTCCTTCCTGTTTAATTTATTATTTTCATAGGATTTAAAGAAGCAGGTAGGGCTGAAACTAGCTTATATGAGTTCCTCAGAGCCACTTGTTAAATTTTTTCAGTGTGACCAGTCATGCCCTGGAAATCCACAAAGGCTACAAAATCAGGGCTTGGTTTATTATTTTGTTGATTGCCTACACTTAAGAAAGTAGGGGAGAAAATATTAATCATGAAGATTAAACTTAAAAGTATGCAGAGGTTCCAGAGAGCCAGTCACTGTTGTTGTTCATCCTTAGTTTTAGAAGAGGACCAGTGGCGTCAAGGACTGATGTCTTGATTTTTTGTGAATCGAAATCGGTCAGAGCTGCATCAAGTTGTCAGCCTCACTCTCTCTTCCAGAGACCTCCAGTGGCAAGACAAAAGTCAAGATAACTGGCAATGGCCCGGAATGCAGTCGACAAACGTGGCATCTTCAACATCTGATCAAGCTCTAAGCGTTCCCCAGCCTAGTTTAGTCCATCTGCTGAGTAGGTTTTGCCAGGACGTGGCCACTGCATAGGCTATGTAAAGCTTCTTGGACCACAGGTTAGAGCTGGGTGACAGGTGGATGCCAAATGGGGATGAGCTGCCCTGAAAAGGGTTCAGCAAGCCCTCAACTAGTCCACCCTGAATACCCCATACATACATTCCATTTACCAGGACACTATTGGGAAGAGAGACTCAAAAGGTCTTTTAATCTACCCTCTCTCCCCCCATGCCACAGGTGGAAAACCTGAAGTCCAGAGAGGAGCAGAAATTTGTCCGAGGTCATGTGGCTAATAAATAAGAGTCGGGATTTGAATCCAGGTTCTTTGACTCCAAATCCAGTGCCCTTTCCACCCTTCCCACTGTCCTATCTCCCTAACTAGGGACTATTAGCTCTATTAGCTCAAGGGCAAGGGCCAGGTGTCTTCTTGTTTCTCCCAATCATCTCTTTCCTAATAACTTACACCATGGTTTATCTCTTTGTGTAGTTTGCGATAGGTTCTGTTAAAAGGGAACCTGCCCCTGATAGGACTGGTTTTCCCTTTGGGTTTCCTTTGAAGGAGAACAACAACATTGGGAAACACAGATCATTTTCCTAGTTGGGGAAGACACTTTAGAGGTCATCTAGCTTGACCTCTTCATTTCACAGATGAAGAACCTAAGACCCAGAGGTCAAAAGTCACACACGTAGTAAAGGACAAAGCTGAGACTCCACCGTCAGTTCCATGACTCATATTCAAGCTTCCTTCCACAGTGTCAGGCTGCCTCCAGTGTTCTAGACCTCTAAATCTAGTGTTTCTCTTTGTTTCTTCTGTGGGTGCTAAAGGTTTGTCCCTCTTAGTAATACCCAGTAGATGGTGACCTTTGACATGCCTTGAGGCACACCAAGAAGGATCTCACTTAAAAAAAATTCTTCATCAATACCTGATATTTTACCATTAGGAGATCATGCCTGTGGATCAAGAATTACCTTCTCCACATGATATTTTAAAATGCAAACATTCTTAAAACAAATTACAAGGTCAATAACACTATATAAGAAATAAGCTTATCTGATCCCTGTTGTTCCCTGGAAGAATCCCTGGAAATGCTGGGTGCCTGAGGGTTGGTAAGTAAGGTCCGAAATTAGCCCCAGAAATCTGGGATATTTATTGGGTTGGCATGTGTCTTTCATAGGCACCTAGGTGGCACAGTAGATAGAGCACAGGTCTTTCAATTAGAAGTTTGTTCAGCTGTTTGGGATTTTCTTGGCAGAGATACTGGGGTGGTTTTGCCATTTCCTTCTCCAGCTCATTTTACAGATAAGGAAACTGAGGCAAACAGGGGGAAGCGACCTGCCCAGGATCCACACAGCTAGTGAGTGTCTGAGGCTGGATTTGAACTCAGGAAGATGAGTGTTGTGACTCCAGGCCTATCCACTGTACCACCTAGCTGCCCACTGGAATTAGAAGATCCAAGTTCAAATGTGACCTCAGACACTTACCAGCTGTGTGGTCCTGAGCAAGCCATTTGCTCTTTGTCTGCCTCAGTTTCCTCAATAGTACCAGTTACTTCCTAGGGCTATTGTGAAAATCAAATGAAATAATATTTGTAAAGTATTTAGAATAGTGCCTAGCACACAGTAGGCACTTTATAAATATTTGTTTCCTTCCTTCCTTGTCAATATCTCTTCCAAAATATGGTGCTCATAACTGGACTCAGTACACTATGCTTTCATTGTCATTGATTAAAAAAATTGAATAAAACAAAGCCAAGACACTTGGCACTCTACTAGAGATCTCTCTCCAAACTGACATTGCTCCATTAATCAGTATTCTTTGGTTCCAGTCAGTTAACCAGTTCCAAATCCACTTAACTGGACCATCATCAAATGTACACCTCTCTTGTCCATAAGGATATCATAAGACACATATCTGTCAAATGCTGTGCTGAAGCTGATGTAGGTTTGTCTGAGCCTTTTCCCCCACTCACCAGTATAGTTGTTGAATAAATGAATGAATGAATCACACAGAAAGATAGCTAATCATAGCAGACTTTAGATGCCAAGTGCCAAAGATTAATACAGACCATAGGTTATTCTGTTTTGTAGTGGTTGGGGAAGACTTCCCGGAGAAGGTGGGATCTGATCTAAGCCTTGCAAGATGGGGAAGATTTAGATAGAAAAAGAGAAAGAGAGAGAGAGGAGAAAGGAGGGAGAGAGAGGGAGAGAGAGAGAAATGGAGACAGAGACAGAGAGAGAAACAGAGAGAGAGAGAGAGAGACAGAGAGGATAGATAGGTAGGTGCATAGTGGTAAATTAGACAGAGATAGGTAGATAGGTAGATAAGATACATACATACATACATACATACATACATACATACATACAGATAGATATACATAGGTAGAAAAAGATAAATAGAGAGAAAGATAGCAATTTGCCATGTACTAAACTAGGGATACAAATACAGATGAGTCCTGCTTTCAGGGGGCTTCCATTCTATTAGGTAGGGGAGCTGGAAAGGGGAAGGAAGGTCCCTGCTTAGGGTAAGTGAGCTGAACTGAGAGTAAAGTGAGCATGGCTAAGACCCCTCATGAAATGACAATCTGGGCCAGGAACTCACCAATTGGGAGAGCAGGCCATATGGGGAGACATCCTGAGAGGGGCTGAAGAAAAGAAGGCAGTAGAGAGAAGAAGGGAGAAGGGAACCATATGTGCAAAGATAGAAGAAATACAGAGCAGGCTGGGAGGACTTCAAGAGCCTATTCAAACAGAAGGAAAAAAAGGAGCAGTGTAAGATTGGAAATGTGAGTCGGAGCCAGATCGTGGATGACCCTGAAAATGCAAGACTAAGCAATTTGGAATTTCACCTGTAATTAATGGGGAACCACTCAACGTTTCTGAGCAAAAGAGTGACTTTTACTAGATTTGAGGGGACAGAGAACGGAAGGTACAAAGTCTTCTCAGGGACACGTATCCTAGGGAAAACTGAAAGTCTCACCGGCAGAGGGTCAGCCAAACCTCACTTCTCTTTACTCTGAGTTATCAGATTTGCAACATTCAAGAATTGCTGTGTAGGGGAAATGGGGGCAAGACAGAAGCCTGGGTATTATCAGTTCTGGGGAAGTTCCCAGTGTTGGATGTAACACCTGGATCAGCTTTTTTTGTTGTTGTTCACGGCCTGGAAGTATGGAAGATATGACATTATCTCCAAATGATGCTGAGAGATTCTGAGAAATACATTGGAATATAGCAACCTCACTAGCACCAGGGACAGGAGAGGGCTGGAAAGAGCCCTGTGAGAGGGGATAGGACATGACAGCTGAGCTTCACTTTTGGGGAGGGGAGAAGGAGAAGGACATTGTAGGGGTTGGGGCAGAGATGATAGGATGAAGCAGGGGCAGAAGGGAAGGAAAAAGAAGTTTTTAATGAGGTGACTGTGTCACACAGCTAGCAAGGGAAGGACCTGGGATTCAAAAACACAGGTCTTTTGACTCCACATCTAATATTTAGGAAAATGGAATCTACTGAGCATCCAAATGAACTCGGAGTCAGAAGACTGAGCTTCTTGGACCAGTTTAGGCAGATCACTTTTTAACCTCTCTGAGAATCTGTTTCTTCCTTTGTAAAATGGGCATGATATCATATTGGTCAAATATCAATCACACCCTGAGAATAAGATTTTTAAGAGAAAAAATATAAAGGCATACTCTGAAAAGTAAGCACAAAATCACCATATTAAAATACATATTTAGCATAAAAAGGGTTTGGGGAATTTCCCCCCCCCAATTTATTAATTTGTTTGTTTTCAGTTTTCAACATTCACTTCCATAAGTTTTAAATTTTCTCCCCCTTCCTCCCTGCTCCCTCCGCAAGACAGCATGCAATCTAATATAGGCTCTACATATCCATTCCCATTAAACATATTTTCACATTAGTTATGTTGCACAGAAGAACTATAGCAAATGGAGCTACCATGAGAAACAAAACAAAACAAGAGAAAATAGTCTGCTTCTCTCTGCATGCCAACTCCATATTTTTTTCCTCTGGATTCAGATGGCATTTTCCACCATTAGTCCTTTGGAAAAGTTTTAGGTCCTTGCATCACTGAAAGGGCTAAGTCTATTGAAATCAGTCCTTGTACACTGTGGCTATTACTGGGTACAATGTTCTCCTAGTTCTGCTCACCTCACTCAGCAATAGTTCACGTAAGTCTTTCCAGGTTTTTCTGAAGTCTGCCTTCCATCATTTCTTATAGCACAATAGTATTCCATTACATTCATATACCACAGCTTGTTCAGCCATTCCCCAACTGATGGGCATCCCCTCAATTTCCAGTTCTTGGCCACCACAAAAAGAGCTGCTATGAATATTTTTGTACATGGGAGTCCTTTTCTCATTTTTATGATCTCTTTGGGATATAGCCCTAGAAGCTGTATTGCTGGTCAAATTGTATGCACATTTTCTCT
>CM053622.1:422569092-422579293 GCA_028646595.1 Phalanger gymnotis | reverse complement strand
TTTGGCTAATTCTGCCTTTTAAGGCATTCTTCTCCTCATTGGCTTTTTGGAACTCTTTTGCCATTTGGGTCAGTCTATTTTTAAGGTGTTATTTTCTTCAGTATTTTGGGGGGGTCTCCTTTAGCAAGTTGTTGACTCATTTTTTCATGATTTTCTTGCATCACTCTCATTTCTCTTCCTAATTTTTCCTCTACTTCTCTTACTTGATTCTCCAAATCCTTTTGGAGCTGTTCCATGGCCTGAGACCAATTCATATTTTTCTTGGAGGCTTTTGATGTAGGAGCTTTGACTTCGTTGACTTCTTCTGGCCGTATATTTTGATATTCTTTGTCGCCACAGAAAGACTCTATAGTCTGAGTCTCTTTATGCTGCCTGCTCATTTTCCCAGCCAGTTACTTGATTTTGTCAGGATATGACTGCTTTCAGAGTGGAGAGTGCTTTGTCCCAAGCCTCAAAGGTTTTGCGCTGCTGTTTTCAGAACTACTTCTATTCTGAAGTGGTATGATACTCCTCTCCTGGTCTGTGCTCTGTTCTGTGAATGCAAGTACTTCTTTCTGCCATACCAGGAGGACTCCCTCTCCACAGCTACCACAAGCTCTGCCACACCAGTGCTCTTCCTCCCCCAAGGACCGCCCACCAAGATTGTGACCCAGACCCAAGCAGGGCAAAGCAAGAGAACCCTGCACTCCCACTCTGATCAGCCACTTGATTCCCCTCACTGTCTGTGGGCCTGGAGCTGCTGCTGCTGCAGCCACCTCCACTGCCCCAGAGCTGGGGCTGTACCATGCACTTCTCTCACCTGGGTTCAACAGTTTTCTCACTGACCCGCTAAGTTGTCTTCAGTGTTTGTGGGTTGAGAAGTCTGGACACTGACACAGCTGCCAGTGATTCAGGGCTGGGAGGCCTGCTCCACCTGTTCTTCTCAAGCCTCATCTGTCTTGGCTCAGCCCATGCTGGGCTGCACTCTGCTCCCAGCCCAGTGCAATAGACCCTTCCCAGCAACTATCCAGGCTGTCTTGGGCTAGAGACTTGTTTCATCAGTCATTTCATGGGTGCCGTAGCTCTAGAATTTGTTTAGAGTCATTTTTACAGGTGTTTGGAGGGATTTGGGGGAGAGTTCAAGCAAGTCCCTGTTTGCAAGTCACCATCGTGGCTCCACCCCAGCATGCACATTTTTATAGCCCTTTGGGCATAGTACCAAATTGCTCTCCAGAATGGTTGGATCAGCTCACAGTTCCACCAAGAATAAATTAGTTCCAATTTTCCCACATCTTCTCCAACATTTATCATTTTCCTGTTTTGTCATGTTAGCCAATCTGAGAGGTATGATGTGGTACCTCAGAGTTGTTTTGATTTGCATCTCTCTAATCGGTTGAGGAATTTTTTTAAGTATTTCTTTTGATTTCATCTTTTTCAGTCTTATCATACATATTCTTCTCCATGTACTCAATGTTCCAGTCAAATTGGCCTTCTTGGGGTTCTTCACACATGACATCCCAACCATACTATCTTGTGCCTTCGAGGTGACCCCCCCCCCATGCCTGGACAGCACTCCCTCCCCTCTACTTCTTAGAATTGCTAGCTTCCTTTAAATGTCACCTTCCACATGAGGTCTTTCCTGATTCTTCCCCCCACTTGATAGTAGCTTCCTACTGAAATTAATTTGTATTGATCTTTACATGCTTTGTATATATTTATGTGTGCGTGTGTTGTCTCCCTTGATAGAAAGCTCCTTGAGGACAAGGATTGTTTCATTTTCTTTTTTTAATTTGTAATCCCAGCACTTAATACAATGCCTGTCCTATAGTAAGCACTTAATAAATGTTTATAGATTAATTGAATTCATATTAGAATGTCATTTGAATATTGAAGTCAGATTAGAAAGTCATTTTATCCTAATTATGTCTTCATTTTCAATAGATTTATTGCTAATCTCCTACTGAGAGAACATTCATCAATCAATCAATAAACATGTATTAAGTGCCTACTATGTACTAGGCACTGTGTTAAGCATTGAGGATACAATAAAGAGGCAAAAGACAGTCCCCGTCCTCAAGAAGCTTACAGTCTAACAGGGAAGACAATAAGCAAGCAAATACACATAAAGCAAGATCTATGCAGGATAAACAGAAAGCAGCTAACAAGGAGAAGGTACTGGAATTAAGTGAGTTTGGGGAAGGTTTCCTGTAAAAGGTAGGAATTTGTCGTTGTCTTTGTTGTCCTTCATTCTCCAAGAGGACCAGTGGCAGGACAAGGGTGATGTCTTGACTTGCCTATGAATTAGATTTGAAAGGGGCAGAACTGCACAAAGTCATCAGCCTTCCTCTCTCCTTCATAGTCATCAGAGTTTAGCTGACACTTAAAGGGAGTCAAGGAGGTCAGTAGTTAGAATGGAGAAAGTATTCCATAAATTCCAGGCATGCGATACAGCCAGAGAGAACGCTAAGAGCCAAAAGAAGGAAGCGTTTTCTTTGTAAAACAGCCAGGAGCCTGGTGTCACTGGCTCAAAGAGTATATTTTGAGATGTAAGAAGACTGACAAGGTGGGGGCCTAGGTTATGAACAGCTTTGAATGCCACAGAGAGCATTTTCTATTGATCCCGGAGGCAATAGGGAAACACTGGACTTTACCAAGTTGGGGAGTGCGTAATCAGACTTGCAGTTTAGGAAAGCCATGTTAGTGCCTGAATGGAGTATAGATTGGAGTGGGGAGAGACTTGAGGCAGGTAGACCCACTAACAGGGTATTGCAATAATCCAGGAGTGACAGGATGAGGGCCTGCACTGGAGCAGTGGCAGTGTCAGAGGACAGAAGGGGGTGTTTGGGGGAAATGTTGCCAAGGTGAAATCAATAGCATGGATATGGGGGCTGAGAGATAGTGAGGAGTCCAGAATGACGCCTTGGTTGTGAACCTGGGAATTATGAGTATTGCCTTCTATAGTAATAGGGAAGGTATGGTGGGGAGGGATTTTAGGGGGGAAGATAATGAATTTATTTTTGGAGATGTTTAGCTTAAGATGTCTATTGGATATCCGGTTCAAGATGTCTGAAAGATGGTTGGAGATGTGAGATTGGAGGTCAGTAGAGAGATAGGGGCAAGATAGGTAGATTTAGGAATCATAGCATAGAAAGAGCATGGATGCTGATGAGATCTAAAGTCATGTAGAAGGAGAAGAGAGGAGGACCCTGGACAGATTTCTATAGATGTTAGAAACTTGGGGTTTGTAGATGACAGATTGATAGAGGAAGTACAGCTTATATGTGGACCAATGATGTAAAACTTATTTATAATTTCAACCCCATTGGGTTGTTGTGATATTTAAATTAGCTGACAGTCATGACATTCAGAGGCAGAAGAGACTTTAGAGATTGTGGACTCTAACTCCGTTATTTGACAGATAAGGAAAATGATGCCCCAAGAGGGCAAATGACTTATCTAAGATCACATATATCTCAAGGAGCTGATTCAGAATTGACCCTGATCTTCTGACTCCAAACTCCTTATATTTTTCATTATACCACAATGATAGATGAGAAAATACATTGGCAATTCTTATTGTCATTATTACATTCAGGGAATATTTTATCTTGAAGTACAATGTCCCATCTATGGCTAGGCACTGTCACTAGAATGGCCTTTGGGTAATGAGGGATTCAAATGACAAGTCATAGGACGAGACAGAAAAAGGAGATGAATAATAATAGCTGCTCCCCCTTGGCATTGGGGAGCAAAGATTACCAAGCACTTGACATAATATTCTTTCATTTGACCCTCACAGTTTCTCTTGCTGTTGTTCAGTCATTTCAGTCATGTCCGACTCTTCCTGACCCCATTTGGGGTTTTCTTGGCAAAGACACTGGAATAGTTTGCCATTTTCTTCTCCAGCTCATTTTACAGATGAGGAACTGAAGCAAACAGGGTTAAGTGACTTGCCCAAGGTCACACAACTAGTAAGCGTCTGAGGCCACATTTGAACTCACAAAATCGAGTCTCCCCGGCTCCAGGTCTGTGCACTATGGTACCACCTAGCTTCCCAGGCCATAGCTTCCCTATGAAGTAGGTAACCGAAATATGACTTTCTTCATTTTACAAATAAAGAAACTGAAGATCAGAAGAGTTAAGTAAGTTGCTGAAGGTCACACAGTTAGTTGCTAAGTGGTGATCCTGGGACCCAACCCTAGGTCTTCTGGCTCCAATGCTACGTTGCCTCCTTATGGTAGTTGACATTTATGTACATGTAATGTTAATTGAGTTGGGACTTTTTTACTGTCTTAGAATGCTAAATTAACCAAGTGTATTTGATTGAGTCAAAGCCCCAGGCTGGTTAGCAAACTAGTTGGCTAGTTTGAGAGAGGTGTGAAGCCCCCAGGGTCCTAAGGGGAGTTGCTAAGACCAGAGCCAATAGTAGGTGCCTGAATTCTGGTTGCTCAGATAACATTTGATGATGTCTAAAAACTGTATAAAAAGAGAGAACAGAGTTGTTTGCTTGGGGCTCTGAGCCCCTGGAGGAGTGGCACATGACTCTGGCCAGTCGTTGTTATGAGCTCCCCAGCTTGTCAACCCAGGTGTTGATGGTTTCTTGGTAACTATGAATTGTGATCTGATCTGTTGATATTGTGTATGTTTGTAACCTGTTTGTATTTGCTCTGAAGTTCAGGTTGCTGGCTTTTCCTCCTGAACTAAGTGAATGACATTTGTATGTTGGATTAAAATAAGACTGTTAACCCCTTAACATTACTTTCCTTAGTAAAGCAGATCAAAGAACCTGTGCTGGCAGCGTTCTTGTTGTTGGGCTTGGGTTGGTCTTTCACCCCTACAGCAGCTGCTAGCTGACTTGTTGCAACAGTATACTATTATGGCTTACAAAAATGCATGACAGTATTTAATCCCCATATTAACCTTTCATGGCATGGTGATAATAATAGCCTTTACATGGTGCTTTAAGATTTGCAAAGCACTTTATTATATCATGTCATATGATCCTCACAACAACTCTGAGAGGTAAGTACTATTATGATCCCCATTTTACTGTTGAAGAAACTGAGGCAGGCAAAGGTTACAGGCCTTGACACAGGTCACACTGCTAGGGAGTGTCTAAGGTCTTTCTGTCTCCAAGTCCATAACACCTAGCTGCCCAGATGATGAGGATGGTCACCACGAAACAGGCCCGAGGGACAAACTATATGTTCAGTGACCAGGTCAGAGGATCACAGATTTAGAGCTGGGGGGTGGGGGGAACCTGAGAGGTCATCTAACTTCATCATCTGTTAAAAAAAAAAGAGAGAGAGAGAGGGATACAATGAAGTACAACGTCCCATTGGTGGCTGAGCAGCATCGGCCGCATTTCACAGAAGATCAAACTGAGACCCGGGAGTCACACAGGTAGTAAGCATCAGAGGCAAGGTTTTAGCCATGGTCCTCTGACCCCAAATCCAGGGCCAGCCCTTTCTGTGGCAACACATCAGCCTCTGGCATGCCCCAGGGTTTGAGTGACACCTACGTCAGGACACAGGAAGGAAACTGGGGGAACCCCAGACAGCATCCAAAGAAATAGGACGACCTGCCTTCAAAGGCCTTCCACCACAATAGGAAGCTGTCTCCATTGGAAGGGAAGAGGAAAACATAAGGCATTAACTCTATCGACTCTACTAAACCCTTTGTCCAGATTCATTTCTCAGACACCCGGCACCAGGCTAGGCGTCAGGAGACTTGAGCTCTAATCTCAGGCTTGCTACTAACTCCTTGTGTGAACTTTGAAAACTCGCTTCCCTCTCTGCAAACCTCACAACAGAGATTCCCAGCTCATATGCAATTCTCTCTTTCTGGTCTGCGTTGTCCAGGCTCTTTTTATTTGGCACTTGTTCAGTTATGAATATAAAGAAAATGAAATTTTAAAAGACACTTCCCCACTACGGGTCTCAGTTTCCTTCTCTGTAAAAGGAGGGAGTGAGACCAGTTGAGGTGTTCTTAGTCTTGTTTGAGTCACGGGCCCCTCTGGTGAAGGCTGTGGTTGGGCCTCTTCTCAGAGGAATGTATTAAAATGCATCAAATAAAATATATAGGATTTAAAAAGGAAGCCAATTATGTCGATGTAATTATAAAAAATTGTTTAATCCAAGTTCACGGACCCCAAGTTAAGAATCCCTGGATTCTGAGATAATTTCTAAGGTCTCTTCCAGCTGTAGTGATGCTCCATAAACTGTATAAATTAAGGGACGATGATGATGACAGTGACTCCAACTTAACGATGTCATTGGGAGGTAGTCAGCAAGGCCAGAGAATCGAAACTTTTTACCTCAAATTTCAAAGGCAAGACGTTTGCCTCAGAGCTCCTGAAGTCATACTATGTGCTCATGTGCAGGGTCACCTGGGCCCCTGCTATCATTAGTTCATACAGAGTTCAAGCTATGTCTGTGATTCAGGGCAACTGGAAGGTTTGCAAGATGGCAGATTATGGGCTAGAAAGGATTTTAGAGGTTCAATGCCTTCATACCACAGATGAGAACACTGAGACCCAATTGAGGTTAGGGGATGTGCCTCAGATCATGAGAGTAGCAAGTAGTAGGGCCAACATCTGAACTAGATCCTCTGACTCCAAATCCTGTACCATGCTTTTACTTCTCTTTGTATCCCCATCACTTCGCCCTGTACTCTCTCACCTCCGTTGCTTTGCTTGGCTGTTCCCTAAACTTAGTCTGCTCTCTTGTTCCCTCTTTACCTGCCGAGAGACGGGTAGGTGGTGCCATGGATAGAACACTGGAATTGCAGCAGGAAGATCTGAGTTCAAATCCAGACTTAGACATTTATTAGCAATGCGATCCTGGGCAAGTCACTTAATGGCTGTCCGCCTCAGTTTCCTCTATTATATAATGGGGATAATGATAGCACTTACCCCCCAGGATTGCTGTGCAGATCAAGTGAGGTCATATTTGTAAATTGCTCAGTATACAGTAGATGCTTAATAAGTGTTGGTCTGTTCCTGCCCCCACCATCCCATGAAGTCCTGCCCATTAAAACTCAACTCAAATGCTACCTTTCCCCTGATCTCCCTCATTCAATCATGAAATGTGGACAGGATTTGTGGGAGCAGGATCAACCCTACAAACAGTGAAAATAGTCGGCCACCCACGTGGTATGAGGAAGTTCCGTTGTTCAGTCATTTTCCAGTCTTGTGAGGCGCTCTGTGACCCTCTTTGGGGTTTTCTTGGCAAAGAGATTGGAGCAGTTTGCCATTTCCTTCTCCAGCCCATTTTGCAGATGAGGAAACTGAGGCAAACAGGGTGAAGTGACTTCCCCAGGGTCACACAGCTGGTAAGTGTCTGCGTCTGGATTTGAAGTCAGGAAGATGATTCTTCCTGACTCCAGGCCCAGAGCTCTGGGCACTATGGCGGCCCTGGAACTTCTCAACCTAGCCCCCAAATTCTTTCCCAACTGCCCCAGGAGAGATCGTCCACAAAGCCTGAAAATCTCTGAAGTTTCTGAAGTCTCAGAGATGACCCTCACATTACAAATTCTAATGCAGCGAGGAAAGGCTAACATTCATGCTGGGGTTCCAGCGGCTAATGCCATATTCGCTCCAAAAAGCAGGGTTGGAATTTGGAAAGGGGAAAACGAGTCAGTAAGCAGGGCAACTGATGGTGGGGTAGGAAGGGAAGAAAAGGATACAAAAAGGCAAAGGAGGGGCCCCCTCTACCAATAACCCTTATCACCTGGGCTGGGTCTACAGGGAACCCCTCGAGGTAGCCAACAATAACTGCATCAGAGTCCTGCAGCTCCCCTGAGTGATCTTGGGTCTCCTTCAAGGTTGCTGACCTGAATAGAACTCACCGTTCCCAGCCCCGCCATGCCCCCACCCTGGACTATGTGGCAGGGGGGAGGAGAGGGGGCAGTGGTTCTGAGGTACCGGGGCTGCCAGAGACAGATGGCATTGGCATGGAGTACCAGGCCTCAGCTGAGCGCTACCCTGAGAGACCCAGGCAGAAGCCGCCGTTGCCGTGAGTCAGAGCCAAGCACAGTGGCATATGCTGTACTCATCCCTACACCTGTCGGAGGCTAGGGAGGAGGAGTCTTCCGTGGCTGAGTCTGGAAGGAAAGGGTGAATGGGGGCAGGGTAGGGAGGAGGTCAGCCCCATCTGGAGCCAACGCGTAAGGAGAACACAACAGAGGGGGGAAAGATGAGATGGAGAGGGGGTGGGGGAGGGCATACCTGCTAGAATGAGGCCAGTGGGGGCAGGAGAGGGGAGAGCGAATGCGATAGTGATGAGAAGTCAGAGACGACAGTGAGAAGGAAGAAAGTGAGAGGGAAAAGCCCAGATGAGCAGAGGCCAGGAAAAAAGAATTAGGAACAAGGAGAAGGGAATTCTCTCATCTGCAAAACTGGAAGGTGGACTAGATGCTCCTACATCAGGGATGCGATTGAGGTAGGAGAAACAGAGCTAAATTAGGAGTCTAGAGACTTGGACCTCTATTCCCAGCTCTGTCACTAATGAACTCTGCAACCTCAGGCAAGTAATTTAACCTAGCAGAGTTTCAGCTTCCTTCTCTATAAAACAAGAGAGTTGGGCTGGATGATTTCTAAGGGTTTTTTTCTTTTTATGTTGTTTTTTTCTGCGCTAATGTTCTATGTTGAGGCAGCTAGGTGGCTCAGTGGAAAGAGTGCCAGGCCTGGAGTCAGGAAGACATGTTCGTGGGTTCAAATCTGGCCTCAGACACTTACTAGCTGTGCGACCCTGGGCAAGTCACTTCACCCTGTTTGCCTCAGTTTCCTCCTATGCCAAATGAGCTGGAGAAAGAAATGGCAAACCAGTCCAGTATCTCTGCCAAGAAAACCCCAAATGGGGTCACAAAGAGTCAGACATGACCAAAAATCAACAGAGTAAATGTCCTATGTTGGGACTTCAGTTCAAATCCCACAAGTAGACTCCTGTCCTTTGACTTCCAAATTCTGCATGCTTTCTTTTTCATAGCACCATGCATCCTTACTCAACACAGGATATTTGTTCTGTTCTTTTGACTTTGGAGGAATCATTTAACCTGTCTGGTCCTCAGTTCTTTGTAAAATGAGAAGACTAGACTAGACAACCCTTAAGGTGTTCCCGAGTCCAAATTTGTAATCCTATGCACCCATTTCTCTGAGTCTACAAAGACCAAATCAGGTCATTCTGGCTGCCCTGAGCAAAACCGTGGCATGGTCGAAGTGCGGCTTCCTCATCTTCCACTTACTCTTTGTATACCCTTGGATACCCAGGGAGGTCCTTTACTGCAGTACCAGACCCGCACACCCCTTTTGTTTCTTAAAGCACATATGTGACCGCGTCACTCTCCTGTTCAAGAAGCTGTCATGGCTCCCAGCAGCCCCCAGGATAAAATACAAACTACTTTGTTTGGTATTTAAAGCCCTTCACAATTTGTCTCCACACCACCTTTCCTGTATTACTTCACACAGTTGTCATTCAGTCATTCCAGCCGTGTCCAACTCTTCGTGACCCCATTTGGGGTTTTCTTGGCAAAGATACTGGACTGGTTTGCCATTTCCTTCTTCAGCTCATTTTATAGCTGAGGAAACTGAGGCAAACAGTTAAGCTAGGAAGTGTCCACAGTTGGATTTGAACTAAGGAAAATGAATCTCCTGATTCCAGGCCTGGCACTCTATCCACTGGACCACCTAGCTGTCCTAGAGCAGGAAGACCTGAGTTCAAATTTACTAGTTTGCTACTCTGGGCAAGTCACTTAACCACTATCTTCCTCAGTTTCATCTACTGTAATAAGAGCAAAATAACCATACCTACCTCTCAAGGTTGTTATAAAGATCAAATGGGATAATGCCTGGCACATAGTAGATATTATATAAATGCTTGTCTGTTCCTGCCCCCCACCATCCTATGAAGTCCTGCCCGTTAAAACTCAATTCAAATGCTACCTTTTTCATGAAGTTTTGACCCCCTTATACATTTATGAGCTCCCCACCAATACCTCCCATTGCATTTTATTTTATATCATTCTAGTATGCTGAGGTAATCTTGCATCTCGTAGGTATGTGCATTTGTGTCCTGTCGACCTCTAAATTGTAAGATCCTTGACCCTTAGATAAGGATCAAGCCTTATCTAAATTCAGTGTCCTCCAGAGCAGACCACCACTGGATTTTTCCCCTAATAAGTACTTAATAAATGTGTGTTGTGGACAACTAGGTGGTTAGTTCAA
>CM053622.1:422532826-422568992 GCA_028646595.1 Phalanger gymnotis | reverse complement strand
CAGAGCAGACCACCACTGGATTTTTCCCCTAATAAGTACTTAATAAATGTGTGTTGTGGACAACTAGGTGGTTAGTTCAATGGTGGATAATGTCGCGGGCTTGGAGTCAAGAAGGCCCAAGGTGAAATCTGGCCTCAGACACTTCCTAGCTGTGTGACCCTGGGTAAATCACTTAACCCTGTTTGCCTCAGTTTCCTCATCTGGAAAATGAACCGGAGAAGGAAATAACAAACCATCCAGTATGTCTGCCAGGAAAACGCCCCAAAAGGGGTTTACAAAGAGTTGGACATGACTGAACAACATAACAAAATGTATGTTGTCTTGCAGTCAATCAATCAAAAAACCCTAAGTGCCTATTATGTATCAAGCAACGGGCCATATAGAACTTTCTGGTTTACAAAATGTGTTCCTCACTGATAACCCGAGAAAATCAGGAGGGTGAGTATTACGATCTGACATTTACAAATGAGGAAATTTAGACTCAAGGAAGGTAAAGTTTCTGCAGAATCAATGTGGTCTAATGGGAAGAAGCCTGACTCTGGAGTCAGAGGCCCATGTTCAGATTGCACCCCCTGACACTTAGCTGTGTGATCTTGGTTCCCCAGCTAGTAAGTGTCAGAAGCTGAAATAAAAGCTAAGTTTCTTCACTCCAAGACCAATGGGCTTCCTAATAAACCACACCGCCTCTTTCAAAGTCAAGGTCCTCCTTTCAAGGTCATGGTGGGTGACCACTACTTCTGCCTATTTGTAGGGTCAAATTTAAGGCTGCTAGGTGGCAAAGTGGATAGAGTGTCTGGTCTATATTCAGGAAGACCCATCTTCCTGAGTTCAAATCTGGCCTCAAAAACTTCCTAGCTGTGTGACCCTGGACAAGTCACTTCACCTTATTTGCCTCAGTTTCCTCATCTGTAAAATGAGCTGGAGAGGGAAATGGCACAAACCATTCCAGGATCTTTGCCAAGGAAACCCCATATGTGGTCATGACAAGTTGGACACAACTGAACAACAACAAACAGTCAAGTTCAAGTTCAGATGTAAACAAAAAAAGGAAGGCTTTCAAACCGGTGGCAGCTACCTGAAAGATGAAACAGTATGTTCCAAGGGAATATGGCTCCCTCCGGGTGCCATAGTTTAATATTCACAAGACATTTAAGCCCACATTGGTCTTCTGAGCCCTTCGCATGCAGATATGGATTGCCCCCTTGGCCAGGGGACGAAGGTCTATCTGATTTAGCTCAGAATCTAACTGCGATAACTTGGCTGAATAAACTGTTCCCCCTCCCACTCAAACCCTTCCAGTGTGGTCCTGTGCCAACCCTTACAGGCTCAGAAATTATGTTTTCCAGAGTGACAGGGTAACACCTGCACCACATTTCAAACTACAGACCTCAGGGTAAAAATTATCCGTGTTGAATCAGGTGAACCTCAATGAATTCAGACGCTAGATGCACAGACCTCTAGAATCTTAAGACTAGAAGAGCCTAGAGAAAATGTTTGGGATAGGAGGGACACACAAATATCTATTTAGCAGAAAAGGATAAAAAATAAAAGTGATAAAGGACAATGATTATCTTGTTGTATCCTTTAGTCCTAAAGCTGCTAGGTGGAACAGTGGAGAAAGCACTGGGCCTGGAGTCAGGAAGACCTGAGTTCAAATCTGGCCTCAGTCACTTACTATTTGTGTGACCTGGGGCACATCATTTAACTGACTTAGTTTCTTCAGCTGTATAACGTGGATAATAATAGCCTCTCTCTCATAAAGTCATTTAATATTTGTAAACCACTTAGCACAGTGCCTGGCACATTTATTCAGTCTTTTTCACTTGTGTCTGACTCTCCCTGACCCCATTTGGGGTTTTCTTGTCAAAGATACTGGGGAGGTTTGCTATTTCCCTCTCCAGCTCATTTTACAGATGAGGAAACAGAGGCAAATAGGGTTAAGTGACTTGCCCGGAGTTATACAGCTAGGAAGTGCCCGAGGCCAAATTCGAGCTCAAGAAGAGGAGTCTTTCTGATTTCAGGCTTGGTACTCTAGCCACTGTCCCACCTTGTCTAGCACCTAGTAGGCGCTTAATAAATTCTTGTTCCCTTCCTCTTCCCCTCTTCCACAGTTAGGCTGAATTCACCATTTTTATGGTGATTCTAGAGTCTTGACCTCTGAGCTTTGATTGATCATATCTGCCTCTCTAATGGCTCACTTTCAAAAGGATTATCTCAGGTGGAAAATCTTCAGCCTAACAAAAGTCTCTCATCTTTAGAGACAGAACAGTGTGTCATGGACAAAGTCTTGGACTAGACATTTGACTTGGACCTAGACATTTACTAGCTTTGTGACCCTGAGCAAGTTGTTTAATGGGCCTCACTTTCCTTATCTATAAAATGAAAGGGTTGGACTAGATAGTCTCTAGTCCTTTCTAGCTCTAATGATGCTCAGTGATCCTAAGGCTGCCCCTTTACCCAATGACTTCAAAGAGTAATCACTCATCCCATCTCTACCACTATATCCATCAGTCTTGGATTCTTCCCATACCCCATAAATAATTCAGAGGCCTAGGCACCCATAGCACAGCTCTGCACCACCCAGTTCCAGTGCCAGGAATCTTGGGAAGAGGGCCCGATAATATTGCATGAGTCCAAAGTAATTAAAGTGCATCATTACATAGAAATTTGTAATTAAACACTTTAACGTAATCATGCCGCACAGCACGGCTCCTGATGAATTAATTAAAAGAACTCCAGAAATTAATGTTTGCATTGTCACCATTGTTGTGCTAGCCTCTGCAGACTCCCTGGCTACTCCCGAAGCATGTTGGGAAGTAATTATATGCCCCAGTGGAGGGGGGAAGTGGGAAGGCCTTAGTGTACCAACAGAACAAGAACCCAAGCTGAGAAGAGCTGATGTCTTTGTAAGGACCTGGCTGGGGATGTCCTGGCCAGGAGACTGTCAAGCCTGGGCCAGAATGAAATGACTATAATAATAATTACAACAACAACAAAAATAAAAACTTACATTTACATATCACCTAACAGTTACAAAGTACTTTACATAGATAATCTGCTTTGATCCACACAAAAGTTCTGTGAGGTAGGTGGTATAAGTAAGATCATCCCCATTTTGCAGATGGGGAAATTGAGACAGCGAGATTAAATGATTTGCCTAAAACCAGATTGTTGATAAGTAGGATAGCCAGGATTTGATCTTGGGTCTTCTGGTGCAAAGTCTAGGGATTTTTCCACTAAGCAGTTTGGGGTAATCTTTAAGAGGCAGGATGGCTAGACTGTGTTTCCAGGGACTCAGAGGTTGAAGAATCTATGGGAGAGGAAAGAGGAATTGGATGATATGAATAAAATGGAAAAGTAACTACATCACCGTACAGTTCATGGCAACCAAATTGGTGAAAACTAGGTAAAGTCTTAAATGTATCCTAGATATTAGGAGGTGAGATTTTGAAAAATTCAAGGATGACCCCAGAGCATGACACTCTAAAAATGGGAAGTCAGATTAAAAGGGATGGGAGGCCAGTAAAAATGAAGTTTTGTAAGCATAGTCATGTACTATTCCAATAAAGAAGAAAAGAGGATGTCATATAAAGAGATGGATGTGGCTGCACAGGGCACTCTCTGGCTCATATTTTCAAATGAATATGTAAAGGAAGATGAAAGACAATATAACTGAGGAGAAGTACAAAAGAATGATGCAGTCTTTAAGGATGTTGTCAAGACTAAATCTATGCACATATACATAGACACATACATAAATTCTTTTCAACCAGTGCCAGAGAGATTTTCTCCCAACTTGGTACCTACAGATTCATACTTTCTCAAGCAGTGTTGTGTGGTGAGAAGACAAGAGAGATTCAGATTCAAATCCTGCTTCCAACATTTACTAGCTTTGTGACCATGAGCAAGTCTTTCATTTCTCTGAGCCTCAGTTTCCTAATTTTGGCTCTAGTACTGATTAGCTACGTTCCCATGAGAAAGTCTCTTGGTGTACCTATCTATAAAATAGTAATCATAGAATCCATCGCACAGGGTATTTCTTCAATAACTACTATACTTCAGGCACTGTGTTAAATGCTAAGGATACAAAGAGAGACAAAAGACAGTCCCTGGCCTCGAGGAGCTCACAATCTAATGGGGGAGACAATATGTGAGCAAATACATACAAAGCAAATTATAAACGAGATACAGTGGATATAGTTAATAGAGGGAAGGTAGTAGAATTAAGAGGGGTTAGGTCCATAGAAGGCAAGATTTTAGTTGAGACTTAAAGGAAGTCAGGGAGGTCAGTAGAGGAGAGTATTCTCGTCATGAGAGACAGCCAGAGAAAATCCTCAGAGCTAAGAAATGGAGTTTCTTGTTCATGGAACAGCCAGGGGTCCGGTGTCACTAGATTAAAGACTACTTGTCAAAGAGTAAGCTATAAGAAGACTGGAAAGACAGGGTTATGCAGGGCTTTGATTGCCAAACAAGGAATTTGGTATTTGCTCCTAGAGGCAATAAGGAGCCGCTGGAGTTTATTGAGTAGGGGGGTGACACAATCAGACCTGCTTTTTAGGAAAATTACGGTTACTGACTGAATAGAGAACGGATTGGAGTGGAGATAGACTTGAGGCAGGCAGATCCCCCGAAATTGTAGTAATTAAGATAGGATGTGATAAAGGCGTGCGCTCCAGCAGGTTGATTGAGGATATGTTTCGAAGGTGAAATCAGAAGACCTTGGCAATAGCTTGGCTATGAGGGAGGGTGAGAGAGAGTGAGGAGTCCTAGGTTGTGAGCCTGGGACAGGGGTGGGAAACATCAGTCGAAGGGCACACTTGAGAACCTAGAGGGCCACACGTGGCCTTGAGGACACGGGTTCCCCAGCCCTGGCCCTGGGGGATGGTATTGCCCTCTACAGTGATAGAGAAAGTAGGGGAGGATTTAGGGAGGGAAATTTTGTTGACAAAACCCAAGTCCTTAGACTCCAGAGTCAGTGCTTTCTCTACTTTACCCCTGTCAGTTACAATTATTTAATATATACAAGTTATTGCAGGTCAATACCAAATAATAATCTTTTATTGTTTCTAGAGGCCCTGATAAAATTCATTTGCATGAAGAATGGAAGAAGAGGAAGTGTGGAGGTAAACCTTCTCCCATTAACTTCTGACTGTTACCTTGGAAAGCAGGAAGAACCTGGCCCTGAGGAGGTGAGGTAGATGTAGGACCCTAGTACCAGTCCTCGAGTCAGGAAGATCTGAATTCAAATCATGCCTCAGACACTTAATAACTTTGTAACCTTGGGCAAGTCACTTAATCCTGTTTCCCTCAATTTCCTCATCCATAAAAAGAGCTACAGAAGGAGATGGCAAACCACTCCAGTATCTTTGCCAAGAAAACCCCAGATGAGGGTCACAAAGAGTCATACATGACTCAACAACAATAAATTTCTTCTGTCAAGCTGAAATCTTCTCTACCCTCTTAACCCTTTGTTCATAGTTCTGTCCTCTGAAGCCAAACAAAATAAGTCATACCCCTTTTCTATATGACAAAATTCAGTCTTCTCCGCTCAAGGCTAAGCATTCTCAGATCCTTCTGTAATATTCTGTTAATGATGATAACAATACCAGTTACCTCACTTTTCTATAAAAGTGATGTTATGGTTTGTGTTCTTGTCTTCTCCCTAAATGTTTTATTTTGTCTATAGGAAGGAAGGAAGAAAGGAAGGAAGGAAGGAAGGAAGGAAGGAAGGAAGGAAGGAAGGAAGGAAGGAAGGAAGGAAGGAAGGAAGGAAGGAAGGAAGGAAGGAGGGAAGGAAGGAATAAGGATTTATTAAGCAGCTACTATGTTCCATGCACTTTTCTAGCCTTTGGAATACAAATACAAAAGTGAGACAGCCCTCAATTAGCTTCTGCTCTAATAGGGTGAGAATGTACAGAGGAGTGCTAGAAAGAGAATGGAGCTTTGGTCTGGGGAGTCACAGGGATGAGAGTAGAGCTATAAAGCAGTTGACAATGATGCCCTAGTAGGCTAGGTGAGTTTTTGCTCATTTACCAATCAGAACAGGTCAGTCCCAGGATGGGGCTCCAGAGGCAATTAATTAACTCCTCCAAGGAGGGGAGGTCATGATCTCGAGGGTACCCTAGTGTAGTGAAAGGTGTGCTAAGCCCCAGACTTAGTTCTAATGCTTCCTAGCCTTATGACGGGGGTCAAGTTACTTTCTCTCTAAGCTATAGTTTTCTGATGTATAAAATGGTGATAATCCTACTTACCTTACATGGTTATGGTGAAGCAAGTACCTTATAAACCATCCCAGAACCAAAGGATCAAAGAATTCAGTAGCCATCTAGTCTAACTCAGGAGTGAGGAACCTATATACACACAAGAAGGAAATCCCACTATAACGTTACCTACATATTTATATAGGGCAGCTAGGTGGTTCAGTGGATACAGCACCAGACTTGGAACCAGCAGACTCATCTTCCCGAGTTCCTGAGTTCAAATCCAGTCTATGACACTTACTAGCTGTGTGACCCTGGGTAAGTCATTTCACCCTGTTTGCCTCAGTTTCCTCATCTGTAAAATGAGCAGGAGAAGGAAATGGCAAAGTGCTCCAGTATCTTTGCCAAGAAAACCCCAAACGGGGTCACAGAGAGTTGGAAACAACTGAAAAACAACTTAGCACCAAACACATTTTATATGCGTAAGCTCCTATTTAACATGGAAGTTGCCTTAAGTCCTTCTGGAAGAAGGCTGGATATAAATGCTGAAGAAAAATATCTTCCACGGCTGAGACCTAAGATCCTGGTTGTCGGTCCCTCTAAGAAGAGCATGCTCAGTCCTGAACATGTGACTGACCCTATCAGGGGTGTGCTGATAAATATTTAACAATCAGCTCTCTAAAAAGCACAACACCCTTTTAAAAGTTTAATTTGCCCTATTAATATTTTCTCCATCACTTTCTTCAGCCTAAATAATCAAAAAACAATAAATCAAGGCCTGATTGGTAGTGTTTGCTAATTCTAAGGCAAAAATTTAACAATCAGCTTTTGGGAGCCAGTAAGAGCTAGCTCCAGGACACCCCTGGACCCAGGTGTAGAAGTGACTGGTTGTAGTACTGTAGAACCTGGGCTAATGACAGTAACTTATTGAGGTATCCAGGTGGAGAGAAAAGAAGCTAGATTGTTGTCAGCCTGCCAGGGACACCTGAACTAGTGAACCTTGCCCATTCTAGCCAGCGGGAGGTACCTGTGAGGGCCGGTGGAGATCTCAAAAAGGGGGAAACTTATGGCAGCATGATTCAGTTGAAGGGAGAGCTTTCTGTCCAAAATGAGGTGGGTTTCTTTCTGACCTCAGCGGGGTTTATAGAACTTTAGAGCAGAAAGAGATATTAGTTATTATCAGAGGTGGAGAACCTGCGGCCTCGAGGACACATGTGGCCATAGGTTTCCCATCCCTGATTCTAGTTCAACCCCTTCAATTTTGAGAGGCAGAAACCAAGGCCTAGAAAATTTTTGTGACTTGCTCAAAGTGGGAAAGTCAGGATTAGAACCCACATCCTCAGAATCATTAGCCAATCCTTTTTCTACAGGACCACATTCTATGTAGTGTGCCCCATACCTCCTCCTCCTTCCTCTCCTCTTCCCAATACAGAATGCTGCTGGACCATAAGCAGGATATGGGATGTAATAGCTAAAACAATGATGATAATACTGATGGCAAGAAAGTACAGTTTCTTCCCCAAACTCAAGCACAAGCTAGAGGGCCACAAATTTAGACCTTCAAAGCCAGAAGGTAGCTAGGGGCTCCAAGAGAGATAATATGGCCTTGGTCAGGAGTGGGGAACCTGCGGCCTTAAGGTCTCACATGGCCTTAAGGCCACAGATTCCCCACCCCTGGCTTTGGCTACAGACCATGACCTCTGACCTGTTCATGACCAAGCTAGAAATAGAGGAGGTCTTAAAAAAATTAAAAGCAATGAACTTCAGCAATGATAGGGACCCTATGAGTCATCTAGTTAAATCACCATATTTTACGGATAAGGAAACTGAGGCACAAGAAAGTTATAAAGTGACTTGACCAAAGACATGCAGCTCTACAAAGCTCTTAAAAATATGTAAAATTTCAGATTAAACATCTCTTCTCAAACTGCTTTTTTTCTCATATTGAGAGATATCTGAAATTTGACTGCCCCAAACTATGCATTTTTAATTAAAAAAAGCATGCAACATAAAATCTGTCCATACCAAATTAATTTCATGTAGGGTAGTATAATGCTAAATTACAGTAGTATATAATGATAAAGTAAATGTATAAATTTTCAACTTTGGATGCTGAGAAGCTCCCTTGGGCATTGTGTATCATGGGTTCTTGCTCATAGCACTACGAAAGCTGGAGGGAAGTCCAGCTCTCATGCCTGTATGTCTAGCTAGCGGCTATACAAGTGCCTTATAGGAAGGTGGCACAGTGACTAGAGAGCCGGGCCTAGAGTCATGAAGAGTTCAAATATGACCCCAGAAACTTAATAGCAATGTGACCCTGGGCAAGTCACATAACTGCTATCTGCCTTGGCTTCCCCAAATAAAAACGGGGGTAACAATAACCCTTATTTCATAGGAGTATTGTGAGGGATTAAATGAGATTGTATGGTCAATCACCAACTTTCACCAGGGGAACATGGCACAAAAATCAAAAATGAGAATGTTGATTCAATGAAGCTATGGGAAACAGGAGGTTAGGTTCACCAAAAACTGTAAACTTTCATTAAAGATTGCTGAAAAATACACTTTTGCACAGAATTATTTATAATAAACATTAATTCTGTTAACACTCACTTTTCCTAATATAATAACCATGAAATAACCCATAAAATGCAGTACATGAAATAAAATTGGTAACATGCATAACATTTTTTCTCACTGGCAAGTAAGTCCCTAGAATTCTGTGAAAACATTGACAATATTCTATATTCATTACACACACATAGAGCAAATAAAATTCTTAAAACTAAAATATTTTTAAATCTGAATCTTACCTTACATCAGATGGCAGTATAAGGATCTTGTATACTATTCAACTATAAACCTCTCTGCTTTGGCTGAAAACCAAGGCAGAGGTTGCTAGGACTTTAGTTGGTACTGTTAGAAGATGCTGAGATTGGCAAGGTCTTAACATCACTTTAGAGCCCAAAGGACCTGTTCCAGTCTTTGGGGACATAATTGCAACACAAAACTTGAATTTAATGGCAAACAATGAAAATAGGCACTGAATGCCTAGGGAGTGCTTTACTCTGCAATGGTTGGGTGAACAAGGTCAGCTGCGATACATTGTTATTGGTCCTCTTTGAAAAAGAAGGTTGAACAACAATAATAAAACAATACACGCCTAGTAAGATACCAGCCACTGCATATACTCACCACCTCTCATTTCTTTCTCTACTATGATCAGACAGGAATATGCTCAGTTGCTAATGAAAAGTAAAAATGAGGCTACTAATAAAACCAGCCAAAGGCCTGTAAGTCACAAAAGTTAAACAGGTGAATGTTGAGGGATGACTGCACACACACACACACACACACACAGTGGCTCACTGCCCCTTTGGACAGCAATCATGCAGACTGCACTAGGGTTTTCTCTCTGCCTCACGGTCTCTAAAATTTTCTATGAATTTACTTAGCATCCATCCACTAGGACCCAGGCGAGATATATAACCTACGTCTATCTCCTTTGCATGCTTCATGTATGAATAGACATTTAGGATTTTTGTGTTAGTATTAAAATTCCCCATGCATAGAGGTTATTTTGGTAGACTAGCATGTTTGCTTTTGAGTAAAACTGTCCTCAGAGTAGTCCATTTGTATTTTAATTTCTTGGGTTTGACAAATAAACCCCCAGTTTTCCAGGCGAAATCTGTTTGTGTGTGACTTGTTAGAGTACATCCTATCAAAATATTCTAAGGCCAATGTCAACAATCCTCAAGTTTACAAGATGCTGAGTTTACAAGACAAGGTCTGTGGGAGAATTTGGAGAGCTGCCTCTTTGTGGAGGACCCTGAAAGATGAGTGTTCCCATCTTTGTCAGCCCTGTTTTTGTTAGTCCCCCCCTCCCCACACACACATAGGATACTTGTTAAAAAGCACCCAGGATCATAAATTTAAAGCTAGAAGGAAAGTCAGAGGTCATCTCTTCCAACCCTCTCCTTTTATAGGTGAGGAAACTGAAGCCCATGGTAGGAGGTATCAAAGACACTTTTAACACAGGTCCTTAACTCTAGAGTCAGAAGCCTTTTCACTGTGCCACACTGTCACTTCCAATACAAACACCCAGCATGCAAATTATCATCAGCAAAGCAAAACACTGGGATGTCTCCCCCTTCCTCCAAGTACCACTCAGAATCTCCAGTGTTGACTCCTTTTGCCCTTCAAGGCTGAATTTGAACTCGACATCCATTATAACTTGATTTCACCTGGATACAAACGTTGAGAAGAGGTGATTAGGTTTAGGGACACTTAGCAATCAAGATTTAACTTAGAGGTCTATAGCCCATGGGAACTGCTCTGGCCACAGCATCCCATAGACAGTGACTAAGATTGCTGAAATTTCAATTTTGAGATCTGAAGGCAAACTGTCTGAAAGGATCCTATCACCTATGATTAAATACAAGAGAAATAGAATTTAAACAGGAGGGGGACCTTCTTTCTCAAACCTTGGAAAAGGGCTGCTTGGATTTAGAATTATAATAATAATAATAATAGTAAACATTTCCTAAATGCCTAACATGTGCTAGGTACCATATATCATAGTAAATTATTATGATGATGATATTATATGATTAATAATTATTTATATTAATGATTATTTATATAATATATAATTATATGTTATCTTTATTATAATACTATTATATGTAATATACTTAATGATGATGATGATTAGTATTGATATAGAATTGTAAGGCTTATGAAGGACTTTACAAATATCTAATTTTATGTGACAACTATGTATCAAAAGTTACTAAACTCTGTGTACCCATTGACACAACAATACCCGTACTAGGTCTATAACCCAGCGAGATCATAGAAAGAGGAAAAGGACCCATATATACAAAAATATTTTTAGCAACAGTTTTTTTTAGTAACAAAGAATTAGAAACTAAAGGGGTACCTATCAAACAAGGAATGGTTGAACAAAGTGGCACAGTGCAGAGAGCCCTAGCAAGAGAGTTGGGAAGACCTGAGTTCAAATCTAGCTTCAGGCACTTACTAGCTATATGACCCTGGACAAGTCACTTAACCTCTTTCTCAGTTTCCTCGACTGTAAAATGGGGATCATAATAGCACCAACCTCCCAGAGTTGTTTTGAGGATCAAATAAGATGATACAGAGCAGGAACTTAATAAATGCTTGTTTCCTTTCTTTTTACACAAATGTAATGGAATACTATTGTGCTCAAAGAAATGATAAAAAAGATGGTTTCAGAGAAGCCTGCAAAGACTTGTGTGAACTGATGCTGAGTAAAGTTGAGCAGAACCAAGATGATATTTTTTTGCACTAAAAATAACATTGTAGAGGCAAGTAACTTTGAAAGACTTAAGAACTCTGATGAATGTAATTACCAACTTTGATTCGAGGGGACCATTGGTAAACATGTTTGACTTTTGTCCTGCCATTGTAGAGCGCTTGGAGCTTGGTCAGGCATCCAAGATGCCAAGGTCATCAACTGCATCCTGGGCCATCATCAGTCATCCTGACTTATGTCTTGCCACTGGACTTTAATGACTCTGGAAGAGAGAGTGAAGCTAATGACTTTCAGGAGCTCTGCCTCACTTAAATCCAATTCTCTCACAAGTCAATACATCACCCTGTGATGTCATTGTCCTCTTCAAAAACGACGGACAAACAACAGAACAGATTATTATTGAAGTTCCAAGTCCAAGGAGCCCTTTCCCAGGGGCTTTTAGAATGAGAAATTTGTTTAAAACTCCTGTTTATTCTAGATTTCAGTATTCCAGGCATTGTTTTTACAGGACCATAATTGTCTGCTGCATTCAGTCTCTATTACTTGCCCTTGCTTCTATCTTCCATCAGGTATATCTGAGCTGATTAAGGGGTTCCTCATGTAGCCACATCCTCTTTAAACAACTCTATCTTTTCTTCCTCATTAGAATATTTTAGAATTGGAAGGAACCTCAGAAGGAGTCATTTTATAGTTAACCTTTTGTGGTTTTCTATTTCCAGGTGTGAAGATTATTCTCCTTGGCAGGGAAAACAGTAGCAAAATGATGATCAATTATTTGTCTTCTCTCTGTTGTCCCATAGCATTATACCACCCACCCTGAGCAGTCCTATTCTTTCATCTCTCTCTTGCCCCCAACATACCTAACAAAGTCCTTTTATTCTCAGCATTCATTTAAAACTTCTCTTCATTCTAGGTTTTTGGTATTCCCGGCATCATTCTAACAGAACCTTAGTTTTCTTTTGTATTCACTCTCTATTACTTGCCCTTGCTTCCATCTTCTATCACATATAACATCTGAGTTGATTAATGTGTTCCCTATGCAGTCACATCCTCTTTAAGCAACTCCATCTCTTCTTCCTCATTAGAATAATTTGTGGGGATGGAGAAGTCCTGAGAATGAGTTGCACCAGGAGGTCACGAACATTACTACTTCAACTCTGGGTCAGCCATTTTCAAGTCACTGATTTTCAAGACAGTTTTTTTAAAAGAAGAATCTAATGAGTGTTTCAAAAAAAAGAAAGAGAGAAAAACATTGGAGAAAAAGAAACAGAGAACACATTGACACAGAACAACCCTTCGACCTACTTTCTCACATTCATAACTCTAAGGTATTATTATCGACATCAGTTTTATTATTATTTATATAATGACCAATGTATTAGAAGAACTGACATATTCATATTAACATTTTCTTGATAAATGAACGCAGAAGATAAAAGGAAGTTGCAGTCAAATGTAAGGATGGCCTCCTCGAGGAGACGAAGGTATGGACAAAGCTGATTTCACTGATCGCCCAAAGGTAACAAGAAACATCATTTCATGAGACACTTGGTTATCTTGTCTTGCAATGCTCATGATAAACATAAGGGAAAAAACACCATGAAGTTAACCGTAGCTTAGGCACAAATATCTGGTATAGAGGATGGAAAAGTGAATAAAACAAATGATGAACTTGACAAGGTTCTCTAAACCAAGATAGCATGTATTTTGATATTCAATGACTTCAATGCAGAGATAGACACAGGGGAAAATGACAACTAGAATGTTAGAAAATATGAATCAGGTTTCAATGGAAGAGGCCAAAGGCTTATAGGCTACTCTAAAATCTCATACCTATATATAAGAATGCTTTCTTCAAAATTAGATCAAGAATCAGGTGTAAGACATAATAATTATTGAAAAATATCCCCCAAAATGAAATTTACTCTATCTTAACAACAGGAAACAACTGCCAGAATCATAACAGAAATCATCTTTCTAGTGGGTAAACCATTAACTAGTTTCAATTGGAGATCAAAATTAATTATTATGTTTTAAAAATGGACAAAGATAAGAAGGCACCATATAGTAACAGCAATATTGTTCAAAGAACAACTGTGAACGACTAAGTTGTTTTGAGTATTAAAAATACTGAAATCAATTACAAAGGAAAATGTTATCCACCTCTAGAGAAAGAACTGAGAAGTATGCTTACTATGGTTTATATGTATATATATGTGTGTGTGTATATATACGTATGTATTATAATGTGTGTATATATGTATGTATATATACGCATATATGTATATATGTGTGAATACATATATATGTGTATGTATATATATACACACACACACACACATACTTGTGTCAAATGTTAGCCTCCTCTGGTTTGGGGAGAAGAAGGAGGAAAACAGTTCAGAACTTAAAATGTAACCCCCCAAAATTAAATTAAATTAAAAAGAAAGAAAAGAGAAAAAAAATTTAAAGATAAGAAGGCATTGAATGTAGTTGTGACAGTTTCGACTTTACCTATCCAACAAAACCATCAATCCTGAAAAAAATGAGAAAAGGCAAAGATAAAAACTGATTATCACCATTTCCTACAGAAGATTAATAAATGGAAGGAGCCCAGAAACCACATTAGTCAACAAACACTTGATCTGTTTCCTTAGGCAAAAGACATGGCAGCCAAAGGCAACACCAGTTTAGAACATAAACTCATTGGTGAAATACAGCAGATGAATATGATAGAAGATTACAAGCGGCACTACCTCAAGAAAACAGTAAAAAACAGAGGAGAGAAAAACACACCTACGTGAATCTTGGCATCAGACCCAAATAATATCATTCCAAGAGTATTTATAAATGAAATTGGAAGGGTAACGAATAGACGGAAAATGGAACAAATCTACTAGCATTTCTATAACAATTCATTCTCATAATAAATGCCAGTAGAACAACCACATTTGGACTCTTAACAACTTCATCTTCAATATGCTATATGAGGAAGTAGAAAGGAGATACAGAAGTTATGATACAGTCCCTACCCTCATGGAGCTTAACTTCTCTGGGGGGGTACTCCAGTCATCCTGATGAATATCTGGCCACTGCACCCAGATGGCTCTGGAAGAGAAGGTGAGGCTGGTGACTTTGCACAGCCCTCCCTCACTCAAATCAAAGTCAACTGCAAGTCATGTCATCGTTTCCCTGATGTCATGGTCCTCTTCAAGAAAGAAGGACAAACACAGCAACAACAACAACAAATGTATAAGAATTCAGTATAGTTTATTTCCCAGTTTATTTCCTACATCAGAGGTTCTCAACTTATTGGTCTCAAGACCCCTTTAAATCTTAAAAATTATTGAGGACACTGCCCCCTCTTAAAGAGTTTTTGTTTATGTGGGTTATATCTATGAATATAACTGGCACAATCTTTTAGAAATTAAAACATCTTGGTATTATTATGAAAATAGTTTTGAATTCTTGGGTCCCCTGAAAGGGTCTCAGAGACCCCTGGGCCATACTTTGAGAATCATTGTTTTACATCATGGCTTGATCAGGGGCAGAACTATGAAGTAGGCAGAATTTGTCTCTGGTACCTTCACTTTCACTCCTATGCCTTCTCCCCCATCATTAAATGAGCTCCCCAGTTCTTCCAACTGTCCTGGGATCCTTCTAGACAAAAGGAGCATAAAACACTTGTTCAAATGGAGATATTAGTGACCTAATGCATTCCCTTTCCCTTAGGCATCTTAAAAAGAGGAGCCCTAAACAGGACAATGCTTAATCCAAAGGAATGGATCTCTAAGAGTGACATTTCAAACATCAGCGAGAATCATAGACTAGACTTAGGTCTGAGACAGACCTTTGAGATCATGTAGTCCAGGTATTCATGAACTTTTTTGATACTGTAAACCCCTTTGGCAGTCTGGTGAAGTCTACGGACTCTTCAGGTAATGTTTTTAAGTGTATAAAATAAGATTCATAGGATTATAAAGGAAGCCAATGATACTGATTTTTTTCCCTATTGAAGTTCACGGACCCCCTTGAAGACTATCTATGGACCAGACCTCTAGTTAAGAAACCTTAATCTAGACCATTTCATAGGTGGGGAAACTGAGACCCAGAAAAGATTACAGTAAGTGATCTACCCAAGGTCAAACTGCTAGTGTCAGAGTTAGGATTTGAACTCAGGTCCTTTGGCTCCAAATGAGGTGCTTTTTTCTGCCACAGGATGATTTTGAAGCAATGAGCTCTTCCTAGATCTACTCAAATCCTAGCAGCATGAGATCAGTCCTGACTCCTCATGGCACATAGACCACATAAGAGTCACAGTCTCATAATGCTTGTTTTAAGACATTTAAAACACAGAACCACCAGGTATTGGAGATAGAAGCACCCTTGGAGATCATTTAGTCTAACTCTGTCCTTTAAGGTCTGATACCATGGATGTTTCTTGCTCTTCACTGATGTCTCATTGAAAATGGCCTCGTTTATAGAATTGGGGGTTCTCTTGAAATGGCAAATAAAAGCAAATGGGAGTTGAGGAATACTTGCCACCCCATCCCAAGTATTTTTCCAGACTGAAAATATTGGACAACACATTTGGGGGGGGGCAGCGCAGCAGCGAATTCAAAACACAGTATACACTAATTGTATGGGTGGGGAGGAGGGTCAAACAATTTCTCCGGTTTACCAAACAAGTTCCCAAAAGGCCAAATTAATGGGGAGAGCTTTAGGGGCTTGGCTAGGGATGGGTTTAGTGCTGCCCTTCAATGATATCACTAAGGGGTCTTTTATGCTTCAGGTTATGCCACCAGGCATCTTCCCAAGTGGTCTCTGCCGTAATTGCTCCCAAGCACCACAGGCCACATTATGTATGCTGAGAAGGAGCAAAAATCCAGGTGTGTGCCTCCAGGTGTGTACCAATACAGGTGCGTACCAATGCAAGTGTGTACATAGTGGGCAGATGAGGTCCAAAGAGTCCGCAGAGTCAGGTGAACACTGGAAAGCTATCACCGACATCGTGGAATGCCGTATGTACAGAAGAAGGCTTTAGAAATGAATACACAGGAGAGTTCTCCATGACAGGTTATATGAGATCATGAGATATAGGTCTAAAAGAGACTTTTATAATCTAGGGCTTAGATTGTAGGCCAACCTTCTCATTTCACACATAAGAAAACTGACAATCAAAGAAAGTGAGACTCAAAGATGGCTCGAGTGATAATAGGTAGGAAGCTAGCACTGGAATCCAGGACCTTCAACCTCAAATTCAGGGTTCACTCTGTGACACTCCGCTTGGTGGCCTCACACTCCACCTTGCCTAGAAACAGCCAGGCCTGGCTTACCTCCAGCACTTGGCACTTTCTGTCCAGTTCCTTGCCACCCTGGGACCAATGAATGAATACTGGGGCAGCTCTTTGATGCCAAACCAAAGTTCCAAGGGGCCAAGCACCCTAGCCCTGCGTCCTCTTCCTCCTGCCCCCTCTATCAATGATATGCTCAGAACTGCCATTCGCTGCCCTCCAGGCCACAGTGACAGAGATAAACTTTGGCACTGGGTCTGAATCTCCTAGACAGGGCCCCCTTCTTCACCCTGCCCCAAACCCCAGAGGAACAATTTACCTTTCGGAGCAGGTCCAAGATATTAATTAAGATAAATCTACCTCAATTTTGAGATTCTCTTATCATGTAATTTATCAAAATTATGTTAATTATTTCTGTAGGGCAGCAAAATTATTACCTCTTCCGTGTCTGATTTGTATTAATATTCATAATTTAATAATTCAGCATCCTGGCCATCTGGTTCGGGGAGCACTGATCCTTCCTCTCCCTCTGTCTGAGCCAGAACATCTCAGGCTCTCCTGGCTGGCCCACTCCAGTCAAGAGGGTCCCCAATGGCTGGCTCAGGAAGCAAAGCCACCCTCCTCCTTTCTTTCCCTCCTCTCCCCACTTCTCCTTCCTTTCTTCCTCTCCACCTTCATTTTTTCTTCCTCTCAACCCTCCTCCTTTCTTCTTCTCCACCTTCCTCATTTTTCTTCCTCTCCATCCTCTTCCTTTCTTTCCTCCTCTCCACCCTCCTTTCTTTCCTCCCTCCCCCTTTCTTTCCTCCTCTCCATCCTCTTCCTTTCTTTCCTCCTCTCCATCTTCTTCCTTTCTTTCCTTCTCCCCACCCTCCTCCTTTCTTTCCTCCTCTCCTCCCTCCTCCTTCCTTCCCCCCCCCATCCCTCCCTCTGCCGCCCCTCTGTTCCCATTGGAAAGCCCGAGGGGGCGGGGAGAGCTACCTGCACCTGTAGGATGGGCTTCCACCTCCTCCCACCCGCTCACCTTTGCAAGGAGCAACACCCCCATGCACACGCGCGCACACACGCACACACGCACACACACTGAGCTTGGCAGGTGAGTGGAGCTGAATTGACATTTTCCACACTTTGTGATTTTTACACTGTAATTTGACATAATTAATGCCTACATTACTGTTGATAATTTAGCTAGTTAATTAAACTCCGAGGAGATAATTAAGGAGAGGCTACTGCTTGGATTGCTAATTGTTTTTGTCATTATTTCAGGGGGCCGACAGCTGCCGGCTGAGTCATCCTGTTTTGTCAGCTGACGGGTCATGTGACGGCAGGGGTCCCCGAGGCCCCCCCAGCTCAGGCTGGGCTCGGGTGGAGCTGCCCCGCCGGCCCGCTCTGAGTCGTGGGCAGCAGCGCACGATCTCCCTGCGTGCTGCGGCCGCGGCTGCAGGACCGCCCGCTGGGAGGGCGCCCGGGCCTCTGCGCTCTCAGGCGGGCTCTCTGGCCTCCTCTAGAGGTGAGCCCCGCGAACTGCAGCGTGCCCGGACCAGAGGCCCGGGGAGGCTCACCTTTGGAGACACACCTGCGGGTGTGAGGTGTAAGAGAGCGAGAGAGTTAGGGCTTGTCAGCACGCCCCCGTGCTCTGAATGAAGTGCTGAAGCCCAAGCTCCTTGATCATAGATCTTACCTTAGGGGGATCCTCTCGCCAAACCCCTCCATTTTACGGATGAGGAAACTGAGGCGCCAGAGAGCGTGAGTGCCTTGTGCAAGGTCTCACAGGTGGACGGCTGCAAAGACTGGACTCGATCCCGCGCCCTTTGCCTGATAAACCACCGTTCTTTCCACCGCACCCAAGCCGTATTTTATGCAAGCCTGGCCTAATTAGTGGAAAGATTGCTACATCTGGAGTCAGGAGACCTGGTTCTTTGGGCCCTTGGAAAGATTACTAACCCTTTCCAGCCCCAGTCTCCTTATCTGCAAAATGACAGAGGTGGACCGGATGCCCTCCGAGGTCCTCTAAATCTAAGACTTTGAGCTCTAAATCTGTGACAGATTTTTTTTAGAGATCTCACTGAGGATCAGAGTTGCTGAGAGGCAGCTGGTGTAGGTAGGGAGCCCTGGATTCGGAATCAGAAAAGTCCGGTTCAAATCCCTGCCCTGCAGCCAACTAGTTGAATGACTTTAAGAAGTCTGCATCTATCTCTCTGGACCTTCAATGCCTCCAACTAAAGGGACTGGGTTAGGGGGTCTCCCTGGTTCCATCTCACTCAAAGTCAAGTAACTTCTACACCCCAGTTAAGACATGAGATGGGATGGAAAAAACCTCTGGTAGAGCCGTAGCTATAGTCACTCTTGGACAAATTTGCCCTTAAAGAAAATCTTAAGATTTCAAACTTGCTGAAAATTATAGGAGAAAAAGAAACGAGACATATGTATAATACATGTTGGTGTGCTTTTCCATATATGTGGAATACATTTTTATATACATGTGTATGTATATGTATGTACATGTGTATGCCATACATATATGTTTATTCTATACATATACACATTACATATATGTGTGTTCTATACATCTATACATTCCATACATATGTGTATATGCACACATATATGACATATTTTGCAGTGGTGTTTTTCAGTCATGTCAGACTCTTCATGACCCCATTTGGGGTTTTCTTGGCAAAGACACTAGAGTGGTTTGCCATTTCCTTCTCAAGCTCATTTTACAGATGAGGAAACTGAAGCAAACAGGATTAAGTGACTTGCCCAGAGTCACATAGGTAGTATCTGAGGTCAGATCTGAACTCAGGAATGTGTGAATGCGTGTATTTGTTTATATACACACATATACATGTAAAAGCACACTAATCAATTCCTAGGTATATCTCACTTTCCACTGTCCACATGGTGGCAGGTACCTCGATTGCAAGTGTTAGATTTGGAGGAAATAAATAGCCACACATATTAATAATAACTTATATAGCATTTAGGGTTTGCAAAACACTTTATATATATTATCTCATTTAATCATCACAATGGCTCTGAGAAATAGATGCTGCTATTATGTCCATTTTAAATATGAGGCAACAGACTCTGACAGGTTGAGTGACTTGCCCCGGGTCACACAGCTAACGAGACACATATACTAAACAATAATGTTCGTACGAATCGTAATAGCTTAAATCCCTATGGGCTCTAAGGTTTTCAAAGCACTTTCTTCATGCTGTACCTAGGAGGTAGGTAGTACAGATATTATCCCCATTTTTACAGTTAAAGAAACTGAGGCACAGAGAAATGAAACAGTTTGTTCAAAGACACACTAGTAAGGGATAAACTTGTGAAACTCAAACTTATAAAATGAAGACAAATATGGAAGAGAAAAAGATAAACATTCATTTCCTGGAGAAATCTTAGAACAAGGAGGCCATAACCATGTTTTTTTCTTTTTTCTTTTGACATTTAAAATGGTCTTGAGACAATGGGAAGAGCTAGATGACATCTGGAAGCTCCTTAACAGGCTTAGGATTCCAAAGAACTATTTTAGGCTAGAGGAAGGTTCACTTCATTTTCAAGGCACTCCCAAAGGCAGCCCAAACCAGACTAAAATGTAATTGGTAAATACTTAACAAAATAAACAAAACTACAATGAAACAGAGGTAATAACACATTTAAAACTAAGTCTATATGCCACATGCAGGGATACCTATGTTTGGATTTTTTATTGTTCTATAGTGTCCAGCTTTCCTTGACCCCATTTGGGGTTTTCTTGGCAAAGATACTGGAGTAATTTGCCATTTCCTCCTCCAGCTCATTTTACTGGCGAGGAAACTGAAGCAAACAGGGTGAAGTGACTTGCCCAGGGTCACACAGCTAATAAGTGTCTGAGGTCAGATTTGAATTCCTGATTCTAAGCCCAATATTCTATCCACTTTGCCACCTTGCTGGATGGTGGGTTCCCATTTCTCTTTGATTTTGACTTCACTGATCTGGACAATAGGCTCCGAAAAGGTGGAGGTCTTTTGTATTGTAGACCTTTGTTGAATGAATGAATACTGCCTCCAATCTCTGATGAACTTCCTATAAGCTGTCCTTCACACCATTGTCAAACTAATCTTCCTAATATATTTCTTATGAAGTACCTGAGTGACTTTAGGCAGGTCACTTAATCTCTTCTGCCCTTCCTTTCCTTATCTATAAAATGAGGGAATTGGATCTGGTAGCCTTTAAAGTCCCTTCCAATTTTAAAGCAAAGATCCTATGAATATTGCTCCTGCTCAAAAACCTTCATTGGCTCCCTATCACCTACAATATAAAGCAGAAATGTTTAATCCTAGGTTTCAAAGCCCTCTATCATCTGATTCCACTTTCCCTTTGTAGCCTTTTTTCATTCTAATTCATTCACAAAATCTATACCAGTGGTATCAAACTCAAATAAAAACAGGGATTAATCCATATATAAAGATCCTTCTGGGCCCTATATTGGTTTAGGTTTAAACATATCATATTACCTATATTTTATTGTATTTTTATTTATTTTGTTAAATATTTCCCAATTACATTTTCATTTGATTCAGGCCACCCTGGGGAATGTTACCAACCCTATGTTTGACACTTCTGATCTTCACTACAGCCCAACTGTAGTGGTAGTCATAACCCTCTTCTGCCCCTGTATATCCCTCCCTTGTATGAGCAACAAGAGATTCCTTCCACATCTCTGCCTCTTGAAATACTTTCCTTCCTTCAAGGTCCAGCTCTGCTGTCACCTTACCCATAAAACTTTCCACGAGGATGCATCCACTTCCACCCCCACCTCATGAAAATTATATCTCATTCCAAAATTTTTTCATATTTTCTAATTAAATTTTCAAATTCAAATTTGCCTGAATTCTTGTTTGCACTTATTGCATCCTTATATTGCACTGACTGACTTATATATCTAATCTTCCTTTTTAGATTTTAAGCACCTTGAGGGCAAGGACTACATTATATTTTTAAAACAGCCATATGGTTTTACAAGAATAGGAAACTTTCTCAAAGTAAATTAGCACTGACTTAAAGTCTAAGAGAATTGCCTGTGGCACTGAGAGGTTAAATAGCTATCGTTTTTTTCATCTTTATAGCCCCAATCCTAGGACTTACAAAGTAAGCACATAATTTTTTTTCTTGTTAAACTGAAATAAATCCAGTTGAACAAAATATCCCATACTAATGGAGGGAAGAAGTATAAATAACCCCCAAATAATAAATCCATTAGCCAACTAATGCTATTAATTGAGCCCTTACTGTGTACTAGGTACTTTGGGTGCACAAGAGACTATATAGTTCCTACCCTCAAGGAGTTTACATGTATTTGGGAAATCAAGACATGCATGAAAGGTAATTGACAAATGAAAGGCAATTACCAGCTAAAGGGAACATAGGCAAAGTGCCAAATGAGTGGTGCAGCTAATAAGGCGTATAGTTGGGGATTGGGGAAGAAAAGAGATCATTATGGACAGGGAAAATTTCACGGAGGTTGTGTGGTTTGGGTTGAGCCTTGAAGGGTGGATGACATTTGAATAGGTGGGCACCTGGGTTAGAGGAAAAGGTGTAATTATATCCATTTGTGTAGCATGTTAAGGTTGTACGAAGCTCTTAACTCACCACAACCCTCTGGGATAAATATTCTCCTTATCCTAATAACTAACGTTCACAGGATTGAAAGGACTTAGTTCATAAAGATTAGACCCAGAACTTGAACCCAGGTCTTTCCACTACACAATACTTCTTTAGCAAAAGCAGAGGGATAAAAAGTACAAGCCTTGGTTGGGGATAACAGATAGGCTGAAGCAGAATGTCGAGTATCAAGGAGCTGGGGAGAGATAAAGGCTGCAAAAGTAGGCATCAAGTTATAGAGGACCTTGAATATAAAAGCAATTGTATAGACTGAAATCAAAGATGACAGATAATCCGAAAGAAATAGAAGCCCAAATTTCATTAGAACAAAAAAAATCTCCATATAACAAAAGGATCAGTAACCTTCCATTAATCACCTTTCCCCTTATTTCAAACAATAGTCAATATATGAACATCCAAACAAAATAAAAGAACAAGGACAGGCTAGGGAAGTGCAGTCTTCCAGCTAGAGATGTGCTGTTCAAAACAGCTCACAAGAGCTAATTGTTAAATTTTCACTTTGAGCATTTACACCTTGGAAATTAGCAATTGCTACAAATGGAGGCTTGATATATTGTTTTGTTGATTGTCTAACCTTAGGAAAATGATGGAGAAAATGCCAATAATGCAGATTAAATTTACAAGTGTGTCCTGAGTATATTTATTTTCCCCCAGAGAGCCAATTCTTAAATATTTACCAGTATGAGAAACTCCCAGCCATAAACAACAGTGACCACGGCTTCCAGCAGAGATATGAGAAAAAAAGCTGCATCCGTTGGGTCTTCTCTTGGCACCTCAGTTTTTCTATCCAGTCAATGATAAATTTAACCCATGACTCCATTGGAGCCTTTCTGGGACCTTTTTAATGGAACACCTTCTGTCAGCCCTTCCCCCACCTCAGCATGGTGATCCCCAAAGAGGCACAGATAAAGGCTGAATTAACCCTATCAGTGCGTCGTAAGAATGTAGAGATTTTAGAGGACATCTTAGTCCAACCCCTTCATTTTACAGGTGAGGAAACTGAGGTCACTTGCCCAAGGTTACCCATGTAGTTAGGAGAGCCAGTATTTCAACCCAGATGTCCTGCCTGACTGCAAATCTATTGTTCTTTTCACTGTAACACTCTGATAGCTCCTGGGATTGTAGAACTCAACCACTTAGAACTTACCTCAAACCAGGGGAACATCGTACACAGTAACAGCAACATTGTGCAATGATCAACTAAGAATGACTTAGCTCTTCTCAGCAGTACTATGATCCAAGACAATTCCAAAGGACTCATGATAGAAAATGCTATCCACATCCAGAGAAAGAGCTATGGAGTCTGAATGCAGAGTGAAGCAGACTATTTTCACTTTCTTTGGTTTTTATAGTGTTTTTTTTTCCTTTTGCTCTGTTTCTTCTTTCCCAACATGACTAATGTGGAAATATGTTTTACATGATTGCATATGTATAACCTATATCAGATTGCTTGCCATCTTGGGGAGGGAGGAGAAGAGGGAGAAAAATTTGGAACTCAAAGTCTTATAAAAAGTGAATATTGAAAATTTTCTTTACATGTAATTGGAAAAAATAAAATACTATTTGGAAAGAAAGAAAGAAATAAACAGCTTGCCTCATACTTTGTGTAGTAGCCAAGAAATGAAACAAAGTAGATGCTCATTGGTTAGGGAATGTAATAGAATATTATGACACTGTAAATAATAATAATGAATATGAAGAATACAGAGAAGCATTAGAAGACTTATCTGAATTGATGCAAAGGGAAGTAAGCAGAAAAAAAATGCACAGTGACTGCAACAGTAAATTAAAAGAATGACAACAACATTGGACATTGTGATGATAATATCCAAGCTTGGCCTCAAGTAAGAAAGGAAACAAATATTTATCAAGTATCTATTGTGTCAGGCAGTGTGCTAAGCACTTTACAAATATTATCTCATTTAATCTTCACAACAACCCTGAGAGGAAGGTGTTGCTGTTATCCCCATTTTACAGTTGAGGAAACTGAGTCAGACCAAGGTTAAGTGACTTGCCCAGGGTCACACACACACAGCCAGTATAGTATTTGACCTCAGGAAGATGAGTTTTCCTTACCTCAGACCAGCACTCTATCCACTGCACCACCCAGCTGCCCCATAGTAGACACTTAATAATTATTGTTTATTGACTGACTGTCTCCCCCGACTCTAATCCATCATCCATTTAGCCACCAAAGTGATTTTCCTAATGTGCGGGTCCCATCATGTCACTTCCCCCAACTCAAAAAACTCCAATGGCTCTCTATTGTCTCCGGGATCAAATACAAAATTCTCTGTCTGGAATTTGGAAGTTTGCTCTTCATAACCTAGCCCCCTCCTACCTTCCCAGTTTTCTTACTTACCCCACCCACCCCCCCCACATACTCTCTGATCTATCAACCCCGGCTTCTTGGCTGTTCTACAAATAAGACATTCCACCTCTTGGCTCAAAGGCATTGTCTCTACCTGTCCCCCATGTCTGAGATCCCCTCCCTCCTCCTCTCTGACTGCTGACCTTCCTGACTTGCTTTAGGTCAATCCCTCTTAATTCTAATGCCTTCCCTCTGTTATTTCCTATTTATTTTGTATGCAACTTTCTTTGTATTTATTTGTTTGTAAGTTGTCTCCTTCATTAGAGTGTAAGCTCTTTGAGGTCAGGGACTGTCTTTTGACCTTTTTTTGGTATCCCTATCAGTTAGCACAGTGCCTGACACATAGTAGGTGCTTAATAAATGTTTATTGATTGACTGACTGCTTAAACCTAAGATCCTGTGATTTTAAGTGGCAAAGCCAAGACTCAAACCAAGATCTTCCGACATCAAGTTGGGTACTCTATCCATTATCCCATGACCTCCCTGAATCAACAATCCAGCTACATCATAATTAACTCCCTCCTATTCTAGTGGGAAGAGTTTCTGGAGAGAGGCTAATTCAAGCAACCCTATTTATCACCTCACATGTCAACATGGTCTGAGGGTGGTGAAGAAGACAAAATGTTCAAATCTCAAATTAATTTCTCAAAGGATAACTGTGGGAAAGGGCAAGAAGCTATTTAGAGCAGAGGAGTCCCAGGTCTGGCATTGTACCACCTAAGGGGAAGAGGTATCTTAAGATCCAGTTCTTAGAATCAGAACTTAAGTCCCATCTCCCCCCACCCATCCCATCCAAGTCCACCCACCTCTCTCCCTCGGCAGCTTCCAGCACTACCACCACCACCACCACCCTCACCCTGGATCACCATTGATTTTTAAAAGAAGGATGACAGGTAGAAATGACTAAAGACAAATTTGATCATTGACCAAATCAATCATAGCTTTGTGTAATGAAAAGAACTCTGGGATTGGAATCAGAAGACTGGGCTGGAGGCCAATCCTGTCATTTCCTAGTTGTGTGACCATGAACAAATTATTTCTCCTCTACGAGTCTCAGTTGCCTTATTTGTAAAATGAGAGAGTTGTACCAGATGATCTCAAATATCCTTTCCAGCTCTAATGGTCTATGAATTATCATTTTTAAGAGTCAGAAACCATTTCAAAGTTATAATTCCACTTATTAATCCAACAGTGTATTACAAAACAATCAATACTAAGAGTACTGGAGAATAACAAAACAAAATGCTACGTGAGATCGAAGGCAGAAAGTTGTTACCACCTAGGCAGATTAACAAAATATAAAATAAAATATTTTAAAAATTTATACTCACTTCGCAGAACCCCAGTCTCTGAGTTTATGTAACAACTAGAATTTATACAGTACTTTAAGATTTACAAAGCACTTTACAAATATTATCTCATTTGAGACTCATAGCAATGCTATGAGGTAGTTGCTATTATTATCCCCATTTTACAGATGAGGAAACTGAGTCATAAAACAGTTAAGTGCCTTGTCCAAGGTCACACAGATAGTGAGTACCTGAGGTAGGATTTTAACTTAGAACTTCCTGACTCCAGGTCCAGTACTCTATCTACTACACCATATGAACCTGGTACACCTTGGAGTCTTCTCCAAAAATCCTGTTTCCTTGGTTTATTTTTCTTCCACCCAGAATATTCTCCAAGAAGTCTGTAATATGATTCGTAGCGAGGCTTCTATGATATAGGTAAAAAACACCCAGCTTCTCTGCAAGCACTTAAGGTAACAATGCATATCTGGTATTGGACAGCCTTTCTTATACTACAGAGATTAAAATAAAATAAAATAATTTAGGATAGCATAAAATAAAAAGGACTGACTAGAACATAAACAGTCAATCTAATTCTTTTCCCTATGGTAAATCCTACCCCTTCTCCTTCCCTCTCTCCCAATCCCCAAAATTTCTACAGTTTTCCAAACTTGTGGTACCATCCTATGGTTTAGTCCCATCAAAAGGGAAATGAAATTGGAATTGCTAGAGAGGCAAACCCCGCCCTTTCCCATTAGACCTACACTGTCTAACTCCGTGTAGTAGCAAAAGTAAGTATTCAGGTCGTTGCATATATAAATACATATACGTGTGTGTGTGTATACACCTATACATATATACACATATATAGGATTACAAAGGAAACCAATTATATTGAAATATGGCAATTATCAAAATACTAAAAAATAAAAAAAAAACTAGCCCCAACTGTTCATCTCTTTATTGCTCCTCCAGCTCCAGGGCCATAGGCTCAATACTCAGTGTAAGAATTCCTGATATTTCTCCAGAAGTCTAGAGTTCAGGAATTTCTACCAATTGGACACATGGTTCTTTCTTCCATGGTTACCATTTTATGAGTGCAGTGTTTAGTTAAAGATTCATTGCATCTGCATAGCTGGGCCCAAGAACTCTTACTACCACCCAACTGACCTCTCCATTAGCTGCCATTTCTGTGGCTGAGAGGGAATGCCAAGTGTCTGAAGAGCTGTGACGATGAAGAGGCCTCATCTCTTCACACGCACTCACCCCAGGACTGAAAGTCTATGCTCAAGTCTCTGTTCTCAGATCTCCCCACAAATGTCTGCAGGTATGATAGATACATTTTATAGATAAAGCCAGTGCAGAGAGGCGGTTCTAACCCCGCAACAGCCCAGGCAATCACAATCATCCTCCTTCATTGAGAACTAGCCATTCCTCTGCAATGTGATGTAGTGGACAGGGCTCTGACATTATAGTCAGGAAGACCTCTGTCCAGATCTTATCCCAACATGTACTGGTTTTGTGACTATGGGCAATTCACCTAACGTCCCTGAATCTGTCTCCTCATTTGTAAACTATAGGTGATAATAAATGTAGCACCTTCCTCACCAAGTTCTTGTGAGACTCAATAATAAAAGTGAAATACTACAGTTATGATTATTTTCAGGGAAGTGGGAATGATTGGTCAATAAGTGTAATGCCCAGGAGAGGTCATCAATCCTCTCAGGTGCCAATGGCTATGTCCGCATAGGAAAATATCGTTAAACTCCCAATAAAATTTTACCTCTCCATAAATTTATCAAGTTTGCAATTCTATTAAGATGGAAGCATTTGACTGTATAGATAAGTACCATAACCATTTAAATAATTTAGTATAAAACTTCATTTTGTATCCAAAGTACAGTAAAACTTTTTAAACCAAAATATTCATGAAACGTGGCATTATGGGTAATTACATTTTTCTACATAGCTGAGATTGAACAGAAAACCCTTTTTGTTCCAAGCCTGCCTGCTGAAAAATCTCCAAAATGCATTAGCTTTCTTTCTGGCTTCCGTGTCTTTGTTCATTATTGTTTGGGATTTGAGCAAATTGTTTCCCTCTCCAATTGAAGGCCTTGGAGATAATGAATGGGGAGGTTTGGAACTCTGGGAATTTGAATCTTCCATCATCAGCTGTATCATCTGGAATGTCTTTCTCTCTCCTTTTGTAATTAAACAAATCGTATCCTTTGAGGTTCCCCTGAAGTCCTATATTCTCTGTGAAGCCTCCATCAAGTACTCTGATCCACAGGGATGAGTCCTTTAGTGAGACCAGCCTTGTGAATACAACTGAATCTTTTTTCTGATTTAATTAATTCCAATTCAATAAGTATTTATAGAGCATCTATTATGTGCCAAGCACCTTGCTAGGCTTTGAAGATATAAAGACAAAAATGAAATAGTCCCTCCCTTCAAGAAGCTTACAGACACTACTAGAGGCAAAAAATTTCACAGATGAGTCAACGCAAAATGTATACAAAGTGAATGCAAATTATTTTCAACAGGAAGGAACAGATTACAAATCCGAGGATCAGCTGCAGAGAGATTTCAATTGAACTTATGGGAGCAGATGAGATCACAAAGAGAGAGATTTTAACATACAGATATGGAAGGGAACTCAGAGTTCATGCAGTACAGGAGTTCTTAGCTTTTTTTGGTGGCATGAACCCATTTGGTAAAGCCTGAGAAGCCCTTCTTGGAATAATGTTTTTAAATGCATAAAATAAATACCTAGGATTACCAAGACAACCGATTATATCTAAATGACAAATATCAAAATATTAATAAAAAGCAGCTCATAGACTCCATGTTAAGATCCCTGAAAAAGTGACTAGGTTCTAGTCCAACTCCTCATTTTACAGATGAAAAAACCGAGACCAAGGGAGATGATGTAACTTCCCCCAAATCACACAGGTAGTAAGTAGACAGAGGGGTACGCCAGATGTTCACAATGCTGACCCTGAGAACCTGTAAGAGCCTCAGTCGTTAATTATGACGGACTGAGACTAGGCGAGGGCAGCTAGGTGGTGCAATGGCCAGACTACAGGGCCTGGAGTCAGGAAGACTCATCTTCATGAATTCCAATCAGGCCTCAGACACTTAGTAGCTGCGTGACCCTGGTCCAGTCACTTAGTCCTATTTGCCTCAGTTTCCTCATCTGGAAAATGAGCTGGAAAAGGAAATGGCGAACTACTCCAGTATCTTTGCCAAGAAAACCCCAAATGAGGTCACAAAGAGTCAAACAATGTAACAGCGAGACTAGATGAATCAATTAAAGAGCATTTATGTAGTATTTACGGTTGTGTTCTGCCAGGTACCTGTCCCTGCCTTCAAGGAGTTTACAGTCTAGTTTAAGAGGTAATATGAACACACACAAAAGTAGCAAACGGTAGAAAACAGGCTGCTACATTGTGCAGATATTGGCACTATTAGCACTCAGGGAAAAAGCTTCATCACTGAGGACAAGAGCAATCAGGGAAGGCTTTGGAGAGGAGACTCAAGCTGGACCTAAGCAGATGGGCTGGAATCTTCCAGCCTGGTAGCACAGCGGGAAAGCAATGTAAGAGAACTTGGGGAACACTGGGAAATTCCCCCTGTGCTTCTGATTTATTCGTGGCTGTAATCAGCCTGGGCACTGAGAGAAACTGGCTTTGCTGGTGGCAGACCCTTTGATCTTGAGACTAGCCCTGTGAGTCTTCCCTTATTGCAAAATGAAACAATTATTGGAGAGTGGGAAAAGAGTCTGAGAAGGCCTGAGCAGGGACTGTAGGCCAGGGCTTGTTAAACTTTTTCCACTTAAGACACTTCTTTGGGTTTCAACGTTTGTTGGCTTTGTGTGGCTTTAGGGCATATGCAGTGCAAGGTGCTAATGCTTTGTGTTTAGAACAAGGCTGCAGTGAAGTTACGATGCAACACACACAAGGGCTACCAGAAACACCTGGGATTCATTACACATTTGATTTTTAATTAATTTTTGGTCATTGCGTGTTCAGAAAACTTCTACTGTTGCCAAACTTTTTGTGATCCCATATGGGGTTGCTACCCACAGTTTAAGAAAAGCTGCTCTAGGCCACGGCGGTCTGTGAGTTTTCAGATGGTTTTTGTAACCTAATATGCAGCTGCTCCTCTGTGGAATGCTCTAGGCAGACAAACTGAGATCTGGGAAAGAACTTAATTTAGAAAGGCCAAGGTTCCCCATTGCATCCTAGGCCATCACCAGCATCTTGACCTTTGTCTTGCCGCTGGACTTCAGTGGGTCTGGAGGAGAGAGTGAAGCTGAGGACTTTGTACAGCTCTGCTGCACATATCTAATTCACTCAAAAATCGATGGTATTGGTCCTCTTCAAGAATGAAGACCCAATAACAACAAGAACAAGGTAAGACAGTATGGTACAGTGGGAGGAGCCTTGTCTGAGTGAGCAGATCTGGCTTCCTTCAAGTCTCGGCTTGAAAAAGAAAGAGAAAAAGGCAGCTCGGTAAAACTAACCAACAGATCAGTAAAGTCTGACAGTGTTTGACACTCACAGTCCCCTACTTCTATAAAGAAGGAAGGCCCATTTTCTCATTAGGGCCCAGCTTGACTTCAAGTCCCACTGTAAGCAAGGTGGATTTTAGTGTGTGTAAAGTGGATTTTTGTTATTATTTCTTAGAATTCAGTTTCCCAGGATCCATAGCCATAACAATCTCTTGTTCCCACAATTATGCTTCAAAACATCTCCATCACGCTTGTATAACATTATATAATGACAAATAACATAAATATTTGTGCTTAAATTGTAAACATCCACAGTGACTATGCAGTGAGATACAAGGATGAGATGATGTAAACTCGTGAGACTATTGTTGGCATAATGCCTTCTTTGTCTGCTGCCCTATAAAGCAGGTGGGCACTGGTCAGTGAATGGGGAGGCTTTAGGGTAGAATTCACAAGCTGGAATGCTGTGTGTGCCTTGATTGGCCCCTATCAAGGCTTGGGGTGGCGGGGAATGTGTGTTTGCCTCAACTGGCCCCCATTGAAGCTTGAGGGGATTTAGGGGAATGCATAAGTTGTGCCTGTCTCAATTGACCCCCTCTAGATGTAGGGGTAGTTGCCCCCCTCACCCTCCTTCTCACCAGCCCCTTCAAGAAAGGTGATTAAGGAATGCTATAGGAGTTGTGCTCCCATTACCAGCAACCCTTATGAGAAGACTAGACTAGAATAAAGTAAGATGATTAACCCCTTTGGAGCTCTCTTTCCTGTCTGGCCAGATGAAGAGTGAATTTGTGCTAGCAGCCATCCTGTGTGCTACAGTTATCTGTCTTATACTCCCCTTCTATAAGAAGTCTTTCTCAGTCTTGCTAACTTTAGTTAGCCTTCACTCTGAGACTGCCCCCAATTTATCCTGTCTGTATCTTGTTTGTATATAGTTGTTTGCATATTGTCTTCCCCATTAGATTGTGAGCTCCTTGAGGGCAGGGACTGTTTTTTGCCTTTTTTCCCATCACTTAGCACAGTGCCTGGCACATAGTAGTAGTAAATGCTAGTTAACTGATCGACTGACTGGCTATAGGACCTTAGGTAAATCTCCAGACTTCATCGGACCTTCTCTTCATAGTTTCTTGAGAAAATTGAAATATATGAACTCCAAAGGTCTTTTCCAACACTAAAATTCCAATACTGGAGTTCTATGTATATCTGCTCCTTTCTTCTTCCTCTCTCCGTGAAATCTGGGCTGGAACTGGTTGAAAAGTTTGGGAAAGTTTTCCCACTGATTGGGAAATGAGAAAGAAAGAAAAAGAAAGGAAAGAAGGAAGGAAGGAGGGAGGGAGGGAAGGTAGGAGGAAGGAAGGAATGAGGGAGGGAGGGAAGGAAACAAAAAGAAGGAAAGAGGAAGGAAGAGAGAGAAAAAAAAATGATGGTTAAATAATAAAATGGTGATCCATGAATGTACTAGAATATTACTGTGCTCTAAGAAATTATCTTTTTTAATAATTCAGAGAGGTATAGGAAGACTCTTATGAACTGATGTAGGGTGAAAGAAAACAGAAACAAAAAAAACAATATACATGTTGCAATATTATGCATACATATATTATAATCTGTTCTGTTTTGTTTTTATCAAGCCTGGCCCTAATGAGAAAATATGCCTCCCTTCTTTGCAGAAGTAGGGGACTATATGTGTTGAGCACTGTCAGACTCTACTGATATGTTGATTAGTTTTACTGAGCTGGCTTTTTTTTGTTTTTCTTTTTTATCCTATGTTACAAGGAATGACTCCCTGGGTAGGGAAGGGAAAGAAATATATTTAGATATAAAAGTGATGTCATTCAGTCATTACTTCAGTTGTTTTTGACTCTTCGTGACCCCATTTGGAATATTCTTGGCAAAGATACTGGAGTGGTTTGTCATTTTCTTCTCCATCTCATTTTACAGGAGCTGAGGAACTGAGGTAAACATGGTTAAGCAACTTGCGCAGGGTCACCCAGCTAGGAATGTCCTGACTCCAGACCCAGTACTCTATCAACTGTGCCACAAAAGTGATGTAAAAACAACTATCTGTCTATATATCTATCTTGTGTATATGTGTATTGAGGATCATTTAATACCATTTTATATCATTTTTTGTAATTTCAGTAAGGACCAGAGCCTGAATTAATGATCAACTAGAAGAAGAGCGGAACCTAAGTTTCTTTGTTCTCTGAAGTTTGCTCAGAGAATACCCTTCCTCTGTCAACAAGGCCAGATAGGGCTGACCTAAGAACATTCTTTCCCCTATTAACCATTAAAGGACGAGACACGAATCCCGAGAAACTATCTTGCTTAATATTTTATGGGAATATACTATGTTATGGAATGTTAATGGTAAATTAAACACAGAAACGCTGGGTTGTAGTTTCAACTGACATTTGTCAACACTCTTATCTTATTGTATTTACAACCTATTCCATTAAGGAAAATCCTTGTCTTGTATCATGATTAAACATACATGGGAATCATAAAATTGAGTAACCCAGGTATGCTGAATTACAACTGTTCTAAAATGTGTTTAAGTTTTCCCATTCTTTTGTTGAGCAGTCAGATTTTGTCAGGCTCCATACATGCATGTATGTACACTAACTTAAGGGAATAAATGAATAAGTAATATAAATTTTTCTGTCACCTAGCTTGTTTGCCTCCTTTAACCAAACTCTCAGGTCGACAGTATACATACACATGTATATGTATATGTACATGTGCATATAATTTATATTAAACATTATATTGTGTTATATTTAATTATATTTATTGGCATTGATTATTACATTAAATTATATTAAATACATATGAATAACAGTTTGGGGCCTTGCTCAGGGAGAACACCCAAGAGGAAACCCCCAAATTTGACTTTAGATCATAAAGTCAGCCAAAGCTAGAGTTTCTGAGTTCTTTGTCCTGAAGGCCAGGTCCGTATCTGAAATAGAAGTATTAAAGAGGAGTAGGAAAGTATTCCAGGTGGGAAGCATTCAAAATAAAGGTACAACTCCTCTCAACAACCCTGAGAAATGGGTGCTATTATTATCCCCATTTTCCTGAAGAAGAAACTGAGATTCAGAAAGGTTAAGTGATTTGACCTGGTTCACACAGCTTGTAAGTGTCTGAAACAGGATTTGAACTCAGGTCTTCCTGAGTCCAGGCTCAGGGCACTACCCACTGCACCACCTAGAACTTCTAGGTAAGAGAGACAAAATACAAACTCCTCTTGGCATTTGAAGCCTTGTCAGTAAAGTGAATTTTAGTGTAAGTAAGGTAGATTTTAGTGTGTGTAAAGTAGATTTTTGTTATTATTTCTTAGAGTTCAGTTTCCCAGGATACATGGCCATAACAACCTCAGTTTCCCAGGATCTGTGGCCATAAGAATCTCTGTTTCCCAGGTATTAGATATGAGTTCCCAGGCTTATGGTTCAAAACATCTCCACCACGCTTGCACAGCAATATATAAGGATAAATAATATAAATGTGTGCTGAACCTGTAAACATCTACTGCGACTGCACAGTGAGATATAGGGATGAGGTGATGTAAACTTGTGAGGCTCTTGCTGGTAATATGCCTTCTTTGTCTGATGCCTTATAAAATAGGTGGTCAGTGGTCAGTGAGTTGGGGAACCTTTATGGTTGAATGCACAAGCTGGAATGCTGTGTTCCTTGACCGGCCCCCATCAAGGCTTGGGAGGAAGGAATCTGTGTTTGCCTCAACCAGCCACCATTGAGGCTTGAGAGGATTTAGGGGAGCCCTTTAGGGTTGAATGCACAAGTTGTGCCTGTCTCAACTGGCCCCCTCTAGATGTAGGGGTAGTTGCTCCCACCCTTCTCACAGGCACATGCAGAAGGGTGATTAGGGAATACTGTAGGAGTTTGTGGTGCTTCCATTATCAGAAATACTGTTAGAGAAGACTAGACTAGAATAAAGTTTATTATTAACCCCTTTGAAGCTGTCTTTCCTGTCTGACCAGATCAAGAGTAAACCTGTTAAGAGTCCAAGCCTCCAGTGCCTCCCATGTGTTATTTGTCTAACAAGCCCTTACCAATCTGACCTTCTCTCTATTTCCAACTTACGTCTATTATTCCTCTGCACCCTCAGTGTTCCAATCAAACCATGCTACTTAGTGTTCCCTGCATAAAACATTCCATTTCCCATCTCCAAGGCTTTGCCCAGGCTGCTGGCCCCCATACCTGGTGTGCTGTTCATTCTCATCTGAGCCTCTTGAAATCCCTAAACTCTTTTAAGCCTGCATTCCTGATCCCTTCCCTTGTCAGTGCTCTCTCTGCCTAGAGATGGCTTCGTATTTGCATTGCATGTGTGTGTCTATACACACACATGTATATTATTGATTTATCTGTTTACATGTTGTTTACTCCCATTAGAACCTAAGCTCGCTGAGGGCAGGGACTTCATGGTTTTGTTTTTGTATCCCCAGTCCCAGGCCTGGCATACAATAGATGATTAACAAAAGCTTACTAAATTTAACTTAATAAATAGGCAGGAAAGAAGTAGAAGTGGGGAAGGTTGAGGGAAAGATGACAACAATGTTAGGGCCTAGAGGATCCCCAAATCCCCAATAAACGTCCCAGTAACACCAGGCCTGGAGTCAGGAAGTTGTTGTTCAGTTATGTCTGACTCTTCATGACCCCATTTGGGACTTTCTTGCCATTTCTTTCTCCAGTTCATTGTACAGATAAGGAAACAAGGCAAATAGGGATGAAATGACTTACCTAAGGTCATACATCTAGCAAGTGTTTGAAGGTGGATTTGAACTCAGGAAGATGAGTCTTCCCAACTAAAGGCTCAGCATTCTATCCACTAAGCCAGCTAGCAACCCTAAGGGAGTCAGGAAGACCAGAGTTTAACCGTTTACTTCAGTTTCCTCATCTGTAAAATAAAGATAATAATAACACTTATCTCCCAAGATAGTTGTGATGATCAAATGAGATCATAATTGTAAGCACTTAGCATAGTGCCCGGCACATAGTAGGTTCTACATAAAAAATATTAGCTATTATAAGTCAGGATAGTTAGAAGGTAAAGAGAACACCCAGAAGAGGAGGCACAGCACCCAGGCAGGGCTCAGGTATCTCCTCTCAAACCACAGAAAGAGCAACACTACTCCTCCCACCCCCTACCCCAATGCACAGCAAGAACAGGACGAGAAGAAAATCCAGAAAGCCCATGGCTGAGCAAGAGAAAGGATCAGGGCAGCACCTGGGAAGCAAAACACATGGGATCTTACAGAAGGTCTGCTACCAACACAACCAGCAACATCTGGGGCCAGTCAGGCTCATTGCCAGGGAGGGAGCCAGCTCTGTTTTGGAACTGTGCACAGAGAAGCAGCCAAGGCCAGAACCCCAGGTGAATCACTGGGAGCTGGATCCCAAACCTAGAAATTACTGGGGTCTAATCTTAGCCACCCACATCCAGCACTAAGCAGGGCCTGCCTGCTTCATCCAAGACAGAGAGAGTGAGAGCGAGAGCGAGAGACAGAGAGAGAGAGAGAGA
>CM053622.1:422517015-422532326 GCA_028646595.1 Phalanger gymnotis | reverse complement strand
AGGAGGCATGGTAGTTTCTTGGGAAGGAAGGGAACTTTATCAGAACTGTGCATTAAGAAAATGACTCTGATAGCCCATGCAAAATGTATTGAGAGTAGGAGTGGAGATGAAGACATAATAGCAGTGGAGAGACTAGTGGGCAGGATGCCTTCTAGGAGAGAGATGATGAAGGCATGAACCAATGTGGGGGCAATTCAGGAGACTGGATTGAATGGCTACTGAGCCCCTCTGGGTATATTAGGCACCAGTTAAAAGAACCCATTTATCTCAAATTGAATGTATCAACATAGATGCAACCTTGAAATCTTCGGATTAATGGACACTGACTGGGATGCAGAGAAACAATGCACATGCCATCTTATGTGCTCTGGGATGCAGGAATGTTTTTATGGCAATACTTGTCTCCACTCCCCACCTACTTTAAGTAGATGCTTCTTGAGAACAGAACCATCATGCTCTCCTTATTCGGTGGCACTCCGTTGTACCCTAGATAGTCAAACACAGTCAGGGAAGGAAGCTCTGGTGATACTTCTGATCACCTTAAATGTCTCCCTGTCACTTTTGGGACAAAGTCCAAACTCTTTAGGATGGCGTAAAAGAATCTTCTTCCTTCTCCTGATCCCCTCAAAATCTACACACACACACACACACACACACACACAACAATAACAAAATGTTATTTTTAAAAAATGTTTAAATCTGGTACTATCCTAACTTTTCAGGCATATCCAAACTGACCTGCCACTTAGCCATCCTCAAGCATACCTTATGTTTTCCCAGACTGCGGCTTTGTAAATTTGCCCCATTTGGAATGCCTATACTGGTCTTTTTCCCCTCTTTGAATCCCATCTATTTCCAAGCCAAGTTCTAGTCTCATCTCTTCTATGAAGCCATCCCTGGCCACCTCCTGCCACCACGATCTCTTCCTCCTCCAAATTTCTAGCCACCTGCTGTCCAAGTCACTCATTTTGGCCCCTCCTGTACCCTTAATTTTTTTTAATTAAAGAGCATTTATTTTCTCTCCCTCCCACTCACCTACCCACCTCCTACTGAGAAAGAAACAAAAAAAAATCCTCCTAAAAAATATACAGTCAAGCAAAACAAATTCCCACATTGACTATGTCCAAGATTATATGTGCCCTTCCACACCATGAGTCCATTCACTCTATGTCAGGAGGTGCACTTAATTTAATTTCAGCAAACATTTTAGTGACTCTGTGTGCAGGGTACTATGACAGGCATTGGAGCCTCAAAGACAAAAAGAAAATAGTCTCTGTCCTCAAGAATCTTATATTCTACTGGTAGGGGGAGGGGCATAACAATAGTACCCAGATAAATGAATACCGGATAATATGAGGAGAGGGCACCAACAGTGGGCGTTGGGGAGGGATTGGAAGAGGCATCCCCAACCAGGGCCCATCAGAGTTGACACACATTGCCTTGTGTTGTCGTTATTTACTTTTTTGTATGTTGATGTGTTGTATCCCAGGTAGATCATAAGTACCTAGAGGTGGGAATGTTGCCTTACTCTTCTTGGTATTTCCCCAGTGCTTTGCTGAACAAATGTGGATTGATCAATAGAAGATTATCGATTATCCTCCTGGTTGGCTGAGTATCTATCCAAGTTCTCCCGGCACGCCTGAGCTAGCCTCGTCACCCTCACCCTTCGCAGGCCCATCGTGGTCTCCTTCTTTCTTTTCCTTCTCATCCTTTGCCATGTGCTCAGAGTGGAGTCAAATGTGCATAGATAAGGATGGAGAAGGGACAAGCAGCACATTAGGTAGAAGGAGAGCCTGGCTCCTCCAGGCCAGATAACACCATAAATAATCAATCAATCTTTGCTTGATCCTTAAGTGCTTGATGTATCCTCCAACAAATTGAATCACCTCCTCTACCAGGAAGTTCTCTCTTGTAAATAAATGAGAACAGAAATGGCCCATATTGAAAAATAATGTTGTTAAAGCCGCTGATTAAGTTTTACACAAGCATATGAGAGCAAACTAAAAGGTTTTAGCTTTTTAATTTAAGAAATGAGGAATATGATATAATTTCAATTTGTGATGAGATAAGATGTTCTCGATATTGTGGTTTCAATTGGATTACATCCTAATGTACTTTATAAAGTGTCAGGCTAGCTGCAGATTAAGGTATGTGTGTAATATTCTTTATTAACAATTTAATGGACTGGCTTTCACTCTATCTATCTTAATCAGTGTTTCTAGCCCACCTGAGAGGCCTCGTTAGTGCAGAACCTGAAACTCCAACCTGATGAAAGAGGGAACAGAATGATCCATCAGTGTCAGGGATGAGAGGGGGGCATCATAGCTCCGGCCCAACACTGATGGCTACGACATCACCTCCAGCTTCTGGCAGCTGAGTCTGCCTCTCATAGAGTGAGGTGGATTCCCAGGATGGGTTCAAGGCCTTTCTTCACGCTCATCCCCAGGCCTGCTTGTAGGATCGTAGATTTAGACCTGGAAGGGACCGGAGAGATCACTGAATACAAGATCCTCATCTTAGAGATAAGGGAACAGAGGCCGGTGGAGGTTAGATGACTTGCCCCGGGTCATGCAGCTAGGGAGTTTCTGAGGTAGTATTCACGTTCACCAGCTTTGGTTGGTATAGGGGAGCACAGCTAAAGGAGGAAGAATGGAAAGTAGTAGTTGGAGGAAAATTGGCCTCGAGAAGGTGCTGTCCTTCATGGGAGTCCTTTTCAAGGTGCTAGAGACTAGAGAGGATGACAAAGAGATTCAGTGGCTAAGAAAGGGCTTAGGATCATAGATCTAGAATGGAAAGTAGTCAAGTCTAACGGCTTCATTTTACAGATAAGGAAATTAAGACTCAGAGTGATTAGGTTACTCAAGGTCACCCATCAGAAGCAGGATCTGAACTCAGGTTTTAGTGCTCTTTCACTTATACCAGCAGTAGCCTTGAACCATGAAAGAGGAAGGGTCAGGAAGAGCACAGGATTTAGAGATGTAAGAATAGAATCAATTACTGTCCCCACCACTATGTATATGACCTTGGGAAAGACACTTCCATCCCTAGGAAACTCAGATTCCTCGTGTGTAAAATGAAGAGATTGGGCTAAATAAGCCTAAGGTTCTTTCCAGCTCAAAATTCTATGATCTTCTGAGAAAAAAGAAAGGACCCATGTGTACAAAAGTATTTATAGTATCTCTTTTTGTGGTGGCAAAGAAGTGGAAACCAAGAAGGTATGCGTCCATCGAGGAATGGTTGAAAAAATTATAGAATGCAATGGAATACTATTGTAGTATAAAAAAGGAGTGTATGGGGTGTTCTAGGAGGCCTCACACCTCTGGCATGAGGGCTTGATAAGCTTTTTTCAGGGCTGCTCGGTCACCTTTGGTATCTGCTTTTCATCCAGCTCTCACCTGTGGCTCCAAGAAGCTATAGCACACTCAAGGCCATACCCCAGTAGAACAACAGTGCTGCTTGCAGCTACTGTGGCTGTGCAAGGCCAAACACCAGCACACAGGAGGGCTGCTGGCACAGGTTGTTTGATCTGCTTTTCTAAGGAAAGCAACTTTAAGGGGTTAGCAATCTCATTTTAATTAAACGTACATATATCATTCACTTAGTTCAGGGGGAAAAGTCAGCACCCTGAACTTTAGAGCAAATACAAACAGAAATTACAAGCAGAAATTATATAAACAGAGCAAAATAGCACAAATCAACAGACAGGCTTCTGTGTGTCTGACCATAGCAATACATACACAGTTACCAGAGAAAGAAGCACCAACACCTGCATTTTCAAAGCCGGGGGCTCCTTAACGGCTACCCAGAGTCTCCACACCAACACTCTTTCAATGAGTGAACGCCCAAAGCAAAACCTCACCTCCTGCATTTCTGAGAGTTCTCAATTCTCAATCCTCAGTTCAATGGCTATCCTCTGGGTATATATACCATTTTACAGGCCCCGGGGGCTTCACACCTCTCAAGGGCTCAATGCCTCTCATGACCTAATTAGCAAAAGGGTGCCAGCCTTCCTACAAATGAAGGCAAGACTCAATCAAAGGCACTTGATTGCCTTAGTGCTAAGAAGGACTCCAAAATAAAAAACAGTAAAAAGTCCCACTTTGCTTGCCCTTACACCCAGTAAACCATCCTGGAAGAAGACTGGCTAAACCAGGTTAAGGGTAACTGAAGGGTCTCACACCCATCAGTGAGTTAGGGAGAGTGTCTGCCCCAAGCACATGAAAACTTCCCCCAGATGAGAATAATTTGCTCCAATGGCCAAGAAGGTGGCAAAAGCAGGGATTGTGGAGCACTTAGAGCTTGTTGAGACATCAAAGATGCCAAGGTCATCCACTGAATCCCAGGCCACCTCCAGTCGTCTTGACTTTTGTCCTAACACTAGACTTGGATGACTCTGGAAGAGAATGATTCTGAAGACTGTATAATTCTGCTTCACTTAAATTTAATTCATGCTTGAGCCAAGACATTACTCATGATCCTATTGGTCCTCTTCCAAAACAAAACACAAACAACAACTATAAGAAATCATGAAAGGAACAATTTCAGGGAAATTTGGGAAGACTTGTGTGAACTGATGCACAGGGAAGTGAATAGAACCAGGAAAATACTTTTTAACAATAACAACAATATTACAGACCCAAACAACTTTAAAAGAGTTAAGAACTTTGACCAATTAAATGATCAAAGGATTCCAGGATTCCAGAGGACTGATAAAGTAATGTGCCACCCAATTCCTGACAGCGAGGTTATGGATTCAAGGCACAGAATAAACCATGCATTTTTGGACATGGCCAGTGTGGGAATTTGTTTTGCTTGGCTATGCATACTTATTATAAGGGTTTTGTTTTTCTTTCTTTTTTTAATGGGGAGTGGGAGGAGGGTGGGGAATTGGGAAAGGGATGAAATAAATGTTTGTTAATTGAAAAAATACAATAAAAATTTTAAAAGAACATCACATTATCTATGATCTAAAGGCCTAGATTAATATAATTCAAGATAATAAGAAGAAGCAAAGTAAAGCATGGCAAATTAAAACAGTCACAGTGTCAAGGGAGACAAGAAGCAAAGCAGTAACAGAGATAGTTCTTCATAAAGTATTGTCTCAGCGTTTATGAAGTCTTGTATTTTAGGTAGCTCAGAATTAAAGGTTGACTATGCCCTTGGGGTTGGGGAGTTGGTTCATCAACTAGTTATGGTGGGTTCTTACTTCCCTTAGAGAAAAGTCTTACGAGTAAGTCCAGGTGTCTTCATTGTTCTTGTCTGAAACCAAATGGGAGGCTTCACAAAGTGGTCTAGAACCATAGGGAGTCTCCAGGAGGCCAGATCTTTGTTTTTTCCTTTGAAGACTCTCCCCTGGAAGGTTCTCTTCTGAGCATAAAGTCACAACAAAATGTTTTCTCTCTCAATTTTTGAAAGTAATTTTTGCAGCATAGGTGTTAATTGTTCTTTAAACATCTGATAAAATTCATCTGTAAATCCATCTGGACTGAGTTTCTATCCTGCCTCTCCCCAATTCCTTTACTGCTAATTCAATTTTCTTTTCTGAAAATGGATTGTATAAGAACTCTCTTTCATGTTGTTATAATTTGGCTGTTTTATATTTTGTATTTACAGTTTATTTGTATTTAGATTTTTATAATCCTGCATTTCTTTTAAATTTTCAGTTTTGCTGGCATGTAATTATATACCATTGTAAGTGCTGAAGCATCATAGATTTAGATCTGCCAAGCACCTTAAGTTTTCTAGTACAGTAGTGCCAAATTCAAATCGAAATGAATCTCTACAAGCAGCATATTGACTTAGAAAACAACAAATTAACATCATCTATGTTGTACTGCATTCTTATTTATTTTGTTAGACATTTCTCAATTACGTTTTAATTGGGTTAATGCCTCACTAGGGAGGAATCCTGATTTGGACACCTCTGATCTGGGAGATGGAAGAGGAAGCATCTCACCCATAGAGGTGGGTTGACCAAGGTCACATGGGAAATATTTGGCAAATGGGGGATTTGAACTCCAATCCTTCGGCTCCATGACTAGAATTCCTTCCATGGTATCCTACTGTTCTTCTTCACTCAGGGTTCTCTGAACTGGAGGTAGAATATGAAAACCTCTGGAAATGGGAGACAGATCCTAGGAACAGAGGCAGAGCTGGAATGGATCAATGACGATGATTGATAACCTAGCTCTTGTATAGTGCTTTAAAGTTTGCAAAACACTCTATGAATATTATCTCCTTTAACCCACACAGCAACCATCTGAGATAGGTGTTAATTTTCTCCCATTTTACAGATGGGGAAACAGAGGTAGACAGAAGTTAAGTGATTTGCCCAAAGTCCCACAGGCAGTACATGTCTGAGGCTAGATTTGAATGCTGGTCTGCCTGACTCTGGATCCAGCTGTACCATCTAGCTGCCTACTGTGGCACCATGTAATCCAAACCCTCATTTTGAAAAGAAAGAAACAGAGACCCAGAAAGGTGGTTGTTGGTGGTGGTGGTGTTCCTTCATTTTCGAAAAGGACCAATGGCGTCACAGGGTGATGTCTTGACTTGTGTATGAATTGGATTTAAGTGAGGCAGAGTTGCACAAAGTCATCAGCTTTGCTCTCTCTTACGGAGTCATTGATGTCCAGTGGCAGGACAAAAGTCAGGACCATTGGTGATGGCCTAGGATGGTTATGACTTGCCTGAAACCATACCAGATAGTAAACATGGAGCTGAGATTTGAATGTGGGACCCTTACCACCTATGATTCTAGCTTTCTCTCTCTCCCCCTCCTTCTCTCCCGTCTTTTTGTTGTAATAAGAATTTGGCTAGCAACTACTGTTGCTGTGTAAAACCAACAACAACCAGCACACAGAAGGCTTCCAACACAGATTCTTTGATCTGCTTTACTAAGGAAAGTAACATTAAGGGGTTAACAATCTTACTTTAATCACACATACAAATATAACTCACATAGTTCAGGAGGAAAAGCCAGAAACCTGGACTTCAGAGCAAGTACAAACAAATTACAAACATATACAATATAAACCAACCAAATCACAATTCATAGTTACCAGGAAAACATCAACATCTAGGTAGACAAGCCAGGGAGCTCTTAACAACAGCTTGCCCAGAGTCCCATGTCACTCTTCCAGTGACTGAGAGCCCCAAGGAAGAAGGCCAGCCTCTGGGTTTATATATCTCATTCAGGGTCAAAGGTAACCTAAAAGCATCACAAACATGTGACCTAAACCCATGTGGCCTAAAAGCGTCCAACATTACAAATATGTGACTCAAATCCATTTAAACTAGGCTTTCCCTTGAGGCAAGGAGGTCAGCAAAGACTCTTAATTTAATCAAAGAAACAAAGGCCAAGCTCTTCAAGGGCACTTGATTAAATAAGTGCTAAAAGCCTACCTTAATTACTGATACATTTATATAGACATTGTTTGTGAAAATGTTAAAAAGAGTAGGTAAATATATGATTCCAAAGGGCATAGTGGAACAAGGAATATAGGAGTATGAAATGAAGGAAATTGAAGGAAGAAGAACCCCTGAGTTCCAAATACAATAAACCTCATAATCCACGGTTTTATAAACTGCAAAGAATTTTCCAAATCACAAGCATCAGAATTATTGATACGTCTGAATTATTGAAATTGTTACGCTCATCTTCAAGTCAAGCAACAAGCATCTATTAAACACCTAGAGCTTCTTGGAGCCAAGGTGAGAGTTTGATGACGAGCAAGCAGATGCCCAAGGTGTATAGAGCACTTGTTCCAATGGCCCTCAAGGCGGCTGAAACAGGGTGGGGGGTCCTTAGAGCCTGGTCAGATGCGGAAGACACCAAGGTCGCCCACCGTATCCTGGGGCATCGCCAGTCATCTTGACTTTTGTCTTACCACTGGACTTCAATGCTGCTGGAAGAGAGGATGAGGCTGATGACTTTGCACAATTCTTCCTCACTTAAATCCAATTCACGTGCAAAACAAGACATCACCCCATGCTGTCATTGGTCCTCTTTGAAAATGAAGGATGAGAAACTTAATGCTACATGCTAGACACTGTGCTAAAGGATGGGGATAAAAAGATGGGCAAAAAACATTCCCCGCCCCCGAGGAGCTTCCGGTCTAAGGGGGGAGACGGCATTCCATTCAATTCAATAAACATTTATTATAGCAAGAGATTGCCTGTGATGTGCCGGGTAATGTGCTGAGCCCTGGGAAGCAGCAGGAGACAAAAAAGACAGTCCCTGCTCCCAGGAAGCTTACAATCTAATGGGGGAAACAACGTAATAGCTATGTACTAACAAACATCAGATAGGATTAATCCTAGAGGGGAAGGCACCAGCATGAAGGAACATCGGCTTTTTGCGGAAGGGCAGATTTTAGGTGACGTGAAGGAAACCGGGGAAGCCAAGAGGCAGAGATGAGGAGGAAGAGCAACTCCAGGCATGGAGGACAGTCAGTGAAAATGCTCAGAGTGGAGACAAGGAATGCTGTCTAGGAACAGCAAAGAGGCCGGTGTGACTGGATCACAGAGTAGAGGGTAGTAAGGTACAAGAAGACAGGTAGGAAGGGACCAGGTTATTAAGAGATTTAAAAGAGGGGCAGCCAGGCGGCACAGTGAATAGAGCACCGGCCTTCAAATACAGCTCCAGACGCCTTCTAGCTGTGTGACCCTGGGCAAGTCACTTAACCTCCTTTAGCCTTAACCTACTGGAGAAGGAAAAGTCAAACTACTCTATTATCTTTGCCAAGAAAACCCCATGAACAGTATGGTCCGTGGGGCCACGAAGAGTTGGACATAACCGAACGACTGAACAAAGTCAGAGGAGCAGGGAGCAGTTCGCTTCATAGGGGATGTAACGGTGGCAGCTTCTTCCTGTGGCCAATGCTTAAACTCTTGCTCTACCCCCGGCAGTCGCCTATTAAGCGTTTGTTGATTGACCGCTCCTGACAGAGGAACCCAGGATGTCGTCCACCCCAGCTGGCATATTAATTAAGCAGGTAAAATAGCAGAGATGGGATATAGAAAAGAAAGTGAACAGATGTCCCAAGATGGAGCTAGGAAATGGCAATAATAACTCACATTTATATGACATTTTAACATTTACAAAACTCTTTCCTCACATAATCCTACGAGGTAGATAGTGCAAATATCATTATCCCATTTTACAAATGAAGAAACCAAGGTACAGAGAGATTTGGATTTCTCTGCCTTGCATTTGTTTCTCCCATTAATTTGCATGGGAGCCTCCCCCACCCCCCCACACACACCCCAAAAAAATCTCAGGCTTGAGAAAAACTGAGAAAAGGGAGTTCAGACACAAAGAGCTTTGGGCAGTTTGCTGGACTTTTAAAATTTTTTCAAGTTTGTCTTTAAATAAGGGATTCTTAACCTTATTGTATTATAGATGGCAGTCTGGTGGAGCCTATTGACCCCTTCTCGAAATAATGTTTTAAGATAATTGAAGGAAATGCTTAAATTTCAATAAAAGGTTAATGAAAATAAAGATAAGTTTTTTTCCTATCCAAGTTCACAGACACCTCCTCACTTTGCACACACCACCCCCCCAGAAATTTACCCATGGATCCCTTCTGTGGACCCCAAGTTAAGAATCTTTGCACTGAAACTAATTGTTCAAATGCTAATCTGCACATTGGATTTCAAAGAATTTCTGACTCTACATTATAGTGCAGCTTCTGAAATAACTCCCTACCCCTTGCAATCAGGAAGTGGAGCTTAAAAAAAAATACTGAAAGCCTGTAGAGACTACATAGCTAGCTAGTGACTGGAAGCTCTATGTCCTGTAAACAACTCCCCAGGGTGTGGAATCTCCTTTTGGAGAGGAAACACCTATTATAGCTAAGATTCTGAGAACCAACAGAACTTCCCTTAAATGGAGAAAAAAAAGAACCAAACCACTGCAGGTTTTCTCCTAGTCCAGTGAACGCATCATATGTGAAGATTCTATCTTGCAAAAACATCTGTAATATAAGCTTCTGGTCCTTTAACAAAAAGATAGAAGAGAGACCTCACTCTTCCTCTTGGGGAAAAGATTGCCCATCAGCTAAGGATTCTAGCTGAAGCCAGAAAGTAGAAGCAGAAAGAAAACTTTGCAACTAGAATTCCCAAAGGCATAATGCCTGGCACTGAATAGCAGTGACCAGCGGACAAGTCCACCAGACTACCCATCAATGACTCATGAGGCTCTTATTAATGGATCAGTATGTGCCAGGCACTGAGCCATGTGCTGGGGATACAAGTGCAAAGAATGAAATAATTCCTACTCACGAGCAACAATCATGAAAACTAGAAGGAAGCAGCGGCCAGAAGCCAGGGGACCCTGTTTTATTAGGGAAATGAGTTGCCCCTCCACATCTACTCTGGCAACCCATTTTCCTATAAATGTACTCCTCCCTACTTACTCCCTACCCATATCTGCTATTGATGGTAAGTATTTATGGGCTAGTACTTCCTAAGTCAATGAAGAAAACGTTCTATTGCTTCTGTTTTTATAATGCTATTTCAATAAATACCTTATCTTTGAACTAATTGAATGATATAGCCAGTCCTCTGGCTGACTACTAACACATCAAAAGCTCATGAGCTGTTTTTGAGCATGTGCAAACCTATGGAATACTTTGAATCGGGGAAATTTCTCTTGGGGGGGGAGAGGGTCTCCCATATGAATTGAGAGAGGGGAGTCCTCCAGGTGCTCCTGGGGGAAAATTAGTGGAATATTACAACACCAGAAGAATATGAAGAATTCAGAGAAATAGAAACAGGATTTACATGCAACAATGAAGAATTAATAGAAAATCCAGGAGAATATATACATATACATATATATATGCATATATATGTACTTGTATATATATACCTACATATACATATATGTAGGTATGTTTATATACTACAGTAATGTCAATGAAAGTAATACCAAAAGGTATTTGAATTCAGAATAATTGTAATGATAACCTTGGCCCCAAAGAACAAATGATAAAATAAATATCTCTTGGTAGAGAAGTGGGGGACTATAGGTACAGAATATCGCATACATTTTGATAATTTTTCAGTCAGTTTTGCTTAACTATTTTTCTTTGTTACAAAGGTAGGATTCAATACAGAGGAAGTGGTATATTGGGAAATAATTGTGATCTAAAAATAAAAGACAGCAACAAAACATTTTTACCAAGATAGTGATGGTGGTGGATAAGATATCAGAGCTCACCTCCAACCCCCCAGTTATCCCTTTCTAAATAGGTAGGAGCCGTGAGCTGTACTGACCAGTCCTCCCTTTTGGTCCTGCCCAGCCTGCTTCCCCCCTTCCCAGTTTTCCTGCTGCTGTCCACTTTTCCATTCAGGACACACATAGTTCTACCTGCCTCCCTCCTCACTACTTTTTCCATTCAGCACTTGTTGAGGTCCATGATGCAGGCAGCTTGTGGTTGGGACAAACAGGCTCCTTTTAAATCCTCCGGTTCCCACTACTTGGATGCCCATCTCTCCGCAAAGGGGGCCTGGCCAGAAGGGGCTGCAGGTGCTTAGAAAGTGGGGGGAGGAGTGCCCAAATGAAGTTGTTTGCGGCTTTTGCTGCCATCCCTGAAATTATTTACAGCTGCAGGCGGTATTAAACTATGTCGAGCAAGTGTCCTCATTTACATGCTAATTCATTTATACCCTCTGGATTGATTTCTCCAATTCATTTTCAACCCACTAACTCTTCTGATATGAATTATATTAACACCTCTAGAATGGCAGTGGGGGAACTCACTGGAGCTATAGACTTCTTGCTGCCCTTCATCCTATCCTACTCATTTCCCTTGTCTTCCCATCTGGTGAGCCCCTCCCTGAGTCTCTTATCTCCCAGGAGGCCCCTGGGACAAGTCTAAAATTAAAATAACAGCTCACATTTGTATAGTGCTTTAAGGTTTACAATGTGCTTTCCTCTCAAGAACCTTGTGAAGTAGGGGATCGCAAATATTTAGACCTCCATTTTACAGATGAATAAACTGAAGACCAGAAGAGGTAAGTGACTTGTCCTTGGTTACTTAGGTAGTAGCTACTTAGATAGCTGGGACTTGAACCCAGGTCCTTTGACTTTTCATTTAGAATTCTTTTGAGTAACTTACACTCTTTCATAATAAATGACAAATATATACTATTATAAAGGAAAGCAGTGTGATATCATAGAAACAGTTAGAAATCAGGGGACCTGGGTTCCACTTCCCTATGTCTCACATTCCTTAGCTATCATCCACTAAGGAAGCTTTGTTTATGTTTGAGGAAGAATTGCATTAGGGGTATGTGTGGGAGCCAGTGAGAAAATTGATTGTTAAATTTTCATTGTGAACATTTACACCTCAGAAATTGGTAAATATGACTAACCAGGGATTGGTTTATTATTCTGTAGATTATCTGGATTTAAGAACGTGATGAAGAAAATTTAATAATGCAGGTTAAATTTAAAAGTGTGTCCTGCCTATATTCTTTCTCCAGAGAGCTGGTTGTTAAACATTTATCCACACAGCCATGGATGGAGGGGAGATTTGTTACCTAAGCAGCAAAATGTTAGGGATGATGGGACCATAGAGGCAACATACCATAGTGGCTACAGTGCTGATCACAGAGTTAGGAAGACTAAGTGGAACTCTAGAGTCAGAGGTCCTGGGTTCAAATTCTGCCAGGGACAGGGTACTAGCTGTATGACTTTGAGCAAGAAACTTAATAACTTCCCAGGACCTTAGTTTCTTCCTTTGTAGAGTGAAAGGTAAGAACAGATAACCTTTCAGTTCTAAATTTATGATCATTCCCCTGAACCTCTAGTTGTCTTGGACTGGTTCCTCAGACTTATCTACAAAATCCTATGTGGCAAGGGTGTCCCCCACATGCAGCATGGGGGTATCATTGCATGGCTTGAAGGGAAGTAGAATAGACATCTCTAGCCTCTTCTTCCCCCAACACTTGTCCAATGGAGACTTTAATTCCCACCAGGAGGGAAAGCAAAAGGTTAGAGCAAGAAACTTGGCCACTCTGCTCTCCTCTGAGAGAGAGAGTATCAAGCTAGAATTACATCTGTTACATCTAAATATGACTAGGGGATGTGACTTTCGGGTTCAAGCCAAACTTCTGATCTCAGTTTCGTTAATGGTGAAAGGAACAGGACCCTAATTTTATATCCAAGGCTTAACTATCTTTCCACCAAATACCAGTTCCACAGTGAACTCGTGTAGCAAATAGCAAAGAAAACCATTTGTTCAATCTGATAGGAAAACGATAATCAGAGAAAGCACCCATATGAGAATATACACCCAACAATCCAGAGTGAAGGAGCTCTCCCCTTAGGAGCGAGGTAACTCAGCTCAGCCAAGAGAGAGTCTCAGATCTCACCCAAGGGGAACTTCCCTGAAGTCTCTAGTGTAGTAAGCTGGGGATAGAGACATGATGGAAATTGCCAGCTCCTCTCATTTCAGCTTCTTCCCAAAGTCTTATTTTCCTTTCAGCAACCTGAAGTAGGGTTGGCACCATCCATCTTGTCAAAGCTGGAAACCAGACACTCCCCAAGTGACTAAAGAACCTGAAGAGACTGAAAAGACTTGAAGAAAATGGCCATATCCTCTCTTCTGTTCTCACCAACTCAATCCAGACCCTCACTCAGATGGGGCACCTATCTCTACCAACAAGGAGACTGCCATACCAACAGAGTCAGGACTCAGGTTATACACATACACATGTATAGGTTAGGGCATGCATCAGTAAAAGGTGTTCCTGCCTTATCCCATGATGGTATCCTTCATATCCTCTGGAGGCATTCTTGCTTCAAAAACACAGAAAACTCTGTGTTTCAAAAACTCTGCTTACAGACTCTGGAAGATTTTTCTAAAAAATAGTAGGGCAAAAGAACAGGTATGAAAATGAGCCATCTTCATGGATCTGGGCTCCAGCACCACAAAGCAAACCATACCCCAAGATGGAAGCAGATCAGGGACAAAGTGCAGACTAGAGTACAGATTTGGAGTTCAAGGATCTGAGTTCAATTCCCAGCTCGGTCAATGATCCCACGGATGACCTTAGGTCAGTTATCTAGCATCTTTGGACTTCCATTTCCTCATGTAAAAAGAGGAAGCTTGGACTAGATGCCTTCCAACACTCTTTCTCCATTCTAAATCTATGATCTGATGAGACTGCTACCCAAGACCCGTTTCAAGAAAGGGGGTAGAGGAATGGTTGGAGGAGACTGAGAAGTGCCAAATTGGGTACTCAGCCCAGGCACAAACTCCAAATATCTGAAAATATTGGTTGACATCATGCTGTGCTTCTGAAATCCGGGTTTATTGGCCAGAGATCTTCCCATTCGATCTAATTCAAAAAGCATTTCTTAAGGTCCTACCAAATTCCAGGTACCGTGTTAGGTGATAGACACAGAGGTAGGTACTGGACTTATGGTTTCATTCATTGAGGGGTCTCCTTAATGAGAAAATAAGTGCCAGTGCTCACTTTCTTTGTAATTTATTGTCTTAGAGAATGGTCTAGAGCACTGAGAGGCAAACTAAACAGTTCCTTCGATTAAGGAACCTGAGATCAAAAAGATCACAGGCAAGGGTAAGCTGGTAAGTGTTTAACAATCAGCTTTCAAAAAAAGTATTCATGCCATATTTTTATGTTTAATCTGCATTATTAACATTTTCTTAAGTCTGGACAGTCAGCAGAACAATAAATGGCATTTGCCAATTTCTAAGGTGTTCACGCTGAAAATTTAAAAAGCAGGTTGGAGCTGGCTCCAGCTCATCCTGACACAGGGCAAAGGGGGATGGGAGGAGTACAGATAAACCATTGTGATTCGTCAGTCTTCCTAGTGAGCAATTCCTGCCCACATACAAAGCAAGCTCATTGTTTCTTCCCCCTTGATATACTCCCTGTAAAAGGAAAATGGCCAATATTGGAGAGGCTGTAGGAAAATAGGCATATCGATGAACTATGAATTGGTTCAGCCATTCTGGAAAATAATTGGGAACCATACCCCAAAGGTTATTAAACTACATACCTTTCAACCTAGTGATACTATTACTCTCTAATAGGCCTAATGCCTAAGCACCAAAGAAAGAGGAAAAAGGCCTATGCATACAAATATATTTATATCGGCTCAGTGGTGGCAAAGAAATGGAAACTAAAGAGCTGTCCAACAGTTGGAGAATGACTGAACAAACTATGGTATCTGAACAAAATGGAATACTATTGTGCCACATGACAAAAGGGAAGGTTTCAGACAAACTTTGGAAGACTTGTATTAACTGATGTAAAGCAAAGCAAGTAGAACC
>CM053622.1:422452852-422516515 GCA_028646595.1 Phalanger gymnotis | reverse complement strand
ATGTATTTTGCTTGTGTGTTACAAGAATTTTTTTTCTCTCAGTATTAAATTGGGAGATGGGAGTTGGTCAAGAGGAGGAGTTAGCAATAGGGATGCCCCCCAAAAAGGACAAGCCAATGAAATATTTCCAAAAATGCACAGAAGGAAATAAAAAGATATTCAGAAAGAAGCATAAACAGGATAGTTTTGAAAATTACATGGGTTTTAGCATATACTTTTTTTTAAGTAAGTGTATAGAGATTTACAATTTCATGTGCAGTTCACTTTTTGAGTTCTGATGATTCCATCACCTTCTTACCTATTGCCACGATAGGAATCCTCCCATCACCACCATCTCTATCTTATAGTACTCTGTACTAGAATAGTTCCCCTATTAGAACTTAACCTCTTTAAAGGTAGAGACAGTATGGCTTCATTTAATCTCCAAGTGGTCCAAGAATACACATGTATTTGTGTATTCAGCCCAATACCTATTACCTAGTAAGCATTTAATGAATGCTTAACCATCTATCTATATGGAAACATAGAAATGCTTATTTTTTATGTTTATATTTAAAATAAAAATGATTTTTAAAAAGGAAATTAAGATGATTAAAAACACACAAGAGAATTTTTATTAAAGGTTCCTATATCCTGGGGCAGATAAAGTGGCACAGTGGATAGAGAACTGAGTCTGAAGTCAGGAAGACTCATCCTCCTAAGTTTAAATCTTGCCTCGGACACTTACCAGTTGTGTGACCCTGGGCAAGTCACTTAACCCTGTTTGCCTCAGTTCCTCATAAGTAAAATGAGCTACAGAAGGAAACGGCAAACCCCTCCAATATCTCTGCCAAGAAAACCCCAAATGGGGTCACAGACTGAAATGACTAGACAATCCTATACCAATGAAATCACAGGTCTAGACTAAAAAAAATTCTTTATGAGAATTGCCTTTATCTAAAGAGAATGTTCTTGATGGAAAATAGGAAAACCCTACAGGCAGGTTTTTACGTAATTGATTGAAAGGCACAGCGAATACAAGATCATAGTAGTATAGATCTATAGATGAAAGGGACCTCAGGGACCATCTAGTCCAAGTCCCTCATTTTAGAAAGGAGGAAACTGAGGCCCAGAGAACTTACACAACTTCTCATAGGAAGAAGGAACAATCAGAAGCCAGATTTGAGAAACCCAAGAAAAAAAATCAAATCCATAAAGGATGCCATGACCCAGATTTGAGATGTGGTTTTATGGACAATCCAGTGCCTATGTCTGGAACAGAAACTGCAGTTGGAGAAGAGTTGAGTACAGAATTAAATAAGAAGAGGAGGATGGGTTGGATTACATTTGGGAAATCGTACAAAGTTGTCTGTGTTTCAAAGGTAGCATGGCACCATCGGTAGAACCTCAACAGAGGTTTTATGAGAGTGAGGAACACACAGAATGAACAAATATAGATGGCCTTCATCTGCAGCATCGGAGGGAAGTGGCTTCAATGAAATCACTCGTCCTTTGAAGGAGGGAACTTTGAAATATTCTATGATTCTGGGTTCTAATTGGATAACCCTTAACAGTGGACAGTTTTCCAGAATCCAAACCACGACAAAGTTAAAATAGCCAAGTTTTTTAAAAAATTCTTCTGCTAATTGATGTTTAAAATAATAGCAGGTCACATGATGGTTATAAAAAAAACTTCTCATATTAGCTCATTTTGATTCAACTCCATGAGGTAGCTACTGTATATGTAAAGTTATCCCAATTTTACAGATGAAATAATCGAGGTTCAGAAAAGTTAGTCACTTGCCAAGGAAATGGCAAACCACTCCAGTATCTTTGCCAAGAAGACTCCACATGGGAAAGAATCTTCACATACAAAAATATTTATAGCAGCTCTTTTCGTTGGGGCCAAGGACTGGAAATTGAGGGGATGGCTGAACAAGTTGTGGTATGTGAATGTAATGGAATACTATTGTGCTGCAAGAAATGATGAGCAGGCAGACTTCAGAAAAACCTGGAAAGACTTACATGAACTGATGGGCTCAAAACCAGATCGGTGTAATGGATAAAGACCTGGATTTGGAGTCAAGAAGACCTGGGTTCAACTCCAACCTCAGACACTTGTATAGCATGAGAACCTGAGCTAGTCAGCTAACTTTTCTTTACCTCATTTCTTCATCTGGGAAATGAGTGGGTTGGAGCAGCTGGTCTCTAAAATCTCTTCCCAATGATCCTATGATCTCCAGACATCCAAAGCTGAATAGAACAATAACTCTAAAGATCTGTGTCATCCTGAAGTGTCCACTTAATGGGCATAGTTCTTGATAATTATAACTTTTACATAGTGTTTATTATATGCCCCCTTGCTAAGTGCTTTATAATTATTATCCCATTGTCTTGCAATAGCACTGGGAGACAGATGCTATTACTATCCCCATTTTATAGATGAGGCTTGGGCGGGGACCTATTATAGGCCAATCAGAGAGCCAGAGTGATTTAAGGCATGGTCCTTAAAAAAGAAATCTAGGGGACAGCTAGGTGGCACAGTGAGTAGAGCACTGGCTCTGGAGTCAGGAGGACCTGAGTTCAAACACTTGACGCATTCACTAGCTGTGTGACCTTGGGCAAGTCACTTAACCCCAATTGTCCTGCCTTCCCCCCTCCAAAAATTAAAAAAAAATTAATAAAAGAAAAGAAATCTAGCCCAGATGGCTCCAAAGGAGAGTGTGAAGCTGGTGACTTTGCAGAGCTCTCCCTCACTTAAATCCAATTCACTTATAAGTCACGGCAAACAGCATCACCTTCCTGATATCACGGTGCTCTTCGGGAATGAAGGACAAACGACAACGAAGGAACAATGAACGAACAGACGAAGAAGCTGAAGCAAGCAAGAGGTCAAGTGGCTTGCCCACAGCCACACAGCTAGTAAGTTTCTGAGATCACATTTGAACTCAGATCTTCCTAACTTCAGGTCCCACACTGCACTACCTAGCCACCCCATCTTGATTTAGTTTTAATGTTGCACATTTTCTAGTCTTCTAATTATTTGAAAAAAAAAATTTCAGTGTTCAACATGAGCTATAGTTGATGACTCACAGTTAATCAGAATATTCAATTAACCGCATTCTCCTATTTCCTGACCGTCCTAGATAAACTGGAGTTACTAGATATTTATTTTAAAACAGATTTCTGTGAATGTGCCAGACAGGTAGATGAATGGACAGACAGACAGGACTTTGGAGAACCATGTTCAATTCTGGGTGCTTTTATTGCCATCTTCGTACAATCATAATAGCAAGCATTTAGGTAATGCTTTAAAGTTTATAAAGCACTTTACAAACATTATTTCATTTTATCTTCACAGAAACTCCAGGATTGTAGGTGCAATTATTATCCTTATTTTATGGATGAGGAAGTTGAGGCATACAGAGGTTTAAGTGACTTACCCAGTAAGTGCTAGTAACTGTCAGCTCCTTTTGATTCAGTTTTGGGGTTCTATCCATCGCTGCCTTTGTTTCCCAACAGCCTAGCACAGTACCTGGCACATAGTAGGTGCTTTATAAATGTTTGCCGTATTGAATCAAATACAATCGAGCACTAGGATAAATCATAAAAACAGGAAGTGCTTTAAGAGTTCAGATTTAAAGACAGAACAGGGACTTTAGCTGTGATGGAAGGTTATTTAAAGAAGGTAGGATATTAGTGCATCATCCCCCTATTTGGAATAAACTTCCTTCATATTTCTGCCCATGACAGTCTCCTCTTCCTTCAATAATAAAAATAATAACTCACATTTATACGTCGATTTAAAGTTTACTACCCACATCTTTCCCCCGCCTTAATAAAAGGCCAATATCACTCGCCTTCTAGGTTTACAAAACTTCCTCCTTGGGAGAGCTTTTATTGGAGGCTACAGGACAGTTCTTAAACCCACAACACCAAAGAGCTGGACGATTCAGGAAAAATATTCATGTGCTTCATCCACATCTTGGCTGCCAATCAGCTTGGCTGAGATGAACAGATGTCATGCCCTCCTCAACAGAGCTAGGCTAGGTCTTGCATGGGAGCAGCGTAATGAATTACTTACAACCCAGAGTTCCTCTCTAGAACCAGGATTTTATGATCACACGAAGCAAATGGTGGTTATCGTTTGTCCTTCTTTTTTGAAGAGGACCGTGGTATCATGAATCATATGAAGAATAATAGAATATAGCAACGTTTACAAAGATGGTGCTCCTAACCCACCATCAACAGAATGTGTACTTCAAAGGTTTTTTCTAATAGCTGCGATATACTGTGGAGTCATCCAGACCTTCTCACCTGGTCCACCTTGTGTCTAAGAGGGTTCATTGGCTGGGGTTAGAGATTTCTCATGATAAGAATAGCTTGATTATTCATATTATTATTTTCTATTACTATTACTATCTATTACTATATTATTATTATTATTATACTACCTTATTCTTATTATTATCCATTACTTATATAGGGTTTGGTGGAAAGAAACCAGGAAGACCTGGTTTCAAGTCTCACATCTGACAAATGCCGCCTCTGTTGCCCTGGATAAGGGTATCCTTGGAGCACCCCAGCAGCTTTCTAAGACTTTAAATTGCAAAATACTTGAAGATTAGCATCGGTAGAAGGTGTTTTCTTCCGATGAAATCCCAGCTCCAGACCACCCATCTGGTTAGCTAAGAAGCCAGCTAGCTTTATATTCATATATTACCTCATTTGGATCCCACAACAACCTGTGAGGTAGGTGTAGAAGTATTAGCCTCATTTTACAGCTGAGAAAACTTGGAGATTAAATGACTCGTGTGGGGGTGGGGGGAAGAAACAGGGATACAGAGAGACAGACAGAAAGAGAGACAGAGAGAGAGACACACACACAGAGATACATAGAGAGAGAGAGACAGAGAAACAAAGATAGAGGAGAGAGAAGAGAGAGAGAAAGAGGAGAGAGAGAAAAAGAGAGAACAGAAAACAGTCTGAGAAAGAGAGAAGAAAGAGAGAGAGAGAGAGGGAGACAGAGACAGAGGCAGAGAGAGAGCAAAAGACAGAGAAACAGAGATAGAGGAGAGAGAAAGTGAGAGAAGAAAAAGAGGAGAGAGAAAAAAGACAGAAAAACAAATTGAGAAAGAGGGAAGAGGAGAGTGAGAGAGACAGAGAGGAAAGACAGACAGAGAGAGAGAGAGAGAGAGAGAGAGAGAGAGAGAGAGAGAGAGAGAGAGAGAGACATAGACACAGAGAAAGAGAAACAGAAAGAGAGTAAAGAGAGACAGAAAGACAGAGGAAAGAGAGAAAAGAGGAGAGAAAGGAAAGAGAGAGAGAGAAACAGACGCAAAGAGAAGAGATAGACACAGAGACAGACAGAGAGAATTTTGACATGTGATTTCATTGATGTGGAGAATTTCCAATAAAGAAAACCCCCTCTATCTAACATACCTTCACCCTAAACATCTCCTTGACTCATCTTTCTGCTGCTGGAGGAACTCCCACCCAGAGGCTGGAGTGTCCAGATGAATGAAAGTCCACTATGTTTAGTTGGCCTCTTCCTTCCCCAGCCATCTTTGTTCTATGAAACACACTTAGTCCACTCCACCCCTTTCCACCTCTTGCTCTAGGAACAGTAGTCAAATCAACACAACCATAGCTGCAGGAAAAAGGCCCTTAATCAACTGCACTATGGTTTCATTGACCATCCCTGTGACTTCACAGTCCAAAAGCCCTTCTCTAGTCTCTACTCTCCTGAATGTGTTCTCTTCCAGATTAGAATATAAATTTATTAAGGTCAGGTCCTATATATCTTGTGTATTTGTGTCCCCAGTCAGTGCCTGGTACATAGGCAATCACTTAATAAATTTTTTTCATTAATTCATTCATTCGTTTCATTTCATTCATTCATTCACTTATTCATTCATTCCAGTTACACAGTAATTAGTTGAGCCCAGATTTGAACCCAAGGGTTCTGTCTCCAGATCCAGTGGTAAGGGAAGCATCATAGTCCATCTGAGAGAGAGAAGTAGGTCCCTCATCAGGTGCTATTAACGCTAAATTAGGTGAACCAAGCATCTCAACGCAGCAAAGAAAGAGGGGAATGATTCCCGCTGTGGTGCCATAAGAGAATGAAGCTGGAGTCATTGAATGAGACAGGGCATAATTCCCACACCTCCTGCTGCCATCATAATGTTTGCCGTGAATTTCACTGGGCACCTCTCTGACTATGCAGGCAGTGTGGTTCAATGGAAAGAGAACTAAATTTAGAGTCAGAAGATCTGGGTTCAAACCTTGCCTCTAGTGCTTCCCATCTCACTTAAGGAGGTCCTCGGTTTCCTTTCTGTAAGATGAGAAGGTTGCACTAAATGGCCTCTGAGATCACTTCTAGCTCTAGTTTCATGGTCTGTGTGACTCTAAACCACTGTAACAAACATGATTATTTAGCCTTTTAAATTCATGCCCATGTCTCTAGGTGCATCCTGTCTCTCAGAACCTACTAATTGCCACCCTCCCAACTTTTGGGGCACTTTCCCCTTCTCTTCCCAGAAAGAGTCAGAACAGGGGTAGTTCTCAAGGCTGATACCATCATCCTCAGACCAGAGACCATGAAACTATGGCTCCATGAGTGGCTGTATTTGTTTATTCCCTCAAGAAGGCATAGAGGGCAGAATCAAGCTACCCTGCTAAAGAAAAGCCACATGTGACAGGTGGAAGGAAGAATGCAGCTGGAACCTATCGATGCTGAAATAGTATCAATTTCCTCCTTTGTGTGGTCCAGACAGGAGTTCAAGGAATTCTGGGTGAGGTGCCTTCCCATCCAATGTCACACTGTGTCTGCTTTTTAATAATGTGCCTTGGATGTTTCCCCTCCCCCATCATAGAATGTAAGCTCCTTGAGGGCAGGAATACTTTGTTTTGATATCCCCAGCATTTAATACAATGTCTGGCACATAAGTAAGTGATTTATATATGCCTGTTGATTGACTGAATGATGTATGGACAAGGAGACTGTTGAGGACCTAGCCTAGAACACTTACCCTTGGGCTTTCTGTCTATCACTGTTGTGAAAAGTCTCTTTCCCTCTGCCCCTCAAACAGACAAAAAGGGCAGGTTTTAAAAGTCCCCTGAGTCCTTGTCAAGTTATCTCATCTCTCTGGGTTATTCTGCAAAACTTTGTAGAGCAATGTGGTATAATATCAATTAAGTTGGGACTTCCTTACTGTTTTAAAATGATTAATTAAGTGTCTTTGATGCCCAAACTCCTGTCTACTAGGTGCTAAGCCTATGTGGGTGTGAAGCCTTCAGGATCCTAAGGGGTGTTGCTAAGACCAGAGCCAATAGTAGGAGCCTAAGTTCTGGTGGCTCAGACGACATTCGATGACAGCGAAAGAGTATAAAAAGAGAGAACAGAGCTATTTGCTTGAGGCTCTCATTCCTGGAGGCACGGGACTCTGGGCAGCCCTTCTAAGAGCCTCATGGCTCTCCCAGATGTTGATGGTTTCTTGGTAATTATGAATTGTATTTGGTCTGTTTATAATGTATGTTTGTAATTTGTTTGTATTTGCTCTGAAGTTCAGGGTGCTGGCTTTTTCCCCTAAACTAAGTGAATGATATTTGTATATTGGATTGAAATAAGATCGTTAACCCCTTAATGTTGCTTTCCTTAGTAAAGCAGATCAAAAGAACCTGTGTTGCAGCGTCCTTGTTGTTGGGTTTGTGTTGGTCTTTCACCTCCACAACAGCTGCTAACCGAATTATTGCAACATGTGGTCAGCACTATCCTGAGAAATACAATGATCCAAGACAATTCCAAAATCACTCATGGTGAAAAATGCTCTCCACCTTCAGAGAGAGAGAGAACTGATGGAGTTTGAATGCACGCTATTTTTCACTTTATTTTTTTCATGGTTTTTCCCCCTTTGGAGTTGTGTCTTCTTTCACCTCATGACTAATATGGAAATATGTTCTGCATGATTGAACATTTATAACCTATATCAAACCGCTTACCATCTTAGGGAAGGGAGAGGTGAAAGAGGGAGGGAGAAAATTTGGAACTCAAAATTTATTTAAAACGAAAGTTAAAAATTATCTTTACATATAATTGGGGGGGGGGAATAAAATATTCTCTTAAAAAATGAAGTCAGCACCAACCCTCCCGTCAACTACGAGGGAGGATTTAGGAGTTATTGATTCCCTTTTCTACCCCTAGCAGAACCTCATTCAGAGAATGAAGCCCAGAAGGGGTTTGAGCCATAATTCAAGGCCCATTTTGTTCATGACACATTGACCAACTACTTCTAATTCCTACTGGTTTGTTCCAGCTGTGTCTCTTCAGTACTAGGACTTCTAGAATATTTTGTCCTACACAGTATTACTGGTGCATGGCTATGTGTCTCATCTCCTTCTAGACCATAAGGTTCCTCAAAGACAGAGACTATTCTATGCTCCTCTTGTATCTCTGTAATGGCAAGCAAAGTGAGACTTTTTGCTGTTTTTTTCTTTTGTAGTACTTCTCAGCACTAAGGTAATCAAGTGCCTTTGATTGAGCCTTGCCTTTGTTTGAATCAAGAGTCTTTGATGACCTGCTTAAGTCATAAGAAAGCCTAAGTCACATGAGCTTGAGTCACATGATTGTGACACCCTCAGTGGGCTGACCCTAAAGAAGTGTATATATACTCTGAGGGTATATATACTCATTTTGCTTTGGGGGTCACTCATTGGAAGAGTGTTGGTGTGATTTGGGCCAGGTGAGACTCTGGGTAGCTGTTAAGGAGCCCCCAGCTTTGAAAACCCAGATGTTGGTGCTTTTCTCTCTAGTAACTATGTTTGTATGTAATGGTCAGACAGCTAGAAGCCCTGTCTATTGATTTGTGTTATTTTCCCTGCTTGTAATTTCTGTTTGTATTTTCTCTGAAGTTCAGGAGGCTGACTTTTTCCCCTGAACTAAGTGAATGATATATGTATATTTAAGTAAAGTAAGATTGTTAACTCCTTTAACGTTGCTTTCCTTTAGAAAAGCAGATCAAAGAACCTATGCTAGCAGCCCTCCTGTGTGTCGGTGTTGTTAGTCTTACACCTCCACAGCAGCTGCTAGCAGCATTGTTGTTAGAATCTCCCAGTGCCTAGTATAGTGACATATATGTATTAGACATTTATCCATTCGTTGATTGATTGATACCTACAGGGCAAGAGGAAGAGCATTGTAGCTGCCCAAGGTGTCCCCATTTGTGGACCCCAGGTGGGATGTGAAGCAGGATTTGAACTTGGGTCTTCTTGACTCTCTGGCCTTCTTGCCTTGAGGCCTCCCAGACATGTCTCTGGACTCCAGTTCTAGCATTTTTTCTTACCACACCCATCTTTATCTAGAAGAAAGTCAAAACAAATTTAGAGAAACTCCAACCAACTGAAGAGTACGCAAGTGTGGGCCACAGGATTCCTGAGTTCCAACTAGGAGCTTAAAGATATTGAACTTCAGAACTCCAAGATATCATAGGCTAGTCCAACTGTCCCCATGTGACAGATAGGGAAACCGAGGTCCAGAGAGGAAAAGAGATTTGGGTAAAATCACACAGCAAGTTGATGGCTCATCACAGTTCTTGAATGGGGTAGGGGTGGGGAGGAGGTATATCTCGTTGGAAGGACTTGCAGGCTGAGAGAGAAACTTTGCCTATTTTGAATTCTGACCAAGCCAAAGGCTAGAATATGGGTTGCCTGAGGCTCTAATGCACTAATTCTTAAAGGTCACAGCTGCCGAATAGCCATTCATTCATTCAATAAATATATATTGTTCACATTTATTAGTAAGCTCCTTGAGGACAGGGACTATTCACTTCTGTCTTTTTGTCCCAAGTACCTGGCTCATCAGCCAAGCATTAAGAACCTACCCAGTGTCAGGCACTATAATAGGTGCTGGCAAAACAAAAACAAAAATAAATACAGTCTCTGCCCTCAGGGCAGCTAGGTGGTGCAGAGGATAGATCACTGGGCTTGGAATCAGGACAACTCTGTTCATGAGTTCCAGACTCAGACACTTACTAGCTTTATGACCCTGGACAAGTCACTTAACCCTGTTTGCCTCAGTTTCCTCATTTGTAAAATGAGCTAAAGAAGGAAATGAATGGCAAAACCCTCCTGAATCTTTGCCAAGAAAACCCCAAATGAGGTCATGAAGAGCAGGACACAAATGAAATGACTGAACGACAACCCTAACCTTAGGGAGCAGGGGTGGTATGCCACTTGTACACAGATAAGTCAAGTGAATTTGAAGAGGAAGAGAGATCAATGGCAGTGGAGTATGAGGGAAGTCTTCATGTAGGTGGTGGCCCTTGAGCTGAAACTAAAAGGGCAGAGACAAAAAGGGAGATCATTCTAGGGACAAGGGACAACCAATCATTGACCTCTTTGTGTCTGAATATATATGTATGTATATATATATATTCTCCTGAGACTGTGCCCACAGATGCAGTAGAGAGAATGGAGGCTGGAAATAGCTCCCCAATTGATATAAGAGCATCAGGTTTGGGTTTGGTTTTTGTTTTTTTGGTTTTGCCCCATTGATCAGACCTGAGCTAAACTTTGTATTTACACAGGTGGTGCAGTGGACAGAGACCTGGAACTGGAGTCAGGAACACCTGAGTTCAAATCCCACCTCAGACATTTGCAAACACTGTGTGACCCTGGGCAAGTCGCTTAGCCTCTCCCTGACTCAGTTTCCTTAACTATAAAATGGGGATAATGATAGCACTTACCTCCCAGAGTCATTGGGAGCATCAAATGGAATAATATTTGCAAAGCTCCTGGTGAAGTACCTGGCACACAGTAGGCATTTAATTAATGTTTGTTCCCTTCCTCCAATAGTGCCTCCTACTGTGTCCTCTGCAAGCAGAAAGGGACTAACTAAAACACATTTGCTGAATGGAATTATCTCTCCTCTAGACTTGGAACCTTGTCTTTTCAAACCTTTTTGTACCCACACATCCCAGACCTCCCACAAAGCACTATTTTAGCATCTCTCCTATTATATACTATTTTACATTAAAGTTATTTATATGTGTATCCTAGCCTCCCCACTGGACTTTAAGTGCCATGAAGACAGGCATTTATGTAAGCTTTGTGTCTCCCCCAGTCTACCACAGTGCTCTGCACAAAGAAGGTGCTTCATTAATATGTGTTTAATTTAATTAAGTAAATTGATTTAAGCCCCAGCTCTGTTTGTTCCCCTCCTCCAGACAGGAACAGATGGTATAGCAGAAATTAAGGCAGATTTTGGAGTCTTCGTACCTGGATTTGAATCCTATCTCTGTTCTTTACTATTCTATGTCACTTTGGGCAAGTCACAAACTCTCCTGGTCCTCAACATGTCCATGTAGTCTATAATTTTGATGGCTTCTAAGATCCCTTCCAGCTCAAAATCCATGACCTTCAGATCTCCCTGGCTAAGTCCAGCTCCTGCTGCTGGCTCCCTTGGCCACAAGACTTTGTACTTAATGCATTTGTTGTTGTTCGGTCCTTTCGGTCATGTCCAACTCTTTCTGACCCCATTTGGGGTTTTCTCAGCAAAGATACTTGAGTGGTTTGCCATTTCATTCTCCAGCTCATTTTGTGGTTGGGGTTTGTCCTTCATTCTCGAAGAGGACCATGACATCAGGAAGATGATGCCATGATTTGCAAGTGAATTGGATTTGAGTGAGGGAGAACTGTGCAAAGTCACCAGCCTCACTTTCTTCTCCAGAGCCATCTGGGTCCAGGGGCCAGATATAGATAAGGACAACTGGAGATAGCCCAGGATACAGTGGGAGACCTTGGCCTTTTTCTCCAGCTCATTTTACAGATGAGGAAACTGAGACAAAAGGGGTTGAAGTAACTTGCCCAGAATCATATGTTTAGTAAGTATCTGAGGCTGGGTTTGAACTCTGGTCTTCCTGACTCCAGGCCTGGCACTCTATCCACTGTGCCACCCAGCTGCCATACTTAATACATTCTCTGTACCATTTAATCTGGTTTGTTTGTTCAGACTGTAAACTCCTTGAGGGCAGGGGCCATGCCTTCTTGTTCTCTTATAGTTCCCCCCACCGGCTAATTACTGGGCTGTTTACACAGTAGGAACTCCACAGCTCCTGGGGGACAAGATCGAATGTGTTGCTAGCAACCTCCAAAGTTGGCCCCATTCTCAGCCTCCTGGAGCATGAAGTCCTGCAACCAGGGCTGGCCATAAGGTCACCCTAGACTTATTGGAACCTGGGTTACATTACTTTTTGGTGGCTATCCCACTTTTAGGGTCCCCCTAAAACATGGCACCCCAGATCAGGCCCATAGTACACATCGCTTGCCTTAAACTCAGTACCCATAATGCCCTTCCCGTGCTCAGCTGGGGCTTGCGACTATTGTCCCACCGGGGCAGGCAAGGAGCGGGAGGGATCAAACACAGCGCACAGCTGGGCAGGCTAGGCGACTGGATTACTTCCCAGCAAGCTGGATTAATTAAACCACCAGGCTTTAGGTTTGGGAAGGAGAGCTCTGCTTCCACCTGGTGATAAAAACATGGTACTACAATAATAATTATTGTTTCTTTAATCACATGGCCCTACCTCTTCAAGATTTACATCCTTCTAATCTCTGTGATAGTCAAAGTGTTAACTTCATTTAATAGTTGGAAACTAAAGATCAGAAAGTTGAAGTGACTTGCCTATGGGTACACAGCTAGTAAGAATCCAAGCTGGGCCAGATTCATAAATCACAGGATCGTAGATTTAGAGATAAAGGGGACTTTTGTGGTCATAGAGGCCACCCCTCTCATTTTACACATGAGGAAATTAAGGCAATAGAAATTAAATGACTAGCCAATGGTCATGTAGCTAGTAAGTATCTGAGACAGGTTTTGAATTCAGATCTTCTTCACTTTAGGGCAACTAGTGGCACAATGGATGGAATTTAAGGCCTGAAGTCAAAACGACTCATCCTCCTGAATTCAAATCTGATGTCAGACACTTACTAGGTGTGTGAGCCTGAGCAAGTCACTTCACCCTGTTTGCCTCAGTTTCCTCACCAGTAAAATGAGCTGGAGGAGGAAATGGCAAACCACTCCAGTATCTCTGCTAAGAAAACCCCAAATGGGGTCACAAAGAGTCAGACATGACTGAAAAACAAACAATTCTTGACTCTAGGTCCAGTGTTCCAATGTCTATACCTTCTAGCTGCCTCCCAGACTAATCTCCGGACTCCAGTGCCAACACTCTTTCTAGCACCACACTGTTTCTGTGTCTCTCCACAATCCTATATTCTTCCTCAGAATGAATCACGAAAGCAATGGGTGAACACACTAGCCTTCCCCCCAAAGTACAAAATTGGCTTGCCCAAAGGTACACCAAGAATAGATAGTCGAGACAAGGCTTGAACCCAGATCTCTTCATTCCAAGACCGGTGTCCTTCCCTGGCGTTCTAATATGAAGAGTCCCTCATAGTCTGAGAACTGCACTATCTCCTGGCTAATATCAGAGCAGGCAGGAGTAGCTTCACGACAAATGGAACCTCTGTCTTAAATAGAGTCAAACAGGGCTGTGTCCCAGCAAAGCAGCCCTCCTTTTTTTATTATTATTAACAATTCAGTACTAGGCATTAGAGCAACTGATGCATGTCCTCCTGCCATAACAAACAGGAAGACAAGAATCCTCCTTTATGCTGATGAAATGGCTTTATTGTCTTAAATTAAGGGTGGTTTTAAGAAGCAGTCGGAAATGCTGACTGTCCCTATCAGAATAACAATTTCCTACTTGGGTTTCCAAGTAGCAAATTATTACTCTGGCTAGAATAGTCAACAGATTTACAGCCTCTGCCATCACCACCATCACAGATAATGATAACCAGCACCCTTAATATTTATATAGTGTTCTGTGTAGCTCCTCAAAGCACTTTCAAGTACATTGTCTTATCCACCCTTTCCTACCTTGACAAGTGGGTTGTTGTTGATTCAGTCCGTGTCCAATACTTCATGACCCCATGGACCATACTGTTGTCCATGGGATTTTCTTGGCGAAAATACTGGAGTGGTTTGCCGTTTCTTTCTCCAGAGGAAGAAGGCAAATATAGGTTAGGTGGGGTGGGGAAGGTATTTTTGTGCCCACCTGAGATGAGCAAACCGAAGCTCAGAGAGATTCAACAATTTGAGGTCACACAACTGGTAGGTGACAACATGAGGATCATAAGGATCATAGGATTTATAACCGGGAAGAACCATTTCTCTAGCCTAACGCGCTCATTTCTAAAAATGAGGAAACTGAGGCCCAGAGAGTTAAGTGATTTTTTTCCCCCAGGTCACAAAGAAGCAAAGTCAGATTCAACATTACGCTCTTTCAACTCAACATGACTGTTTCAACTCAAGGTCTTCTGACTTCCATTAATTACACCAAACCTAAGCTGTATACTGTACTGGGTAGGCATTTGCATAAGCCAAAGCTATGACTTCATTCGTACAGGAAACTCAGGGTGAGGTATAGGGAGCTACATCAATGGACATTAGCAACTGTTTGCAAATTATAGTTTGAAAGAGTCGCCTGGGGGCGCTGATGGGTTTAAGTGACTTACCCAAGGTCACAGGACCAGGATTTGTCAGAGGCAGACCTTGCTTCTGAAGTTGGCTCACTATCCACTAAGCTACACTGCCTCTCATTATGGAATTTCAATGACCAGTCCCAAATATCCCCTTCCAAAAAGTCAATTCACTCAACTGAGGGCAAATTTTGTGGCTAACTCCTCATGGGTCTACCAGGATGCTTCTTCCTTCTTAAAATAAGAGTGATTACCAGAGGCTATCCATCCAGAGCCACAACGAGGCAGTCAACTGGCAATACCAACTCTAAAAACATTCAAGCTAAAGTTGTCTCTTCCATGTTACTCTGGGGAGAACTTTAAAGACTCAGTCTCAGTAGTGCCAATACTTAAGAAAAGTCAAATCTCTTTGCTAAACAAACAAACAAAAAATGCAATGTTGCTTCCATGCAGGCCCCCATACTGATCATGGCCAGGATGTTCTATCCAGGTGAGAACAGAAGTCTGGTTTTTTAACTTTCACAACTAAACTTTCACAAAATCAACTTTGCCAACCCTCACACCTGTTCCCTAACTTTATGGCCCTCGATTTAGCCAAAACTACAGACTGTGGAGTCAGAGTCATAAAATTGTCATGCTTGGGAGGAGACTTAGACATCACCCAGGAAAGGCAAGGGAAGGGGGTAGAGTGGAAAGTAAAATGGACCAATGAAGGGCTGCAGTACAGCCTTATCAAAATGGAGTTGGGAAGTATTTCCCAAAATAAAGAACAATATAATAGAGTTGTTGTTGTTAATAAAGAAGAATGAAAGAGTTGTTAATAAAGAACAATAAAAGAGTTCTCCTCCTCCTTCTTCCCCTTTTCATCCTCTTCTTCCTCCTTCCCCTTCTCCTCCTTCTTCTCCTTCTCCTCCTTCCCCTTTCCCTCTCTTCTCCTTCCCCTTTCCCTCTCTTTCTTCTCCTTCCCCTTCTCTTTCTTTTCTTTCTTCTTCTTCTCCTCCTTCTCCTCCCCCTCCTCCCCTTCCTCCTCTCCCCTTCCACTCCTCCTTCTTCTTCTGTCATTCAGTCATGTCCAACTCTTTGTGACCCTGTGGACCATAGCACGACAGACCCTTCAGACCTGAGGGGCTCATCTTCTTATGTCCTACCTTTTAGCATTTTAATACTGTCCATTGGGTTTTCTTGGCAAAGGTGCTGGAGCGGTCTGTCATTTCCCTCTCCAGTGGATCCCCTCTTGTCAGAACTCTCCGCTATGACCTGTCCATTTTGGGTAACCCTGCCCAGCACAGCTCACAGTTTCATTGAGCTATGTAAGCCCCTCCACCACGACAAGGCAGGGAGGGGATCCAAGAGGGGATGAGAGAACATTGGTAATGTCAATATGAACATAGATAATGCTAATATAAGGCAGCTAGGTGGCACAGGGGATAAAGCACTGGGCCCAGAGTCAGGGAGACCTGAGTTCAAATCTAGCCTCAGACACTTACTACCTATGTGACTTTGGGAAGTCATTTAACCCTGTTTGCCTCAGTTTCCTTATTTGTAAAATGAGCTAGAGAAGAAAATAGCAAACCACTCCAGTATCTTTGACAAGAAAATCCCAAATGGGGTCACAAAGAGTCAGACACAACTGAAACAGCTAAACAGTAACAGTGTTAATATGTGGTTAAGTAAACATGTAACCTGTAGGGATCCTTATACATAGTTCAGTGGTCCCCTGTCTATTAGAGTTTGAGAGCACTGCACTGGATGACAAACTATGACTGCAGAGGACTAAGAAGTCTGACTCTGGTCAGAGAGGTAGCGGACTACAGGGGCATAGCATGGCATACATTGTCAGACACAGCAAAAGGGCTGCCACTTTTTGTTTTGTTTAATTGGACTTCTTTGTGTTATAAAGGAATCATAGTAAGGAATATAAAGCACTGATATAAATGTGAGCCTTGAATATTATTACCCCTTGTCACACAGGGAGCCGTTGGCAAATCGTCATTCATTTGCTTTTCGATTGTCTGCAATTCTTCGTGACCTATTTTGGAGTTTTCTTGGCTGAGATACTGGAGTGGTTTGCCATCTCCTTCTCCATCTCATTTTACAGACGAGGAAACTGAGGCAAACAGACTTAAGTGACTGGACCAGGGTCACACAGCTAGTAAGTGTCTGAGGCGATGAGTCTTCCTGATTCCAGGTCCGATGCTCTCTCTACTGCACCACCTAGCTGCCCCACAGTTGGCAAGGCTGGATGTCAAATCCAGAGGTCCTAACCCCAAACCAGCACTCATTCCACCCTGCCACCCTGTTCATTAGCACTGCAGGGATATTGGAGAGGCAAGCTCTTAGAGAGCTTTGTTTTAGATCTGATTGTGAATTGGCGGACCCAACATCTGCCCCAATTTCATGCAAGCCATAGCGGCAGCGGCGGCAGCAACAGAGGGGGCAGCAGCATTTATAGAGCATTTTAAGGTCTGCTAATCACTTTACATGTTTACATTCTTTGATCTTCACAACAGCCCTGGGAAGTAGGTATTATATATATATATACACACACGCATTTATGTGTGTATGAATGTATACATGTGTATTGTTTGTCTCTATTCTCTGTGTGTCTATCTCTATGTATCTTTATCTGTTTCCTCATGTATAAAATACAGATAATAGCATCTATTATCCAGGATTATTGTGAGGAACAAAGGAGATTTTATATATATATATATATATATACACATATATATATATATATGCATATATATACATACTATACATACACATATGTGCGTTTATTTTATTCACCAATAAATATGAAAGTTTAAATTATCTCTCCTTTTGTATTTCAAATTCATTTAACATATATACTTTTAAAATAAATTATATATGCATACATATACATACATGTATATACAATTTCCTTTGATCCTCACAAGAATCCTGGGTGGTAGGTGCTGTTACCCACATTTTACATGTGAGGAGACAGAAACAGAGAAACACAGGCAGAAAAAAAAAAACACAGAAAGAGACATGGAGACACAAACAGAAACAGAGATACAGACACAGACCGAGAGACAGAGATACAGAGAAAAAGAGACAGACAGACAGAGACCAAAGTTTGGGTCAGCTTACTTTATTGAGGCCATACGGGACCTCACTAAAAACATGAAGGTTTGGCCTCGGCCGGCCCTAGAGCTCGTGTCTTTGTGCGTGGCTGACCCAGGGCACAGATTACAAGAGCCCTGCTGGTATTTTTTCATCCCACCTGCCTTTGGTGTATAGAAGACCTCTCCTATGAGGTGTGATTTGGGGGGGGGGGTCAGTGTGCAGCATGCCCCCAAGCCCCTTTGATATCAGCGGGGGCCCACAGCATTCCTTAAAATGCAGGAAACTGGGGCTTGGAACCAGCTGGAAACAGGATAGGACTGTTAGTTTCTACTGTGGTAGTAAAAATCTTGGGGGACTTAGAGTTGGAGGAACTCAGTTCGAATGCTAATTCTGCTACTTGCCGTGTGACCTTCATCACTGAATCTCTTTGGGACTCAGTTTGTCATCTGTGAAATGGGAAGGGAGTCGCACCAGGTTGCTGCAAATGTTCCCCCAGCTCTAGAACTATGATCCATTATGGATTATGAACTGTTATCATTTAATAAATATTTCTATTCTTAAGTTTCTTGTAACCATCAGTCCCTTGAAATTAGAACCCTAGCAATGACTAGCTGGTCCACAGGACTAATAATATTTTTCATTTTACAGATGAGGAAACTGAAGCCAAAAAAGACTAAGTGACTTGTCCAAGGTCACACAGATATGTAGCAAAGCCAGAGTCTAAAGCCAGGTTCTCTGATTCCAAATCCAACACTCTAATATCCTACCTCTCTGTCTCCCCCTGCTCTATCCACACCACCAAAAGAAATCAAAACCTCTGAACTAGGGGATCTCTGGACCTCCCCAGAAATGCCTTCCCCGAGTAGCGATGTAATGGAAAAGGGTGTAAGAAGAGCATCTCTGCCTTTTGAGAAACCAGAGCACTTAGTCTCATTGTGAGCTCTTGTCCCTTTCGACATGAACCCAGTCAAATCTGGCCTCTGGAATGCTTACCCCAGTGGACACATTGGCCTGTTCTCTCCCTTCTGAAAACGAAATGAATGTCACTGTTATGCCCTCTTCCTCCCAAGTTGCCAGGAACTCTGAGAGCTGAATTTCCATCCCAGCTGTCATAATCGACTCATTTCAGGGGCCTAGAAGACTCTGCTCCCTTTAGATGGACCCTGTTCTGTTTTCTCCAGGACTTGCTGCTCTGGGTTTCATCGCTAAGCAGCTTCCAAGTCTTCCCGGAAGAAGACAGGGCATAAATCTTAAACAAATTAACTAATCTTGTGGGGGTGGAGGATGGAGCATTAGGGAACAACTCGGTGAGTTCTATAACCCTGATCCCTCGGAGCCTCATTCCTTGGCAACTGGGTGAAGGTAAATACCAGTGTGGCTAAAAACAGTTATTCTCCTGGAGAGACCTCGGGGACCATAACTAGACCCTAGAATCCTCCTTCCTCTAAATGGTGCTAGTTAGTGCTGCCATGGGAACCTGATATCTTTCTGTTTTAACCTCACATTTGTTTTCTACAATATTTCCAAAACACCTTCACATACATCCTACAATATGCCTCACTTGATCATCACACTAACCCCAAATCCTCTAATATGCCACCTCTCCATCTCCTCCTACTCGACCTAGACCACCAAAAGAAATCGAAACCTCTGAACTACAGGATCTCCGAACCTCCCCAGAAATGCCTTCCCTGAGTAGGTCCCATAAAAACTTAGGAGCGGACAGGTTTGATGGCTTTCCCAAGATTAGAGCATTCAGGTACTAGGACCCAGATCTTCTGATTCATAGGTTTCATCCTGAATTAGCAACTGCCTAGAAGTCATGGGCATGGCAGGGCAGGAAAGGATGGAGAGAGAGAGAGAGAAGAGAGGAAGCCGGATTGGGATCAGTTGGTTTTTATTATGATGATGCCATAGAAGACCTCACTTAAAGGCAGGAGGGTTTGGCCTTCTCTGGCCCTGGAGCCTCTGGTTCTCCTTGAGGGCCAGGAGGTCTCTGCCTCCCCAGAGTGAACTGGCCACAGGGCTCCCCCTCCTAAAGAGTCAGCATTTGGGGCCCTCTATCCCTTGGTCTCTTCCTTCCCATTGTGGGAGGTGACGAGCTTATCACCCTCTGACAAGTCCTGGATTCCGCATCGTCTCTTGTCTTTTCCATCCTAGATAGCGGGTGAGGCTGCCAGGATGGACGGAGTTAGGGGATAGGAGACCCCGAATCTCCCCATCTGCTTCGGCTGGGTCCTTGGAGAGTGGGAGCCGTCACTCTGACGTTTTGCTCTTATTTTTCTGCTTCCAAATCTTGGATATACGGGACTTGGGCTTCTTCTTCTCTGCTCCATCCTTCTGGAGGTCTACAGGGAAGAGAAGGGAAACAGAGTTCAGTCCTCGGCCAGCCAGACCCTCACCTACCCAGAGCACAAATACACAAAGTAGGCAGCTGAGTATATGCCCATTTCACAGATATGAGTCCAGCATGCCCAAAACTGAGGGCTAAAGGGTTCACGTCTTAGCTCCGCTATCGTTATGATCCTGGTGTCCCAAGTCCTCTGGCCCCAGATCTAGTATTCCTTGCCTTAAGTTTTCCAGCCTCTAAACCTTGGCTCACACCATTCCCTCTAACTCCTTCCTCATCTGTAAAATGGGATAATAATAGCACCCACCTCCCAAAATTGTTATGAGAATTAAAGGGGACAAGAATTATAAAGCACTTAGTGCAGTGTTTGGTACATAGCAAGCGCTATATAAATGTTGGCTATTTTTTTAGGACTCAATCAGGGTTAAGTGACTTGCCCAGGGTCACACAGCTAGTAAGGGCTATTAATTATTAGTTTTAAATTATCCAAATCCTTAAAGCCTGGTTGTTTTTTTTTTAAATCTTCTTCCAGAAGGTCTTTTCCCTGATTATCCCAATTCTGTATCTATCTCTCTCCATAACAGCTGCCTAATCCGCACATTCAGGTTTTCTTATACCCTGCCCAACATGACTGGTTTTCTTTTCGTGTTAGACTAGTTTTACCCCCTTCACTATAAAGCAACGTGAGGGCTAGGGCTTTGAACTTTCATTTGTCTGTATGTCCCCAGGGCCTTGAAAACACAGTGCCACAGTCAGCATTAGCTCATTTGTCATGACCCTCTACCTTGGCCTCCTGGATTGTCTCCTCTCAAGGTTTTCATGACACTGCTGTCTCCTGGCTCTACTCTTAACCTTGCTGACCATTTCTTCTTTTTCAGGTTCCTCTGATGGCCCATCATTCATTTCACTCTCCCCAACCTTCGGTGCTCCCCAAATTTCTGTCCCAGATCCCCTTCTCTTCTCCCTCTACAGTCTTTATTGGTGACCTCATCGGCACCCACGGGTTGAACTCTCGCATCTATGCAGAGGTCCTCCCAAATCCATATGTCCAGCCCCAGTCACTTCCCTGAGTTTCAGTCTCACATCACAAACCACACACTGGACATTTCAAATTGGGGGTCCTGGAGACACTATTTCACTGCTTAACTGTCGCCACCACATAACTGTTGCACCCCGGATTTTTTTTTCAATCCAAAAATAAGTTTATAATCTTTCATTGCACAATTGTCGCACGGTATAATTCTGTTAGTCAAGCTGCTTGAAAGGTAAACAGAGAAGCAACGTATTTGCCAGTGGCATATGGATTCGCATTTATCTCTCGCGCATTGCGAGCCGCTAGCCTAGAGTTCTCAGCGCACATGCATTGTTAGTATTCAATTTTAATGTATATTCACAAGTATTCTGTACATCCTAATCTTGCACCAAAGACAGTTTAGTAATAAATGATTTTTAAGTAATAGGACACAATTTTTTAAAGCTTCACATAATGGTCACATCCTACTTTTTTGCAAAAAAAATTTGGCATAAAATCTTCGATGATTATGCAATTAAACTCAACATATCAAAAACAACTCTGCATCATCTTCTGCTTGTTTTTCCTGGTCCCCCTCAACTATGGGTACCCTCTCTCCCAAACTACCTTATATATGTTTGTAGTCATTTATTTGTGTTCTACATATGTTTATATGTATTTGTTGTCTCCTCCATTAGATGTAAGGTCCTAGAGGGTAGAGATTGTTTCATTCTTTGTACTTGTATCCCCAGTACCTGGCACAGTGTCCTCATGTTCAGTCCAGTTGTTTTGCAGTCATGTCCAACTCTTCCTGACCCAATTTGGGGTTTTCTCAGCAAAGATACTGGAGTGGTTTGCCATTTCCTTCTCCAGCTCAATTTACAAATGAGGAAACTGAGGCAAACAGGGTTAAGTGACTTGCCCAGTCACGTAGCTAGTAAGTTTCGGAGGTCAGATTTGAACTCAGGAAGATGAGTCTTTCTGACTCCAGGCCCAGCACCCTACCCAACATGCCACCTAGCTGCTCTTCTAATGCAATTAGGAAGGCTTTATGACCCACAAAGAGTTTGTGAATTTGATACAGTAATAGATTTGAAAATGATAAACAGAGAAGTAACTCTTTTTGAAAGATATCCTAATTCAGACCAGGAATGTACAAATAGAAATAGCTGCTATAATCTCCTGATAATAAGATCTTTATTGATAGAACTCTAAATTATTTTGTTACAATTACTAGAATGCTGAATTCAATCTGGCGCTACAGAATCCAAAGAAGAATATGGAGTAGATGTTTAATAAGTGCTTGATGGTTGACCGATTTGGTTTTCTTGGTGGGCAGAGGGCTGTATCAGCAAAGCTAAAGTCAACTGGGATGCGAATTTTGGCTGGTTAGCTTCCCTCTGCTTCTGGGCCTTCACTGGCCCACAGCCCCAACCTGAGCAAATCGAGTAAACCAGGGAAGAGTGTGCAGCCAAAATGGTGGCCTATGGCTGAACCAACATGGCAGATCAAGGGAAAGGCACAGCCAATACCCTAGTGCCTTTGATCTCCTTCCTTCCTATTTTCTCCAACAGGTTGTTCTCACCAATCCCTCTGCCTCTCTCTTCTGTCTCCTTTCCTGCTATCTACCAACGTGGCCATGTCTGCCTCCAAACTTAAAAAACCCTCACTAAAGCCTGCCATGACCATAAGCTATCATTCTATATCTCTTCCTGCAAAATCTCTTGGAAAAAGCATCTACCCTAAGGGCCTCCACTTTCTCTTCTTACTCACCCTCTGATAGCTGACTCTCATCCTCATCGTTCAACTGAAACTGCTTTCTCCAAAGTTATCAATGATCTCCTAATTGCCAGATCTAACAGCCTCTTCTCTAGCTTAACCCTTCTTCTGCATTCAACACTGTTGTTCTCACTCTGTTCATGGATATTTTCCCCTCTCTGTGTTATATCATGACTGTTCTCTGTTGGTTGTCTCCTTTTGTCTGACTGTTCCTTCTCAGTCTCGTCTTCATCTATGTCATGCCTACTAACCGTGGGGGTCCCCCAGTGTTCCATCCTGGGCCTTCCCCTCTTTTCTCTTTAGGCTCTCTCACTTGCTCCCATGGGTTCACTTATCATCCCTATGCAGCTAATTCCTAGATCTATTTATCCACCCCTGGTTTCCATCCTGACCTCTAGAACTACATCACTAAATGTCCATTGGTCATTTCAAACTAATTGTCCCATAGGCATCTCAAACTCAACATGTACAAAACAGAACTCATTATTTTTCCTTCAAAACCCTCCCCCCTTATGAACTTGCTTATTACTGTCAAGAGGACCACCATCCCATCAGTCCCCCTGATTCTCACCCTTGGCATCATCTTCAACTCCTCTCTTACTCACCTCACAAATCCAATCAGTCACCAATTTCTTTCTTCTCAACATCCTCTCACATATGTGCCCTTCTTACCACTCATACAGATACCACCCTGGGTCAGCCTCTCATCGACTCTTGCCTAGACTATTGCAGTAGCCTTCTAACTGGGTCCACCTCAAGTTTCTCTCTATTCTAACCTCTCCTCCCCTCAGCAGCCGGAGCAATTTTCCTAAAGTGTAGGTTGATCATGTCACCCCCCTCCTCAATAAACTCTCCCAGCAATCTGTTAGCTGCAGGATCAATTATAAAGTGCTTTGTTTCATGTTTAATGTTCTTCACAACCTGGTCCTTTCCTACCTTTCCAATCTTCTTCTATTTTACTCCCCTCTGCACTATCCACCACACAGCCAAACTAGTCCTCTTGCCGTTTCTCAGACATGACATTCTATCTCTTTTCCAGATCTTTGCATTGGCCTAGAATGCCTAGGAATGTTCTCTCCCAACTTCAGACTCTTGGAATCCTTAGTTTCCTTTAAGACTCAGCCCAAGTACCACCTCCTCCAGGCCATTCCTAATACCCCTTAACACTGCTCTAAGGCTTCATTCCATCTACTCAGTATTTGTCTCGTATATTGGTTTACACGTGTAGTTTTCCTCATTAGGATGTTAGCTTCTTGAGGGCAGGGGCTGTTTTTGCTTTTGTAAATGCTTGCTGATTGAATGACTGATAAGAGATAATCATCTTGGACAAGGAAGTGTCATAAGACATTCCAATTTCATCAACACTTCCATGGTTCTCCTTGACTAACTTACCCAACCTGATGACTGCTTCAGACTTCATTTCTTCCCACCCCCTAATTTGAAGTGGCATTCTTAGTGGATTTTAAAATGGCCTCTGATTCACTCCCTCAGATCACAGTTTGGTCCTCCCTGCTAACTCCAATCTTTTCCCAAGAGGGATTTGCCCTCAGGCCCTGCTTCCCTCAAAAGGGTCGGATGATCTTAAGCATATATAGCTTACCTAGTTTCTGGATCATGTCCTGGATCACCTGGTCCTCCTCCTTCTCCCTGAAAAGAGAAAAGAATGAGTTTACAAGGGCAGGTAAAGGTCAACAGACAGGTCCCTACAATATCCCCATGTCTGGACGTGACTCTGATACCAGATGTCCTCTATAAGACTCCGCTACGACCAGGTAAGTGACTAGTCATATGCCCCTGCCCAGCCCACTGGACATTTGAGGCAGGAAGATGCCACCTCTAGCCTTGGCATCTACAACTACTGGGAGCAGCCCTGAGCTGGGTGATTAGAATTGGTTAACTATACTTGTCAGTTTTACAAAGATAAAAGGAAATTAAACCAAAACAAACAGGAAACACACACATAAAAACCCCTCCAACAATGCATTTACTGGCAGAAGAAACTAGCAACTCACAAATGACCCCCTTGGCCATTCTAAGAGAGGTCGGGGGCCAAGTGGTGCATTTTCCTCACAGTTAGTGCAAATCGGCTGATGTATTAGCTGACTATGTTTTTAAAGGAGTCTGTGGAGAAATATTAAAACCAGAAGAAAAAAATCTCACCGAATTAACCTCTCACCCCAGATTCCCCCCTCCCCTTTCCCAGGAGACAGGGAAGTAGAATCCAGCAAAAACAGGGCTTCCTCTCTTAGATGTGGAAAGCCCTTCCTCACGTCAGAGTGGGGCAGGGAGGGGTGGCAGGGGGAAGGGGACCTTGGGAAGGGGCTGAGAACAAGAAGATAATGATTTTCTGTCTACACACTTCCCTGGCCCCACCCCAGACTGGCCTGGCTACTTCTGACAAGTAGTTTTTTCTCAATCCCTTTCCCATGGCCTGTCAATGGGTCTGGTTCTGTCCCAGTTACCAAGGCTAGAAGCCTGGGAGTCTATCATTGTGGTTCCTCCCCGCCCCTCACAGCCAATCACTCACAAAGTTCTATCCTTTTGTCCTTTTTCAGCATCTGTCAGCTGCATCCCTTCCCCCCATTATTTGCAATTTGCTCCTGGCCCTCACTTCCCTGCACCTGCATTATTCCTACAATAGCCTTCAGACTGGCTTGCTACTTTTAGTCTACATCATACATTGTGATCATCAGTTCACCTTTTCTAGCTTCCTTGATGTCACTCACCAGCTCAAAAGCAGGCAAAGGCTCCCTATCACCCTCCAGTTCACTCTAGCACCGTCCATTTGTATAATCTGGTCTAGATATCTATAACTATAGACACATACGCATGTCGATATGGGCAAGCTTTAAAGATTGCTCGTTCCCCTGCATGTCATAATATGTTCTGAGGAAAACAAGATTTAAACATTTTCACTTCTTACACCGAGCTTTGTTACCAAGGGTAAGTTGATTAACCTCTCCACCTCAGTTTCCTCATCTGTATAATGGGAATACTGAACATAGTATTTGCTTCATAGGGATTTTAAGGATCGGATGAAATAATGTAGATAAACGAGGGGTGGCATGAAGTAGTGGAAAGACCACTGACAACTTCAAACAGCACTTGTGACATTCAAGAAGAGCTGCGTTCCAATCCAGCCTCAGACACTTACTAACCGTGAGAGCCAGCATAAGTCACTTAACCATCTACCCCAGGTTCCTCAACTAGAAAGTGGATTGTCCAAGTCTCCTCTTTTTTGTTCCCACCTCCCTCCCCTTAGCCACGTCCTAACCTGATCCGATCCTCATCCAGACAGTCCACGATGTCACTGCGATCATTCACCGTGTTCACATACTGCTCCAGAAGCTCCTGCTCCCTTTTCTTCTCCTTTAGAGTCTTCATTGACTCTAGGTTTAAAAACAGCAATGGCCCAGCCTGCCCTGCCTACTCTGTGTTTCCCAAGGTGAGTAAGCTAGCCCTTATCAAGCAGTTAGTTCCTCCTTCTCCTGCAGGTGGCAGCATCTCTTCTTCTGTCTGATGGTAGCATGGATGCCAGGTAACTGGGAGTCCATGACAAGACAGCCTTCCAAAGCCACAGAATCCTATAATCTTAAGAGCTGGAAGGGACCCCAAAGGCCAGCTAATTCAACTTCTATTGCTGGCAAGATTAAGACCTCTTGACTTGGGAGCTGAGGGGGTTTTAAATGCTTTCGGCTAAGTAACAGAGACCTCAGAATGGTGTGGAGGGAAGAGCTCAGGATGAGTTGATTAGCCGTGTGACCTCCTCGATCTGGGCTCAGTTTATTTATCTATAAAATAAGGGGGCCTTCAAGGTTCCTTCTGGCTTTAAACTTTGTGATTTAGCTGATAAGGTGAGAAGACTCCAGAGACCATGAGCAGGAAATGGATAGCCTAGAGAAGATGCGAGGGTGTACACCTTTAAGCATTTCCAGGGCTACCATAGGGAAAAGGGATCAGACTTGTTTTGCTCCTCAAAAATAGAACTAGTAGCATTGGGTAGAGGTTGTTTAGAGACAGACTTAGGCTTGATAGAAGGAAGAACTTTCTAAAGTTTAGAGCTATCCAAATCGGAATGTGCCACACTTAGAGGTACTGGGTTTTCCCTTACTGAAGGTTTTGGGCACACCCTGGATAACCACTTCTCACTGGACACTGGACATTGGTCTCTTGTTCAGATGATTGGAGATAGATGGCCTTTGGGGTCCCTTCTAACTCTCACAGGGGTGGGGAACCTGCAACCTCAAGGACACTTGGATTCAGTCAAAGGGCCACACTTGAGGACCTAGAGGGCCACATGTTTGGATTCTGTCAAAGGGCCACACTTGAGGACCCAGAGGGCCACATGTGGCCTCAAGGCCTCAAGGCCCCACTCCTGCATCTAAGATATTTTGCTTCTTCAATTCCATTCTAACTGTAATATTCTCTGATTCTATAAATTCGACATTGTCTTTTTAAAATTTTTTTAATGCATTGAAATCTTATTTTTACATCACCTTCACTTCTAAATATCCCTCCTCCCTCAACTACTGAGAGAACCATGCCTCGTAACAAAAAAAAAAAAAGAAATAAAAAAGAGAGTTCAGCAAAACTAACCAGCACTTCAAGTGATCTGATAGCATGCACATTATTTCACACCTCTGTGATTCTAAGAGGATCCTTCCAGCAATGATTCCAGGATTTCACAGCAGGAGGTTTCTCTACATGGGGCAGGGGAAGGCTAAAAAGGCTCCTCACCTACTTACCTGGTTTTTCCAACAAGCGGCGAAGTTCACCGGCAATATCAAACTGTATCTCCTCCAGACGCTGCTCCTTGGCCCTGGGAAAATCCAGCAAAGAAGCAGGTTCTGTAACTGAGCTCAGAGCGACCTGGGCCTTGCCCTTCCCATCCATGTCAGAGTTAAGGTCACCAGGGAATACTGTTCACTCATTATTTAAAAATGTCTTCCCCAGCAACAGCCCAGCTCTGCCCCTCTCTTTCAGAAGGAGGTCCCCTGCTCAATCTCCAACCCCAAGGGCATGGAAGTGCAAGCAGAGGGTTATGTGCCCTCCTGCCAACTCACATCAGCCATGGGGTGGAGGTGAGGAGCAGGGGCACGGGACTAAGGATTCAAGTGACACTCACTTGTACATCAGCTCCGACTCCTGCCTCAACAGCAGCTGTTTCTCGTGAATGAGTTTGAACCATTCTACCATGAGGGCATCTTCAGAGTCATCTAGACAACAAGAAGCATGCATAGGTAGTCTTAGACCAACACAGTCGGGTGCCAAAAGTGACCAGGAAGGACCCCACTGGGAATCAGGTTCAGGTGAGGCACTCAATGTTTCCACTGTTCCCTATCCACCTTTGGCTCAAACAGAGAGAATCTCAATGAAGACTGCTCTTCTGTACACCTAACTAAAACCAGATACCTAAACCCTTGGGTTTTAGGGTCCCTGCCTTGGCATAGTCCACAGGTAATGCACCATAGACCTCCCAGTCAAAGCAGCTTCTCCTAACCCATCAGTGGTCCTTTAAAGTTTCTGAGCAGTGGAAGCCCCTTCCCTTGCCCAAACCTTTCTTTCTCTCAAGGGAAAGAAACAGAGCGGAGCACCAGAAGATGGAACCTGAGGTGCAGATTGCCAGAAAGTGAAGCAGGGGACACATTTCAAGGTCCAAGGCAAGGGTGGGGAAAGGGAATCAGGGAGACCAAGCGAGGGTGCCTAGAGTATCAAACATTGGCCCCCAAACCACAAAGAGTAATCCCAAATAGAATTAGACAAGAAATTAAAAACCAAAGCCTGGATCACAAGTCAGAGTAAGGGTAACTCAGAGACAGTATGGATCAGAATGCCAGGTCAGTGGTCGGCCTGATATTGAAAAGCTGAGCTTCCCTTCTTGCTACTCTTCATAGGAAGAGTGACTAGGTCAGAATGCTTCCCAGCAGGTAGGCATGGTTAGTAGGTAGCTCCACCCAAGGAAACATACCTGGCAGCAGCCCATCCTTGACCCCACCAACCCCATTCCACTCTCTTCCCACTGGAGCCTGGAGCCCTCCTGCTAACTTACCTCCCTCAGCTTCTCTAAGCTTTTTCTCTAGGTCTATGCCTTTCAGTTCTAAAAAGTCCAGCTCTCTCTCGATGTCCTGAATCTTCTTCTGGATCTCTTCCTCTGACATATAGTCAGGGTGGAGCTAAGAGGCAGAAACAGAGAGGAGGAAGGTGATTAGAAGGAGAGGAGGCACAGTATAATCAGACTTGGAGTCAGGAAGAACTTGGTTCAAATTCTGCCTCTGACCCTTGCTACCTGAATGAGCCAGGGTAAATCACTTAATCTCTCTAAGCCTCAGTTTAGGTTGGACATGATAGCCTATAAAGTGCTTTCCAGTTCTAAATCTATGATCCTATGACCATGGCTCCGCCCCCACCTCCACCCCCCAAATAACCATTCATCTCCAAAGTGTGGAGGGGATTCAATTTAATTTATCACACCTTTATAAGTACCTACTATGTGCCTTCCCTTCATTCCCAAAGTGAAAAAAAAATAATGCCAAGCCCAGTCCTTTCCCTACATTGATGGTTCCTTCCATTTGCCCTTCATGATCTTCCTTCCCCCAACCCCCAACCCCCAACCAAGGATTCTCCTGTTAACTATTTCTCTTTCCAAACATACCTTGACTGGAGATTTCACTTCCTTGTTTGGTGAGATAGAGAAGCTTGGTGGATTGCAGGGCCTTTCTGAAAAGGAAGCAAAACCCACCAAAACCTTCAATAAAGTGAGACTTGCTCTCTATCACTCCATCTCCTGACGTCAGGTATTTCCATAACTGTCCGCCAAGCCTGGAATTCTCTCCTTCCTTATCTCTGGCTTCCTTCAACTCCCAGCGAAAATCCTCTGAAACTCACAGGGTTCAAATAGCCCCCTGGTAGCCTGGGTCACATTCATTCCCCTCCCCACTTCCCTTAACCACTTATTTACTCAACCAACCCCTCAGGCCCTGACTGCAATTTCTAATGTTCTTTGAATAGGGTCTGAGCCCTCTCAGTGAGCAAATAGGACCACAAAGATACCCTATGGGAATGTCACAAGGTTTCCATGCCTACAAACATTAAACGACTCATGAAACTTTCCATTACTCTTTGGGTTATTTCCCTTGGGGAAAAACCAAAAGGTTAAGGGGGAGAAGAAAGGAAAAGCATTAGGAAGATTAAGGAAGGGGAATGGAAGGAGGAAGGGGCTTGGACCCCCACTACAGGCAGGGAAAACCTCAAGCTGACCTGGCTTGTGGAGCCGACTGGGCTTCTCTGGAGGGATGGACTCTTCCTGCTTCTCCTCAGCCTTCATCCAGTTGTCAGAAACATCCAGGTCGGAGGGTATCAAGAGTTTCTTCCGGCCTACTGGTAAAGCAGTTGAAGCTACATAGAGAAGGAAGACACAGACAGACTGGGAGTGATGAAGGTCAGGTGGATTTCTAGTTCTATTTGGGGCCATATCATCCTCAACTCTGATTTCCAAAGCAAATCTTAATCCACAGGATTAAATGCATACCAGAATCCATCTTCCTTTATTCCTCAAACATATGGATATTTTTTTTACCTTATTTTCTTAGCTCTAATCACCAACCCACCCCAAACCTAAATCACAGCCCCCTAGGAGTGGAGTTGAGAAGAACTTTGAATCCCAAGATTTAGGGTTTGTTGGACTGGTTGGAATCTTTTTCAGTAGTGGGGATGGGTTTGCATTTAACCATCCATACTCTCACCTAGTCTCCACATCCCTAACTAAATAAAGCAGCAGAGAGCATGAGAACTTTGCTGTAAAAAGCAATCAGGAGAATGCAGTTTGGATCTCGGTTCTGAAGCCGACGACCTGTGCGACCCCAATCAAGTCCCTTAATCTCTCTGGTCCTCATTTTCTTCATCCACAAAATAAAGAAGTTGACCTTAGATGGTCTCTAAGATCCCTCCCAGGTCTAGATCAATGATCCAAGGACCCTAGGAATATATAAACAGTCAGGAAGATTAAACTGGGGCCAAAGGACCTAAGCCAGTGCTCAGAGCTGGGAAGGAGAGAAGCTGGTGAGGAGGAAGACAAGCTAAAATAAATGAATGAGTGGATAAAAGGAATGAGCAAATAAATAAATGGGCAAATAATTAAACAAGTGAATGAATAATTAAATAGATAAATAAATGAATAAATTAATGGGCAGATAAAATAATAGCAGCTTAGATTGTTAAATCACTTTATAGTTTAAAAATTACTTTTACGACAACTCTTATTATTCCTAATTAGCAGAAAAGGACACAAAGACTCAATGTTAGAGCTGGAATGGACCCCCTCATTTTACAGATGAGGAAAATGAGGCTCAGAGACTTGCCCAAGATCACAAAGTCGGTAAGTGGAGGAACTCAGATTTGATCCTGGGTCTTCCTGATTCTAATAATAATATAGTAATAGCTAACATTTATATAGCCCTTACTATGCGCCAGGCTCTGGGCTTTATAATTGCTATCTCATTTGATCCTTACAACAACCCTGGGACTATTACTATCCCCATTTTACAGATGAGGAAATGGAGGTAAATAGAGGTTTGCCCAAGGTCTCACAGCTCATATCCGAGGCTGGATTTGAACTCAGGTCTTCCTGCCTCACGCCTGGTGCTTTATCCGCTGGGACTCAGGTCCCAACATTCTATCCCCAATGATGCATTACCTCTAACATGAAATGACTTGCCTGATCACACAACTATGTTGGAGCTGTCACTCAAATCCAGGCAGTTTACTCCAAGGTAAGAATTCTCTTCACTGTATCATGCTGCTGACACTCAGGGAACAAAGAATGTTCTCATGTTTGAGAAGCAGAGCTAAGGGAAAGGAAGACTGCCATAAAATCCGTGGCAGCTCTCCAAAATCAACCTCTTTATTCAGTCATTTCAGTTGTGTCTGACTCTCCATGACCCCATTTTGGTGTTTTCTTGGCAAAGATACTGGAACAGTTTGCCATTTCTTTCTCTAGCTCATTTTACAGATGAGGAAACTGAGGTACACAGGGTTAAGTGACTTGCCCAGGGTCACACAGCTAGTAAGTGTTTGAGGCCGGATTTGACCTCAGGAAGATGAGGCCCAGCACTCTATCTACTATGGCACCACCTAGCTGCCTAAAAGAAAGGAAGACTGCCATACAACCCGTGACAGTTCCCGGAAGGCAACCTCTACTACCCAAATACTAAGGCTCATCTTCTACTGGAAAGTCAACCCATCTACTCTAAATGTTTCTCCTGTGCCTCAATTTAGGATCATCGGGTATTGAGTTTTTTTCTCAAGTCATCAAAGCCAAGGCCTGAAAGCCCAATCTAAAAAATCAGTGAGATCTCTAAAAAGAAAACTAATGGGGGAAAGGATGTGAGGAAAAGAGGTAAAGCAGAGATATCGGTCCCAGCCAGGAGCCTCCTACGCTTTTCTGCACGGCTTCATTAAGGAAGGTTTCAAATAAAAAGCATGCCACTTTAAGAAATATACATGCACACGCATAAGAACACACAGAGAAACACAGCACGTAAGAATTTAGGCACTGAAAAACATGTGCACATAGAGGAGCACATAGTACACAAAGATACACACATGCAAACATGTACACATTGAAACACACACACGTAAGGATTCAAAGACATGGAAATGAATGAATGAATTGAAAAAGCATAGAAAAATATATGTGGATGGTTGGAACTACAAAATGACTGCATTACTTTTTTAAAAAAATTATCTGCTCAAACATTTTCATAACAGCATTATATATAATTTCAAAAACCAAAAGAAAATAAAATAGAAACAATATAAATGTCTGGAAAGAGGGGAAAGGTGCAATAAATTGTGGTATATTAATATAATGGAATACTGTAATACAATTAAGATGAGAAAGTGTGAGAAATCAGAGGATTGGGAAAAGACATCAGTGAAATAATACAAAGTGGAAAAAAAACTTTTCCTCTGTACCTTTTATTTTCCAATCCTAGTTATGATAAATTCCATAATGGAATTGGATTGGAAAATAAAAGGTACAGAGGAAAAGGGGCTAGCTTCCACATCCTATGACCTGGGTTCATGGCCTCTACTTACTGACCGAGGGAAAATCACTTTACCTCCCCGGCCTTCATTTCCCAGTCTGTGAAATGAGGGGGTTGGACCAGAGACAGCCTCAGAGGTCTATAGCAGCTCTAAATCTACACTCCCATGAAAAATGAATGAGAATGAATAGACAAAGAACCTTTCTGACTGAGGAACTAGCAAAGTCTTATGATATGTGATGCACCTAAATTAATTTAAATGTAAATAGTTATTAAGCAAGTTGCTTGGATTATACAGGATGTCCTAAAGTATTAGTGTGATTGTAAGCTATTAAAACTACTCAGGCTACTAAAGTTGCACTAAGATTTTTGGGACACCCTGGATAAACAAAAGTAGCTAAGTGGCCCAGTGGGGGCCTGGAGTCAGGAAGATTCATCTTCCCAAGTTCAAATCCAGCCTCAGACACTTACTAGCTGTATGACCCTGGGCAAGTTACTTCACCCTGTTTGCCTCAGTTTCCTCATCTGTAAAATGAGCTAGAGAAAGAAATGGCAAACCATTCCATTATCTTTGCCAAGAAAACCCAAACAGGGTCACAAAGAGTTGGACACAACTGAAAACAACTAAATAACAAGAAAATGTAGACAAGGAAACTTGTTTAATAATTTTTTTTTACATTCAAATTAATTAATTTAAGCTTTAATGGCTTAAAACTGCACTAAGACTTTTAGGACACCTTGGATTATTGCTTAATGTTAAGATTTCTAATAAATTATTTTTTTAGTGGCCATTGTTGAATATTAATTCCTATTCCACTATTTTCATGAAAATATTTATTTTATTTATTCAAATTCTAAAAACTACACATGGAAAGACTCCATGTCTCCAATACACACATATCACACACCAAAAAAAACCTCACCCACATACAGCAATGAAAACACATTCACCAACATTGGAAGACAGAAAAAATATTCTAATGAAGGAGTATACACCCACTTACACACACGCACACACACAAAACAGCTCTTATTCCTTCTAGAAAACACCTTTTCCCTTTAGTCATGCTTGAGTTTTTCAAAATTAAAAAATAACCTAAGACTCCTGTAACATAAGCTGTTACCCACAAGCCAGGACCCGCCTCAGCCCTCAGGGCTTCCTCCAACCTCCCCCACACTAGACAGAATTGCACACAAGACCGGGGGAAAAACCAACTTAAGGAAAGGCCTGTGTCAAACAGGGCCCTGTAAGGGAATGCCTGGGACCAGAGACTTTTCTCCAAGCCAGATCATTTCAAGCCCTATTTATTCGCCAGTGTTCCTTGGTTACCCCCTTGCCATTGAGTTATTACAGAAAGAAGGCACTTAACGAAACCTTGTTCAGCTATACAACCCGGAGGTTTTTACAATAGAAGGGATGGGTTTGCCCTGAGCCATACATACCTTCTCATCCAGTCCCCCACCCCACCCCAGGGATGGGTCACACAGTTTTGTGAGATACTCGGTTGAGGTTCTGGCTCTAAGTCCATACAACCAGTATGACCTTGGACATGTCACTTAACCCTGTGGGCCTCAGTTTACTCATCTGTGAAATGTAGGCATTGAACAACATGGTCTTTAAGGCTCCTTTTAGCACTAAATCTAGTGATCTTTATAGCCAATTTCTTAATGGTTAAGAAGTACCTCTCCTTCTCCAGTCCTTTCCCTATCAAACTACCTTGTATTTAAATAATAATAATAATAGTTACAGTTATATACACAATTATCATCTCATTTGATCTTCACAATAACCTGGGGAGGTAGGTACTATTATTAGCCCCATTTTACAGATGAGGAAAATGAGGCAAACAGGGTTGTAGTTAGTAAATGTCTGAGACTATATTTGAATTCAGGTCTTCCTGACTCCAGGCCATTGCCACCTAGCTGGAAGGGTTTTGTAAACCAGGCAATGGGGATGAAAAACTAGGAAGCGAATAGGCCTTTAGTAGACCAGGGATTGTTGGCAGGGTCAACAGCAAGCACTGGCCCAAACTATTGGAGGAGAAGGCAAAAGAAATAGCATCCTTCCACATGCCCCTCCAGAAGATGCTGTATCCTGGACCCCAGCTATGACGGACTAAATGCTAATACCTATGATTGCCAAAGCCCATCCTGGCCCCAGCCATGGCTGGGAGGAAGGTGGTACTTTGTTGAGATGACGCTCATAGCCATTCTTTCCCCCTCTAATTAAAGGGAAAATCACAAAAAAAAAAAACACCTCCTATTCTTTTTAGAAAACACCTTTTCCCTTTAGTCACATTTGAGTTTTTCAAAATTAAGAAATAACCTAAGACTCCTGTAACATAAGCTGCTACCCACAAGCCATTGCCGGCCTCAGCTCTCAGGGCTTCCTCTGACCTCCCCCACACTAGACAGAATAGAACACAATCCCTAATAATACTTACCTACAGGGCCAGGGACTGGGCCCTGGCTATTATTGGGAAAGGTGCTGGCTGAAGCAGGGGTTCTGTCCTTCAGGGCCGGGCTCAGGGTGATCCGTGTACCCACTGAGGAATTTTCCAAAGGCTTTTTGGGAAGGGCCAGCCCCTTGGTCTCCTCCATTGGAGCTGCCCTTTGCTTTAGCTCTGGAAGCCTGGTAGGATGAATTGAGATGAGAGTAGGAAAGAAGGGACGTATGTTCCCCTGCCTTCTCCCATGATTCTCATTCTGTCTCTGTTTCTTTCTCTCTATCACTCTGTGTCTCATATACATGTGCGTGAGCACACATTCACACACACACACACACACTCACAGGTGCGCACAGCGCTGACCCTCCCACTTATCCAGGAATACACCTCCCTTTTCAATAGACCCATTTCCCAAACCACTATGTGCAAATTAAAATTTTCTAATTTGATTATGCTGCAAATGCACCACATACCTGCTGCTTAAAGTATAGGAGAAGAATCCCGGGTAAAGTGGAGAATCGCTCTTTAACATAAATAATCATCCACTGATTCATTTGCTTTGTAAGTCTAGAACTTTGTATCATGTACTAGGTATTCCTAAAGTGGAGCTCTCCTGAAGCAGCCCCAATTATTACTATTAATACTCATATAGTACTTTGAGCATTTGCAAAGCTCAAGTACTTTTACAAACCGTGTAACATTTGTTACATACATGTATATAATGCATAACGTTGTCATGTAATGTGCAATAATATATAATATGTATATAATAACACATACATAAACACACACACATTTTTAGCCCATTTTAGCCATACCACAACCCTAGGAGGTAGGGGCTATTATTACCCCATTTTACAGGAGGAAACTGAGGCTGAAAGTGAAATGACTTGCCCAGGTCCCACAGCTAAGAAGTTCCTGAGTCTTCCTGACTCCAGGTCCCCATACTCCATCCACATTGCCACCTAGGCAACAAGTTGACTACCCCCATCGCCCACACTACTAGGTCTGTTCTTTACCCAAAGGAAAAGAATCTTGTTCTGTGTCCTAGAGCTGTGTTTTTCCCCCTCTACTCATTCTCCTTTTTCACACACACACACACACACGCACACACACACGAAAGCCTCCATACAGACCTCCCTATGCTGGGCCTACTGAGCCTTTCTTGTGGATTTCTATGCTAAGCCTCCCCCCAGCAAAAACATATACCTTATAGACCTCAAAACCCTTTGTCTGTTCAGCTCAGATATGCACATACAAGTATACGAAGATAAAGTATGGGTACAGCTACACAGAGGCATAGATGGGCAAACGTGTGTACATAAGTACATAGACAGGCACACAGTTAACCTCTGGGTGTGCATGGAGTTGTGTGCATCTTACATATAGTAGGTACTGAATAAATTGTGTATACTCGCGTATTGTGCATACCCATTATACATGTGTCTACCTACGTATATGTACATTACCAATTTGTACCTGTGTGTCAGACAAGTAAATCAATATGCATAAACATGTGTCCCACTATGTACAGTAACTTTGCATGGATGGAATTACAGGCCATATGTATGCCCATGCTGGACACATGGATGCCCTTCCATTTTCATAAAATACAAATGAGTACACTTGTATGCACTCATACATGGGTAAACACGTGTTACTCATTCACATATGTGTGCTGACATTCATGCATACAAAGGTACCCTATATATAGACAGGAGCAGAGCTTTGTCTTTTGTCACTTTGTCACGGGGTACTTTGGAGTTTCTGTCCCTGGCACTTAGTAGGCACATAACAGATCACTGAGTTACTCACTTGTCCACTAAAGGTGTTTTCTCCACGGGCTTCAGTTTGGATCGCCAACCTGCAGGACCTTCTGGCTGGTTTTCAGTAGAGCTGGGAGCCTGACCTAGGAGCAGGAACACCAAATGAAAATACCTGGAAGGGCTGAGTACTAGGCCCCCCACCTCCAAGGCCCTACTATGGAAAGGGATCTTCATTCAGGACTTAGACCCCAATGGTAGCAGCTCAGGACCAGCCCAGCTATACTTTACAGAATTCAAGATGGACAAAGTTGCCATCCTGGGCCTGCTTCCTTCTCTGCAAACTGAGAGGCTGCTCTAGAAGGCCCTTCTGATTTCTAACATCCTGTGATTCTCTGGAAATGCTTTGCTCTCCCTGGTAAAGAGAAGCAAAGAAAATAATATTAATAGCTGATATTTATACAGAACTTACTATGTGCCAGACACTGTGCTTCACAATTATTATCTAATTGGACCCTCACAACCACCCTAGGAGATGGTGCTGTTCTTATCCCTATTTTACAGATAAGAAAATTGAGGCAAACACAGGTTAAGTGACTTGCCCAGGGTCACAGGGCTAAGAAGGGTCTGAAGCCAAATTTGAACTCCAGGCCCGGCACTCTATCCACTGCACCAAATCCAAAGATGCTGTGTACCCAAAAAACCCTCTCATCTTACAGCTAAAGAAACCGATGCATAGTGAGATAAAGTGACTGGCCTATGGGTTACACAGTGAGTCCTAAGCAGAGCTAGGACAAGAACCCAGATCACTTGACATCTAGTCCAGAATGGCCTGTCCCGCAAGTCACATCTACACCCCTATCTCAATGGTCTCCACTGAGCCCAGGCTGCTTGCTATGCATGTGAGGAAACATTCCAAACACCAGCCTGGTATAACCCAGTTAAAGGGGAAAATACTGGTTTGGAAGAAGAAGGTATAGACCAGCCCTAGGTCCATACGCACCTTCAACATGCTCCCATCTCCTCTTTCCCCACCCTCCTCTTCCCTCATACCCTTCTATTTTTTTTGGGGGGGGGAGGTTTGGTTTGGTTTTTGGAGGGGGGAAGACAGGGCAATTGGGGTTAAGTGACTTGCCCAAGGTCACACAGCTAGTAGCGTTTGAGGCCAAATTTGAACTCAGGTCCTCTTGACTCCAGGGCCGGTGGTCTACTCACTGCACCACCTAGCTGCCCTACTTTTATTTTTTTTTAATACCCTCCTATTTACCCCTATTTCCCAGAATTCCCCTTAGCAGTGCCCTCCCCCACCTTTTTCCCCCAAGATCAAAACTGATAATCTGGTTTCTCAAATCCTCGGGACCTTGCCACCTAAACTAATAAATTAATATTCAAGTTCAAGTGTTAATTGACCCATAAAGGCATCTCCCACGAGATATTTCAGTGCAGCTAGGTGTCAAAGAGCACGGGGCCCAGAGTCAGGAAGACTCATCTTTGTGAGTTTAAATCTGGCCTCGGAAACTCACTAGCTGTGTGACCTTGGGCAAGTCACTTTTTTGCCTCAGTTTCCTCATCTGTAAAATGAACTGGAGAAGGAAATAGCAAACCACTCCAGCATCTTTGCCGAGAAAATCCCAAATGGGATTATGAAGAATCAGACACGACTGAACAACAACATGGGATATTTCCATTTTAACAGGGCCTTGTAGAAGAGATTAAGAATGGCTAGCATTGGGGCAGCTAGGTGGCGTAGTGAGTAGAGCACCGGTCCTGGAGTCAGGAGTACCTGAGTTCAAATCCAGCCTCGGACACTTGACATACTTACTAGCTGTGTGACCTTGGGCAAGTCACTTAACCCCAAATGCCCTGCCAAAAAGAAAAAAAAAAAAGAATGGCTAGCATTGGGGCAGCTAGGTGGCGCAGTGAGTAGAGCACTGGCCCTGGAGTCAGGAGGACCTGAGTTCAAATCCAGCCTCAGACACTTGACACTTACTAGCTGTGTGACCTTGGGCAAGTCACTTAACCCTAATTGCTCTGCCTTCCTCCCTACAAAAATATAAATAAAAAAAGAATAGCTAGCATTATACTGTTTTCATCTTTTTTGTTTTTTCTTTCTGAAAGCTTTTCCTTTTTGTCCTGATTCTTCTTTCGCAACATGACTAATGTGGAAATAGGTACATGTATAACCTATATCGGACTGCTTGCAGTCTTGGGAACTCAAAATCTTATAAAAGTGAATGCTGAAAACTATCTTTACACACAATTGGAAAAAATGAAAATAGAGTGAAAAAATAGATAACTTTTATATGGGCTGTCCCAAAAATCTTAGTAAAGCTTTCAACTGTACTAAAAATTTGTGGGAAGCCCCATACAACTCTTCAGGGTTTGCCAAGTCCTTTATACTGATCGGCAGAGCAATAGCTAATGGTGGCATGTCACAGATCATGACAGGCCAGTGGGGAAGATATTCAGTGGGGAAAGGGGTCATTCCAAGAATCCTTCAAATCACACCATGTAGGTGACTAGCTAAACCCTATCCACCGCGTCACTCATCTGCCAATTTGACTCCCCACTAAAGTCATCTGTGCGAAGGCAGAATGGGAGGTTTCCTATTTGCCCCCAGCTAGCCAAATACCGTTCTGAGCACGCCTCAGTCAGGCCGTCGATTACCATTTATTAAGTGTCTGCTAAGTGCCACGGGCCGTGCTAAGAACAGAGGATTTAAAAATAACATTTTTTTAAAAAGGCAAAAAAAGTCCCTTCTCTAAAGGAGCTCACAGTTAGCCTATGCTAACTTAGTAAGCTGGGAAGGAAATAAATTCCGGATTTTGCTGACTCTGGTATAACAATGTGGAGAAAGGGGATACTGGGAAGTAGTCTAATGCTACATCACAATGAAAACATACCGTCAGAAAGGAAATGAGGTCACTCTGAGCTGTTTTTGATGAATAGCCCACGATGACTCATCTCTACCTGGATGTGCTACCGCTACCTCCAATTCAGCAGATTCAAAACTAAAATCACCTTTTTCTGAGGCAGCAGATAGAGTGCAGGATTTGGTGCCAGGAAGATCTGAGTTCAAATCCTACCCTGGACTCTTACTAGTTGTGTGACCCTGGGCATCAGTTCCCTCCTTTGTAAAGTGAGAATAATAGTAGCGCCTACCTCTCAGAGTTATTGTGGGGACCAGATGAAACACCATTTGTGAAAACATTTTGCGGACCTTAAAGAAATGCAACCTCTAATAATAACTATTGCCATTATAACTTTCTCTCCCTACTTCATAACTTCATTAATATTTACACTCTCATCTTCGAGCCATCTGACTTTTCACTCCTTATCACTCATCACGTCCAAACAGCAGTCCAGGCTTGTTGACGACCTCTTCAACATGGATTACCTCAGCCCCTTCCTCTCAGCTCTCACTACCGCCATCGCAGTTCAGGTCCTCATCTTTTCTCCAATGGACAGTAGGCACTGCCTCCCCACTGGTCTCTATCAGCAGGCTGGTCCCCTCTCTCATACATCCTCTTTAGACTGATAACTAAGTAATCTTCCCCATGCACAGATCATCAGATCATAAATTAACAGATGAATGGGACTCTCATCTCTGTGTCTTTGTACTGGCCAGCCCCGCTTCCTGTAAATCTCTACCTCAAAGAATCCTTTACTTCCTTCAAAATATACCATTGATATGAAGCCTTTCGTGATCCCCCTCACCCCCCACCACTAGTAAACTGTTTCCCTAATTACTTTGTAGTTGTTGTTCAGTCATTTCAGTTGTGTCTGACTCTTCATGACCCCATTTGGGGTTTTCTGGGCAGAGATACTGGAGTGGTTTGCCATTTCCTTCTCCAGCTCATTTTACAAATAAGGAAACTGAGTCAAACAGGGTTAAGTGACTTGCCCAGGGTCACACAGCTAATAAGTGTCTGAGGTTGGATTTGAACTCAGAAAGATGAATCTTTCCACTGATTCTGCATATGTGTACATGAACATGTTATGTCCCCTGATGGCATAGTAAAGCCTGGAGAGCAGAGACTGTTCCATTTTTTTTCTTTGTATTCCTAGCAACTGACACATAGTAGGTGCTTAGGAAGTATTTGTTTATTGACTGACCAATTGATTGATTAATCTTGGGCAAAACCAGCTGTTATGGTCTGTGGATTTATAGAGAGGTTCTATGTGCAGATCATTAAAAGGAAGGTGAGGCTTGTGGGTGTGGCTGACTAGCCCCTGAACATAGTCCATGTGGGCCCAGAGGCTTTGCTGTTTGCGCTTCTGTTGGCACAGCCAGAGGAGTGGTGGTGGGTGTGTCCCTGTGGTGGGGGCAATGTTTGTTCATCATGCCTATGCTGCCTTCCTTCAGGGACATGGTGCCTCTGCACTCATGGTACAGGGCTGTGGCCCAGGGCCAGTGAAAGCCGTGCCCCGGAAGAACATTCTCTGAATCACCCCTGTGCCTTTAGGGACTGCTTGTACCAGCAAGAGTGGGACTCTGACAATTAAGGGACCCTGCAGTAATATTTCAAAACACAAGAATAAAGGGAGCCAAATAATACTGTGAGAGAATAATACTTCAGAGCAACTTAATAAAAGAGGGAGGAGAGGGCAGACAGGAGAGCCTCACCGTGTACCCCTGAGGTGTCTGGCTTCTGCCTGGTATTTATGACCTCATTGCTCCGACGAGAAAAGGCAGGGCTCTTCCTTGCTCTTTGGGGTGATGCTGGTGCAGAAACCTTGCTCTGGAATGAGAGCTCTGTCACTAGGCCAGAGCGGGATGATGCAGGCTCCAGCTTTGTCTTGGATGCCCCTCTCGGCCCTTCAGCTTTGGGATCTGGTGTCAGAGCATGGGAAGGAGTAGGAGATGACCTGGTGGAAGCAATAAAGCATGGAGGGAGTCACAGGAAAGGTCTCTGGGACCCTGCCAGGTCCTTCTCTCAAAGCTTTTCATTGTTAGTCAGTCCTCAAGGATCCACACTCATGGAAGGAAGCAGAGACAATGAAATCACAAATCAAAAACTTAGGCTGGTTCTCTGTTGTTATGGCGAAGAGTTTTGATGTGGTTCAACTGATTACTTTGCCAATTATAATAGGGGTAAGTTGATTCGTTCATTTGGGTCTGCAGCCCTCAGCACACACCAACTGATGGTTTCAGGCAGAGGCCCAGAAACAGTCTGGGGGGCAAGCAGGGAGAAGCCAACCTGTAATCCACATATGGCAAATCCACATGCAAATAACCAAGAGCTGGCTGCAACTGAGGGTATGTTTATTGAGTGTCCACACGGATGAATGAATGAACTTTTAAAGCTTTGTTTGAGTTACTATTTGTACTTAATAAAAATTGTATTTCTAAAAAAAAACAAAAACCTCTACACACACAGATATACCACTTGCAAGGATGGCCAAGCCTGTTGGAAAGTAAGATCGGAGATTCCCTGGGAATAACACCCCTTGGGGATCTAAATAGTCCAAGCTTTAGGGGGTGGGAGGATAAAATAGGAACCAAATATATCTTAGACTTCTCAAGCTGGATATTGGTCTGTTGTTTCTTAAACTGCCCTCTTTCAAAATGCAAATCTTCCCTTCTTCTCACCTGAAGGACAAGAGCATTGGGGCCTTACTTAGACTCATTAAGGAATACCACACTGGGCACAAAGGTATTTATAGCAGCTCTTTTTTTTGTGATGGCAAAGAACAGGAAACTAAGGAGGTGCCCATAAGTGGGAGAAAGGCTGGACAAAGTACGGTATGTGAATGGGATGGAATGCCATCAGGAACAATGAAAGGGATGGTTTCAGAGAAATCTTGAGAAGGCTTGTATGAACCGACATACCAAAAGAGGACTGAAACAATTTACGCGAGATCAACAAAATTGTGAAACTGAACAACTTTAAAAGATTTAAGAACTCTGACCAAGCAATGATCATCCATGATTCCAAAGGACCAGTGATAAAAAATTCTACCTACCTCCTGGCAAAGACGTGGAGGACTCAATATAGAAAATGAGATGCACGTTTTTGGACATGGACAATGTGAGAATTTGTTTTGCTTTTGACTATGCATATTTGTTACAAGAGTTTTGCTTTTCTTTTTTCCCTCAGTACAAGGAAGGGAGGTAGGAGGTTAGAGAAAATAAATGCTTGTAAGTTGAAAAACATATTTTAATCTAATTTAAAAAACTACCCATTGATCGCAAAGGATGATCCAACTTAGCAAGATTGAAACTCCAAACTGTGGGCCTTTCCAAATCCCAGGGATATTGACCCAGATCTTCCAGGTCTTCTGGATACCACCACGGTAGTCAAACACCAGAGGGTGTTGGGACCATCTTTTGTCTCTCATTCAGGCTCTTAACTGTCTGTACAAACTCACTCTAAAAAATCACCTTACATGCCATTTTGTGTGCTATCTCTGTCATATATGCCATAGGTTTTCAATTTCTGGCTTACATAAACACATAGTGTTCTTTCCATATGTAATAGGAGAGAAAATGGCTCCTTAACATTTTTTTGTGTTCAGGGACCCCTTTGGTAGTCTGATAAAATCTATGGACTCCCTTCTCTGAATGGTATTTTTAAATGCACAAAATAAAATACACAGGCTAACCCCTCCCTCAAAAAAATCAATTACCTTGAAATAATTAAGAAAATATTAATTTTTTTAACAAGTGGTTGGACCCCAGATAGAGAATCTATGATCTAGAGCATATACGAGGAAAATTCTTCTTACCTGTTAGGGCCCTGAGCAGCAGTGACCACCTGACCATTTGAAGCAAAACCTGGTCCTAACTTAATGTTCTTCACAAGGAAGTCTCGAGCCTTGTCCTTTGTGCTGTCCCGTGTAGACTGAACAGGAGCAGTTGTGACCCCCAATGGTGTTTTCCCAGATGACTGGGTTGAAGTGAAAGTCAGACCATACTCCTTGGAAGCTGGGGGTTTGTCAGCTGAGGACCCAGAAGACTGGAAGAACTTTTCCCGGGCTTGCTGCGTCTTGGACGCCGATGAAGTCCAGCTACTGGGGCTTGAGTCTGCTTTGTACTGAGAAGCTGCTGTATAAGAGTTTGATTGGTTTTGAGGAGCTGCACGGAAGTCCGATTTGATCCAAGAAGTGGTGCTCTGGGTTGCTGCTGGAGAGTCCGATTTGCTCGGAGGAGATGTGCGTGGGCTCTTAGGCGTCACACCAAAACTTAATTTACCCTGAGGAGAAGTCGTGTGAAAATCTAATGTGTTCAGAGCAGGGGTCGTAGGTGGGTCTGATTTTCTTTGAGCAGATGACCACCCAACAGGGGAGTTATTGGTAACACTAATGGGTTTGCTGCTGGCTGGAGAAGAAGAGTTCTGGGCAAATCGGTTGAGGAAGGAGTTTGATGGGGTTTTAGTGCTGGATGTTGACTTCTGGAGGGCCGAGTTGATGGGACTGAGGGAGTTTGTGGCACTGTTGCCCACAGAAGATAGGCTCCATCCAGATGGCTGGACAAAACCCTTGGCAGCAGAATTGCTAACAGGATCTCTGCCTGACTGGTTGGTTTTCTGCCCAGCCTCCCTTGGTTTGTCTGGTTCTCGGGACCTCCAGGATATACCAGGGGATGTGGTATCCATTGGAACGGGGTTGGTCCGGCTTGGATACCCAGCTGCTGGCTGCTTTCGATCCATGCCAGGGGACTTGGAGTTTGGGGTGGAAGCTCTGGTGTGGTGGCTCGTGCAGACAAAGACACCGGGTTCCCCCGTGGACTTGTAGGCACCTGAGTGGAGTGTGTTGGAACACTGTTTGCATCTGGGGATATAAGAGAGATCATTAGGGAAAAAAAAGTCCCCCAAGAACCTAAGCTTGTAAGCTGTCATCTTGAAGCATCAATTCCAACCAATCTATCAACATGTGTTCCACAACCACCTGCTACTGTGCTAAGTTTCTTAGGGGAGATAAGAATATAAAGAAGACTGACTCCCTGTGGCTGTAGCCATCTGACTTACTTAGTGCAGTACCACCTAGAAGCTTTTAAAAATTAGAATGACCAACACCAAACCTGTCACATCCTTGAAAAGATGTAAGATATATGAGGAGACTGCCTCTAAAAATGAAAGATCTTACTCTCACACTACTCTTTTCTGCCCCCCAGCAACCCAGAAGACACATCATTCCTCCGCTCAAGGATTTTCTGTGACTCCCTATCACCCACAGTCATATTCAAACTCCTCTGTCTGGCATTCGAGGCCTTTCATAATCTGTCACAACCTGCTTTTCCAGACTCATCTCATGTCGCTCTATGTACTATGTGCTCTAGCCTAATTTGTTTACTCTCTGTGCCCTGAGTTTTCATACCTCCATCCATGCCTTTGCTTATCTCTCTCCCTGTGCCTAGAATAGCCTTCTCTCCCATCTTGGTCTGATGAATCCAATCCATCTTTTTAAACTCAACTCAATGCTTGCTACCTTCTGCATGGAGCCTTCCTAGAGAGCCATAACCTTTTCCCTCTGACCTTACGTACCACGTTTTAAAATTAATTTAGTTTTATTTTTAGTTTACAACATTCAGTTCCTCAAGTTTCTGAGTTTCAAATTTTTTCCCCCTCCCCACTCAAGACAGCGTGCAATCCGATATAGGTTCTACATATACCTTCACGCTAAACATATTTTCACAACAGTCAAGTTTACAAGGCACTTTTCAAAACTCTAATGCCCTGACCAAATATCAGTTATCTTATTCTCCTACTCGATGACATAAGGACACATACCGTGTCTTTTTAGCCTTTTTATCTCTCTCTATGCCTAAAAAAGCGTTCCGCACAAAGTCAGAGCTTGATAAATGCTGGTTGAATTGGACACATTGGTTCATTTGTGTATATCCTAAATCTCACTGTCCCTGCCCCAAAGACTCCCTCATGTCCTGGTTTCACCATCCCAGACATTCCACCCCCAGAACCTCGCTATGTGAAGTGCCCATGGTAGCAAGTGACCATGCCCAGGAAGGCTTTGGGGGAAAGGGAACAGACAGGAGGACTCAGAGGATTCTAAGCTGGGCTAAATGGAGAGGAACTTTTCTAGCAACCTGCTTCTGACATTTACTACCTATGCGACCTTGGGAAAGTCACTAAACTTTACTGGGGCTCAGCTTCCCAAGGAAGAGATTATACTAGATGGGCTCTGAGATTCCTTCCAGCCCCATGATTAAGATTCTATATATCTTCTGTACCAGTAGGTCATAGGCTCCTGCTTCCAATCCTATAAATGGCTGATCCAGAAGCTGCAATCCAAACCTGGGAATAAACTATGACAGATCCTCAATTAACCAGAACCTGACAGTCCAGAACCCACAGTTAACTAGGTTCCTGCCTTCCAATGGTATTCTACTTTTAAAAGAGTCCTATCATATGAACAGGCAGTTTTCAGAGGAAGAAATTAAAGATATCTATAGGCATATGAAAAAATGCTCGAAATCACTACTGATTAGAGAAATGCAAATCAAAACAACTCTTAGGTACCATATCTCTCCTGTCAGATTCGCTAAAATGACAAAACAGAAAAATGGTAAATGCTGGAGAGGATGTGGGAAAATTGGAGCACTGTTACACTGCTGGTGGAGTTGTGAACTGATCCAGCCATTCTGGAGAGCAATTTGGAACTATGCCCAAAGGGCTATAAAAAATTCATACCCTTTGACCCAGCAATACCGCCTCTAGGGTTGTATCCCAGAGAGATCACACAAGTGTGAAAAGGACCCATATGTACAAAAATATTTACAGCAGCTCTTTTTGTAGTATCAAAGAATTGGAAATCAAGGGGATGCACATCAATTGGGATATGGCTGAACAAGGTGTAGTATATGAAGGTAATGGAATACTATTGTGCAATAAGAAATGGGGATGATATGGACTTCATAATAACCTGGAAAAACCTACACGATATAATGCTGAGTGAGCAGAGCAGAACCAGAAGAACATTATACACACCCACAGATATATGGATTCTGTGATGGATGACCAGCCCTGACAGACTTTGCTCTTCTCAGCAATACGAGGTGCAAAGACAACTCCAAAGGACTCATGATGGAGAGAACTATCTATATCCAGAGAAAGAACTATGGAGTATGAATGCAGATTGAGGCACACTGTATGCTTGACTTTTTTTTTCCTTTTTTTTTTCTTTTGTTTTTGTTTTTGGGTTGTTGTTTTTTTTTTTTTTTGGTTCTGTTTCCTCTTTTTCATGATTCATTCCATTGGTCATAATTCTTCTTCACAACTTGACTAGTGTGTCATACATAGAAGATATATCAGATTCCAAGCTGTCTTGGGGACAGAAGTGGGGAGGGGGGAAAGAAAACCTGGAACTCAAAATTATGTAGAACCGAGTGTTGTAAACTAAAAATAAAAACTCTCAAAAAAAAAAAAGAAAATGACATAAGTATGCTTTTGCAAATGATGGTATACAGCGGAACAATTTATAGTCACATGACAGGTATAGAGAATACAATTTTCTATTGTGCTTGTAGATGGTTGGATATAAAATCCAAACAAACCAAAAAAATCTGATGGAGTAGAGAAAAATGTCAAATTTCAGTGGGTACTACTCCAAAAAGGCACTTCTCAAAGATATTAAAATTTTATGATATTCCTCCAAAAAAAAAAAGAGTCCTATGGCAAGAAAACACACCTACATAAAGGATTTAGTTTTAGTTTTTAGGGTTTTTTTTGAAAGTCACTCAAGGTCTAGTGACTTGCCCAGGTTTACACAGCTAAGTGTCTGAGGCCAAATTTGAACTCAGGTTTTCCAGAGTTCCAGGGCTAGTGTGCCACCTAGCTGCCCCAATGTTTTTTTGGTTTGTTTTTGGTGTTTTTTTTTTCAAGTCAATATCATGTAACGTCAGAGCTGGAAAGGGACCTTAGAAATCATTTAATGCATATAATTTCCACTTTGGGGCTGAAGAGTTTTTACAAACCCATAAATAAGCAAACTTACTTCCTATAGCATGAATAATCTCTCTCTCTCTCTCTCTCTCTCTCACACACACACACACACACACTTTTTTTTCAGCAATAAATAGATGTTGTCATTAGTAAGATACAAACTCCTTTGAAAGAGTTACTGAAACATACATAGTAGCTTTTGGTCATTACCCATACTCTCAGTCAATAGACATTAACTAATTACAGATAGGAGTTCCATTAAATTTTTTTAGATTAAATTCCAGAGTTCTTTTACCATGGGATGTTCTGGGTTCGGTCTTACTTGTTGTTCTTCAGTTGTGTCTGACTCTTCATGACCCCATTTGGGGTCTTCTTGCAAAAATACTATAGTGGTTTGCCATTTCCTCCTCCAGCTCATTTTATAGATGAGGGAACTGAGGCAAACAGGGTTAAGTGACTTGCCCAGGGTCACACAACTAGTAAGTGTCTGAGACAGATTTAAATTTAGGAAGATGAGTCTTCCTGATTCCAGGCCCAGCGCTCTATCCAATAGGCTCGGTCTACCTTCAGCCCAATCTCCCAAACCATCACCTTCTCCAATCCTCATTAAGGGTCACCAACATTCAGAATAAGGACCCTGAGGCTTTGCCGCATTCTTAAATATCAATTTATGCTGAGTAGACTATTTCATTAAGACAGGAGCAGCTCCTCACAAATTTTAGAAATCTTATAAACAGGCTTTGACATTAACCTTCAAAAATGCAATTGATGAGAATCCCCAATCCCGGGGGATTCCTGATTAATCAAGGTCTGACACTACTTGGGTTGAGCTGATGAGCCAAGTGACCAGGAGGTGAGTTTCTAAGCATCTCTACCAGCTACTGTGATTTGATAGAAAAGCACTTAGACCTAGATATAGCAGCAAACTTGGAGTCAGGAAGACCTGAGTTCCAATCCTGCCTCAGACAATTACTGGCTTTTTTACCCTGGGCAAGTAACATAAACTCCCTCAGCTTCCCTTTCCACGTCTGTAACATGGGGATAAAAATAAAGCCTATCTCCCAGGCTCTTTTGAAGATTGAGTTAAATCAGCTAATCTAAGCAAATCACTTTGCAAAACTTAAAGTGCTCTCTATAACATTTGTTAACCATCATTCATTTGTGCTATCTTTGGTTTTCTCAATCTGTAAAGTGAAAATCAGGCAGCCAAGGGGTGCCGTGGGCAAAGCGCTGGGCCTGGACTTCCTGAGTTCAAAGCTGGCCTCAGACTGGATGGGTGACCCTGGGCAAGTCACTTCACCCCATTTGCCTCAGTTTCCTCATCTGTAAAATGAGATTGAGAAGGAAATGGCAAAGCACTCTGGCATCTCTACCAAGAAAACTCCAAATGGGGCCACGGAGAGTTGGACATGACTGGAACAACAACAGAGTATGGGTGATAACAATTGGACCACTTGCTTCCCAGGGTTTTGATAAAAGGAAAGCTTTTTGAAAAACTGAAATCACTGAAGAAATGTAGGTTAATGTTGTTTAAACTAGATGACCAATCCAGTCTCTTCTAGTTTCCAGTGTATGGAACTATAAAACTCTCTGCTTCCTGGCAGATACTGACGGGGGAGGTAAAAGGGACCTACCTAAAACAATTCCTGTGATAGAGCTTCCCATCCACCAGGTGTCTCTGCACCAGATGCACATGTTTCTTGCAGATAGCACAGATACTGCTCCTGGAGCCCCGGGGGCTTTCGCTGCCTGAGGAGACCTGGCCCTAAGGGAGATGGAGACAGAGCCCATTGGGTCAGCCTCAAGAGCCTGGCAGGGAGCAGAACCCAGACGGCTCAGCCACAGGTAGGATGACCTCTGGAAGCAAAGGTTGTTACTGGGAGGGGTAGAAAGCACATAGAAAGAGAGGGCAAAGCAAATTCGTATCCAGCACTGTTCTGGGCCCAAATTCCTGGCTAAGTCCATTATTAGGTCTGCAACCTGCAACATCTCCCCTTCCCCAGTAGGCTATCAGCCTTAAGCAACTGGTTTTGGTAATTTGCTCCAGTAAATTATGCTACTATTAACACCCTTTGAACTTTGCTCTCCATATATATATCTAAGTGGCCCGGAAAGTTCTGATAATGGTCTGGCTCGGTTATCTCTCCACCCATCAAAGCCCTCCTTTTCACTTAGTGGCTAGAGGATAAAAAGAATTTGGCCTTTGTAAGGATTTATCAGCAATAAAAAAAAATGCCACACCCAGACTGATCCCGACGGGGAGGAACCACTTACTTCTAGACTCATTCCTCATTAATGGTCAAACAGAAACCTACAGGCATATCTCTCAACCAGTTATAACTGTGATATAGCACTGAATTTGTGTAGGGTGACATAGGCCATAAGGAGGGAAGAGCCAGGATGCTTACAGGTTTTGCTGGCAAGAATTCCGTCACCGTGCTCTTCCCTTGGACGATGGGGTTTGTTCGGACTGGAGACAGTGGCTGCACAGGGGCTGGGGAAGCAGGCTTGACAGGCTGCGAAATGACTTTCTTCCCCACAGGCTCCTCACTCAAGTCTGAAGGAGGCCTCTTCACTCCAGCCATACCCCCAACTAGTATACGAAACACAAAGAACAGATGAAGGCCAGTAGAATCGGCTTCCAAGTCACCACCACTACCAAGAGGCAACAGGGCTACGTCTGTGTTTTCCCCTTAAAACCTACGTGCCAAATTCCCCTTCTGTCTGAACTAGACTAAAACGTAATTGGGAAATGTTTAGCAAAATAAATAACTGTGTAATATGACATAGATAATGTTCATTTGTGGTTTCCTAAGTTAATATGTGGCCCACCCGGATCAGTTTCTATTTGAGTTTGACTCCAGAGCCTTAGACAGGGGCTTTCCCAAAGAAGGGGTCCACTGCTCCCCAAATTTTTTCCATCTCTGAACTTGCCAGGGCAGACTGAAACAAACTTGAGGGGCATTCTTCTGACTCCCCTCACCCTCAGCCATCCTCTGACTGAGACATCCACACAAACCATCACATTAGACCCACGTGCCGAGATGTCACAGGTAAGATTCTTAGAGGCAGTGTGCTGCGATGGAAAGAACACTGTATTTGGAGTTGGGGATCCTAGGTTCAAATCCTGGCTCTGACCCTTATTAGCTACATCAGCACGGCGAAATCACTTCCTCCCTCTGGGCCTCACTTCTCGATAAAATGAATGAGCTGGGTTCCATGACGCGTACGACTCCTTCCAGATCCAACACCTATTAATTATTTTGTAGTTGTTCAGTCATTTCAGTCATGTCTTACTCTTTGCGACCCCATTTGGGGTTTTCTTGGCAAAGATACTGGAGTGTTTTGCCATTTCCTTTTACGGATGAGGAAACTGAGGCAAACGAGGTTACGTGACTTGTCCAGGGTCACACAGCTAGTAAGTGTCTGAGGCCAGATTCGAACTCAAGTATTCCTGACTCCAGGCCCGGCACTCTATCTGCTGCATCAGCTAGCCATTATTATTATTATTAATAGTAATAGTAATATAGCACTTTAAGATTTGCAAATGTTGATGCTCACAACAGCCCTGTAAGGTAGGTGCCCTTTTACAGTTGGAAAAAAATTGAGACTGTGAACAATCAAATGACTTTCCCAGGGTCACACAGCTAGTATCTGAGGAAGGATTAGTCTTCCTGACTCCAAGTCCGGCACTCTATCCACTACACACACACACACCAATAGGCCACTATGGGGCCTATATAGGGGATAGATAATTATTATATATTATATTATATATTATATAATTATTATATATTATATATTATATAATTGTTATATATTATATAATTATTATTATTATATTATATATAATAATATATTATAAAATATATTTATAATATAAATATATCAATATATAATTATTATAAATATATCATATATTAATATATAATATAATTATTATAATAATTAATATATAATATAATAAATATAAAATATTTGTAATATATTATAAAATATATAATTATAATATATTATATATAATTATAAATATAATTATATAATTATGATGTATAATTATATAATTACATAATAATTACATTATTATGTAATTACATAAATATTATATAACATATTATATATATTGTATATAAATATGATATATATTATTATATATAATAATTAGTAAATAATGCTGACATAAAACACCGAGCACCCCCGCTAAAGGAGTGATCAGATACTTATTCTAGAATCAAACTTCTCTCTGCTCAATTTAATCCACAGGAATAAGAATTTTACTGAGCCCTTACCACAGGCTCAGCGCTGTGCTAGGTACTAGGAAATGAGGTACTAGGTACTGAGGAAATGCCAAATATCAAGTATAGATGATATATTCAGAGGCAGAATAACCAAATGAGAGGGCCTGTGTTCCAGACCCACCTCTGACGCTGGCTACTCTTACCATTGTGGACAAGTTGCTCGGCCTCTTTGAGAGCAGAGTTTCCTTGTCTGTAGGGATATGGGTGTGGACCATGTCATAGGGGTGTTGAAGGAAAACACTCATAAAATGACAAACTGGTACAGAAAGGGGAGATGTTTGGTGCTAGTCTAGCACAGAGAAGGGAGAATTTGCTGCGGATAGGAATGATCACGGAAGGTTTCTTAGAAGAGATGGGACATTAACCGGACCTTGAAGTATAGGTTCAATTTGAATGAGAAAAGGGAAAAGATGAAGGAGAAAAATAAGCTCAAGTGTAGGTGGCACAGTAGATAGAGCACCAGGCCCAGAGTCAGGAGGATCTGAATTCAAATCCAGCCACAGATACTTACTAGCTGTGTGACCCTGAGTAAGTCACTCCCCCCTGTTTGCCTCAGTTTCCTCATCAGTAAAATGAGCTGGAGAAGGAAATAGTAAACCACTCCAGTATCTTTGCCAAGAAAACTCCAGACGGGGTCACAGAGAGCTGGCCATGACTGAAAGGCCTGAACGACAAAAAGAAATGTGCTAGGCACTGATGTGCTAAGTTCTTTAAAAGTATCGCCTATTCCTGGATATTAGCTAAAACACATCCGTACCAGCAGATCTCCCTCCTCCCTCTATTGCAGTCATAAACACCCTGAAGCAGTTTGGGACCCCACACCCCTCTGGTGCAAAACTGGCTGAGCAGATTGAAGAAATCCAGAATGTCATCCCACCAAAGACCTACTGGATGCATTAAGGGCTAAGCAGTGACACATCAATCTGCCATCAAAGGGTCTGGATGAATAAATCCAGGGGAACGTTCATTCACAGAGAAGTGGAAAATGAGGGAAGAGAGAACAGAGTGATGGGAAGGTGGGGGAGAAAGACAGGAAAGCAAGGGACAGAAGAGCAAGACAGATAGACATTCAGGAGTTTAATCAACATTCTGAGATATAAAGAAACATAGAGGTCATCCAACCCAACCCATTTTCTAGGGTCATCGAAGCAAAGGTAAACACTAGACCGATAGCTAGGAGCCCATGGAAGGTCTTTAGACTCCAAAGCCAATGCCCTCTCCACTCCACCAAACTACTTCTCACAAACACATTTGCTAGGGGAATGGGGAATTCCCACTACATTGAGGGAGCTCAGCCACCAAGAAGGGCTCACAGTGAATTGCACAAAGCCCCTTTAGTCTGGACCAAAGAATTAGACTGTAACTCTGCTCCCTCCTCCCCACCAAACCCCAAAGGCTCAGCCTCAAATCTTCTCAAGTCAGCTCTTAGTGGTCTAGCAAAGATCAGGCCCTAGGAAAGATCACAGAGGAGCATAAAGGCTCATAGATCTAGAATGCAGAGTGGACCTTAGGGGTCACTGAGTTCCAACCCACTCCACTGAAGACCAGAAAAGTTAAGTGACTTGCCAAGGTTGCACAGCTAGTATGTGTCTAAGGTGGAAAATGAACCCCAAGACTTCCCTGACTCCCACGACCAGTGTCCTATCTAATGCCTATAATTAAGGGGCCAGAGGACAGGGGACTTAGAGCTTGGATAACACAAAACTGTCTACAGAGGGTGAGCCTTTGGTCTATATCCCCACAACAGTGAAAATACACAATGGGTCACAGAGGTCCCAAAGGGGGGATTTTTCTATTTAATTACAATAAAGAAAAATAGATTTCCTCAGGGCTGGAAGAGTGGGGAGTGGGGGTAGGGGTGGGGGGGGCAGAAATAAACTAAAAGAAAATGGAAGGAGGAGGGAACACAGAGGCTGGCACAATTCCCAGAGTCACTGTGAGTTTTGAACGGGAATTTCTAAACCTCAGATTAGGAATGTGGCAAAGGGAGGCACGGAGGGAGTTGTTAATAAAAGGCTGAGCCCAGCAGAGCCGGAGAGGAAATCATGGGTGACTGGAGCACAATAGTGGATGAAATAGAAGCTTTGGGAGAGGTCATGCTACTTGGGGAGAGGGGGATCTGAGGACTCTGATCTGCCTTGTTCTGAGAGCCCAGCCCCTCCTGCCAGGCACCCCTTATGCACCCTATCTAGACCAGGCACCACCTCCCCATCCGTGGTTAGACTAGGGCTCCCTCTTAAAAAGCAAAGGAGTTAGCAAGAATGCTTTCGGAGCTGGGTCTTGAAGGACGTGTCTCAGAAGTCCCAAGAGCAGAGTTTCCGTGCCCTTAACATAGCCACAGCCTTCGTTAACCCAATAACAATAACAACAAACATTTATACAGCTTTTTGAGGTTTGCCAAGTGCTTTTATATATGGTTTTTGAGTTGATCTTCACAACAATCCTGCGAAATGGGTGCTATTCTTACCCCTACTTTACAGACAGGAAAGACTGAGATAAGTGACCTCTAAGTGGCATGGTCACACAGCTGATAAACGTCTGAAGCAGAATTCGAACTCCAATCTTCCTGACTCTGAGTCCGGGACACCTAGCTGCTTGAGCGCCTGTTTTATGGGATATATGCACTCCTCTTACCCCTCAGTAAGAGAAAGGGAAGGCAGGGTTATTGGGGGATCGAATGAGACAATAATTGTAAAGCATTTGGCACAGTGCCTGGCACATAGAAAGCGCCACATAAATGTTAGCTATTATGACTATTAGCTGATGGAACTGAGGCAGACAGGGATTGATGCCTTGTCCAGGGCCATGAAGCTGGTGGGTGTCTAGGTCTGGATTTGAGCTTAGGTCTTCCTGGCTCCAGTTCCAGAGCTCTATCTACTATATCACCAGCCACCATCATTGTTGTGGTGGTTGTTGTGGTTGTTGTCATTTTTTTATCAACTATTTACACACCAGAGAGACAGAGAAGGAGGGGCAGAGGGGCAAAGAACTGGACAATCCATTCATTCATTGTTTAAATTTTTGTTGTTGTGTTCGTCCTTCGTTCTGGAAGAAGACCATGACATCAGGGAAATGATGACATGACTTGCAGTTGACTTTGATATGAGCGAGGGACAGCTGTGCAAGGTTACCAGCCTCACTTTCTCCTCCAGAGCCATCTGGGTCCAGTGGCCAGATATTCATCAGAATGACTGGAGATGGCCCAGGATGCAATGGGAGACCCTGGCCCTTTTAGATGGGGTCTTTTGAAGTTCTCGCTTTGAGTGAGGTAACACTCATTCAGTGAATAGGCCTCTTTAAGAAGTGAGTCAAGGGATGGCCCTTTTATTAAAAAAAAAAAAATCAAATTGGGAGGGGAGGACCCTCAGGGTTGCTGGCCAAAAGAAAAATGGTTACAATTTACATTCACTCTGCGCCAAGAGGGTCCCAAAAATAGCCATTAAATGGTGCTTGAGCCCCCTGTTGTTGTCCAATCTATGACCTCCAGAATGAATTGGGTTTAAGGTTTGGTCTTTGAGAAAGAAATCTAGCCAATAAATCCCAAGTGAACTAGGCAACTTTTGGCCATCAAAATTTGCCTTCCTTTGGACATGAAAGGGAGATAGAGAAGGAGAGGACAAGCTCAGTTACCCAACTGGCTGAGCTTCCATTCAGGCAGCTCAGATTACTCACAGGTTGCGTTTGTCCTTCATTCTCAAAGAGGACCATGACATCAGGGAGGTGATGCTGTGACATGCAATGGGGTGATAAACAAGAAGACTGTTTTGGGCATTCTTGTTTCAAGTAGAGAAACTGGACCTTCTATAACTGGGGAATGGATTGGGCTTCATCTGCTTGGCCCCAGAGAGCAGAACTATGACCAGTGTTAGAAGTTAGTCACTATCTCAAAAACCCAATGAGCTGCCTCATACAATAGTGAGCCTCTTATCCCCAGAAGTCTGCAGATAGAGGCTATCCATTAGATTATGGGCTCCTTGAGGACAGGGTCTGTCTTTCCTTTTGCTTGTAATTGTATCTCTGGTGTTTAGCACAGCACCTAGTACATGGTAAGTACCGCGTTATCAGGGAGGCTGGTTTCAATATGAACTCCTAGGGAGCAGCAAGGTGACACAGCGAGTAGAGCACCAGCCCTGGAGTCAGGAGGACCTGAGTTCAAATCCGGCCTCAGACACTTGACACATGTACTAGCTGTGTGACTTTGGGCAAGTCACTTAACCCCAATTGCCTTGACTTCCCCCCTCCAAAAAAAACAAAAAAAAATCAATATGAACCCATACTCATAACCCTACACTAGAGTTATTGAGGGGTGGCAAATAGATAAATAGATACTAGATATAATTCTAACCCAGTTAGAATTAACTGCAGCTAGGTGGTACAGTGGATAGAGGGTCAGGCCTGGAGTCAGAAGACATCTTCCTGAGTTCAAATCTGGCCTGCCTCAGACACTTACTAGCAGTGGGACCCTGGGTAAGTCACTTAACCCTGTTTGCCTCAGTTTCCTCATCTGAGTTAGAGAAGGAAATGGCAAACCACTCCAGTATTTGGGCCATAAAGAGTCAGAAACCATTGAAATGACTGAACAACAATTAACCCAGTACCCCTTTCGGACAGAAGGAAATATCACCTAGCCTCAGTCCCAGACCCTGAGTTTCCCGTTCACCAGCTAGGCTGCTGGAGGTACCAGCAAGACCCTCTTCCTTCTTTCCACAGAGGTGAGGCAGACACCCCAAGTCCCAGCTATCCATGCCATCTACCAGGCACATCTTTATATATCTAAAACAGTCACTCTCCTATTAAGTCCCCTGTAAGTCCCATCTTCTATGCACAAAGCAGCTTAGGAAGCATAGATGAGGTGAAGAAAAGTTGTTGAATTAAAAAACTCAACTAGCTTCCTCTCTAGGTTTCTCCCAAAACAAGAAAATAAGCAGCCCCACCCAAAGGCTGTGGGAAAGGTACTGAGGAAGAAGGTGAGAGAAGACTGACTACTCACTGGGTGACCGGCCGTGGAAATAATTGTAATACTGGGAGACATAAGTCAGGATGCTCAATCGATCGGGCACCTTGAGAGCCACCATATCTTCTGCATCCAGCAGGGCTGGTATCCCCAGCTGCTCCTCAGCCACCTGGAATGCCTATAACAGATGGGAAGGAGGACAAAGGCACAAGACACCTATTAGATGAGACAGGTAATCACCCCTCAGGGCACTTCAGCCTGATGGCTAAAGCTGGGCAAGAGAATAGGAAACGTTGCCATCTCTGTCTCATTCTCCTCTCTACCTACTCTTGCTTCCAAGGCTGTATAAGCTTTCCTCAATTGCCTAAGCCCACCATGATCTTTTCTCCACAAATCTATAGGACTTTGTGTCCATAACACATCACATCAAAACTTCATGGTACATGATTTTGTGTTGTCCATCTCATCTGGGAATTCCCTAGATCGATGATGTCACAGGTGCAATCCCCATCCATATTCTCATAACACCTGACAGTGAAAGGGACCACCAGGAATCTGCCCTTTGAATGCAGGCGGGTAAATTTCTAAACAATTCCAAACAGATGGGAAGGGGGAAGAGGACAAGAAGAACTGTCAATGATATGTAGCACCAGTCTCGATTCTAACAACATGACCTGAGAGTTTTAGACATTTTTGGCCTAACAGTTGAATAATTCAAATATGAAAGAAAGTGAAGGGATAGAAATTGAAGAATAATCTCTCCCAAAATGTCCCTTGATTTTTTTTTTTTTTGGCTCACTGAGTGATTTTACAAACACAGATCAATGTCCTAACAGCTCTTTTTTTGGCACTGGACTAAAGACACATTCTTTCTCAACACGATTCCTTATATGGTCAGTAATTGCCCGGAACAGCTTCTCTGAAAGAGGGAGATGCATGCTCCCAATAACCCCGAGAGAACCTTCTCACTCACAAAGCGACCATGTCAAACAGCTCCATATCACAAAAATGACCCAAAGCCTCTTCTATCCCGCTCTCCCTCCTCCCTAATGCCACTCTACACTCCACCCAGAAGCCCTTTCTAGATCTACCCAGTGTATACAGAGAAATGAATTATGTTCTCCTAACTGGAGTGGTCGAGAAAGACACAGATTAGAAGGCCTTGGGGTGTGTGAGAAGGGAAGAAAGACAGGAGGAAGGACAGGCTGGAGAGACACAGAGCCTTCATTCACCAGACTGACTACTTAGTCTATTTCAAAGGCAAGAGCTGTCAAGCCAGGCAACTTAGAAGGGAGAACCAAGTGGGTCATCCCTGAGGTCTCTCTCTCTCTCTCTGTCTCTCTCTGTGTCCCTGTCTCTTTCTCTCTGTCTCTCTCTGACTCTCTCTCTCCTTGAAGGCAAGGACTGCCCCTCCTTTCTCTTGTATCTGTTTCTCCAGAGCTGAGCACAATGCCTGGCACATGGTAAGTGTTTAGTAGATGTTTGTTACCTGCATGATCAGGAAGCAGGTTTCATTCTGAACCAAGACTCCTATGCTAACAGGATTGAAGGTCTCTCTCTCTCCCCACCCACCCCCAGCACTGCTAACCAGACACCCTCCAGTCTCTGGACTCCTTCCTGCCACTATCAGGCCCCAGTATTCCAAACAGAGCTTATCTGTCCAGTGGGAAAGAAAGGAAATTTCCAGAGTTGACCCGCAGGGGCTGGTGTTGCCTAGAACTCACACTGGGGAGAGACCCAGATAAGGCATAAGGCCCAGTCCTGAGAAGAACAAGGAGATTACATAAGAAGGTAAAGGGAATAAGGATGAAGAAATGAAGCCTGGGCATGATCTTCTTTCTTCCCATCCCAAGGACAATGACAAAACAGCCCCAGAGTCCTGAGGAGCTGAGCTGATCTTGCAAGGGTTATTTATTAAAGGCGGGGCTTTGTTTACCTTTCTCTCTGGCCTCCACCTCCCAGTTCTTTTACCTTTCTCTCTGGCCTCCACCTCCCAGTCTTTGCTCACCTCCTCCAATCTCCTGTCCTCATTCCCTGATCATCACACAACTTCTCTCCCCCTCTCCTCTCCTACATTCTCCCCCTTTTCTCCACTATTACCCACATTCTCTATAATGCTATTGGAAGCCTCAGACTCTGATGTCCTAGGCTCAAATTCATCTGCTTTTCTTATCCATATATACAGTGAGGAAGGAACAAGAAGAGGATATGTAACCAAGAGCAGGAAGAACACCTCAATAGGGAACGGGGAAATACCCACGAAAGAGAAAAACAGCCTACGTAAAACTCCTTTTATAGCTCCCCATGAACACTATTAATTACAAGCATTCACCTAAGACAGGGAAGCAGTATAACAGTGAGGAGAGCTGAGCTTGGGGTCAGAGATTGGGAGCTGAAATCCCAGTTCCTCATTTATTACCAGTGTAACACTGGGCAAGTCACTGGGTGTCTCTAGGCCTGTTTTCTCATCTGCAAAATGCTCTATGAGTCTATAATCTGTATCCACACATGGTCCTTTGATCATCTTCTATAGAGTCATTTTGGGAAATACCATCGACCAGAGTCTCTGGTAATAGATTCATAGAACTTGGGCGGGGGGGGAGGGGGGAGAATGGAAGGAAGAAAGGAAGGAAGGAAGCAAGGAAGGAAGGAAGGAAGAAAGGAAGGAAGGAAGGAAGGAAGGAAGGAAGGAAGGAGGAGGAGGAGGAAGAGTCTATTAAAGGTGAGAGAAGGTAGAGAGCGTTGATAAAGAGAGAAAGAGTAAAAAATGTCTTTGGTCTCTGAAAGGAATAAAGTTTGGGGAGTGGGAGAGAGGTCCTGTCCAGGCCTGCTCTGGCTCTGGGTCAGCTCAGGCCAGATCAGCCCTGGAGAGTGGAGCAGCTGAAGTCCATCAAAGCAGACACTGGCTCTCTCTGGAGTCAGCCCACGCTCCCAGCAGATGGGTGGTCTGAGCTTCTGCGGCAGCCTGGGCCAGAGGAGAGGCTGCTCCCAAGGGAGCCCCATTCCTTTCTCCCACCTGCTTCCCCTGATTCAACCCCAACACCACCTCACCAGAACCCTCCCCACCCTCAGGAACTCTGGGGGGAACTGGAAAGTCTGGCTGGCACCTAAACAGAGGGAAACAGGCTGAGAGGAATGAGGGGCAGAAAAGATTAACAACCCGAGCAGTCTGTGACATGAGGCTGGGGTGAGAGTCTGTTTTTCTTCTCAGAGAAAACAGTAAAGATTTTTTTTTTCCCAGACATTTTTAGGCAGGAGCTCTGACCATGACCTCACTTCTTAGTTCAGAAACACCTTTCTCAGCCTCAATTTGTTCATCTACAAAATGGCAACAATTCTCCACAGGATGGCAAAGCCCTTAAGAAGTCTCCTAAAAAAAAATGAGGTAGTTTACAAAACCAGGTGCTACCAATGTATTTTAAGCACTGATTCACAACTTCCTTAATGACATAAAATATTAGTGGGGGAACTGGAAACAGAAAGAAAACCAAGAAGGGATCAGCCATCTGAGTAAGAATACGAATGGAGATGGGAAGATTCAGCCTGACTCAGCTATGCAGAACTATAGACTGAGACATGCCCCTTCTCCCGCCATGACAATGTCTCAAGGGGACAGAGCCTGGTCACTGAAAGCCAGAGAGAGAACAGAAGAAAAGATAGAGATGGAGGAATATAGCCCTTACCAGCTTGTTGTTTTCATAAATATTTTCTTTTCTGAGGGTGCTGAAGTCTCTGAAAGAGAAAAACAAGACGAGGTAAAGTTCCAAGCAGCTTGGTGTAGCTTTCTACAAGACTCTTCAGCCTCCCCCTTCCATCCTGCCCCCCACCCTGCTGCAAACATTGCCCACCACCCCTCAGGTAGACCCCTAAAAGAGGGGGGTCAGATCAGAAAGCAAGGCTACAGCAACCTTGTTTGCCCAAGTGAGGATTAGAGCTTGGAAAAACAAATAATCGTGGTGATCTTCGACATGTACAAAGCACTCTGTGGTTTCACGAGGTGTGTCTATAACCCCATTGATCCTTGGCACAACCCCGAGAGAAACTAAATTTCAGCGAAGTTGAAAGACCAAGGTCGCTCAGCTAGGAAGAAGTGAAACTGGGGCTTCCTTCCACCGGGTCTTCTGACCCAGGTGGCCCATCCAACACATTAGGCTGCCTCCCAAACAGGTCTGGGCACCGACTCTTGCCCAACTTCTCTCTGGGCCACGAACCCAGGTCACCTCAGAGCTATGCACCCCAGAAGCTACATAGTCAACCCGGCGGAGCTCAGCCCATCCTTTGAGCTAACAGCCTTCAGCAACGGTGGCGGCAGCAACAAAACCCGCATAGATACAAGAGGGGACCGAGCTAAACAAGAAGCCTGGCCGCTGAGGAGCTCACAAGTCTCACATGTACAACAGCAAATCATACAAGAGGTCATAAGTCATTCAACATAGCATTAGAGTGGCAAAGACCCTTAGGGATGCCCTGGGCCGGGGGACCACATGACTCCCAATGTGCTGCTGGGACCAGATTAAAACGGAATTGGGAAATGTTTAATAAAATAAATAAAAATACAATACAACATAGATAACATTAATTTGCGGTTTCCTAACTTAATATATGGCAGGGAGTCTTTTCTACTTGTGTTTGACACCAGGATCCCTTAATTTTTCATTTCATTCCTAACCTGGAGTCAGGGAGACCTGAGTTTGAATGCTGCTTCTTCCACTAGCTGTGTAATGCTAGTCACACACGGGACTACATGACGAGTCACTTAACCTTCCTCATCTGTAAAATGAGGCCGATAATAATAGCACCTACTTCATAGGGATACTATAAGAATCAAAAGAGATAACATTTGTAAACTACTTAGCAAACCTTAAGGCACTATGTAAATGCTTTCTGTGGTGTTGTTGTTCAGTCATTTCATTCATGTCCAACTTTCTGTGACCCCATTTGGGGTTTTCTTGGCAAAGATACAAGGGTGGTTTGCCATTTCTTTCTCTAGCTCATTTTACAGATGAGGAAACTGGGGCAAACAGAGTTAAGTGACTTGCTCAGGGTCATACAGCTAGTAAGCATCTGAGGCTAGATTTGAACTCAGGATGTTAACTCTAGGCTAGGCTCTCCATCCACTGCACCACCCAGCTGCCCCTGTAAACGCTATTAATTATAATTATCATCATTATCAGTATCATTACTGGAGAGACAACCAAAGCCTGGACAGGTTAAGTGTCTCACCCAAGGTCACAGACAGTAAAGTGGAAAGTCAAGTTTCAAATCCACTATCTAAGAGACCCAGAATAACTTGACAATGTTGGGTCAAAAGGTGAAAGATTAATTCTGGTTCACCTTGATTCCCCCACTGCACACAGCAGCTCTCTGAGTCAGCATGGAATGTGGATGGCACACTGGCTTTGGACTCAAGAAGACACAGATTTAAACCCTGCTTCAGACCTTTACTAGCTACGTGTTCCTGGTCAACTCGCTCACCTCTTAGCCTCAGTGTTTGCATTGATAGCATCTAAAGTCCCTTCCAGCACTAGATCTATGACCCTATAATCTCTCACTTCCCCATGGCCAATAGGCCAAATTGCAGAGATCAGAGGAGTGTTTTATCGGAGGGAAGCTAGGAATCCTGGGTTCTTCACTCAGTTATCCGGTCTGCCTGGGATCAGGTAGACACTTAACTCCAGGCTGATCAACCAGCCAAAGACAGAAACCAGAATTTCCAGGGTCACTGAAAAAGGTTAATAACTCATTCTTTCATTATAATGAATAAAACGGGCAAATTTTTATTTTAGATGTGAATTTCCCTAAGGAGCAATATCCTTACAAAGTTCATAGCATTTCTTTTCATTGCAGTACCAATACAACATAGGAAGGCTTCCTAGAGTGCCGCCTCCCACCTCCCTTCCCCCTTCCCCCTTTCGTCCCCCTTCCCTCCCCAAACTGTGAGGTTCTGAAGGCCCCAGGCCTGTCCACTCCAGAGTAAACTTGTCTGTGCCTCATTCCACACTTAAACCCTTCCTGAGGATATCAGGGACATGATGATATTGGCTGCCTTCCTACTTGGGCTAGAGGGGCAGATGGCAAAGCACTGTGGGATCCTTGGGAACAGGCAATAAAGGGCATTCGTGATGCCAGCAGCTTACAGTGGGAGGGCGGAAGATTAAGCTAGAATGAGATCGAATTTGAACTCAAGTCTTTCTGACTCCAAGTCCACCGCTCTATCCACAGAGCCATAGGTAGGTTGATTGATTAATTCAGGCAAGGGCCTGGTCAAGCCAGCAAAGAATAGAGTTTACATTTTAAATAAAATAAAACTTTATTTTAAAATGTGAAAAAAAAAGCCTATTCTTAGTTCTCAGGCCATATAAAAACAAGGGGTCTTGGCCCTTCCTTACTTGCAGCTATTGTAATTAATAAAACACAAATTCATTTAAACATGTTACTGAGTTTCTTGTAGTTTCTCATGCATTTTCACAATAAAAAGCAATTGTACAACTCTTATCAGATGGAGG
>CM053622.1:422425163-422452752 GCA_028646595.1 Phalanger gymnotis | reverse complement strand
TGGATCTTAAACATCTGATCATTACCACACCCACCTGTAGAAACATAAGGACCCACAAATGGGCGCAGGACTCTACCCGCACCCCCTCCAAGGTTCACAGTCCCACAAAGAGCCGCTGCCCCCCACCCCGCTTTGTCCAGGTGTTTCCTTTCCAAGGGTCTCCCCTGTTTTTCCAACAATGAGAGATGTCAAGGTCACAACTGCCCACTAGAAAGGAGAAGAAAGCCAGGAATGACCTCAGAGGCCATCTAGTCCAATGCTCTTTTTTTTTTTTAACAGATCAGGAAACTGAGACCCAGAGAGATTAAATGGTTTGCCCAAGATCACACAAGTAATAAGTGTCAGAGGTAGGATTTGAACCCAGGTCCTCTGACTTCTGAGGCAATTAAGGGGTGAATTGGATAGAGCCCCAAGCCTGGATTCAGGAAGACCTGAGTTCAAATTTGACCTCAGACACTTAACTAGCTGTGTGACCCTGGGCAAGTCACTTTACCCTGTTTGCCTCAGTTTCCTCATCTGGAAAATGAGCTGGAGAAGGAAATAAAAAAAACACCCCAGTATCTCTACCTAGAAAACCCCACGGGCAAAGTCCATGGGGTCACAAAGAGTCAGACTCAACTAAACAAATGAACAACAGCCTCTGACTTTAGAGTGCCTGCTTTCGCTCCTGTTCCATGATGCCTCCAGTCTCAGGTTCTTCTCTTTCCCCCAGAGTAATAAATGGATTTTGCTTAATGAAGTTCTTCCAGGATATCAGGTAATAATCACAGCATAGAAATATATTATATAATATACTATAAAATATACTATATAGTAATATAGTAGAAAGATCACCTAGGTGGCACAGTGGGTAGAGTGCCAGCCCTGGAGTCAGGAGGACCTGAGTACAAATCAAGCCTCAGATACTAAGTAGCTGTGTGACCCTGGCAATTCACTTACCCCTGTTTGCCTCAGTTTCTTCATCTGTAAAATGAGCTGGAGAAGGAAATGGCGAACCACTCCAATATCTTTGCCAAGAAAACTCCAAATGGGGTCACGAAGAGTCGGATATGACTGAACAATAACAGTAGAAAAAGCATTTGTTTAGCACCTCTGGGCCTCAGTTTGCCCATTTGTAAAATGAAGGGGTCAGATTAGATGACCTCTAAGGTCCCTTTCTGTCTCTAATCCACAGAATCCCATAAGCATCCCATAAGGCTTGCAAAGCTCTCCACTGCTCACTACCTACCAATGGCACCTCACACAAGACGTCTTCCTTCCACGGCCCCAAGGACCCTCAGCTTTAAAACGAAGGCTTTAGACTAGTCAATCTTTAACATTAGAAGGCCCGAGATACATGAACTAAAGCCGTGTATTTTTTTTTATCCACAAGGCAAAGAAAATAGAGCTAGAAGGATAATTTTTTTCTTTGCATAAATTTTGCGTCACTCGATATACCTGATCTTTCTAATAAGGTCCCTTGCTGCTATAAATACTCTGATGAGGGGGGTAGGTGGTACAGTGGATAGAGTTCTAGACCTGGAGTAGGGAAAACCTGAGTGCAAGCATCTGGCTTCCGACATTTACTAGCTGTGTGACCCTGGGCGAGTCATTCACCTTGGTCTGAGGTTTTCTGGTCTCTAAGTTTTCTCACCTCTACGAAGAGGACAATAATAGAGCCTACCTCTCGGGGTTGTTCTGAGGGTAAAATGAGATAATGTTTTTAGAGCATCTTGTAATGTGCTGTATCAATGCCAGCTATTATCATGAGGGTGATAATTAAACAGCATTAACAGCACTTTATGGTTTGCCGAGCGTTTTATATGTGTTATCTAATCTGAGAGACAGGGAAGGGCTGTTATCCTCATTTTACAGATGAGGAAAATCGAGGCCAAGAGACTTGCCTACTGTCACATGCTATCTGAGGGAGGTCACATCTGAACTCAGTTCCTCCTGCTTCAGGTCCAGAACTCTACCCACTATACACCTCACTGCCTGATAAAATCACCCTCTCCTGACCTCAGTTTCCTCATCTGTAAAATGAGGGTTTAGCTTGGATGATCAGTACCCCTTCTGGCTCTGAATCTACTGGTTCCATGATTCTAGACATTGGCATTTGGAGAGATAAGGGTAGTCACTGATGGGAGTTGGGTGTCTGTGTGCCTGGGAGGGAGGGATGGGGAGGGACAAGGAGCAAAGGCTTAAATGCTGGGAATAAAAGATAACAGTACTAGGGATAGGGGGCAGCTAGGTGGCACAGTGAGTAGAGCACCAGCCCTGGAGTCAGGAGGACCTGAGTTCAAATGAGGCCTCAGACACTTGACACACTAGCTGTGTAACCTTAGGCAAGTCACTTAACCCCAACTGCCCTGCCTTCCTCCCTCCAAAAAAAAAAAAAGTGCTAGGAATAGGGGCTAACTACTAAAGATGGGAGCTAAATACTACCAAGGGTTAGAGGATGAGTATTAAGGATAAAGAAATAGATATTAAAGATGAAGGGCTATGGTTCTGCTAGAGAGTAAGGGATGAGGACTAAAATACTAAGGACAAAGGATTAAAGTTCTAGGGATGAGAGGTCAAGTTCTGAGGACAGGAATGAAGGGACAAAGGCTTTGTTTCTCAGGATGAGATTTGAAAGGCATGGCCGTAATATAACCCTGCCATAGGCCTGCAACATGTAGGCAGGGTTCTGCTATGCTAGGCACCACTGCATTAATGCTGTGAGGACAAAGTTTCTTCATCATTTTTTCATTAGTATAGCTGAGGAAAGACAGTTGACTTTTCAGCGAAAAGAAACATCCTCAACCAGCCCAACTACATGAACACACACTGGATAGAAGAGACTCCTAGGATTGCTGTGGCGTTGGGTGTGTTCTTCTATGCTCTCCTGCCTCGAAGGATAAGGCCTTCTGGGGAGGGGAGATCAGGAGCCCAGTGGAGGGAGGAGGCTGGGACACAATCTTCTCATGTGTTCTTAATTCTTCTTAAATATTGTTCTTAATTCTTAAACAACATTCTTAAATGTTGTTCTCAATTCTTTTTTAATATATATTTTATTTTTTCCCCAATTCTTGTTCTTAAATTCTTAAACAACATTCTTAAATGTCGTTCTTAATTCTTTTTTTAAATATTTTTCCCAGTTGTTATTCTTAATTCTTAAACAACATTCTTAAATGTCATTGTTAATTTTTTAATATATATTTTATTTTTTCCCTAACTGTTGTTATTAAATTCTTAAACAACGTTCTTAAATGTTGCTCAGAATTCAGGTGTTCTTCTCAACAAGTTCCACTGCCTTCCCTTTACTGACCCAAATCCCAAATAGTTTTCAAGGACCAATTTAAGTCTGTCTTCTCTTGGAAGCCTTCTTTCACTAAAAAAGAGAAATTTTCCTTCTTGACTTAATCTCTTCTTAGCTCTAAGCTCATATAGTCTTCCTTGACTGCACCATTGTATTTAGTATGTGAAGTAAAACCACTTCAATGTTGATGACAATAGCTTTTGATCATGAGAAGGTCCCTCCCTTTCCAGTCATCTCAGCTAATCCCCTCATTTAATCTAGGAGGGAAATGATTTCCAGAGAAATGGAGTGACTGGCCTGCAGCCACACAGCTCTTAGGCAGAAAAGCTGGGACTGGAACTGAGGTATCTTCTTTCCACTTTGACATGCTTTCTCTAATTTCCTGCTGAAGGTTCTAACAATTTGAGTGCACAAGACCAACCTGTATGAGCCTGAGGTTGAGGAAACAGTTGAATGTACAATGCTGACAGAAAGGGCTAAAGGTACGCAGACACTGAAGACATCAGCAAGGACCAGAGCCTCGAGGGAGAAGGTGAAGACTCCGCCAAGCCTTGCCTGACTACAGTGATCCTCACTGCAAAGGGCCTTAAATAGTCAAAGAGAAGGCTTGGTGTTCAGATCCAACTCAAGGGTCCCCCACCCATCCTTGTCTGGCATTCAGTCCCCATAGGACCACAGGAAATACCACACTGAGTCAGAACCAGCGTTCTCCTTTCCAGACTTCCGCTGCTCTTAGGTCACAAGGGCATGTCATGGAAGAACATGGTTGTCTTCCCTAACTTCACACTAAAAAATGAGGTTTAGTCTATTTTCTCTCACTATCAGTGATACCTCTGTCATTTAGAAACTTTGGATTCCGTTCACCACAACGACCCAAAAATATGCCACCCTGGATATAGGTTGCAATCCTTAAATAGGGATAGGGATATTAATCCTTTTCTAGGATGAAAAATACAATTGTATGCTGAAAAATAACACCAATTAAAGGCAATCCTCCAGTTTTATATGGTAATGGTGTGATATTCAGACCAACAGAATATAGAATGCTATGAGTTATCACCCACTGGATGAAGTAAGAATTCTTCTGATTTTATCCTAACTATCCGGCTCAAATACCAAAAGGGTACTCAGGCATTTTAATATTTCAGGGTTTGGTGCTCAGCTCTAGGTTTGACTTCAATATTCATGACAATAGCTTTTGATCCTGAGGATCAACGTCAGCTAAGAAGGAGACCTTTTCCTGTCCTCGATCCTGTTCTGTTCAACATTTTTGTAAATGACTTTGATGAAGGCAGAGCAACTATACTTATAACATTTGCAGATAACAAGTCTCCAGGAAGAACAGCTAATATATTAAGTGGCAGAGTACAGAACCAATAACATTTTGATAGACTGGAAATGTAGGGTGAAGTTTATGAGATGAAACTGAATAAAGCTCTAAGTCAATTCAACAAATACTTATTAATCCTTACTAGGAGCTAAGATGCTATTGTTGTAGTTCAGTCATTTTTCAGCTGTGTCTGACTCTTTATGACCTCATTTGGGGTTTTCTTCGCAAAGATACTGAAGTGGTTTACCATTTCCTTCTCTAGCTCATTTTACAGATGAGGAAACTGAGGCAAACAGAGTTAAATGACTTGCACAGGGTCACACAGCCAGTAAGGCTGAGGCTGGATTTGAACTCAGGAAGGTGACTCCAAGCTCCACACTCAATCTACTGCCTCTGAGAAAGATACAAAATCTAGTTCCTGCATTCTCATAGAGATAAATGTCAAGTTCTGTTGTTGGGTTCAAAAAATCAACTACCAAAGATGAAGTTACAGCCTATTCATTTTCAACTAAACATCATCAATCAATCAACAAGCACATTTTAAGCACCTACTGTGTTCCAGACACTGTGCTTAGGTAAAGAATGATACAAGTGCTCTTGGCAAGAAGCTCATATTCTGGCGGAAGAAGCAACACATACATGTAAAACTATGTACATGGGGCAGCTAGATGACACAATGGATAGAGCATCAGCCCTGGAGTCAGGAGGAGCTGAGTTCAAATCCAGTATGAGACACTTACTAGCTATGTGACCTTGTCACACAGTCACTTAACCCCAACTGTCTCAAAAAAAAAATATTAAAAAAACTAAATATGTCAGAATTTAAAGTTAGTCACTATAAATACATACAAAGTAGTCTGGGAGGGAGGGCACCAGCATTTAGGATGATCAGGAAAGACTTCATGAAAAAGTTTTTAAGCTGGATCTTGAAGGAAGGAACTCTGAGGTGAAGGTAAGGGGGGCATTTATTAAGCACCTACTATGTGCAGGGACTTAACAAATATTAAGGAAGGAGTACATTCCAGGCATAGGCGACAACCAGTTCAAAGGCCCAAAAATGCAAAATGGAGTTTTATGGAATAAAGAAGGTTCTGGATCACAGAATGAAGGAGGGAGAATAATGTCCAATGAAGCTGGTAAAGGTAAGTTCAGGCCAGGTTGTATAGGATTTTAAAAGCCAAACGGAGTTTACATTTTGTCCTAGAAACAAGAGGAAACTGCTGGAGTTGATTAAACAGAAGAGTCACGTGGTAAGGTCTGTCTTTAAGGAATAGTATTTTAAAAGTAATGTGTAGGATGGTCTGGAGTGGGGGAAACTTGGGGAGGGGGAACTAGTTAGGAGGTTGGTACAATAATAGGTAAGAGGAGATGAAGGCCTAAATAAAAGTGGTAACTATGGGAGTAGGGAGAAGGAGTCAGATTCAAGAGCTGTTGGGAAGCTTAGAAATGGCAAGGTTTGACAAGTGATTAGATATATGGGGTGAGGAACAGTCTAAGACAATGCCAAGGTCATGAACCAGGGAGAGTGAAAGGATGGCAGTGCCTTCTACAGAAACAGGGATGTTTGGAAAGAAGAGGTCAACGGAGTTCAATTTGGGACATAGTGAGCTTAAGATGTCTCTGAGACATTCAGTTTGAAATAGCCAATGGGCAATTGGTGATGTAGGACTGAAGCTCAGGGGAGAGACTGGGGCTGGATATATAAATCTGGGAGTTATCTAGATAGAGATGATAGTTAAATTCATGAGAGCTGATGAGGTAAACAAGAAAGAAAATGTAGTGGGAGAAAAGAGCCTAGAACCAATGCTTGGGAAATACCTCCAATTAGAAAGTGTGATATGGCTGATGAATCTACAAAGGAGACTCTGAAAGAGTGACTAGGGGGGAGATAAACCAAGAGAAAGAGTAAGTAACATTAAAAACAACCACCACCACCAACAGAAAGGAGAAAGAATCCAGGAAGAGAGAATAGTCAACGGTGCAAAATGCAAGAGAGAAGTCAAAAAAGAATTAAGGCTGAGAAAAGATCATCGCGCAGTCCATCGGTCAACTAACATTTATTAAGTACCTACAACGTTCCAGGCACTGGGGGTACAAAGAAGGCCAAAAATAATAATATTCGTAATAATTATCTCTGCTCTCAAGGAGTTCACAGTCTAATAGGAGAACAATATGCAAACGATGTACAAACAAGATACAGGATAAATTGAAGACAATCCCAGAGAGAAGGCACTGAGTTTAAAAAGGACAGATAACTAAGAGATTATTTGTAATTTTGGGGGAATTTCCATTAAATCATGAAATAAGAAGCCAGATTGCAAGGGAAGAGGAGAGGAAGTAGAGTCAAAGAGAACAGACAATTTTTCCAAGGAGTTTGTCTGAAAAGAGATATAGGGAAGGCAATAGCTTAAGGGTATACTGAAAGTTTTTTAAGGATGGTGAACATTTAGACTATTTGAGTCAGTAAGGAAAGAGCCAGGCAGCTAGGCGGTACAGTGGATAAAGTGCTGGGCCTGGAGTCAAGAAGATTTGTCTTCCTAAGTTCAAGTCCTGCCTCAGACACACTAACTCTGTGACCTTGGGCAAATCATTTTACTCTGTCTGCCTCAGTTTCTTCATCTGTAAAATGAGCTGGAGAAGGAAACAGCAAACCACTCCAGTATCTTTGCCAAGAAAATCCCAAATGGGGTCATGAAGAGTTGGACACAACCGAACAATAAGGAAGGAACTAGTTGATAGTGAGAATGTCAAGATGAGTGTTTAAGTCATAATTGAGGATTCGGACTGCTGGAGGGGATAAGATCAAATGTATGTGCAAGGGGTCAGCCATGGCAAGGAGAAGGGCTACCTTTTTGTCAGAGACCTGGGAAAAGGAGATGATGCCATGGAGTTTTTTTGAGATGAAAAAAATTGTAAAAGGGGGAACTTACATTGAATGGTGCCAAATTTCTCAGCAGAGTTTGCAAAGTCCTAAGCTAAGGTAGGGGAGGAGGGGTGAAAGTGGGGGGAGGCAGAGTGTCAGAGGTTTGAGAAGCAAAGAAAGGTTTAGAATACTTTCTGGTGAAAATACCTATCAAAGATAGACAAAAAAAGGAAGTAGCCCACTAATAGGAGTAGATTTCCTTATCACTGGAGGTCTTCAGGCAGAGGCTGAATGACTAGTTGTTGGGGATATTGTAGATGTGATTCTAGATAGATAGACAGATTGATAGATAAATAGACAGACAGACAGAAGGACAGGTAGATGGATAGAAAGACAGATTAGACAGATGGATAGAAAGATAGATTAGATAGATAGATTAGATAAATAGATAGATGGATAGATGGATGGATGTAAGCGTGGACCATGGAGGTCTCTGTCGACTCCACATTTCTTGGTCACATGATTCCCATCACATCCTTTGCAAACTAGGCAATGCATTTGCTTCACTTCTCTGGGCGTGAGTCTTCTCATCTGTAAAATGAGTGGCTTGGAAGCTGTCTCAGGTCCCTTGCAGTTCTTACATACTGAGATCCTGTGACTGACTAGGTCTAATTACTACCGTCTGTCCTTTTGTAGCTGCTCTCCAGCTCTCAGATCATTGCTTTTCTGGACCATTTCTAATCCTACTCTACAGAGGGATCCTTACTCTGAGGTCTGTGAACTTATTTCTTAAAAATGCCATAACCCTATTTCAATGTAATTAGTTTCCTTTGTAATCTTACATATTTTATCTTATGCACTTAAAAACATTATTCTGAGAAGAGATTATAGGCTTCCCCAAACTGCCAAAGGACACTCAAAAAAGGTTAAGAAGTCACCTACACTCTTGAACCCTAAAAGCATTCCAGGTGCAAATACACAGTTGTTTCATATAAGGGGATAATAATGCTTTCTATTTTGCTTCCAAATAAAACTCATTCATTCATCAAGCATTTTCCCCCATTCATTCATTATGCAACTAATTACAGAGCACCTACTATGTGCTCAGCACCCTGTTAGGCAAATGCCGGGCAAGGAAAGCTTAAGCAACCTCGATTCCCATCAGCATGGTGAGCAGGCACCCCCTCTCTGCCTGCCAAGTTGCTCTTGCTCTGACTGTAGCCCCTTATGGCCACGCACAAACATCTGTTGAGAAATGAGAGCCAGCAGCTGCTCACAGATCTCCAGTCCCAACCACCTCTCACTAACCAGCCCTGGGGCTCCTGGGGATTTTATACCCACTTCCAAATTCCTGGAGTGCTGACCTCACGCTGCTTTATGGCTTGGAACAAAATCCAACCACTAAGGGGGCAGAAGGTTGGAGGGGGGGAGTGTTCAAAGGGGAGGGGGAGGGTACTACCAAGGGAAGGAAAAGTGCTTCATCAAAACCTTCCCACTCTGGCTTCTCTACCACATCTGGAGTTAATCCCACAGAGAGAAAGAGAGCAAGCAACCCCTCTGCTCGCACACCACACTCCAGTGGATGGTTGCAAGACAGAGAAAAAGTGAGATACAAAAAAAGTCAAATGGAGACAGACACAGAAAGAGAGACACAAAAACGTAAAGAAATTGATGCACAAAATCAAACACAGAGAAAGAGACCAAAGGAGACAGATATACACTCAATCAACGAGTACTGATTAAGCTCCTACTATATGCAAGACACTAGGCGCTAGGATGGAAATAAAATTAGACAGAAACACAAAGAAAGAGAGACAGAGACCAAGAAACACGTGTGAGAGACAAAGAGAAGCAGAAAAGGTTATTTTATCTAGGAAAGAGTCGCTCCATTCATTGACGCCACGTCTACAGAGGAAAAAAACTGGAGCCTTCTGCCTCCAGGGAGTCAACTACAGAGATGTATCCTCCTCTTCTGGACTTCCTCAGCCACCCAGAAAACTCTGGCACGATTAGGAGAGCAGGGCCTCTGCTGTCAGGGCTCAAAACAGGGCTGCTGGATCTGGTTCCCTCATCCTAAAAGGGTTAGGTGAAAGTGGGAAGTATTGGAAGAAAAGGGACAGAACTGCCCAACATCGGGACCCCATCTGCACAAAAGTGCCCGAGACTGCTGGAACAAACTTCTCCTGTTTCCCAATAGTCCCTTCACTGCAGCCTGAGCCAGGGGAAAACCCAAGAACACCCAGCCTTTTTTCTCTTGTGGTGAAAAAAGCTGGGAAATTGACCAGGGCTTCTCCTCTCCCAAGGCAGAGAGAGTTCAAGATGTCACCCCAAGGGGCATCTTCACATTGGGGTCTCAAAACGTGGGCTGCCCGACACCAACTGGTTAGGGGAAGAAAAAATGTTCATTCCCCTCCATGTGCTTTTGGAAAGAAAACAACGGGAAGGGGAAAAGGTCATTGGAGCTGAGTACCCCCTGGCCTCCAGAACAGAAGGCCACTTAGTCCACTCAGCCGTTGGAAGACGGGCTCCAGGCTTCCTGCTAAATGTCTAGTGTGGGAAGTGAGGTCAACCACAGTCCCCTCCTTCGCCTCCCCTCCCCACTGTCTCCAGAGCCACCACTTCAAGTGAATCTTGATGCTGATGCAAAGAAGAGAAAAAAGTTTTCATCAGTATACAAGTGAAGTGTCCAAGCAGAAGGCAGACTGGATCTGGCACCACACAGAAAAAATCCGGTGGCTGCCATCTTGGACTTCTGCCCTCCCCATCTTCGTCCCCCTCTTCCTAGCCCCTGTGGACTCCAAAAGAGGCAAGAGCAGGATTTTGGTTTCCTTGGGCTAGAAGGTTCCACAAAAGATCCTCTAGTCTGTCTTCCTGTCTTTGGGCAAAGACAGAGACTCTGAAACTATGGCACCATGACACAGTTCTAGGAAGTACTTTCTAACATCTCACCTAAGGTCCTTAAAGCCTTCTTCTCCCCCAAGTTCTCTTCACTCTTGTCTTGCCTTCAGTGAAAGATCTATTCATGTGTCTTCATACAATTTAAGCCCTTTCCTCCCACCTCTTCAATCTTCCCTTCTCTAGGCTATAAAAATCCAGCTCCTCCCTCTTCTCTTTCCAAGGAACCAGAGCATGGGGAAAATGCAGAAGCCTTTCCTGAAACACTTGAAATTTCTAACTGGCTATTCCAAGGTGGCAGAAGAATATCTCCAAACATCTGAGGTGCCAAAGTCCCTTTTAAGTGGTTTTAGCACTTTTGCAGCCAAAAGGAAAGCAGTGGGGAGACCTGCCCGGTAAGGGCGTGACCAATTTTTTCCAGGGCTGTGCTCACCTGGGCTGGCTTGGGAGACAGTCGTCACCATTTAACCTGTACACGTGGGCTGGAGGCTTCCAATCCAGCAAGTTGGAAAGCCCTCAGGCAGGGCCCATTCTCAAGGCTCTTATTCAGTGTTTATGAGTCCTGACACTCCTATACCATCGACCCGTGGGGAAAACCAATAGGCAGAGGGGAGAGCTTAAGGGCATCAGCCTGGGCCACCAAGAGTATGTTGGCATAGCTCCAGTGTCAGGCTGGAATCATTGGCCTCAGCTCTCATCTTCACTGCCTGACAGTCCCACTGCCCCTGCCCCAAAATCCCCCATCCTCCCCCATTCAGAAAGCGGCAATCCAATTTTGTCCCAGCTCCAGGTTCTTCCATTAAAAAAGATATCTCTAACTACCTCCAGCCTCTTCCCTTCTCCCATACATTCGTTCTTCACACAGCTGCCAAAATCATCTTAATGCATATGTCTAATGTCACCATTCCCCTACTCAAAAATCCTTGGGAGCTTCTCCTAGCACTAATAATGTAAAATGCAAACTCCTAAACGGTCTCTGAAGATAATCCCATGCTCCAAGCTGGAAAATTAGCTGCCACACACACACCTCATCTCTCCTACCTCCATGCATTTGCAAAACAGTCCCCCATGCCCAAACATACTTCCTCCCTATCTCTGCCTGCTGAAATCCTTCTCTTTGTTACAGGCTTAGTTAGCTAAGAGGCTTCCACGAAGTCTTTCCTGATTTCCCCTTCTCTGGAGCCTAGAAGAAAGTGATCCCACTTTTGTTAAATTTTCCTAGAATACTTGGTTTAATCTCTCCTTTGGAGAGATATAAGTGCATAAAAAACATTTATTGAGCACCTACTGTGTGCAAAGCACTGCACTAAGCGCCAGCTTTCCAACCTTCTGAGATCACGCTCTCCCTTTTATCACACTTCCTTGTATGTGCTCGAGACCTTTTTTATTTATGTAGTGCTGCAAGATTTACAAACAGCTTTCCTTAGAGGGAACTAGTGCAAGTGTTATGATACCCATTTTATAAATAAGGAAGTATCAGAGCCCGGATTCCAACCCAGGTCTCTTCTGACTTCAAACAGCCCTTCCGACCACACCTTAAGGGCAGAGACCGGGTTGTTTTGTTTTGTTTTGTTTTTTTTCCATCTTGGCATCCCTATCACATAGCATCACAGTGCCACGTATGCAATAAGTGCTTCATAAATGTTTTTTGAATGTGGAGCTCTTTCAGAGGGGCGACCCATGAGGAAAAGTTAGAGGCACAAGAATTACTCCATGGGGCAGAGGGGTGATGACATCGATCTTCAAGGATACATTGAGTTTCTATTCAGAGATATTCTCCATTTCCACTGAGGGCAGACCAAGAGGGAATTCAAAGGAAGGTTTCGGAGATTCAACAAAAGGAAGGGCTTCCTCATGGTGAGGTTGTTTGATACTAAAACAGGATGTCTCCCATCCTTCTCCCAGGGGCCTTTAAAAGTAAGAAAGATTATCAGTGTCCCCAGATGGTTCCAGTGTGACTTAGCTTGGGAACAAGGCAACAGACTCAAAAATGCCTCAACTCCCTCCACCCCTTAGATCCTCAGCCCTTGTTTCTTTTCTACTTTGTGAATGTTCCTGGGCAAAACCTGGAAGGCCAAGCCACCTTCCTTTTGTATCCTACACACTTCTGGGCCAGCTGTTCTCTGTGGGGTAAGCCAGAGCAGATTTAGGGGACATGAACTAAGAGTCAAGATGCACAAAGAGATGCCTAATTTTTGGACGTGGCTAATGCTGGAATTTGTCTATATACCTGTGTTAAAAGTGGTTTTTTTTCATTGTAGGAGGGGAGAGAGAAAACAAAATTGCTCGTTGAAAAAAAAATTAATTAAAAAAAACCTAAAGTCGGACTAAGGCAAGTAATTCTTCAGGTAAAATAGCCCCTTCTCCCCCACCCAGTCACATCATACAAGTCAAACATATAGAATTTTTTAAACTATTGTCCATCTTTGTGGGATTTTTGAACACTTTTATTAGTGAGGATAGCTGGGAGATGAATATTCCAAATTGGTATTGGAAGCTTGGCCACCTTGGAGGTTAGGAGAGCACCTGACTCTTGTATTCCCTGAGGTCCTGTTTGGGATTATCGTGGCCAAAGGCAATGGTGGACTAATGCTGAACAGCAGGGCCTCAGTGCTAACTCTGGGACACACCCGGGTGGAAGGATGAGGACAGAAAATGGCAACAGCCAGTGCTAAATAAAAACCTAACACTCACATACACATCAACAAGATGAAGAAGTCATCGCTGTCACCATCATCATCTCTACAAGTTAACAAAGCCTGACCCTCCCCACTCTCACAGACACACAAGCCCCTCAGGCTGTCTTTCAAGAGTTTCAAATTGCTTTAATTATGTCACCTAAATAGAACTATTGGGGAAGGAAGAAGAGGAGACAAAGTGTTATTTGCATCAGATGTTGGCATCCCCTAAGGATGTCCTGGATATGGGTTATACCAATAGCTTAGAATCTTCCACTTCCCTGCCCTGCCCGGCTTTATAACCCTCCAAGGAGCCTTAAAGAAACAATTGCTGATTGAAGGTCACTTCCAGGCCTTCCCCTTCACCACTTGGCCCTAGAAAGGGGACTCCCCGTCAAGGAAGAACAGAGAATGACTCCAAGTCACTCAGCAGGCAACTTACCCCAGCAATGAGGAAAGGACAGATAGCTTGTGACTGAATGAAGCCAAGGGGACCATCAAGGGACAGACTCCAGGGATCTGAGAAACCCCAATAATTTAGGAGGCTTTGCTGGTGCCTGAAAGAAGATGGAGAGGAGGAAACAGGGAAGCAGCAGGGGAGAGATGAGCACATGTGGTTCAGGAAATTGGCCTAGTAACCCACACAAGCTGGCACACACATGCACATAAAACCCCCACGATGCTCCAAACAGCAGCAGAGAAAGGAAGCTGGGCAGAACCCAAGGAGCCCAAGAAAAAGCAAAAAGATTCAGCTTGTGCTGTGGTTCTGAACAAAAATGAATATACACCATAACAAGCCAGGCTGGGCTTTCCTCCCTTTCCCTCACACTGTAAGAGGAATCTGAGGGAATTAGGTAAATTGTCATGGAAAGGAAGGTGAGGGAAGTTCCTGGCACCCACCAGGCAACCCTCAGTCTACCCATTTGGGCTCCCTCTGTAACCACACCAGCAGGGTGAGCAGCTAGACTCCTGGACTATGGAGTTCTAGGTCACTAGCAAAGTGCTTTTGTCCAGCTCTGTCCTCATGAGACACATGGCTCTGTTTCCCTAGTCACTGGGTCATAGGATCAGAGAATGAGACATTGGAAGGGAACTTAAAGGTCATCTAGTCTGACCCCCTAATCTTACAGAGAGGGAAACTAAGATAAAGAAAAGGCAAGTGGCCTGCCTAAAGCCCTTACAGGTAGAAAGTGGCAGAGCTGAGATTCAAATTCAGGTCCTATGACTTGAAGTTCAGGGCACTTCTTGCTTAACAAAATTAGTCCAAGGGATCACAGGACATTACTGTTTTAGTCCCTTTTTACCTCTCAGGCCAAAATATGACATTTCAACATTTTTGAGAGGTCACAGGAACAGAGATGGAAAGGACCACACACAGTGGCCCTTAGCACAGTGGCTGGTGAGTAAGTATGTGCTTAATAAATGTTCATTGAATTGAACTGAAATGACCTCAGAGGTCCAAACATTCTCATGCAGTCCACAATGACCCTATGTGCCCCTGGGACCAGATTAAAATGTAATTGGGAAATATTTAACAAAATAAATAAAAATACAGTAAGGCCAAGATAATATTACATTTTAAAACTAAATCAATATGTCGCCCGCAGGGTTCATCCTGTGTGGACTAGTGGCCCCTGTTTCTATTTGAGTTTGACACCACAAGTCTATATTTTACTGAAGAGGAACTCAGGCACAAAGGTAGTCAAGTGACTTGTTCAAGACGACACAGAGGGGAAGAAGACAACACAGGATTTGAACCCAGATCCTCTAACTCCACATTCAACCGTCCTTGCACTGGACTACATTGCTTGACAGATGTGTGTGTGTGTTTGGAGGAATGGAATAAAATCTTAACACCATGCTGAAAATTACCATTTGAAGGAAGCAGAGCCTAAACAAACACTTTTTTTTAAAGCAAAAGCATTCCTCTACATATTCGAAATGTATTTTAGAATAGAAATGACATCTCTGAGCATTTCCAAATCCACTGTAAGGAAGTTCATAGTGCAGGATAGAGAGGAGGGAGCAAAATAAATAAAAGCCATTTTTTGAAAGGGTTTCTTGCCTTTGCTTTCTCTGCAGTAGCAGGAGCCAAAGAACAAGTCTCCACGTGACCAGCCTGGCTTGGGGTGCCAACGGCCAGTGGACTAGTTACCATTCATTCCCAACTCCTGGGCTTCAGTGGCCACTAAGATCTTGCTCCAAACAAACTGTACCCCAGGTTTACTAGGGCAAGACCACATCCTAGTGTATTCCTGAGCCCTGTCTTCTTGGCACTTCATTCCCCTATCTCCAAACTCTAGAATGGGAACATTTTAAACTACTCTTAGTTGGGCAGTTAACACCTCTGAAGAACTGTTTTTATCCAACCTCTTCCACACTCAGCATGGCCTTGGCTTCCGCTAAAGAGGGTGGGGAGGCCTCACCGCTACTCTCTATAGCCCAGGAAACCCAGTGTTTAGCACCACCCGCGGGAATCTAGGCTCTTTCCAAACAAAGCCCTGGAAAACCACCTTCCAGTTCAGATCTTCCCTGAGGCACAATTCTACAAGGGGGTTAAGGGTTAAAGTTTTCCTTACTTCAAGCCTAGAGCGGGAAATACTTGGTCCTATTCCTTCCCAACCCCCTCCCCTTGTCACCAGTGGAGAAACAGGATTCTAGTTTAAGATTTGGGAGTTCCTCACTTCAGCTCAGTATTCAGACCCCGCCCCCCCTCACCCCCCTTCACAGGCCTGACTGGCCGGCAATAACCCACTGTCTCCAGAGCTCCTAAAGGCGAGCAAGCTCCGGGCTCCCAGCCAGTCTGGTCTGATGGACCAGTGTCTCACACTTTGTGCACAGCCCCGTCCCCACCCAAACTGAGCCACTCCTGACCTGGCCCGACTGGCTCCTGGGGAAAGAAGGACTTGTCCACCATCCCAGCATCCCTCTATCTCTGGCTCTGGGCAAATCAAAAGTTTGGCCTCAAGACAAAAAAAAATTTAAGATCCTGAAAGTTTCTGAAAGGGTGCTGATGTCCGCCTCATTCATCAGAGGGCAGAGAGAGGAACGAAACATGGGAATGACAACTAGAGATCTGGGGATACTAGGGTCAGATAATTCCAGAGAGCAGTGGGGGCAGATGTCAAGAGACCCAAGAACAGATGCTTTCTGCACTTTTCCAGGAAGGCAGGAGGGGCCTGAACTCCTGGAATCTTTGCCTAGTAGCCCAGCTTCTTGGGGATAACGATAACCGACCTTTATAGAAGCCTTTAAAGTTTTCAAAGCCCTTTACATACACAGCTTCATTTACACCTCAGAAAAAAATTATGAAGTAGCCATTATGACTATAATTGTCCCCATTTTACAGATAGGAAAGCTGAGGTTAAGAAAGGTTGAGTAATTTGCCCACATTCACATAATTACTGAGTCCTAGAGAAGGGATTTGGCCCCAGGTGTTCCAGACTTCATCACCGGTACTCAATCCTCTAAACCCTCACCATTTTTCCAACGGAAATGTATCTTAACTGTGGTCACGTACCCCAACCCCCATCCCTTTCTTGGTGGGAGGTCCTGAAACAAAGAGACTTGAGAAACCAGGATGCTGGAAGCTTAGTTTCATTCAAGGTGAAGGCGAGCAGCAGCCTGGACCTGGTCAGGTTGATGCCAACCAACATTTGTCCGGAGCTAACAGGAGCGGAGCTGTCTGCCCCTGGAAGGTTTCGGGCACCCGCTACTCACATGAGGTCCGGTCTGTGCCGGTGCAGGATGGCGCAGAAGGCCAAGCCGTCCCTGAAGGAGGTGGTCATGTTGGTGATGTTGACCTCGGGGTATCCCTCACACTGCTGTCGGCACCACTGCTGCAGGGCCTTGATGGCCGCCATCCTGAGTCAGGACTGGGAACGAAGCGGGGAAGTGGAGAAGCTCCCAGAGGCGCGGAGGCTGGGGAAGTCCCTCGCAGGCACTCCGCTTCCTGGGTGCAAGACCTGGAAAGCCAGAGCACCTCTAGGCAAGGCAGGGAATTCCGGGGAAACTCCAGCTCTGGTCCGCCCTTGCTTGAAAGCCCAGCTCCCAGGCGATCTGTTTCCAGCTCCTTAGTCCTCGCAGAGCGATCCCAGGGGCCTCCCTGGAGGAGGGGGCAACGACCCCAGGGATCCAAGCCAGCTGGCCACAACCAGATCCCGATCCCCGAGAGAAAAGCAAGATTCCGTCCCCTTAGCGGCCACAGCGGCTGGGGGGCGGGGGGGGGGGGGGGAATCGAGCGCGTCCGGGAGGGTTGAAAGTCCCGGGCAGTCCTGGGCTCTAGCAGCCACTGGGCTCCTCCCCGGCCCGCCCCCAGCTCTCAGAGGCCGGCCCCTGCTGCTCAGGTCCACTGGCTCCGGCGGCTCAATCCCCGCGCCTGGGCAAGCCTGCTCCTCTGGGCTCCTTCCCAACCCGGCGCCGCCGCGGTGCTGCTCCACTCGCCCGCCTGCCCGCTGGTCCCTAGCGCTCCGCTAGCCCCGCCGCCTCGCTCCTCTCCTCCCGCCCCTTCAACTCCCTCAGACCGCTGGGCAGCGAGAGAGCCGGCCGCACAGCGCCCGAGCGCACCGCAGCCCCAGCTGCAGAAGGGCCGCGGTCACCCCAACTCGCTCTCGGACAGCAGCTTTCTGGGTGTCCGGGAAGTTCTTGGCCAGATCTGTGGGAAAGAGGAGGCGGGGATGAAGAGGCGGAGGGAGGGGACTAGCGAGAGAGGCGGAGCTGGCCAGTGGAAGGTGTGGGGTGGAGGCACCCCATTCCTAGACAGGAAAGTTGGGGAATGAGGGGGCTGGCGTCGGCCTAGTGAATAGTCTTGGGCAAGTCACTGCCTCACCATGAGCCTCAGTTTCCCCATCTGTAAAGCGAAAGAGTTGGACTAGAGCAAAGATTCATAACCCTTTTTTGTGTCTCGGACCCCTTTGGCAAACTGGTGAACTCTCCTCGGAATAATATTTTTTTTAATGCGTAAAATAAAATACGTGGGATTGCAAAGGAAACGAATTCTATTGAAATATAGTTATCAAAACTTTCAAAAAGTTTCACAGGCCCCAGGCCAAGAACTCCAGGTAACCAGATTGATGATTTCTGGGGTCTATCTCCACCCCCAACCCTGCTTTAAAAAGAGAGGGGGAGAGAGGGGGAGAGGGGAGAGAGAGGACCCTCCCCCAGTACTAGCTAACTGTGGAGGAAACTAGAGGTCCCTGGATTTCAGGTGAAGCCAAGGGATTTGTAGCAACCTGGCCTAATCATCTTTTCAGAACCGGTGTTTCTAGCCTGTAGGGATCTTTTTGAATCCTGACTCAGCTAAGCATCCAAGCACAGGCTTGACCTCGCCTATCCAGCACCCTGTGGAATGAATTCCTATAGTGGATGAGAGATTGAGCTAAATGACTTTTAATAACCCTTTCAACTCTAAGATTCCTCCGCTTTATACTGAGCACACAAGAAGCCTTTAATTCATTTGGCTACAAAGCCAAAGACTTAATTGAGGCTAATTGATTAATGTCCACTATGCTGAAATGGTTCATTGTTTGATTGCTGAGTCTCCAGCTCATAAGTGACCTGCCTGGGGTTCACACAGCTTGTAATTGTCCGAGGTCGAATTTGAACTCAGGTCTTCCTGACTCTACGCCTGGCAATCTATTTACTGAGTCTATCCATCTAGCTACCCTTGAAATGCCACAGGATTTTAAAAGACCAACCACAATAATATATATCATTTCCACATGAAATTCTAATTTATGAGTCTCTTGCTTACCAAACTACAAAAGCTAGAACTTGAATTGGCAGGCAGGGACCAAGGATCTCAATTACATAATAATTAATAACTATTCATATATATAAGGCTTTCTAATTAGAAAGTATTTTCACATTTGCGATCTCATCTGATACTCACAAGGACCTAACCTCTGTTAGGTAGATGGTGTAAATGCTATTATTCTCAATTTTCAGGTGAGGATATTGAGGCTTATTAGAAGTGAAATGAATTTTCTAAAATTGAAAAACTAGTAAATGATTTGAGACCTAAGACCTCATTTTCTGACTTGGAGTAAATCACAGAATTTCAGAGTTGGAATGAATGTCACGGATTTTCTATCTCAGGGGTCCTTAACCTGGGGTCTGTGAACCCAGTTTTTTCTTTAACTATTTTAATATAGTTTTTAGAATCCTATGTAGTTTATTTTATGCATTTGAAAACACTATTCTGAGAAGAGATCCATGAACTTCATCTGGCCCTCAAAGGAGCCCATGGCACACAAAAAGATTAAGAATTTTTGCTCTAGTCTAACCTGTAACTGAATCTCCTTGCAAATGGACATCCTGCATCTGATTGAGGATGTCCAGGGCAGGGGAACTCATCACCTTCCAAGGCGGCCCATTGCCCCCTTGGACCACTCTAATTGTTAAGAGGTTTTCCCCTTGCATCCAGAGGTGGGGCTAGCAAGAGTTTAACAATGACTGGGGTGGGGGGGGAGGCGAGGGAGAGATGTATACACCATACTTTTAAATTTAATCAGCATTATTAACATTTTTTTATTACTTTCTTAAAGTTAGACAATCAACAATATTATAAATCAAGCCCTGATTTGTAGCATTTGCCTACTTCCAAGGTGCAAATGCTCACACTGAAAATTAAACAACCAGCTCTCAGAAGGAATGGGCGCCAGCATACCCTTTGCACATCCCAAATCCACCTCATGAAATCTCCACCCGCTGTTCCTGCTTCTACCCTCTGAGGCCAAAAAGAAGTAAATCTCTCTTCTACATGACAGCCTTTCAGTTATTTCAAGACAGTTACCACGTATGTCCCTCTCAGATTTCTCCAAATACCCTCAAGTTCTTCAAACAATCCTCATGAGATACTATCTCCAACAATTTCAGGAGAAAACAAGAAAGGGGAAGGGATCTAGGAGAACTTATCCCATTCATTTCCCTTCCCTCACATGAATTTATCTCTGTGGCCAGCTCCTGGGGGCAGCTAGCTGGTGCAGTGGATAGTCAGGAGGACCTGAGTTCAAATCTAGTCACAGACCCTTCTTAACTGGGTGGACCCTGGGCAAGTCATTTGACCCTCTTTGCCTTGATTTCCTCATTTGTAAAATGAACTGGAGAAGGAAATGTATCATTAGTATCTTTGCCAAGAAAACCACAATTGGAGTTACAAAGAGTCAGACACAAAAGAAAAATGACTCAAGAGCAGCTTTTATTTCTTTGAGTTGTGGCAAGCAATGTTCAATTTCCATTTGACTTGAACAGACTAAAATTCACTTGTTTAAAGCAGGAAGAAACGAAGGGAAACAATCTCTCAAATGTGAGCAACTTGGGGGAGGCCTCAGAACCCTGAAAATACCTCCAAACTCTGACAGAATGCCAAACATTCCACCTCCATCCAGAAGTGAGACCAATTTAATTGCAACAATTAGTAAGTACCTACTAGGCACAGGGTGCTTGTCGAGAATACAAAGACAAAAACGAAAGAATCCCTGCCTTCAAGGAGCTTACGTTCTGTCAGGGGAAATAACGTGTATATTTATTTAGCGTATATTCTATTTATACAGAAACACACTCACAGACAACATACACATACCATCTCCTTTCCATTCCACTCCCCCAGATTATAAATCCCTTTAAGACAGACTGTTTCATTTTCATCTTTATATACCCAATGCCTGTTACACAGTAGGTACTTGAAAAATGCTTACTGTTCATATACTTTTATGTCTCTAAATGTTTATATTATGTATACTTATATATGAGCATATACAAAAATATAGCAAATAATTCGAGGTTCAAGAGGAAAGGAGCTTTTACAATGTGGATCAGGGAAGGAAGATCTTGTGTAGGAAGAGGTGTGTCCCTCTCTAGAAGGATGACCTTTCACTGCATCGGGAAAGAGCAAGCATCACCTTTCTGATATTCCAAGAATGACTGATGAGAGTAACCGTGGGTGAAGAGAAAACCAATCTCACCAGGATGAAGAAGAAAACACACAGAATAGTTGGGTGTTATTTACACTATACCACAATTGAGAAGAAGGCATGATAACAGCCATAATTTATAAATCACTTTAAGGTTTGCAAAACCCTTGACATACATTATCTCATTTGGTTTTTACAAGAACCCTGTGAGAAAGCTACTGTCGTTATTCCTTTTACTGTAGAAGACGTACCATCCTCCCAGTCTCTCAGGTTCAAAACAGAGGAGTCATCCAGGATTCTTCACTATCTCTCCACCCCCATATCCAAGATGTTGCCAAGGCCTATCATTTCACCTTTGCAACATCTCTCTGCTTCGCCTCTTTCTCTCACCTGGCACTGCCACCACTCTAGTGCCAGCCCTCTTCACCTCACACTTGTACTATTGTAATAGCCAGCTGGTGGGTCTGCCCATCTCAAGGCTTTCCCCATTCTAATCCATTCTCCACTCATCCAGTAAAGTGATTTTCCCCAACACGGGTCTGATTATGTCATCTCTCTCTCTCTCTCTCTCTCTCTCTCTCTCTCTCTCTCTCTCTCTCTCTCTCTCTCTCTCTCTCTCTCTCTCTCTCTCTTCTCTCTCTCTCTCTTTCTCCCTCCCCAGTGGCACCCTATTACCTCCAAGGTCAAATTCAAATGCTCTGTTTGGCATTCAGAACATGTCATAACCTTGCCTACTCCTACCTTTCCAGTCTTCTTACATCTTACTTCCTGATATGCACTCTGCGATCCAACAAAACTGGCTTCCTGGCTGTTTCATGAACAGAACACCTTGGGCATTTTCTCTAGCCATTCCCCATTCCTAGAATGCTCTCCCTCCTCCACTCCAAATACTGCCATCCTTGGCTTCCTTTAAGTCTCAAGTAAAATCTTGCCTTCTACAGGAAGCCTTCTCCAACCCCTCTTAATTCTAGTGCTTTCCCTCTTTTAATTATTTCCTATTTATACTATATATTGCTTGCTTTATATGTATTTGTTTCCGTGTTTCTCCCATTAGATTCAGAGCTCCTTGAAGGCAGGGACTGTCTTTTGCCTCTTTTTGTAATCTCAGATCTTAGCCCAATGCCTGGCACATAGTAGACACTTAATAAATGTTTATTAATTGATGATAGGAAACCGAGGCTGATATTTTTTAAGTGACTTGCTCCAGATGACAAAGATAGTAATTAGCAGTATCAGTGTGTGAACCCAGGTCCCCGTCCCTAAATTATTTAATTTATTTTGGTGGTGCCACTCAGTGATGTGGTACAAAGAGTACTGAATTTAGAGCCAGAAGATTTAAATTTAGAGCTGGAAGAAACCTGAGGAATCATTATTCAAAATCCTCACATTTTACAGTCAAAAAATTGAGGCTCAGAGCTGTTAAGCAACTTATCCAAAATATACAGATAGTAAATGACAAAGCCAGCATTCAAACTTGGGCCATGTGATTCAAAATCCAGGGCTCTGCTGTTTTGAGCTATGCTGGGCCAAAAACCCTGGGCTGGAACCCCTACTCTGCTATGGACTAGGTTGTAAGTATGGTGTTAAGCATTTCAGTTTCCTTCTCAGTTTCCTCATCTATAAAATGAAGTAATGGGATGAGTAGTTCCTGTCCAGCTCAGACATGCAAAGAGTACATTAAATGTTTCTCTCTTTCCTTCCTTCCTTCCTTCCTTCCTTCCTTCCTTCCTTCCTTCCTTCCTTCCTTCCTCCTTTCTTTCTTTCTTTCCTTTCTTTCTTTCTTTCTTTCTTTCTTTCTTTCTTTCTTTCTTTCTTTCTTTCTTTCTTTCTTTCCTTCCTTCCTTCCTTCCTTCCTTCCTTTCTCTATTTCTCTATCTTTTCTTTTGTCTTTATTATCTTCTTTCTCTCTCTTCTGTTTTTTTCTTTTTTCTCTTCTTTCTTTCTTTCCTGTTAGAGTAAGAGAAGAAGGGTGATTTTTGTTGTTTTTAACAGTAGACCATTGCCACAGTGGCTAGAGTGCCTGACCTGAAGTCAGGAAGACTCATCTTCCTGAGTTCAAATCTGACCTCAGACACTTCCTAGCTGTATGACCCTGGGGGAGTCACTTTACCCTGTTTGCCTCTACTTGCTCATCTGTAAAATGAGCTGGAGAAGGAAATGGCAAACCGTTTCAGTATCTCTGCCGAGAAAACCCCAAATGGGGACATGAAGAGTCAGACACTACCGAAATGGACTGAACAAGAACAATATTTATATAGTTCTTTATCATTCACAAAGCACTTTACGCGTTTTCTCTTGATCATTGCAACTCTTTGAGGTTTTACAGAGGAAGAAACTGAAGCTGATAGAGGTGTGGGACTGTTCCAGAGTCACACACAGGTGGGATTTGATTTCAGATCTTCTTGACGCCAAGTCCAGCACTCCAGCTACCTGGCTGCCTCCAGCAGAAAGCGTGGCCCAAATTCAAGGCCCCGCCTTCTCCTTTCCAATCTGACGTTCTCTCCACCACGTCTGTTCCTTCCGATTCTAACTGTTAGGGATCCTAAGGCAAACATAAGGGTTAAATGGGCTTCTCCAAAAAACAGTGAGATAGTAATCAAGAGAGAATTACGAAACATTGACCCTTCCCCTCCCCTCTCCATAAGACCTTTGAGCTACCCTGTAGTTTCAGGAGAGAAAGCTGATGGTTATTTAAAGGGTTGGAGATAGCATCTGCTGCTGTTCTTCCTAGAAGGAAAGAGCTGGGCAATATAAGATAAACACATGAGTAAAATAGTATCTATTGTAACGAGCGTGAATTACATCCTTATCCTCTCCTGGTAATGAGGACTATACCCAAGTCATGATGAGGAAGATGCCCCACGCCCTCTGCATGCAAAGGAGGCACGGGGACCTGTGATACAAGAAGCAAAGTCTTAGTGAATTATGTGGAAGTTCAAAGTCAGAAACTATTGCTTAAGTAGCTGATATAATAGGAGCCGATGTGGATAGAGTACTTTACACATGTTTTTCCTATTCGATCCTCATAATGATTCTGTGAAGCAGGCATACAATGATTTGGCCATGGTTGCACAGCTGGTATGTGAGGAAGGCCGGGCTTAAGCAGGAGTCTCTCCTGCCTCCAGGTTCAGACCTCTTTCCATCCTATCGTGGGGTCTCATCTATTCTATGTAAGGCTCTACAGTAAAAGCAAAGATACAAAGTAAAAAATGACATAATCTTTTTCCTCCGGGAGTTTACAATCTGGAAGGAAGGAAGGAAGGAAGGAAGGAAGGAAGGAAGGAAGGATGAAGGAAGGAAGGAAAGAAGGAAGGAAAGAAGGGAGGGAGGGAGGGAAGGATGAAGAAGAAGGAAGAGAGGGAGAAGGGAAAGAAGGAGAGAGGGAGAAAAGGAGGGAGGGAGGGAGAAAAGGAGGGAGGAAGGAAGGAAGGGAAGGAAAGAGGGAGAGAGGGAGGAAATAAGCATTTATTAAGTGCTTACTTTGAGCCAGGCACTGTGCTAAAGGCTTGGGATATAAAAACAAGTGGAAAAAAAAATGTCCCCGTCCTTGAGGGCTTTCTAATGGCAATGATAGCACACAAAAACAAGCTAGAAAACAGAAAAGGAAGGTGAATGTATTCCATGGGATCAGGGAGGGTCATGATTTTAAAGTCCAGAGGAAGTCAGAGATTAAACTAGAAGAACTAGCAGGAATATAGCATGTAGACAAGTAAGTATGATTTTAGTAGAGCAGGGATCATTAGTGATGGGTATAATGGATCCCTCAGAGATCCCTCAGAGAAGAGAAAACTGAGGTTTAACCTTTTCATGTCGTGGAACTTTGGTGAGGCTTTATAGACCTCCTCCTTTCAGAACAATATTTTAAATGCATAAAATAAAATTACAAAAGAAGTCAATTATATTAAAAATAAGATATAACTTTTTTCCCATCTAAGTTCATGGACCCCCTGAAATCTATCTAAAGATGTTTAGGAGTCTCTGAACCTATATTAAGAACCTTGAGGTAGGAATGTAAAAAGCACAGAGGAGAAATACAAAGTGTGCTAGGAAAATTTGAGGATGAAGATGACATATCAGCTGGAAGTGGATTAGGAGGGAGAGTGGTTCAAGGAAAACTTCATAGAGGAGATTGTACCTGAGCTGGGCATTGAAGGAAGAGCCAGGTTTAAGCAAGAAGAGGGGAGATGAGAGTGTGTTCCAGGCAAAGGAATAGCTTTTGGAGGCCAGTTAACAGCCAATAATCCAGTATGACTGGCACGTAGAAGGCATCAAAGAGAATAATTTGAAGTAAAGCTGGAAAGGTAAGTGGGAGCCAGATTGAGAAGGTATTTAAAAGTCATAAAGAGGGGGGCAGAGCCAAGATGGCAGCTTGAAAACAGGGACTCACTTGAGCTCTCCCCCAAATACCTGTAAAAAATGACTCTAAACAAATTCTAGAGCTATGGAACCTACTAAATGACAGAGTGAAACAAGTCTCCAGCCCAAGACAGACTGGATGGTCACTGGGAAAGGTCTATCGCACCATGCTGGGAGCAGAGTGCAGCCCAGCATGGGCAGCACCTGAACAAACCAGGCCAAAACAGACCTGATGCAGCAGGCCTCAGGGCACTGAATCACTGGCAGCTGTGGCAATTTCCAGACTTCTCAACCAACAAATGCCAAAGACAACAGAGCAGGTGAGTGGGAAAACGGCTGGACCTGGGTAAGAGAAGTTTGCAGTCCAGTCTCAGCCCTGGGGCAGTGGAGGTGGCTACACAGTGTTAGCAGCAGCACCCACAGAGGGTGGGGGGAATCAGGTGGCTGATCAGAGTGGGAGTACAGGGATCACTTTGCTGGTACTGAGGCAGTATTCTCTTGCTTTGCCCTGCTTGGATCTGGGTCACAGTCCTGGTTTCTGGTCCTTGGGGAAGGAGGAGCACTGGTGTGGCAGAATTTGTGGTGGCTGAGGAGAGGGAATCCCCCTGAAAGGAGTGCTTGCACTCACAGACCAAAGCACAGGCCAGGAGAGGAGTATCATACTATCTCAGAATAGGAGTAGCTCTGAAAACAGCAGCACAAAACCCCTAAAGCTTGGGACAAAGCACTCTCCACTCTGGAAGCAGTCATACCCTGGCAAAGAGCTCGAAAGTCAAGTAATTGGCTGGGGAAATGAGCAGGCAGCATAAAAAGACTCAGACTATAGAATCTTTCTGTGGTGACAAAGAAGATCAAAACATTCAGCCAGAAGAAGTGAACAAAGTTGAAGATCCTACATCAAAATCCTCCAAGAAAAATATGAATTGGTCTCAGACCACAGAAGAGCTCAAAAAGGATTTGGAAAGGCAAGTAAGAGAAGTAGAGGAAAAATTGAGGAGAGAAATAAGTGATGCAAGAAAATCATGAAAAATGAGCCAATGACTTGATAAAGGAGACCCAAAAAAATACTGAAGAAAATAAGACCTTAAAAATAGACTAACCCAAATGGCAAAAGAGCTCCAAAAAGCCAATGAGGAGAAGAATGCCTTGAAAGGCAGAATTAGCCAAATAGAAAAGGAAGGCCAAAAGACCACTGAAGAAAATACTGCCTTAAAAATTAGAATGGAGCAAGTAGAAGCTAATGACTTTATGAGAAATCAAGAAATTATAAAGCAGAACCAAAAGAATGAAAAAATGGAAGACAATGTGAAATATCTCATTGGAAAAACCACTGACCTGGAGAATAGATCCAGGAGAGATAATTTAAGAATTATTGGACTACCTGAAAGTCATGATCAAAAAAAGAGCCTAGACCTCATCTTTCAAGAAATTATCAAGGAAAATTGATCTGATATTCTAGAACCAGAGGGGAAAATAGAAATTGAAAGAATCAACCAATAGCCTCTTGAAAAAGTTCCCAAAAAGAAAACTCCCAGGAATATTGTAGCCAACCTCCAGAGTTCCCAGGTCAAGGAGACCAGTAGCCAGTAAGTAGCAAGTAGCCAGAAAGAAACAATTTGAATATTGTGGAGACACAATCAGGATAACACAAGATGTAGCAGCTTCTACATTAAAGGATCGAAAGGCTTGGAATATGATATTATGGAGGTCAAAGAAACTAGGATTAAAACCAAGAAGCACCCTACCCAGCAAAACTGAGTATAATATTTCAGGGCAAAATATGGATATTCAATGAAATAGAGGACTTTCAAGTATTCTTGATGAAAAAAAAAACAGAGTTGAATAGAAAATTTTACTTTCGTACATGGAAAGGTGATATTTGTAATTCATGAGACCTTTCTCAGTATTAGGGTAGTTGAAGGGAATATATATGTATATATATATGTATATGTATATATATATGTGTGTGTGTGTGTGTGTGTGTACACACATAGACAGAGGACACAGGGTGAATTGAATATGAAGGGACATATCTAAAAAATAAAATTAAGGGGTGAGAGAGGAATACATTAGGAGGAGTAGAAAGGGAGAGATAGAATGAAGTAAATTATCCCACATAAAAGCAGCAAGAAAAAGCAGTTATAATGGAAGGGAAAAGGGGTGGGTGAAAGGGAATGAGTGAATTTTGATCTCATCAGGTTTGACTTAAGAAAGGAATAGCATACACACTCAATTGGGTATCTTATCCTACAGGAAAGTAGCGGGGAATGGGAT
>CM053622.1:422402679-422425063 GCA_028646595.1 Phalanger gymnotis | reverse complement strand
GGGGAGGGAAGAAGGGAGAGAATTTGGAACTCAAAGTTCTAAAAACAGATGTTAAAAAAAAATTATTTTTACATGCAACAGGGAAATAAGATATACAAGCAATGGGGTATAGAAATCTATCTTGCCCTACAAGAAAGTAAGGGGAAAAGGGATGGGGGTGGGCAGACTGGGGAAAGGGGCAATCAGAATACATGGCATGTTGGGATGGGAGGGAGGGTAGAAATGGGGGGAAAATTCGTAACTCAAAATCTTGTGGAAGTGAATGCTAAAAACTAAAAATAAATTTAAAAAAATTTTAAGTCATAAAGAGTTTTTATTTTTATACTATAGGCAAGAGGGAGCCAGAGAAGTGTTCTGAGCAGGGGAGTGACATGGCCTCTAGGTTTGGGCAATGAAGGAAACGCACTGCCTTCAGGGAGCCTCTAGTCTGAATAGTTTAAAATAGTTTAAAAAACCACCATCCTTAGGGAGCCCCCAAATTAGCTTCCTTCATTCTGGCTTACCATCCATATAATATATCATATTATTTCATCATTGGTCTCTAGCATTAATAGTCATCATTAGCATAGTGCCTCGCCCCATTACTTTATAGTGATTGGGTTAATCAGTCATCCATCATCAACAGGCAATGACAAGATCATGAGACTTAGGTGAAAACCAGGTTTATTACAAGAGAAATAAACATGCATATGGAACCCGGAGAGTTCACAGTCTTTACAGATGTTTGCATATTTGTGTTGTTTCTTGTCCTTCTTTCTTGAAGAGGACCATGAAATTTTGCTTATTTATAACAGTACAACAAAAGGAGAAGGAAAAAACAGGAAGGGGCATGGCATGGGGGGAAAGGTACAGTAAAGGCAGGAAAAAGGACGCCACCCTTCCCGAAGGGGAGGAGCAAGGTGATGGCAAAAGCCACATTCTTTTCCCTTGGGAACTTAGACTATAAAGGTTAAGAGGGTCCACTTATCTGCAAAAGCTACACAAGCATTTTCCCAGCTTGGCATAGACTGGCTGGTGTCTGTCTTGCCTCCTAAGGATACACAGGGAACCCAGCTTGGGGTGCAAACGACAAATTAAGGCATCTGGGGCAGGGAGGTGGGGCAGAGTGGGGAGGAAGATAGGTGTTGCTGTCTTTGATACATTCAGGGCCTCCTAGATGCTCTGGGTCCAGTGTTTTTTAAAAAAAATATGGCAACTCAAAAAGACAAGTTGGGGAGATCCCTTAACACTATCAACAAACATTTATTAAACGTTTAATATGTACTAGGTACTGTGCTAAGGGTCAATGACTAAGAATGAAAATGGCTTGAAGTATAGAACTTAGATTTGAATTCTAATTCTGATGCCAGTGTTACCTTGGGCAAGTCACTTTACCCTTAAAGCCCTGGGCTTCATCACCCATATTGGACCACATAATCTCTAAGGCCCCTTCCATCTGTAAATCCTGTGATCAGAACTATACATGAAGGAGATTTGGGTGAAGGATGGATTGAAGAACAGAGAGGCAAGGGGCAGGGGTACCAGGGGAGCAACTAATACAATAGTCCAGGTGAGAAGCGATGGCATTTTGAATTAGGGTCGTAGTCATTTAAGTGGAGAGCAAGGAACGGATTACTCAGATATAACACCCCATCTCCCCATTCCAGGCATTTTCACTGTCTGTCCCTAATGTCTGGAATTCTCTCCCTCCCTATCTCCTCCTCTTGGCTTCACTGGCTCCCTCTAATTTGCAGCTGAAAACCCATCTTCTACAGCTAGGAGAAGAATGAAGAGAGAGAAGTATTAGGAAAACACAAAGAGACAGGAACCTTGTTTTCTTCATCTGTAAATGGGAATAATGATCACTTACCCCAACAGGTTGTTATGAGAACCAAATGACATGACTTATGAGAGTATCCAAGAGAAAAAGGGGACCGATAGTGTCAAACGCTGCAGGGAGGTCAAGAAAGAGAAGTATTGGGAAAACACCATTTGATTTGGCAATTAAGAGATCAGTGACGTGGAGAGAGCAGGAATGATGGTCCCAGAAGTCAAATTACAGAGCATTTACAAGAGCAAGTGGAGGCAAGCAGATATACATGACTTTCTCAAGGAGTTTAGCCATGAAGGGGAAGATAGATATAAAAGGATAACTAGTAAGGATGGTCGAGTCAAATAGGGTTTGGTTTTAAGATAGGGAAGATGTGAGTATGTTGGTAAGGCAGCTGAAAAGGAGCCAATTACCTCATTCCACACATCGCAGTGAGACAGGTTCTACGGATATTTTCATTCCCATTTCACAGATGGTAAAATTCAAATGCTTATGGCTGGGGTTGCTTAGAAGGTGGCTGAGTTCTCTTAGATATCTCCTGGTAATGTAACTACAGCTTAGGTTGGAAGTTATGCCTGGAGACTGAATTCAAAACCACTGGAAGAGACTGGCCAGTACCATTTCTGGTCCAGGCTGACAGGAAACAGCTGTGAGGCCCAGAGGAAATAAGTGAGCGGTCACTCAGCTAATAGTATCAGAGTAGAATTTGAACCCTGTTTCCCCTCACTCTCAATCCAAGGCTCTTTCTATTATGCCTTAAGATTACAACACACTATATAATGCTAACGTTTACTATTAGTTGTTATAGTAATGTCTGCAATTGCATAAGAAAAATAATATTGCAACAACAAAAAGAAGCAGAAAGTACAAATTATATAGTCAAGGGTTGTCATCCTCTGGTACGAGCCCCAGTGAAGGAACACAGGCCAGTTTTCTGTTTCATCTGGACTCATGGCTGCTGCCAGGGCCCACACCCAACTGCTTTTGAGATCCCTTATCAAGCTACCCCACCAGGAGACTCAGAGACATTGAGTTGAGGTTGAAGGTCACATAGCTAGTAAGTAGCTATTAGATCTGGCATTGTAATAGCCCCTTCTTGAAAAAGAAAACAGTCAGCGATCGCATACTCCATTTGCAGGAATCAGCCACCACAACCATAAAGATTGAGGTTGACCTTTAAAGACTAGAGAAGAATATAAAAAGAATGAATATATTAATTAATTAATAATAAATTAATTATACTTAATTATAATTGTAAATTAATCATAATAAAATAATATAAAATAGCAGAGGTGAATAAAGAGGTGAAAATACTGTCCCATTAAATAGTCTAACCCAAAGACTAATGTTAAGCTGAATGGATGCTTCTAGTCACATCAAGCAGGCTTCTGTCTAAGCTCCTCTACTGTTCAATGTTTTTTATCAACAATATGGTTAATGACATAGATGTCATGTTTATCTTTAAAAAAAAAAGCTCAAAGCCAAGGGAGATAGGTAATAAATTGGATGATGGAATGATGGATGCTGGAATCAGCATCCTAGAAGATCTTAGTAGATCCCAGAAGATCTTAGTAGATCTCAGAAGATCTTCATGTTATGGACTGAATAAAAGATGAAATCTAGCAGTGGCATAATACATAAGAGTTGGCCCCGGAGTTAGAAAGACCTGAATTCAAATCCAGCTTCTAGCACCTATTAGCTGTGTGACCATAAGCAATTTATTTAAGCTTTTAGTACACTAGGCAATTTTCTAGAACTATAAGTTACAGACAAATAACTAATCTTCACTGAAGGAGGAAGTTTCCATGCTGGGATTTCCCAATATTGACAAAATTACAGATCCAGTCTCTTTACCCATCCCCATAAGAGAGTGTTACATACAGAACCAAAAGCTCAGTGGCCAAAGAATAAATTAGAGAAAGTGTGGACTTCACAGCACTTTCTTGTGGAAAAGGTTCTACCCTTTACTACCTGGGCAAAGCTAAAATAGAAATTTCAGCACCTGGAGAGGAGGGAGGGACATTTGGAGGAACAGACAGAAAGCCTGGGACATCCTGAGGCTGTTTCTGGGGAGGCCAGAGCACACTGGAATTGCTGCTTATCCTGGGGTGCTCCGGTGGCATGGGTCTCTAAGTCGGGCAGCATGATGGAGGCCGTCTGCCTGGGACTTGTTTATTCATACCAATGTGGCAGGGAGGAAAGCCAAGTCCTGGGAGAAGGGCATAACAGTGACAGCATCCTGGGTACAGGAGCAGGGAAGGCATAACCTGGGGCACAATGCAGACTCCCTGGCCAGAATTCACCCAAAAGCACTACACCATGCCTCCCTCCCATCCCCCAGATGTCAATGCCCTGAAGCAAAGTCCTGGTCACCCTTACCCAAGCGGCAGCTACGAATTTGAGCGAAGTTAAACAGTCACTTCCCCTTTGTAAATCAAGTTCCCTTCCCTGTAAGAGGGGAGAGTTGAACTAGATAAACTCTCCAGTCTCTGCTAGTTCTAACATTCTGTGACTGACTAATCCTATCATAAGACCCGGGTGGGGGTCAGTTAATTACAAGTACAATATGAGCCAACCATATGATTGAAAAAAAGCTAACATAATGCTACTTTACCTTCATGAGCGTACAGAGTCCAGAAGAACAAAGGTGGTTGGCAGGCATCATGGTACAATCGAAAGCACACTAGCTCTAAAGGCAGAAGATGTGGGCCCCAATATTACCTCTGATGGGTAATGTATGAATTTGGATGTCATCTAACCTCCTTGGGACTCAGTTTCCTCAGCTGTAAAAGCAGGGGGCTGGACTAGTTGACCTCTGGGGTCCCTTCCACCTCTTGATCAATGGTCCTATGTTTATTCCCACTGAACTCTGTCCTGGTCACATCACGTCTGGACTATTCTGTTCAGGTTGGGGTACCACATTTAAAGGATGTTTACAAAGTAGAAAGCACTTAGAACAGGGATTCTTAATATTTTTGTGTTACGAGCCCCTTTGTCAGTCTAAGTGAGCCTCTGGACCCCTTCTCAGGATAATGTTCTTAAATGCATTAAAAATAAGATGGCAAAGGAAATCAATTAAATTGAAATAAGTTTATAAAATAATTTTTTTAATCTTAAACTAGACCCCAAGGTGTCGTTGTTTAATCATTTCAGTCATGTCTAACTCTTCCTGACTCCATTTGGGCATCTGGGCCAAGACACTAGAGTGGTTTGCATTTCCTTCTCTAGCTCAATTTACAGTTGAGGAAACTGAGACAAACAGGGTTAAGTGACTTGCCCAGGGTCACCCAGCTGGTATGTGCCTCAGGCTAAATTTGAACTCAGGTCTTCCTGACTCCAGGCCTAGCACTCTATCTACTGTGCCACCTAACTGCCCTAGACTCCAAAGTAAGAACTAATCTAAAGGAAAGTGGCTAGGATAGTGAGGGGCCTGTCATGAAATTATATCATCTAAGGAATGGTGGAAAGAATTGCACATAGAAGCTAGGAACAGAAGAAACCCAATCAAGATTAAAGAATGAAGTCTTTTCTCTTGTTAAATATGTGTATCTCCTTTTGGTAAAATATAAACCCCTCCACTGATGCCCTCACTGACTTCGTTCTAGTGTTGATGAAGTCTCTTCGATGAGGCGTGGCCTCAGACATTGACCCTGGGCAAGTCACTTAACTCTGTTGGCCTCAGTCTCCTCATCTGTAAAATGAGCTGGAGAAGGAAATGGCAAGCCACTCTAGTATCTTTATCAAGAAAATCCCAAACGGGGGCAGCTAGGTGGCTCAGTGAGTAGAGCACCAACCCTGGAGTCAGGAGGACTTGAGTTCAAATCCAGCCTCAGACACTTGGAACATGTACTAGCTATGTGACCTTGGGCAAGTCACTTAACCCCAACTGCCCTGCCTAAAAAAAAAATCCCAAGTGGAGGCACAAAGAGTCAGACACAACTGAAAAACAGCAGAACTATCCCTGCCCTGCATAGTCATTGGCTCATTGATACCATAATGTAGATGATTTATTTATTCATGACCAGTTTCAAATTGCCAAGTCTACATGCTTGGATTAGGCATTTAAAAAGGGGAGCTACAGAGACAGAATCAAAGCTGAGAGGGGGAGGAGACACGGCAACCAGGCAAACATTCTCAAGCCTTCTCCCTGGTCATATACTTCCCCACCCCTTTGTCGCTCTTTCAGGCACCCATGCGGCCTCTAGAGATGCCATCTGAATGGTAAGGATAACCTATGCCAAGTCAGAAGCTGCAGGAACACCATCTAGCCCTAGCAGTGGATCAGAGGAAGAGTGATTATGGAAGGGTAAGAATTCAGGACCAAATCTCCTGACACTGAGAAGGAGAAGAGCAATTCTGGGACGAAGCAGAAGCTGGAGCCAAAGATCAGCAAGGGATGGTTGTGGTTTGTCCTTTGTTCTCGAAGAGGACCATGACGTCAGGGAGGGGATGCCATGACATGCAAGTGAATTGGATTTAAGTGAGGGAGGGCTGTGCAAAGTCACCAGCCTCATTTTCTCCTCCAGAGCCATCTGGGTCCGGTGGCCAGATATCAATCAGGACGACTAGAGATGGCTCTGGATGCAGTGGGAAACCTTGGCCTTTTTAAGTTAAGGTCATTAACTGGTCTCAGCTTGACTGAGAAAACACCCAACCAGTGAGTCAGCAAGGCATGGATCCGTGATACAGAAGAACAAACCTGTATCTGAGTGGTGCAGCCTGGGAAGGTCGGGCCAGGGAGCGGGGAATTGACTCCAGCCACCTCGACTTCTTTCTCATAGGTGAGGGGAAATCAGTTCCAATGAAGTCTAGAGGACTGTATAAGAGGTTGGGAGAGGTAGAGAGTGCCAAAGGGATGGGTTTTATGAGTCTCTAAGCACCCTCAAGGACATTCCCATTCCAGAACCCTTAACCAGAGTGGTAGCATGAGTCTGCGGGGCTCACAAAAAGAGAAAGGTCAACCCTCTATCAATCCCAAGCGTTTTCCCCTTGCAAGGGATGGTACACGGGCCAGAATGGAAGCAGCCTCAAACTCCAGGTAGTACAGTAAGTCTGGGAGACTGTAGGTGGCTGAGGAGAAGGTAGAGGGCCACCAGAGAAGCAAGGAGAATCACTGGGCTTTGATGCACTCAAGTACAAGTTATTCGGGTTTCATATTTTTGTCGAATACAGCCTATCCTGTGCCTACCCCGGGGGCTCACAAGGGAGCTGAGGGTTCTCTTAACTTTTCTTTAGAGTCCTAAGTTTGGGTTCTATTCTGCTGTTCCCTAAGGAAATCCAGGGTGGGGCCATAAGCTTAAGAGTGTAATTATGGGAAGCCCCCAAGAATGAACCGGATCCATGAAAACCCCAAAGACTAAATGGGGTGTTTAGCCTAGAGAATGGGAGAATTACGGAAAGGATGTGATAGCTATCTTCAAATGTCTGAGAGATTTTCCTGAGGAAAAAAGTATTAGATATGTGCTTTGTTTTTGCCTGAGGGCAAAACTGAGACCAACAGGTAAAATTACAAGAAACCAGATTTGGGCTCAGTTTATGCAGGAATTAAGAAGACATAGGTTTTGCAAAATAGGTCATACATTTTTGGACATGGCAAATATATAGATTTGTTTTGCTTGACTAAGTTTATTTGTCAGGAGAATTCTCTTTTCCTTTATATTTTAAGAGAAGATTTGAGCCGGGGGAAGGGGGAAGCTATCGTGTAGCCAAAATAAAAATAAAAGAAAGTTATTGAAGCATATTTCAAAATACTCAGAAGGGAACAGAAGGAAGTTCAGAGGGAAATCGAGACAAGCAGGGAAAGTAACATGTTAAATTTATTATATACTTTAGAAGAGAAAAGCAAGCTATACATAGGAGGGATTTAGAATTTTAGGTATAATCTTCCATTCTAATTTACATATGGAAATATTCTCTCTTTTTCTGTCTGTGTGTGTTTGCTAAATTCAAAATAAAAAGCATTGTTTAAAAGAAATGGGTTCATCAGTCCTACCACTTAGTAGCTGTAGAAGCATGGACAACCATCTCTTAAGCCCCCCTGACCCCCTCATTTTCCTCACTCGAAGAACAGAAACAACAAATATTTGCATTCCCTACCTACAAGGTTGTGGTTAGAAATGTATTATAAGCTGTAGAGTAAAGTGGTGTGTGTGTGTGTGTGTGTGCGTGTGTGTGTGTGTGTGTGAGAGAGAGAGAGAGAGAGAGAGAGAGAGAGAGAGAAAGAGAAAGAGAGAGAGAGAGGAGGGAGAGAGAGAGTATGCTGCTATAATCATTATGTAGAAATAACGTGGCGTGGTAGGTGTCTCAGTGGATAGTGCACTGGACTTGGAGTCAGAAAGACTCATCTTCCTGAGTTCAAATCCAGCCTCAGACACTTGCTAGCTGTGTGACCTTGGGCGAGTCACTTACTCTGTTTGCCTCAGTTTCCTCATCTGCATAATGAACTGGAGAAGGAAATGGCGAACCATTCCAGTATCTTTGACAAGAAAACCCTAAATGGGGTCACAAAGAGTCAGACACGACTGAAACAACTCAACAACAAAAGCACAGCGTGGTGAGTAGAGGACTAGCCCTAGAGTCAAGACCAGGCAGGCATCAACTCCTACATCTGATACATACCATGACCGTAGACAAATCACAACCTCTTGGTGCCTCCAAGCAACTTTCAAGATTCTGATATACTATCTAATCTATACTATCTGCATACATCTCCATAGATAGATAGCATATAACTATACTGCCAAATTATATAGTATACAAGTAGAGAAATTCAAATTAAAGCAACTCTGAGTTTCCACCTCACAAGTATCAGATTGGCAAAGGTGACCAAAAAAAGAGGAAAATGATAATGTTAGAAGAGTAGGACAAAAAATTGGTGCATGAATGCATTGTCGGTGGAGCTGTTAACTGATCAAGCCATCTTGAAAAGTAATTCAGAACTATGCCCCTAAAGCTATTAAACTGTGCATGCCTTTTGATGTGACAATACCATTACTACACCTAAAGAGGACAGGACCCATATTTATATCAATTATTTTTGTTGTACCAAAGAACTGGAAACTAAGGGGATATCCATCACTTGGGGAATAGCTGAACAAAATATTTTAATGTGAATATAATGGAATACTGGGTGGCTAGATGGCACAGCGGATAGAGTGCTGACCCTGGAATCAGGAAGATTCATCTTCCTGAGTTCAAATCTGGCCTCAGACACTCACTAGCTATGTGACCCTGGGCAAGTCACTTCACCCTGTTTGCCTCAGTTTCTTCATCTGTAAAATGAGCTGGAGAAGGAAATGGCAAACCACTCCAGTATCTTTGCCAAGAAAACCCCAAATGGAGTCACGAATAATGAGAGAGGATTGAACAAAATGTTGTAATTACCATAAAAGCACAATAACTTTTAAAAATCCAAGGCTCTACCCATCATAATCACCCTGCTGCCCAAACACTTGAATTTGTTATTCAAGGCCCTTGACAATCTGTCCCCAAACAACCTTTCCAAGCTTATCTCCATTGGCTCCCTAGGCTTCTGCTCCAGTTAGACTGAGCTCATGATACCTTTATTTACACCATTTCCTCTGCCTGCAAGGTACTTCTCTCCTCTGGGCCTCTCTGAATCCTGATCAATTTTCAGGCCCAGGTCTAGCTTCCACCTCTGCCCTGACACTCCAGGGCGGCTCTCCTCTCTCTGACCTACTGCAGTATTTATTGCCATTAGCACTTACCATTTGCTGCCTTAGTTATGCAGTTAACCCTTACACATCTCCGGGTTAGGAGCGTGGAGCCCCACAATCTGGAAAATCCATGTAAAAATTTTTGGCCCTCCCTTCATACCAAAGAAGAAGTCTGAATTATTAGGGTATTAAAAGATAACATGTCGACATTTTACAGTTCTATACGTGTATTTTATACATTTCTGAGTTCCTCAACTTTTGCTGTGTCATCTGCTGGCTTTTGTGTGTTGTCGGCGGCTCCCACAAAACTCCCCCAAAATTCCCATTTCATTTCTTATGCCAACTTGTGTAGCAAATCACAAGGCAGGGGTGGTGGCCAAACTTTTATCTGAAGCTCTAACTAGAGAATTTTAGATTTCCAGAATCATGGAACCTTAGAGCTAGGAGGGACTCTTCTCGCCAGACAGATCCGGATTGTACCCAAGATCACCCTGCTTTGATATTGCTGGAGTAAACGGCTGCTTGAATCTAGGAGACCTAGGTTCGAATCCTAGCTCCAAGCGGCTATCTACTCTAGTGAGGGTCGGACTCAAATAGAAACAACGGGATCCTTTGAGTTAGAAAACCCACATTAACATTACCTATGTTGTATTGTATTTTTATTAGTGGTGCTGGAGATGGCCCTGGATGTAGTGGGAGACCTTGGCCTTTTTAAGCTAAGGAGTCAAATGACTTACCTGTATATTGAGAACGAAAGACCATTAACAATGAGTAGTACTAGACATTTCCCAATCACTTTTTAATCTAATTTGGGATACGTTGGAGAGTAAGTAGCTACTGGCCGTGAACTCTGTGTCCTCCGACTCAATTTCGCAGCTGAGGAAACTGAGGTCCAGAAATCAGAAGTGACTTGCCCAAGGTCACACAGCTAACAAATAAAAGAGTTTGGATTCAAACCCAGGTGTCCTAGCTTCAAGACCCGTGATTCAAAAAAAAGCTTCAGAGAGTAATGGTGGTGGGGAGTAGAAAATATAGGGGTTTGTAGATGTTTGAAGGGCTGTCCTGAGGAGAGAGGGATCAGACTTCAGATAAGGCAGAAGAAGTAGGAGAAATGAGTAGAAGACTTGATGTAAAGAAAACTTTTCTTTTGTGTCATCTTGGAACTCTGGCACTGTTCTATCATCTGTGGAAAGTCTGCAGGATTCTCTTTTAATGGATTGATTGAGTTCTTTTTTTTTTTTCATTTGACAATACTTGCTCAATGGATTGTGGCTTCTCTTTGAGATGTTACTCATCCTCTCTGTTGGTTTATCTGCTGGTGAACTTAGTTTTTATTCCACATTTCTTTCTCGAACTTCTGAGCTTTAGACCTTGTTCTTTTACTGTAGCTACTTAGAGTAACCTCTGATTTTCTTCTTCACTCTTGGTTCTATCCCCCTTCCACTACTAACAGATCCCTGAGGCTGGACTGCTGGCTGTCCTCAGCTGCTTGAACTGAGTCAAATTTATAAGAATACAAGTCATTCCCCAATTGACAAATGGCCAAAGGATACGAACAGGCAGTTTTCCAAGGAAGAAATTAAAGTTATCTATAGGCATATGGAAAAATGCTCTGAATCACTATTTATTAGAGAAATGCAAATTAAAACAGCTCTAAGGTACCTCATCACACCTATCAGATTGGCTAACATGACAAAACAGAAAAATGATAAATGTTGGAGGTGTGGGAAAATTGGAATACTAATGCATTGTTGGTGGAGTTGTGAACTGATCCAATCATTCTGGAGAGCAATTTGGAACTATGCTCAAAAGGCTATAAAATGGTGCATACTTTTGATCCAGCAATACCATTACTAGGTCTGTATCCCAAAGAGACCATAGAAAGGGGAAAGGACGCACATTTACAAAAATATTTAAGGCAGTTTTTTTCGTGGTGGCCAAGAATTGGAAATTGAGGGAATATCCATCTATTGGGGAATAGCTGAATACCCCAAGTTGTAGTATATGAATGTAAAGGAATACTATTGTTCCATAAGAAAAACCTGGAAATAGTTGCATGAACGGATGCTGAGTTTTGAAGTTAGCAGAACCAGGAGGACACTGTACACAGTAACAGCAACATTATGCAATGACCCACTTTGTTAGGCTTAGCACTTCTGAGCAATGCTATGATCTAGGATGATTTCAGAAGACTCATGATAGAAAATGCCATCCACATCCAGAGAAAGAACTATGGAGTCTGAATGCAGATTGAAGCAGACTATTTTCTCTTTTTTGTTTGTTTGTTGTTTTTTTGTTTATTTTTCTCATGGTTTTTACCTTTTGTTCTGGTTCTTTCTTTCACAACATGACTAATGTGGAAATATGTTTAATACAATTGTACATATATAGCCTATATCAAATTGCATGCCATCTTGCAGAGGGGGGAGTGGAGGGAAGGAGGAAAAATTTGGAACTCAAAATCTTATAAAAGTGAATGTTGAAAACTAAAAATAAATTAATTTTTAAAATTTATTTAAAATCCTATGTAACTTCAGAAAAGTCCCTAAGGGATCTAATCTCGTAGGCTTTTAGTTGTCTCATCTGTAAAATGAGAACAAGGAGGTGGATGAAATAGATGACCTCTGAAGTTCCTTCCAGCTCTAAATATATAATCCTACAACCCATCATCTTACCCCTCACAAAATCTTCCTAAGAATTAACTACCAAAAGTGAGATGGGCTTTCCTATGAGGTCATTATGCAAAGACAAGATGACCAGTAGTTAGGGATATCCTAGAGAGGGAATTCTTGCTGAAGTGGCCTGTCAGGTTCCTCCAACACTGAAAGCCTGTGTTCTATTCTTTCCACTATCCTCCACTGACTACCCTGGATTATTGTTGTTTTTGTTTGTCCTTCCTTCTCAAAGAGGACCATGATATTGGGAGGGTGATATCTTGACTTCAAAGTGAATTGGACTTAAGTGAAGGAGGGCTGTGCAAAGTCACCAGCCTCATGCTCTCCTTTACAGCCATCTAGGTCCAGTGGCAAAAAAATAGATCAGAATGACTGGAGATGGCCCCAGATACAGTGGGAGACCTTGGTCTTTTTAAGTTAAGGTCTTTCCCAGTCTCAGTCTGACTAAGGCAACACCCATTCAGTGCACCTTCCTGATGCCATGTTCTTCTTCAAGAGCAAAGAACAAACAGCAACCTTTGAGTAGTTGTAGCTGCCCCACTGGGGACCCAACTGGCCAGGTCCAGTTGGTCAACACAGATCCTTCCTTCCTTCCTTCCTTCCTTCCTTCCTTCTTTCCTTCCTTCCTTCTTTCTTTCCTTCCTTCCTTCCTTCATTCCTTCCTTCCTTCCTTCTTCCCTCCCTCCCTCCCTTCCCTTCCCTTCCTTTCCCTTCCCTCCATTCCCTCCTTTTTCCTTCCTTCCCTTCCCTTTCTCCCTCCCTCCTCTCCCTCTGTTCACATAGGGTATCATACCCCTACCTACAGGTGCTCTGCCCAAAGGAACATAAATTTTTATCACTGAAACTTTGCAAAATATCATGGGATTTACAAGCTAGATTTCTTTCTTGAAGACCATGCCTTAAACCCAAATCACTCTGGTTCTCATTGATTGGGCAACAATAGGTCCCAGCCCAAGCCTCACTTGGTCATTATTTGGGCTCTGATGGCTCAGAGTGAGGGTAAATAGCAATTATTTCTGCTTTGGCCAGAAACTCTGAGGATCTTACTTGGATATATCAGTCTGCATCCCCCAAATAGACTATTGTTGTTGGTGGTGGTGATGGTCCTTTGTTCTAGAAGAAGATAGATGACATCATGAACGTGATGCCTGGACTTGTGCATGAATTGGATTTGAGTGAGGCAATGCTGTGCAAAGTCACCAGCCTCGCTACACTCTGTCCTCCAAAGTCATCAGAGTCCAGTGGCAAGACAAAGGTCAAGACGAATACAGATATTTGAGGAAGGGTCTCCATTTCATACTCTTCTGTGCAGCCCAGATTGCCTGGCACAGGATACATAGCAGATAATCAATGACTATCTGATTATTAATTAAATCCCCATCCCAGCCTGCACGAGCAGGCCAAATCTGCAGGCCATCGTTCCCCAGGGAAGCCTATGGCCAGCCAGCCCCAGTCCTGGCCTTCCACGCTCAAATCAGTCAGATATGGACAGATCCAGAAAACTCATCATGGACTTGGAAGCCTGCAGTTCTTGCTCTGTCCTGAGGGGAAATGGAAGTAACTGGTTACCATTCTGGATTTAATAACCCTTGTGGCATTTGGTAATGTGGAAGCCCCGAGAGTGCAGCAACCCCAGCAATACAACTAAACAGCAGACCCATTAGCCCAGGGCTGCACTAGGCAGCAAAGCGTCAGACTCCATGGTGAGGGACCTGCAGTGGCAAAAAGCCATGGTGAGTATAAGCAGCATTCTCTCACAAGCTACTGGCCATGCCCTCAAGGCCTCCTGCTGTCCGTGACAAAGAAGAAGCTGGGGACAATCGCTGAGTGCTGCCCTCCATTCCACTATCAGCCCGTCCTCTCTAAACAGAGCACATGGTCAGACGGTCTCCGTCTCGGTCTTGGTCTTGGTCTCTCTCTCTCTCTCTCTCTCTCTCTCTCTCTCTCTCTCTCTCTCTCTCTCCCTCCATCCCTCCCCCCCTCACCCGCCTTGATGAGAAAGAAGACAGTGCCAAAGACTTGTAGTGGGGCAGAAACCAGGACAGAGGCAAAGACAGAGAGGAAAATGGTAACCAGGATGGGGCAAGGAGGTCTTTGTCCAAGGCACAGGTTGGAGGGGTTATTGATAGTGCTTGCAGTCATTACTACCGTGCTTGATATACACTAAGTACTTAATAACCGCTTTTTAAAAAATTGATTTAGTAACATTAGGGCCCATGATATCCTAGGACAGGCTTTCTTCCCCTAGTGGCTACAACCCAAGTGATCTCTTCCCTAGTTTCCTCAGAACCTCCCAACCAGATCCCATGGCAGCCTGCTTGTGTGATTGCCCCCCATCCACACATTACCTCATTTCGTTCTGGTTATTTCATGCAAAAAAATTCTAATTCTGACCCAAGCAGAGACAGGAACACAGACAGAGAGATAAGGAGAGGCAGGGGCAGCCAAAGAGAAGGAAAAGAGAGTGAGAAAGACAGACAGAGATACAGAAAGAGACAGAGAGACAAAGAGAGACAGAGACAAAGAAAGAGAGACAAAAAAGAGACAGAGAGACAAAGAGGGAAACAGACAGCCATGTATTAAGTGCCTATGTTGCACTGGGTACTAGGGTATTGTTGTTGTAGCAATTGTACTAGGCATTGAGAATGCAGACATAAATATAGCGTTCCCTGACCTCAAGAGATTTATGTTCTATAGGTCAAAATATTGGAAAAAAAAATACAAAAATATCTGAATTAAAAAACACCGAAAGGGAGGGTAAGGCAGAGAATTTAACAAACTGGAAAATCCATTGCACAGGATTTCCTAAAGTTTGACTTGGATCCAATCAGATTGGTGTGAATTCATCCAAAGCAGGATTCCTAGATTCCCAAAATGTCAGAGCTGGAAAAGACTTCAGAGATGATCATCTGGTCCAGCCCTCCTTATCTTGCAGGTAAGGAAACTGAGGTCCAAAGAGGGAGGCCTTGTCCAAGACCATGCAACCCTGAGTCTAGAACACACTGTCTCCTGCCTTCTCCCTGCATTCTTTCCACTGCCTTCCACATTGTTTCCAACTCAGATGATCAAAGCTCCCTCTCCAGGGTTATGAAGGTTTCTGGAACCCAGAAATCAGACCTAAGGAGCAAAAGGAGGAAAGGCTGGCTTTGCCCAGGGTTAGTCATGTTGGCTTTGCTGCAGCAAAGGACTCTCTCGGTGAGGTGCACAGCCCTCCCACAAGCCTTCCTTGCCGAAGAGCAAACAGCATAAATTATCATGACCCAATGAAAACAAACAGGTCAGGAAAACTAACTCCCTCTGAAGAAAAAAATATTTGTTGAGCTGACAGGCTAAGGAAGAATGTTGTTTTTCTGATGCTTTGTTTTAAAAGGCTGCCTATAAATTAATTAGAAAAAATTAATAATACATACAATATATAATATATTAATAGCATATTTATATGACATGATATGGATAGTATACATTAATGTCTGAACACCTCACAAATAATTTACAATGCATTTTCATTTCCAGTGCGTCAACAATAACCGGCCAATGCATTTGCTTCGTTTTTTTTTCCTCTCTCTTTTTATTTTAACAACCCAAATTTTACATTTCATTATAAATGGCTTTGCTGGGCATGTCTGTAACTTTTACGCTTCCATTCACTTTATTATTAATGGCTTCCTGAACAGTAACAGCGTAACGAAGCACACAATGCGTTATAAATATTTGATATGGCATCTATAGTCGCCCATTTATCATTTATAACGGGTTACAAAAACATTATAAAACATTTACTACGCATTTATAGATCATTTTCGGCTACCACCACGATGTGTTATAAATACATTATTAATCCTCAGTACGCCATTTATAGGCACCCCTTGTAATGTGGCTCATCCCCTAGCTACTCGCCAGCAAACAGAACCGGGCACTGATGGGGGACTCGCTTTCCAGGGGAAGGAACTGCACCAAAAAGCCAAGAGAGAAATAGCTCTAATCAAGCCTGGCCAGAAAGTAGTCACCCTCTTTAGACTCATGGTATGATGAATGGCCCCAAGTTTCTCTCAGAGATCACTGGGGGGTTGGTGGGAGGGGAAGCAGACGCGAGGTTCACTGCGGCATGGCTATTCTGTACTCTGGCCATGGCCCCGCAGATGTGAAAAGAACTTTGTCTCTGAAGTCAAGGAACACAGGTTCAAATTCTGGTTCAGCCACTTACTACCTGTGTGACTGTGGGTAGAGCCTCAGCTTCTGCAGCTGTAAAATGGGGAATTTGGAATTGGTGATAGCTAAGGTTCCTCCCAGCTCTGAATCTGAGATTGCAGTAGTTCATTCAGGTGAAGCCCTAGATCTCAGCATCACAGAGAGCCAAGCCACAGCAGAATTGTGAAAGAGGTTATCTTCTCAGGCAATGTGGCGTCTTAATGCCAATTAAAATCCAGAGTTCTTCTAAAGCTCCCAAAGGGGTCACAGTAAGAGTGAGGATTTTAGGTGCTAAGGACTGGCCTTGGAGAATGATAGACTCTGGAATTGGAGAGAACTCTGAGGTCTTTTAAGTAAGAGGCTTTCAACCTTTTTCACAACATGAACCCCTTTGGCAATCTGGGAAAGCCTTCTCTGAATAATGTTTCTAAATGCATGCAAGAAAATACCTGGGATTAAAAAGGAAATCAATGATATAATATATTTATCAATTTTCTTAAAGTTCATGGACCTCTCAGGTTAAGAATCTCCAATTCTAGTTCAATCACTTCACTTTACAGATGAAGAAACTGAGGCAAAGTGAAATAAAGTGACTTTGCTAAGGTCACAAAGATAATAGGTAGCAGAGCTGGGATTCGAAACCCAAATCCTTCAACTCCAAGGTCAGTGTTCTAGTACTATGAATGGGATCAGGGCTGGAGTGGAGACACAAGGCTTTTAGATCTCCTTCATTCATGCCACACGTTTTAGCTGAGAGAGGAAATGACTTGGAAGATAGAACATGACAGCTGCATTCAGATAGCAGAATAAAGTGGATTTATTATCTGTGTTTCAAGAAGGGAAGAATTAAGGTCAATGAATGCAAATTAGAGGGAAGCCTATTTCTACTCAAAATAAGGAAGAATTTCACAGAATCACAGAATTTTAGAGGTAGGAGGGACTTCTTGGGCCCTCTAGTCCAACCCATGCCCCCAAAAGAATTTCTCCTACAATTTACCTGACAAATGGTGCTTCACCCTTTGCTTGAAAATCTCCAGTGAGAGGAGACCCATAAACCCACAAGGTAACCCATCTTATTTTGGGGGAGCTCAATTGTTAGCCTCAGCAAACCTAAATTTGCTTCTTTACAATTTCTCAGTGCTATGAGTTCTGCCTTTCATGGCCAAACAGAATAAGTACAATCCCTCCACTATGAGATGGTGTTTCTTTCTCTTTTTTAAAAAATAATTTTTTAAAAAAATTTTTTAATTAATTTTTTAAACAGAAATCTATTTTTTCTCCCTCCTACCCTCTCCAGCTCATTGGCATTTGAGATTATGCATATATTTTATGTACATATTTATATGTATATGTTTATATATTTTTATAAAATGATATTTTATATTATTTTTATATTCATATTTCCATTATATATTTCAGATAATCTAACTATCAGGGCCCTGCTGAGTTTTCTCTTCTCCGGCCTAACCATTCTCAGTTTCTTCAGATGGCTTGCATTCCAGATCCTTTCCTATCTCGGTGGTTATCCTCTCAATCTTAATAGTGTATCAAGATCTTTTGTAAAATGTGGTATCTAGAACTGAAGCCAATACTCCAAATGGGGTCTAGCCAGGGCAGAGTACAGTGGGACTATCATCTCTCTGTTCCTGGAAGCCATGCCCCAATGAATGCAACCCAAGACTGCATTAGCTCTTCAGTCTCCCACATCAAACCATTGACTCACGTTGACTTTACAGTCCACCCAAACCTGCAGGACTTTTCCACATGAAACATGTTTTCTAGACATGCCACTCTCATCTTAGACTCATGAAGCTGATTTTTTTTTAATAGAAGTATAATGGGGGAAATGGTCAGTGAAAGCCCAGTACTTATGAGCATGTGATTGGCCAGGGACAATGTGGCCTTAGCACATTACTCTGTGATTGTTCCTGGTCTGCTAACCACTTGGTGAAAAAAGCAGATATTTGGCTGCTGGGCAGGAATTGAGTATGCGTTTGGGTATGCATTTATAAAGCAATCAAATAGAGACTCTCCCTCTCTTTTTCTGCCTGGCTACATGTGGATGAGGAGGCAAGGACTACTGTAAGCCTCCAGGTAGGGAGAGAGGGAGGGGAGGAGGGAGAGAGGGAGGGAGGGAGAGAGAGAGAGAGAGAGAGAGAGAGAGAGAGAGAGAGAGAGAGAGAGCACTAGTGCTAGAGGCCTGTTCTCCCCAACCTGATAAAACAGGAAGCCATGACATATATGTGCCCTGTTCTTTCCTGATTTAGGTAAAGGAGTATTGAAAATGGGATGACCTTAAGCTGTGACCCGGTGAGCTCCAAAAGGTAAGAAGATTGGGGCAGCTAGGTGGCATGGCAGATAGAGCACCAGCCCTGAAGTCAGGAGGACCTGGGTTCAAATTCAGCCTCGGACATTTGACGCTTACTAGCTGTGTGACCTTGGGCAAGTCACTCAACCACAAAAAAGGTAAGAAGATCGAGCTATCAGAGATCCATTAGCAGGAATTTATTCCAGGGGTTACAGGGAGCCAAGTCCAGTGAAGAGCAAAGCCCTGGATGACCCAGTGTGGTGAATCAAAAGCAGCCAAGAGAGAGCCATTCATCCATGCCTGTGCCACATTCCGAAGTTAATTTGGTAGAGCAAATACTTTGTTGTTGTTCAGTCACTTCCAACTTTTCATGACTTCGTTTGGGGCACAGATGAGGAGACTGAGGCAAATAGGGTTAAGTGACTTGCTCAGGGTCACACAGCTAGTCTGAGGTCACATCTGAATTCAGGTCTTTCTGACTACAGGCCTGGTGCTCTATTCATTGCATCACCTAGCCACCCCAAGTCCTTTGTAGCAACCACTTTAAGTCTTAGCCGGTTCTTCACAGGGACCAAGGTGGTATGGCAGAAAGTGTGCTCCTGTTTTGGGAAACTTGTGTTTGCCCTTCTGTCCCTGTCATATCTTCTCAGTCAATATGCCTTGGTCAAAGTCAATCCATGTTAAAGGGTTAGATCATAAGGATATGGTAATCACGGGAGGGTATTGGTGATCTAAGGGACATGCCAACTGCATGTTTGTGAATGATGCTGGAGAAAACACACTGGAACAGGTGTCCCAGGCTAGGGCATTAAAGAACCCCCATAAGCCCTTAGGGGGAAATGTTGTTAGATTCCACAGCCAGCTTAGCTCTGGCAGATCCAGAGTGAAAGCTGGATTGAGGGCTCCCATTCTTTATAAAGAGCTATAAGACTTTACATTTATCCCTGTTAAATTTCATCTTCTTAAACTTGGCCCAATTTTTTAAAATCTATCCTGACTCTGCCATCCAATTTATGACTAGTCCCTCCTAATTTAATATCATCTAAAAATTTAATAATCAAGCTATGTGCACTGATACCTAACATTCCCAGATCCCTGGGACACTCCACCAGAGACCTCTAGCCAAAATCACATGGAACCATTAATAACCACTCTTTGATACCAGCTATTCAACCAGTACTGAATCAATCTAATTGTGTTATCATCTAGCCCTCATTCCTGACATCTTTGAAACAGTAGCAGCTAAGAAACCTTATCAAATGCTTTGTTAAAATTAGAGGATTTTCGTGGTTTACTAGTTTATTAACCCTGTCAAAAAAGGAACTAAGGTTTATCTGGCATGGCCCATTCTTTAGAAGTGATGCAGTTTCTCTGGGATCATCATATCCTTATCCAGATCAATGGTTCAAAAATGGTTTATTGTTAATGATATTGCATTAGTATTTGCTATTGAGGAATGGAGGGCACACTGAAGAAGAGTGAGGAGATTCTTGCACTTGTATACAATTCCAAGTGTTAATTCCATAGTTCTCTGTACACATCGAAGAACTCAAGGCACGTTAGTACGGCTGAGTAGATCTTTTGAGAACCACCGATCTTCCTAAGGGTTGCTGAAGCAGGTGCTATGGAGCACTTAGACCTTGATGGGACATTGAAGGCACCAACACACTGGACCACTGTCAGTTATCCTGACTTTTATCCTGCCACTGGACTTTGATGACTCTGGAAGAGAGAGTGAGGCTGGCGACTTTGTGCAACTTTGCCTCATTTAAATCTGATGCATGCACAATTCAAGACATCACCTATGATGCCACTGGTCCTCTTTGAAAACAGAGGATGAACAACAAGGGTCAGAGCTGAAAGTACCTCAGAAGGTAATGAGTTTCCTATTAATGTAAGTGTTCAACTGGAAAGTAGGCAGCCTCTAGCCCATGAAACGGACTAACAGATTTAAAACTGGCAGATACCTTAGAAATCAGAGACCTGGCAAAGGATTGGAAATTAAGGGGATGCCCATCAACTGGGGAATGCACCTTAGAAATCATAGACCTGGCAAAGAATTGGAAATTGAAGGGATGCCCATCAATTGGGGAATGGCTGAACAATTTGTGGTATATGAACGTAAAGGAATACTACTGTGCTATGAGAAATGACGAGCAGGTAGATTTCAGAAAAACCTGAAAAGACTTACATGAACTGATGCTGAGTGAAATGAATGCTCTGTTCACAGGAGAACATTGTACACAGTAAGAGCAACATTGTGCAATGACCAGCTTTGATAGACTTAGCTCTTCTCTGCAATACAATGATTTAAGACAATTCCAAAAGACTCATGATGGAAAATGCTATCCCCATCCAGAGAAAGAACCATAGAGTCTGAACACAGATAGAAGCATGCTCTTCTCTCTTTTTTGTCTGTTTGTTTTTTCTTTCTTGTGGTTTTCCCCTGTTTTCTGATTCTTCTTTCACAACATGATTAATATGGAAATATGTTTAATATGATTGGACATGTATAGTCAGATTGCATGCCTTCTTGGGAAGGGAGGAGGGGAGGGAGGGAAAAAATTTGGAACTCAAAACCTTATAAAAATGAATGTTGAAAACTAAAAAAAAAAAGAAAAAAAAGAAATCAGACCCCAGCCCCTCATTTTGCAGAGGAGAAAACAGAGGCCCAGAGGAATTAGGTAATTTGCCATGGTTATACAAATAACAATAGGGCAGCTGGGTGGCTCAGTGGATAGAATGTTAGACCTGGAGTCAGAAGACTCATCTTCCTGAGTTCAAATCTGGCCCCAAACACTCACTAGCCGTGTGACCCTGGGCAAGTCACTTAACCCTGTTTGCCTCAGCTCCTTATCAGTAAAATGAGCTGGAGAAGGAAATGGAGAACCATTCCAGTACTTTCACCAAGAAAACTCCAAATAAGGTCTTGAAGAGTCCAATATGTCTGAACAAGAACAACAAATACAGATTAATATATAGCAGAATTAGAATTTTAAACAAGGTCCTCAGAGGCCAAATTGAGTATTCTCTCTGTTATACTTGTTGAAAAGGGATTCCTGCATCAGATAGATTCCTGTATAGCTTCTAAGATTCTTTCCAACTCTAAAATTCAATGGCTTTCTGGTTCCATTCTGTTACACATAGAGCCAACTCCAGACCTTACTACTTTGAAAAATGCTACATCAGACTCAGAAAATTTAGACCAGTGGCTCACATAGTAGAGTGAGCAGTCCAACCCAAAATGTGTAGAGAAATTATATATGCACACAAACACATATATGTGTATATACACACATGTAGTTATGCATATGTATAAATATACACACAGGTATATATTTTCATATACTTGTATGTCTATTTTCTCCCCTGACAGCCAAGATGCCCAAAGTTAACTCTCTTTCTGGAGCTCTTTTGCCTTTTTGAGTTAGTCTATTTTTTAAGGTGCTGTTTTCTTCAGTATATTTTTCAGCATATTTTTGGGTCTCCTTTAGCAAGTCATTGACTTGTTTTTTATGGTTTTCTCACTCCTTCTCATTTCTCTTCCCAATTTTTCCTCTACTTCTCTAACTTGCTTTTCCAAATCCTTTTTGAGCTCTTCCATGGCCTGAGACCAGTTCATGTTTTTCTTGGAGGCTTTTGTTGTAGGCTCTTTGACTTTGTTGACTTCTTCTGGCTGTATGTTTTGGTCTTCTTTGTCACCAAAGAAAGATTCCAGAGTCTGAGA
>CM053622.1:422341939-422402179 GCA_028646595.1 Phalanger gymnotis | reverse complement strand
GGCTGACTGGGGAACAGGGCAACCAGAATATATGCCATCTTGGAGTGGGGGGGAGGGTAGAAATGGGGAGAAAATTTGTAATTCAAACTCCTGTGAAAATCAACGCTGAAAACTAAATATATTAAATAATAAAAATAATAAAAATAAAAAATAAAAATAAAATAGAAAAAAAATACACGGAATGACTCAGCAGGTGAGTCTCTATGCTGGTTTTCACCCATGGACATAAGCGCTTTTGCAGCCCCAAGAGGAGTTCAAATATTACCTTAAAGGCAATAGGAAGCCACTGAAAACTTCTTGAGCTTCTTTTTTTAATTCAATTCATCAAACACATGGGTGGGTGTCAGTTACATGCCAGGACTTAGTGGTAGGCACTGAGGAGACAAAAATGTGATGAAAATGTGTGCACCGATGCCTAGAATAATAGATTAGAAAGTAGAGGGACCTTAGAGGCCATCTAGTCCCACTCTTTCATTTTACAGAAGAAGAAACTGAGGCCCAAAAAAGTTAAGTGACTTGTCCTAGGTCACAGAGATAGGACAGGATTTGAACCCAAGTCTTTGGACTCTAAATAGAGTGCTCTTTACACTGCATCTCTCTGACTTTCTATATACAAAATGGGTACAGAATGAATAGAAAATAATTTCAGAGACCGGAGAGAGCAGGAAAGACCTCCTCAGGAAGTGTCACCTGCCGTGTTTTAAAGGGAGGGAGAGGCATTGTGCAAGATCAGTGAGGAGGGAGAGCATTCCCACCAGGGGACAGCCTCTGCAGAAAGGGTCAGCACAGAGGATGGCTTGCCTGCAATGTAGATTCTGTGAGTTAGGAATAGATATGTGTGTATATGTACATATACGCGTATTGTGCTGGTATGTATGTATACTTATTTATGTGTGTGTATATGTATGCATATATGTCTATGTCTGTACATGCATGTGTATATGTATACATACACACGTGTATGTATACATGGTGTTCATGTGTGTATATTGTGTTTATGCATGTATATGCAGTGTATGCATTGTGCGAATGTACACGTGTGCATGTGTATATGTATATATGTGTTGTGTATGTGTGCATGTGTGCATGCATATGCGTGTGTTTGTGTGTGCATGTATGTGTACATGTGTGTTGTGAGTATATGTATATACATGTATTGTGTTGTGTGTATATGTATGTGTGCACACACATGTGTATACATATGCCTGTATGTGTATATGCATACATATTATTTATATATATATATACACGCACATATATATATATGTAATAAGTTTGGAGGGGGAAAAAAAGGTTGGAGCAATATGGTGAAAGGCTTTCAGTGCTAACCTGAGTTTATATAAGGTGTCCCAAAACTTCTATTGCAGTTTTAAGCTACTAATTTATTAAACTGTTAAGATTTTTAGAACACCCTAGATTTTACCCTAGAGGCCATAGTGAGCCAGTGAAGCTTCTTGAGCTTTTCTTTTCATTTAAATTCAATGATTCATTAATCACCATGAGTGCCTAATATGTAAGAGACAGCTAGATGGCACAGTGACAGAGTACTGGAGTTGGAGTCAGGAAGACCTGAGTTCAGATACTCAGACACTAACTAGCTGTGTGACCCTGGGCACGTCACTTGACCTCTGCTTGTCTTAATCCACCGGAGAAGGAAATGTCAAACCACTCCAGTATCTTTGTCAAGAAAACCCCACGGACAGCGCGGTCATGGGGTCACAGAGTCCGACGCTACTGGACCACAACAAACAGAAGTGGGTACTTTGATAGATCTTGGAAATCAAAACCAAAAAGGGGGCAGAGGGAGGGTGTTAAAAGAAGATACTGCAGGGGAGGGAAGAGTAAAAAGAAAAACAAATGGCCTGATCTTGAAGTCGGGATAGAAAAGGGGAGAAGGGGAGGCAAGGGAAGGCAAGAGCTAGAATCTAAGGGGGTGCCCATTAATTAGAGAACCACTAAATAAATGAGAGCACATAGATGCTATGGAATATTATTGTTCATCGGAAATGATCAAAGAGACATTACTTCCGAGTTTCCTGGGGAGTAGGAACTGATACTTAATGAAGGGAGCAAAACCTAAGAAGCAATGCAAGCTATGGCGACACTACAAAGAAAAGCAACTGAGAAAAAGACTTCTGGTGAGCGCGATGACCAACCATGTTTCTACAGGATCTTTGACGAAGCGTGCAACCCCTCCTGACACCCCCTTCCCAAGTGGAAGGACTCAGGGTGCACAAAGAGACATTTTTTAAAGACACGGACACTTTGTAAATTTATTTTGCTCAACTGTGTTTATTTGTTACAAGAAAATATAAGGTCCTTGAAGGCAAAGACTGTTTCTTTCTTGTCAGTGTATCTCAAGAGCCTACCACAGTTCCTGGTACTTAGCACACAGTTATTAAAAGCTTGTTGATTAATTTTAATCTTAGTGGACTGGTCTAGCCATTCTGAAAAGTAATTTGGAACTATGCCCAAAATGTTAGCAATCTGTGTATATCCTTTGACCTAGCAACACCACTCCTAGACTGCTATCCCAAGAGATTAAAGAAAGAGGAAAAGGACTCATTTGCAAAAAAAAAGTGTTTATAGCAACTCTTTTTGTAGTGGCAAAGAACTAGAAACTAAGGGGTGCACATCAGTTGCTAAGTAACCAAACAAATTATGGCATATGAACATGGCAGAATACTATTGTGCTATAAGAAATAATGAAAGCGATGGTTTCAGAGAAACCTGAGAAGATTTGTATGAACTGATACAGAGTGAAGGGGATAAAACCAGGGCAATTTATACAACAACAACTACATTGTAAAGACAAACAACTTTGAAAGACTTAAGAACTCTGTTCAGTGCAACTACCTGCAAAGACCCAGTAATTCCAGGGGACCAATGATAAAACATGCTGTCTGCCTCTTGACAGAGAGAGGATGGATTCAGCATACAGTTTAAGACATATTTTTTTTTGGACATAGCCAATGTGGGAATTTCTTTAGTTTGACTATATATATTTATTATAAGAGTTTTTTTTCTTTTTTTAATGGGAGAGGAGAGAAGGTGGATGTAAGAACTTGGGGTTCTTCTGGTGCTATGCTTTCCTATGGACACAAATCTCTGAACTGACACTTGCTGTTTTATCATAAGTAAATCACTTAAGCTCTCTAGATCTCAGTTTCTTCATCTGTGAAGTGGAACTAATAATTCCTGAACTATCTACTTCACAGCGTTGCTGCGAAGTGTTTTTTTAAACCTCAAAGAATTTCACAAAAAGGGAGTTGTAGTCATAAAAATCTTATAGTCTCTTTGGGGGAGCCGATAGACCACTGAAACAAAACAATATAACTCATTTACTTAGTGCTTTAAAAATGGAGGATAGCTAGGTGGCTCCATGGTGCACAGAGCGAGGGGCCAGGAGCCAGGAAGACTCATCTTCCTGAGCTCAAATCTGACCTTAGACACTTACTTAGCTGTGTGACCCTGGGAAAGTCACTTAACCCTGTTGGCTTCATCTGTAAAGTGAGCTGGAGAAGGAAATAGCAAACCACTCCAGTATCTTTGCCAAGAAAACTCCAAACGGGGTCAGGAAGAATTTAAAATGACTGCAACGACTAAACAAAACAATGACAAATGGAAAGAGCTCCGATTCTGAAGTCAGAGGGGTCCTGCCTCCAATGCCGACTCCCCAAGTGCCTTTATCCAATTCACTCAACTTTGGCCTCAGTTTTCTCATCTGTAAACTGAGGGGGGCTAGACTCGATGGCATCTGAGGTCCCTTCCATCTTTAGATCTCTGATCCATAATTCTTTGGTACTATGAGTCTGTGAAGCAGATAGCACCACTATTTGGAAACAGGCTCAGGGTTTTTAAGATGACTCTGTCATAGTCATGATCGCACACAGTGGATCTGAACTAAAGCTGCCTGGTTTCTAGGACACCGTTCCTTCCCTCTGACAGGGTCACTAAGAGCTAACTCAGGGAAAATCAGGTGGTGCAGTGGATAGAGAACCAGCCCTGGAAGTGGGAGGACCTGAGTTCAAATCTCAGACACTTACTAGCTGTGTGACCCTGGGTAAGTCACTTAATCCCTATTGCCTCCAGATAGATAGATAGATAGATAGATAGATAGATAGATAGATAGATAGATAGAAAGAAAAACTAAATTCTGTGGCCTTTTTTTAAATTAAGTTTTATTGTCCTAATTGACAGATATCTATTTCCTCTTCCTTCTACCCCACTCCCCACCCCATGGGGTGGGGGGAAGAAAAAAACAAATTTCTTGTAACTAAAATTCATAGTCAAGCAAAACAAACTCCCTCATTGTCTAAATCAAAAAATAGAGGTCTCATTCTGCTGCCTTCTCCCCTGAGTCCATCCCCTGTGTCAGGAGGTAGGCAGTGTGTTTCATCATCGGTCCTCTGCATTCATGGCCGGTCATCACGTTGGTCAGAGTTCTTACATCATTCCAATTTTATCTTACTGTGTTGTTTTTATTACATGTTGTTCTCCTGGTTCTGCTCCTTTCACTCTTCTTCAGTTCATACAAGTCTGCTATGGTCTTTAGTTTCTCTAGGATCCACTTGAGTTCAGCTAGGATACCAAATCCTTTCATCTATTCACCCAGGTAAAGACTGAGTGTCTTTATATATTAGGATAATTATTTCTAAAGCTAGAATGACCAGGAAGCTCTACAGTCAGGGGTGGCTTCGCTTTACTCCTCCACACAAGCAGCAAAACAAGCACTCCGATCTCCTGCCTCCCTTTAACCTGACTCCATTTCTATGACATCATGCTTCTCAACCCTCTGGCTTCTGGCCCAGAAACCTCAGCCTCCTTTACCAGAGAGTGCTTTCTATCTGCCTGCTGCACCTGAGCTACCTGACATATTAAGCGCGAGTGACCCGGCGTTCATTTCTGCCCCCGCTACGATTTAGGGCAAGATACTGAATCTCTCTGAGACTCAGTTAACTCATTCATAAAATGGGTTTCCTTACGGAAATGTGAGGGAAACACTCTGTAAGCCTTAACATAGTCTATAAATGTGGGCTATTATTATGTTACTGCTGCCGTAGCAATGTGGCAGGTCCAACTCATAGAAAGCTGGTAGTCGCTTAAAGGGCATAACATGAGGGGCACAGGAAAGATCCCTTTGCTCAGAGATCTTTTCCTCTGACAGGCCTGCCCCCACATCTGAAATTCCATTTTTCCATTACTCCTGCAGAATTCATGGCCAAGGAGAAAAGTCCTGAAGGACTTCAGTTACTGTTGATGTCTGGAGCAAACTGAACGTTGATCACTGGGGAAAATTCCCTGGATTACATTCAATTCAATTCATTTCAATTAAATGAGAATTTTTTTTTAAAAGCCTCTGTTATGTTCCAGTCACTGTGCTGGGCTCTGTGCTAGGATACAAAGGCAAAAATGAGATAGTTTCTGCCCTTAAGGGCCTTAAATTCTACTGGAGGAAGCAACATGTCTACAAAATACATGATCCTAAGTAAAGGAGGAGAAGAGCCAGGAGAGCCCTAGTGGGGTTGGGGAGGAGCAGGAAAGGCCTCCCATGGCAGTCCAGCCTTGAAGAGACCTAGGTATTCCACGAGGAAGAGGTGAGGACTTAGAGCATTCCAGGCATTGGGCACAGCCTGTGCAAACTCAATGAGGTGCGAAATGAACTATTTTGTATAGGGGACAGTACAGTAGATAATTTTGGCTAGAATATAGACAGCATGAGGAGGAATAGTGTGAAATCAGTCAAGAAAGATTATTAAAATTTTTAAATGTTAAATAGAGGGGTTTGTATTCTTAGAGCAGCAATGGGAAGTCACTAAAGCTTCTTGAGTAAGGGAAGGGAAGGAATAAGAATTTATTAAATTGCACCAAGCACCATGCTTTACAAATATTATCTCATTTGATATTCACAACAATCCTGAGAGGTAGGTGCTATTATCTCCATTCTACAGATGAGGAAACTGAGGCAGATGGGGTTAAGTGACTTGCCCAGGGTCACACAGCTAGTAAGTATCTGAGGGTTATATGTGAATTCAGGTGTTCCTAACTCCAGGCCTACTCTTTTAGGCCTTCGTTCCCTAGCTATGTAAAGGGGGTAGGGGTGAAATAGTCAGGCCTGTCCTTTAGGAAGTCTATTCAGCAAGTATGTTAAAAGTTTCCCAGAAGGAGGTAGGTGTAGTTGGAGTGGTGGTATCACCAAGTAAGGAGCATTATGAAGAGCACCAGGTTTTAGCTTGTGTATGTAGGTGTCTGCTTGTTGTCTCCACCTTTAGATTGTAAGCTCCTTGAGGGCACATACAGTTTTTTGGGCTTCTCTTTTTTTTACCCCCTAGCATCTAGCACCTGGCACACAGTAGGATCTTAATAAATGTTTATTGGCTGACAAGTAAAAGCAACATTGCCTGCCAGAGCCATAGGATTGATGTGTTGGCAATCAAAATGGGCTCTTAGCACTCAGTTCAACCAAGTGCCCTTGAAGAGTCTGGCCTTTGTTTCCTTGATTAGATTGGGAGTCCTTGGTGACCTCCTTGCCTCAAGGGAAAGCCTAGTTTACATGAGTTTGAGCGGCATGTTTGGGACATTAGAGGCTTTTAGACCACATGGGTTTAAGCCACCTCTTTGTGATGATTTCAGGTCACGTGGGTGAGTCGCATGTGTGACTCACCCTTGACCCTGAAAAAGACATAAAACCAGGGGTTGGCTTTCTCTTTTTCGGAAGTCTTACCCACAGCCGTGGTGGTGCTCATGACTCTGGGCCAGCCCTTGTTAGGAGCTCCCAAGCTGAACTTAGATGTTGGTAACTATGAATTGTATTTGGTCTGCCTGTCGATGTTTGTAATTCGTTTGTATTTGTTCTGAAGCTCAGGGTGCCGGCTTTTTCTCCTGAACTAAGTGAATGGTATTTGTATGCTGGATTAAATTGAGATTGTTAACCCATTAATGTTGCTTTCCTTAGTAAAGCAGATCAAAAGAACCAGGGCTTTTGCAGCGTTCTGGTAGCACTCTTGTTGTTGGGCTTGTGTTGGTCTTTCACCCCACAATATTTGCTAGCTGGATTGTTGAAACAATTGAATAGAGATGGGAGGCAAGCTTTAGGCTATAACTGGAATGGAGGGACAGAAGATCACATTTGCCAATGGGTTGTACCCATTTGTGCATTGAGAGAGGGCATTTGATTCCCTCTGTTTATCATTCATATTGTTTTGTGTCCTGATTAAATGCTTTTGCTATTAGATTAGTGATTTATGTGCCTTAGTAATGGATCTAAAGCTATGATTTGCACAGTTGTCAGCTTCAATATACCCAGGAAAAGCAGCAAAGAGCAACTGAGCCAGAGTTCTCAGAGGCTGAGCAGGGTTTAGTTATTCCTTTCAATTATATCACTATGTCTCCAGAAGGCCCCTGTGAAAATACAATAAATTTCCCTGGAACAGATAAAGTAGTAATCCTTTAGTCCTCACTACCACCCTAGCAACTCTGCTTTTTCACATGGGTTAGCAGAGAATAGGGTTTTGAGAGATGATGAAAATAGAATAAACGGTTCCCAAACACAAGAATGTTAGAGCTACTAGGGAATTTAGAGGTCTTCTAGTTTAACCTCCTTATTTTATTTTTTAAAAATATTTTCTCCCAATTACATATAAGGACAATTTTTAAATTTTGTCTTTTTTTAATTTTTGAGTTCCAAATTCTGTCCCTCCCTTCTTCCTCTCCCATCCTCACTCCCTGAAAGAATAAGCAATCTAACATATAACCTCCTTATTTTATTTTTTTAAATATTTTCTCCCAATTACATATAAGGACAATTTTTAAATTTTGTCTTTTTTTAATTTTTGAGTTCCAAATTCTGTCCCTCCCTTCTTCCTCTCCCATCCTCACTCCCTGAAAGAATAAGCAATCTGACATATAACCTCCTTATTTTAAAGCTGAGAAAATTAACTGAAGCTGAGAAAAATGAAGTGATTTGGCCTAGGTCACACGGCGAGTTGTTGGCAAAGTCAGTACTCAAACCCAGATTTTCTGACCCTAAAGTCAATGATTGTTCTACTATGACTTTCTTACCATAACCCAGTAAGACCACAGGATGAGCAGCAGGAACTCTCTGCTCCAACTAGTTCTTGAACATGCCTTATTGGCAGGAGATCAGGATGGAGGATGGAAGGAAGCTGAGAATAGCTAGCTAAGAGCTAGCCGAGAGGACAGGAAGCCAACGAGAGACAGAAAAATGTCTACACTTAATGTTCTGCAACCATCCTAGGAATGCTGAGAGGAAAGAGGGAGGAAACGAGGAGGTAAGAGAGAAAAGAAAATGAAGGGAGGGAAGAAGAAAAGGAAAAGGAGAAGGGGGAGAAGGAAAGGGAGGAGTCTGAATAAAGGAAGAGGAAAATGGAAACGGAATAAAGGAGGAGAAAGAAGGAAGACAAACGGAGAGGGAAGAGAAGATAGCAGGAAGCTGAAGGTGGGGAGAAGGTGTACATTGAGGCAGAGGGTGAGAAATGGAACCAAGGGATTAAAACTGTGCCCTAGTCAGCCTAGGTGCTTTCTTCAGGGTGGGACACCTTCTCATCAGATGGTGAGGCAAATGCCTTGAGCCAGGCCACTGGGTAGGGTTTTAGACCTCTTCTGTCTCCTCCATCTCCCTAAAAAGTGAGTCAAATACAGAAACCAGGATACCCATCCCCACCCGAGTGGGGTATAGTAGGACAGTCCTATCATTCTTGTCCCATGCCTTTCCCCATAGGAGCCCAGACCCAACTGCTGGGCCTCCAGGATCTTCATGATTCATTTCTCCCTGACTCCTGGGACACAAAGGGCACCCCTCAGCTCGCGTCTCTTACTTGTCTGACTCATACCCTTGAGGAGGAAGCATGTGACCATCTCTCTGATTCAGAACAGCCACTATGGATAGGCTAGGGTCAAGAAAAGGACATTAGCCTAGGAATGAAGGAAGCCTGGGGGTTCAAGTCTTGGCTCTTCATGACTTGGGCTTCAGTTTCCTAATCTATAAAACAAGCAAGCAGGATTAAATGATCTCTAAGGTCCTTTCAGCTCTAAAATTCTATGATTAAAAGTTTATGTTGGGGTGGAGCCAAAATGGCTGAGAAAAGCCAGGAGGTTGCCTGAGATCTCCCCAGTTTTCCTCATAAACAACGTTAAATCAAGCCTCTAAATGGATTCTGGAGCAACAGAACCTACAAAAACATGGAGTGAAACAATTTTCCAGCTTAAGATAACCTAGAAGGACTTCAGGAAAGGTCCACCTCACTTGGGTAAAAGGGGAGTACAGCCAATGCCGATGGTGTCCAGGCAAGGTATCAGGAGGCTCTTACCTGCAGCACAGATCAGCAACTGGATGTCCCGAGTTCCTGTCTCAGCAGGCTAGTGACACAGCAGGCCAGCTGTGAGGCCATCAGCACCATCACAGAAGGCAAACTACCAGCCTGGGAACCCCAGCACAACAGGCTCGATTAGGCCAGGCCACCCCAGCACAGTTGGCAAGCCACCAGCCCATGAAGCCCCAATGCAGAAAACCAGTGACCAGGCCCCTGACCCCCAGCATGAGAAGCTTGGGACAGTGCCCCTTGTGCCCCAGGAGCAGAGATCAACTTTAAAAGTCACAAAATAGGCTTAAAAATGAGCAAAAAAAGAAAAAAACAGAAAAGAGTCCTGACCACAGCAAGCTATTATGGCGACAGGGATGATCAAAACACAAACTCAGAAGAAGACAACAATGTCAAAATGCCTACATGCAAAGCCTCAAAGATGAAGATGAATTGGTGTCAAGTCCAAAAAGTCATCAGTTTTCTCACGGTCATGACTGCCCAGCTATCCACATCTCCAATGTCAACAGGGCAACCCCCACCTGAAAGTCTGTCCCACCAGTGTGTCAAACACAACATGACCAAACTAAGTTCTGTAAATTTTCTGCAAACCTGCTCCTTCTCCTCCTGATCTCACTGCTTCTGTTGGCAGTGACATCATATGCCCAGTCTTCCACATTCACAACCTTGGGAGTTTGGCAACTGACTTCTCTCTTCCTTCCCTCTCACATACAATCAGTTATCAAGTCATGCTGATCTGACCTTTACACTATTTCTCCCATCTGTCTCTTCCTTTTATTTTTTAATCTCACATAATACTCATTACTACACATTTGGAAGCTTCTGAGGGCAAAGCATTGTTTTTTTTTTTTTAATTTTTGTGATTGTGGACTTGGAGTTAGCCTCCAGGCCAGGAAAACCTGGGTTCGAGTGTTGACTCTGATACATCCTGGCTGGGAGATTGAGTGAATCCCTCAACCTCTCTGTGCTCTAAGACCACAATAGGGACAATTACCAGGAAGGTGCTGACCAGCATTGCTAGAGGGAGTTTCCACATCCAGGGGCTCCCTGTGTCAATACAAGCACTGATCTAGTCCATAAGCCCAAGACTTTATTTTTTCTTATATTTTTAATACAAAAGAAGGTTTTATTTAGATACAAACCCATTCTTAAGATAAAAATAACATAACATAGATTGTTGTTATAACATAAAATAACTATATTAATATGTCAAGTAGACTTTTTTGGTGCAAAATTTACAAAAATTTAACAAAATATTTCATATACGTATGTATGTAGTAGCTCCTATCAAGTCTTCATGTCTTCACTTTCTCCCCCAGAGTTATAACTACAATGTGGCAACCGGTTGGTTGGTTGGTTGGTTGGCTGTGTTGTCCTTCATTCTCAAAGAGGACCAAAATGACATCACTATGTTGGAGTCAAGACACAAACAGTGCGTCCAACTGTGGCTAAACAAACCAATTCAAGTTTGGAAGGTTCTACCATGGGTCATTGTACCAAAAAAGCTTTTTACCTATGTAAATCAAGGTTGGCCTTGATATTCACAAGAAAAAAAATCTGTAACTATGGGGAGAGACAGTCAGTTCTACCTGTTCTCCTCTTAACCATGAAGAGAGAAGGATGGTTTACAGCTGATTGTAGCTGTATGAAGGAGCATCGGGGTGGTGCAATGAATAGTGTCAGGCCTGGAGCCAAGATGGCTCGTCTTCCTTAGTTCAAAGCTGGTCCCAGACCTGTAGGAGCTGTGTGACCCAGGACCAACATTTAGAGGGCATCAACAACGCGGTCCGGGGTCATATATGCTCTAGGTGAATTCTTTCCTATCTCGTTAATAGCAATCGTCCTGCTTACTTCCTCCAGCTTTCGCTTCTAACCTCAAGTCTCCAAAGCCCCAGCAATAACCAATCCTTCAGTGACATAGAAACCTCCGTATATCCCAGGGTGATCTTCCTCTTCCTATTAGCCATTGATCTAACAGCTAATAAGAGCTTTACTAAATTTCACTAAAAGGGGAGCTGGAAATAAGGAGTGGAGAGGATATCCAAGAGGGGTGAAGGGGAAGAGAAGTCCAGGAAGTCAAATCACGAGTAAAGTATGGCTGAGGCCTCTCCTGAGTCCTACACAATAGACAGGACTTGCCAACCGAATCAATTAAGGAGGTGAGGGAGAGTGATGGACAACTCCCAGGTTTCAGACCTGAGTGACCGGAAGGATGGGGGCACCCTTGACAGAAACAGAGAAGTAAAGAGGAAGGATGGGTTTAGGGACTAAGAAAATGAGCTTTGTTTTGGATGTGTTGAGTTTGAGATCCCTATAGGATGTCTGGATGGAGCTGGACGTGGATGGAGCTCAGGAGAGGCATTGTTGGCTGGGCCAGACTCAAGCTAGTTTCATGCTTCAGGCTTTGGACTGGAAGGGAGACACTCAAAGTCCATCTAACAATGAATAAGAGGAGATTTACTTAGCCACAGCATGGAAAGGATGATGCAACATCAGTTCAAGAAAATCCATTCCCAAACACATCTGGTTGGTAGGATGTGTTGGACATGGTGATTCCCATGGTAAAATGAGGCTTCCACCAAGTTTTAGGGCACCGATTTCTAATGGAACAGCCTTTTATGCTCTGTAAGACTGGGAAGCTCTATCGATAGCTTGAGTTAACTACCTGGACCAGGGCCAGCTTCCCTGCCTTTTGGGCCTGACCTGCACTGGAGATATCATTCTTATAAACAAGAGACTTGGAAGCATTACACATAGAGACAATTTACTTATTTACAATTCGCAAAGCGTTTTCACATCTATTCCTCATTTGACCCTCATGACGCCCCTGTGAAATAGATTGGGGTAGAGAGTATTATTTCCCATGCTCACACTCTCTATTCTAGCCCATAATATAGATGAGAAAACCAAGACCAAGAGAGGTGAAGTAAGTAAGCTTGCATGGCTGCTAAGTGTTAGAGCTGGGACTGCCCTCACTGCTGAGTTTATCTGATGGAGCTTTGATCGCCATCCAAGGGCACAATGGGTATTACAGCATCGCATTTTGCTAGCGCTGGAAGGGACTTTGGGGGCCATCTTGTTGGCCTCCTCCATTTTACAAGTGAGGGCGCTAAGACCCAGAGAAGTGAATTAACTTGCCCTAAGTCACACAGAGAGTTAGCTGAGATCACACCTCATGTTTTCTAACGTCACACCTACTCATTTTCCCACTACAGTCTGTTTCATGAATGTAATTTCTCTTAAATGAATGTGGGGCAGGGACCAACCACATCTTTAGCACAGTTCTGGGCAAACAGCAGCTCTCTAACATGTGACTGACTGACAAGATGACATCGGAGGCTCTTATACGATATCTGATGCTTCTTTTCCAAATATTTTCATTTCACAAAACCTGCATTGCATAAAACAAACGTGGTGTTGAAACATTACGTGAAACAGCATTTACACAAAAGGGGAATTTCCTGCCCTCAATGATCTCTAAGTGTACATACATACAGGCTAAATGGGGGTAGCAAGTTAGGAATCCCTCTAAAATCACTCTGTCCTTTATTGATTGGTAAATTTAAAGGTTTGTTTCATTATCTTAAAGTGGAGCCTGTCTGTATTGTTTTTCAACAGACTCTTCCTTTTCCTCCCCAGCCTACATGAGTCATCAGAATTAAGCAGAAAGGGCCTGTGAGCTCATGATTGCTTTCCTGGGCCCTCTAAGGCCATTGTTGAAAGGAAGGAAGGGAGGAAGGAAGGAAGGAAGGAAGGAAGGAAGGAAGGAAGGAAGGAAGGAAGGAAGGAAGGAAGGAAGGAAGGAAGAAAGAAAGAAAGAAAGAAAGAAAGAAAGAAAGAAAGAAAGAAAGAAAGAAAGAAAGAAAGAAAGGGAGAAAGAAAGAAAGAAAGAAAGAAAGAGAAGTAGGGAGGAAGGAAGGAAGGGAGGAAGGAAGAAAAAGAAAGAAAGGGAGAGAGAGAGAAAAAGAGAAAGGGAGAGAGGAAGGGAAGGAAGGAAGGAATGAAGGAAGAATGAAAGAAGAAAAAGGAAGGGAAAAGAAAGAGAAAGAATGAAAGGAAGAAAAGGAGGAAGAAAAAAAGAAGGAAGAAATAAAGGGGAAATAAAATAAAGAAAAAGAAGAGAGAAGGAAAGAGAAAATGAAGGAGAGAAGGAAAGAGAAAGGAGAAAAAAGGAGAGAAAGGAAAAATGAAGGGGAAATGAAAGAAGGAAGGAGAGAAAGAAAGAAAAACAGAGAGAATGAAAGAAAAAGAAAATGGAAGTAACAGAGGAAGGGAGGGAGGGAGGAAGAGAAAAAAGAAAGAAAAGAAGGAAGGAGAGATGAGAGGGAGAGAGAGAATTTGCTAAGCACTTAAATGTTGAGTGCATAGGATACAAACACCAAAACAGATAGTCCTTGCCTTCAAAGAGATTTCATTCTAAAGGAGGAGACAACGCACAATGGTGGATCGTTTTGGTCTGAAACTTCCAAGGATGATGAGTGGGCCGTTTGGAGAGTAGACTGACATACCCCATCCCGACCAGGAACAATGGAAAAGTCAATCCCATCATCATTCCTGGTTCCACAAATGGAGGAATGGAGAGGCATAGCTTTTGGCAAGGCTATGGAGGACTTGGCCAGAGAGAACTGGTGGAAGTTAAGTGTACGTGGTGGCTGGCAGGGCTGTCCTGAAATAGCAATCCAGGAAAAACAATCCCCAAACAGAATGGTAGGGCCCCAGGGCAGAGGGTCCCCTGGGGCAGGGTCTGTGGTGTGAACAGGAAAATGGTTGGCGAGATTGTGGAGGATACGGTCACAGGGGAAGGAGTGAAAGAAAAGGCTCAGACAGCTTGGTGCACCAAGGGAATCTCTCCCTCCCTTATACTTGTCCTCTCCAAAACACAGCTGGAGAAATTGAGGCAGCTAGGTGGCCTAGCACATAGAGCACCAAACTTGGAATTAGAAAAACTTGAGTTTCAATCCAGCTTCAGATACCTCCTAGCTGTGTGACCCTCTGAGAGTCCCTGAATCTCTTTCTGATCAGTTTCTTCATCTGTGAAATGGGAATGGCAGTAACAGCCCCTAACTCCCAGAGTTAGCCTCCATCAGGCCGTGAGCTCCTTGGGAGCGGGGACTTTATTATTATTATTAATTGTACCCTTGGTGCTTAGCACAGTGCCTGGAGTATAGAAGGCATTTAATGTTTATTGGATTGGACTGGGTTCTGGCTAGGAAAAAATCAAATAATATTTTTAAAGCGCTTTGGAAAACTCAAAGTGCTATATAAATGCTGCTTATCATTGTCATTATTATTGGCTCCCCCTGAGGGGTGTACCAGCTCCCAGGCAACCCAACAAGCCAGTGACAGAACTCAGCATGTCCCCCTTTCTTCAGCCTTGGGCTGGAAACATGGAGTCTTAGAGCTTTAACTAAAGCATCATGACTAGGATTTTGTCCCAGAAAGCTGAACTCAGAATGCCCCAAATTTAAAGGGCACCAAGAGCACTTCCAGGATGAGTTGCTTCTGCCCTTCTCCACCCTACTTTCCCCAAAGACGGCTCTCCAGAAGCTTTGCCAAGGGCCCTAGCTCACCTGGCCCACTCCCTCCAATAAAAATTGAGAGGGCCTTTTACTTTCATTGCCTCCCCACCCCCATGGGAAATCTGTGATGTTTTCCCTAGTCATAACAATTCCTAGTTATAACTCTGCTTGGAAATCAAGACTTTTCTCCACCTAACAGAAGAAATTTCTTCTCCTTCTCTTAGGTTATCTCGCACTTGCTTGACTATTTCTTGGGTTCCCTGTTCCTGAACGTCCTCCTTCCCCTCTTCCCCTGTCAAGTAACATCATCCATCCTTTATAGCCTCTCCCCAATGTTACCTCCTCAGGTCACTTATTCTCTCAGGCAGTAATAAATATCCTTTCCCCTGGAACACATCCAGCACTTCCTTTTGCATCCTCCAAATACACTTGTGCAAATGACTCTCTGCAAATATGGGTTACAGTGTGCCTGTCCTCTTTTGCTATTAACAATAATAATAATTAATATGGCGCTTAAAGTTTTCAATAAATTAGTTAATTGGATTAGTCTGCAGGGCCTGGAAAGAATGGGCTACAGGGGAGGCCGTTTTAAGAGTGATGCGGGATAGAAAGGACAGGAGTAGAAAGAGCACTGGTTCTGGACTCAGACAACTGGGTTCAAATCCTAGTTCTGATACACGACCTTGTGCAAGTCACTTAACCTCCTTAGGTCTCAGTTTCTCTGTTTCCTCATGGCTGTTGGTTCTACAGCTCCACAGTATTCACAGTGGTCAGCAGAGGGTGTTGTGATGACCCAAAGAGCAATTTTGAATCCTCTCATGTTCTGCTATGCACATGACATGCTTTTTTTCTTTCTTACTTTGTATTTAAGTTCCAATATTTAAGTTTATGATGTTTTTGTTTCTTTTCTCTATTCTGTAATTGTGTTCTGGTGTGGGTCTAAAGTAAAATTTTTTTAAAAAGAAAATTTGTAATTCTCAAAACAGTGGCTTGCACAAAGCAAGCTCTCAAATTAATGTTTTCTGTTGTTCTAGTGGTACAGAACTCACCCCTTCATGAGATGGTACCACCCATTCTTGCACAATTCTAAGTGTTTAAAAGTTTTCTTTTTTGCATTTAAAATTTTTTAATTTTTGTCTTATTTTTATTGATACTTTTTGTTTTTTGTCATATATTCATGTCCAAACATATGCCTCCCAACTCCTCTACTCACTAAGCCATCCCAGTAACGAAAAGTTTTAAAAAGAAAGAATGAGGAAAGAAGGTATCAAAAACAGCAACTATCATGCCGTGGAGGGGATCAGAACTAGCTGAAATAGTTCTGCTCAGTTGGGAACTGGGCCTGTTACTCCTGTGTGCTCTCCTCTAGCAGCTGGAATGAGTGATAGACAGACAGACAGACAGACAGACAGACAGACAGACAGACGGACGGACGGACGGACGGACGGACGGACGGACGGACGGATGGACGGATGGATGGATGGATGGATGGATGGATGGATGGAAACATGGATAGATAGATAGATAGATGGATAGATAGATAGATAGATAGATAGATAGATAGATAGATAGATGGATGAATGGATGGATGGATGGATAGATAGATATCTTTAAGATTTACAATGTACTAAACACTTTATCTCATTTGAGCCTCACAACAGCTCTGTGAGGTAAATGCTCTCATTATCCCCATTTTATGCATAGGGAAACTGAGCCCAGGGCAGATTAAGTGACCTGCCCAGGGTCACACAGCTTGTGTCTAAGGTGGCATTTGAACTCAGGTCTTCCTAGCTCCTAAGCCCAATGCTCTGACCCACTAAAAAGCAACTCAGCAAAATTAATCACATAGATAACATCTAGCAGTATATGCAATGTTCCACATTTCTGCAAAGTAAAGGAGCGAGGTGTGGAGATTTAATCTGCTTCCCTGTAATCATCTCCCTCCAGCTGATGGTTTGTGGATGAAGAAATGGGGTTGGGACAGATAATTTTTGCTGGATCATGCTGCAATTCCTCCATATTTCTGCTATGACATGAGAGACATGGGAGATGGGATCACCCCATGGAAACCCTCTAGCTTTCCGTAAAAAGATTTTGGATTCAAGCACTCCTTCCTTCCCTTTCACACCCATGAACATCTGACCTTCACAACAACCCTCTGAGGTCAAGGAAGCAGCACGTGAACTTGGTAGCTGATATTGTTTCTCCTTTGGCCCTTAAAATAAACAAACATTTATCAGGTGCTTACTGTATATCAAGCACTGTGTTAGGCACTGAGGAAGAGGGATCCCTGACCTAATGGAGGTCCCAGTCTAACTGAAGGATAAGACAGAGGCATAGACAACTGCAGTATGCAATATTGCTCAAGGGCATCAGAGACGGGGCAAAATAAAAATGCTACTTGAGGGGCTGAAGCATTTATTAAGCACCTACTATGTGCTAAGCTCTTCACAAATGTTATCTCACTTTATCTCAACATTATTATTCCCATGTTACAGTTCAGGAAATGGAGGCAGACAGAGGTTAAGTGACTGTCCAAGGCCAGATTTAAACTCACATCTTCCTGACTTCAAGCCTGTTGCATTGAACCACCCAGCTGAAGGGAGGAGGGGGAATAGGTTTTTCTTTTATGGATAGGGGAAGGTGGGATATATCAGGGAAGGCTGCATGGAGGAGATGCTACTTGACTCGGACTTTAAAAGATAGCTGTGAGTTTAACACGCAAAAAGAAGAAGGGAAACCACCCTAGGAGTAGGAAACAGAGTTAGCAAAGGCTGGCAAACTTAGGGAGTGCTCAAGGGAGACAGGTTTTTACTTCACAGCCAAGGAGATCAGGGCAAACAACACAGAGGAAAAAGGCGTCTGAGCAGGACTTTAGAAGACAGGGAGGAGTTCAACAGGTAAAGGTGAGGATCGAGGGCGTTCCTGGCAGAAGGAGCAGAAGGAGCAAAGTAAGCCAAGAGAGAGATAGAGGAAAGCCTAGAGAACATGGGGCATTGTGCAACAGTTCAGTCTGACGAGAGCATCAATGAAGGGTTCATGGGCGCTCTAGGCCTCGAATCTGACTGGGCTTGCTAAGCTGTACCAGACCCAGCCTGTAAGACCTTTCCCTGGCCTGTCCTCCTAGCCCCTGGCAAAGGGTTTCACCAGGAGCCTTGAAGGATGGGTAGGATCTGAATAAGCAGAGAAGGAGCCAAGGGGATTCCTGGCTATGAGCAAAGGAACAGGTGAAAATGTGGGTGGCACAGTTAATGTGGGAGAGATGGAGATGATGAGACTGACTACAGTGGAGGATTCCTGGCGGTGGGAAAGAGCCTTGGTTGTATAGAGTGGCTAGACTTTGGAGGGCCTTGAATGTTGAGCTGAAAAGTTTGGGTTGGATGCAGTAGATAATAGGTAGCCATCGTGGATTCTTCATCACTCCAAGGAACATAGATGGAGGCAAGTCAAGATAGACCCGCACCTCTTCCTGGACACCACCACCACCACCACCGCCATCACCCACCCAAGTGGGACTGACTGTGAAAAGAATGACCAGCTTGCTGAATTGGGGCTGGAGGCTGGTTAAGGGATGAGAAGGGAAAGATAAAGCCTCTACAGCTCGGACTGGCTGCTGGGCACATGCTCAGAAGCTGCTAATTGGTGCAGCCACCTGGCTTTGAGATTCCTGGATCTTCTTCTTCTTCAAAAAAAATAAATAAATGGCACTCCTTACCGTAACGCTACAATTAAGCTCTCAAGTTATTCCGGAATCTCCTTCCTTTCTTCTTTCCTCCTATCTTTTTGAATTACCAGAAGCCTTTAGGTGAAGGACTGGGAGGAGAGAAAGAACATCTGGGCCTTTTCTCCCAAGATCTGGGAAATCAGGCCAGCCTGGTTACTACTAGATTCCCAGGACCAGAACCCAAAGATTACTGGAAGACTCGCGGATGGACGGAACACCTCTTTCCATTTTACTTAGGTGGATCCTATATTTCAATTAATATACGTTCATGGAGAGCCTTGCTTTATCACAGATGAAAAGCTAACAAAGCACCCCACCCCACCCCCACTCCTCCCACTGAGCACAGACCGCAGCTCATTCTAGCTGTTAGGGGAGCACACACAGGAGGAAGTGGCCTGGTCCTCAGCGGACCAGAGCTGCTTTAGCCCATCCTCACCCTCTCCATTATTGTTAATGGCATCTTCTCATCCTGGGCTTTTATTTCACGCTTGTCTTGTCATTCAGCTGCTCATGTGTGTATATCTCCCCCTACTCCTATTTACGGAGCAGCTATATGAGGTGGGAACACCAGGCATTATGGTCCCCATTGTGCACATAAGGAAACTGAGGCTCAGAAATAGGAAGCGATTGGCTGCTGAGTGGCAGGGCCAGGATAACGCCCGTCCTAGATTCTCCAGCTCCAGGTCCAGGGTGGTCCTGGGTTACCAGAGGCCTCAGGAGCTGAACATGACCTTCCAGAGGCCAGGAAGAGAGGAGCAAGAGAAGGAAGAGGAGGAGGAGGAGGAAAGGGAGGAGGAGGAAGATGAGAAAGAGGAGGAGGAGAAGAAAGTTGGGAGTGGGAGAAGAGGAGAAGGAAAGGGAGGAAGAGGAAGAAGAAGATGAGAAAGAGGAGGAGGAGAAGGGAGGAGGAGGAGGAAAAGATAATAGGAAACTGAATGGCAACTAGTAGCCTGGATTCTAGTCTGTTCCTGGCTCGCTGTGCCAACTCTGGTAAAATCACTTAATTTCCCAATGCTTTAACCAATTCATCTAAGGCAATAAATTACAGAGAAGGCATAGGAGGAGCCCAGATTGGAAGTTCAGTCTTCTTGACTCCAGGCCTGGCACTCCATCTATGCATCATATAGCTGCCCTTAATGCCTCTATATACCCTCGAAATAGTAGTTATAGAATTATAAACAGAGCTAGAAGGGCCTTTAGAGACCATTCCTCACTCCACCCACACCCAGTAGATTGTAAGCCCCTTGAGGGCAGGAACTATTTCAACTCTGTCATCGCATCCTTGGGAGATAGCTCAGAGCCTGGTAGAGCTTAAAAAAATGATGGGTGAATTGTTGAATCTGGTCCAAACCTGCCTTTTCCCTGTCAATAAAGGGAAGGGAATGAGGATTCAAATATCACCTCGTACATGCCAGGGCCTATGCTAAGGACCAATTTTTTTACAAATATTTTCTCATTTAATCCTCATAACATTTTGAGGTAAATGCTATTATATTCTCATTTTACAGTTGAGGAAAGTGAGGCAAAGGTTAAGTGACTTGCCCAGGGTCACACAGCTCATGCATGTCTAAGGCTAGATTTGAACTTAGGACTTCCTGACTCCAGTCTCAGAGCTCTATCCACTGCACCATGAATGCCTCTGACAAAAGGAGAGGGGTCCCATAGTACACTAGGGACAGAGCACGGATGAGAACCCTACACCATTCTGCTTCTCCCTGTCAATTTGCTCGATGTTGAACCCCTGGCCCAAATTGTTATTGCTTGAAGCTAAAGTTTCCTCTTCTCTTTTGCTATTGGGATTGGTTTATCAATCAGGGGTCGGGGCCCTGAAGGAATAAGGCACAGGACAAGTCAGTTTAAGACTGAGGAGGGACACAGAACTGGAGGAGCGGAAAGAGCTCTGGCTAATGACCTGAGTTCAAATCCTGCCTCTGATACTTATGGCTATGATCCTGGACAAGTCACTTCTCCTGTTTCATCTGTAAAATGCATTGGACAAGATGGCCTCTGAGGTCCCTTCCAACTTAGATCTGTCTTCCTAAGGAAGGAAGCTCAGAAATCACATCCCCAACTTCACAATTGGACGCGGGGTCAGTTGTCCCCCAAGTGTCTAGCCTCCCTAAATGCTATTTTCATAAACTCCACTGACCTTCCCATCCTCTTGAGCCAACACCAGGGAGCATTATCTGGGCTAGGGGGGGGTTAGAGAATGGCCCCTCCTTCTTTTGATAGAGCTCTCACTTTCCTAAGATCCTCCCACCCACACCCTTTCAAATCTCAGACCAGCTCTCTTGGTAAGACTAAAGGCCAGTCCTACTTTTAGAAGACAGCAGGTAGGTGGTGCCGGGCCTGGAGTCAGGAAGACCCGAGTTCAAATGTGGCCCCAGACACTTACCAGCTGTGCGACTCCGGGCAAGGCACTTCTTAGCCCTGTTTTCCTTGGTTTCCTCATCTGTAAAATGAGCTGGAGAAGGAAATGGCAAACCACTCTAGTATCTTTGCCAAGAAAATCCCAAATGGGTTGTTCCCATAGAGTCTGAAACGACTGAGCAACCAAAAACTCTTAGAGAATAATGTAACTTTTTTAAAAGCTGTGACGCCCTCTAGTGGCCATGGGTGGAAAGCATAGGAATGACCCCAGAAAGCAGCCAGATGCTGCTGCCTGTTCATACAGGTTCTCATCCCAGGCCCAGGGGAGGGAAGCTCCCAACAGTGAATTGGGCTGCCACTGCTAGCCTGCTGTGGTACCTATAATTCCATTAGAACCATTCCTTAGGGGCCGTCTGGAGACATGACAGCCAATGTGGCGTCGTGGAAAGAGGAGTATATGAGATGTTTGGGGAGGACCCACACCTCTGGTGTGAGGGCTTGCTTCCACCTTCGGTATCTGACCAATCACCTAGCTCTCACCCGTGGCTCTAAGAAGCTGTAGCATGCACAGCAGCCACATCCAGGTAATATCATCTGGGCGATGGGCTGAGCCAGGTGGAGGGTAACTGGTGGCCTCACATCTGTCAGTGGGTCAGGGGGATGTCTACCCCAAGCATGTGAAGACTTTTCCTGGTGGAATGAGCGGATGAGAACAATTTGTTCCAACAGCCATGAAGGGCTGAAGGAGGCGCTGTGGAGCACTTAGAGCTTGGTCAGACGTGGAAGACGCCAAGGTCATCCGCTGCATTCTGGCCCATGGCCAGTCATCTTGACCTTTGTCCTGCCACTGGACTTCAATGATTCCAGGAAGACAGAGTGAGGCTGATGACTCTGCACAGCTCTGCCTCACATCCGATTCACCCACGGGTCAAGACAGCTGTGATGTCACTGTTCCTCCTCAAAAACTAAGGACAGTGGAAAGAATTCCAGACTAATGATGATAACTAATAAGAAGAATTTACATGGTGCTTTAAAGTTAGCAAATACTATCTCATTTTGTCTTCACTACAACCTGGGAAGTAGGTAGGTGCCCATTTTTACAGACAAGGAAACTGAGGCAGAGAGCGGTTAAGTGGTTTGCCCAGGGTCACACAGTCTTCTTGGCTTCAAATCCAGCATTCTCTCTAGTATGCTCCACCCTGGCTGCCTCTAATTAGACCAGACTAGGAGTCCTGGCTCATCACTATTTGCCCTATGACCTTGGGTAAGTCCCCTCCCCTCTGTGGAACTCAGTCTCTTCATCTATAAAATGGAATGGTGGTGCAGGGGAGGGTGGGAAGGGTTTGGCTAAATGATTTCCCTTTCCTGCTCTAACCTCCTGAGACCCCTTAGACATTTACATAATGCTTTTAAACTGGCTTCACATTCATTATGCTATCTGACCTTCACAATGGTGCTGTGAGAAATCTGGGCAGAGATTATTGGCCCCATTTGACAGATGAGGAAAGGAAAGCTAGAAAAGTATATGTGAGTCACACCTGGAAGGGAGAAGCCAAGAGGATTCAGTCCTTACCATACCTAAATCCAGAGTTCTTTTTACCTCACTATAACATTTGTCTTTCTAAACCTCCCTGGAGAGAGGAGCAAATTACCTCACTTTCTGGGGTCTTGGAAAGTTGGTAGGAGGAGACATTTTGGAGAGGGTGGAGCCTTGAAGGTCAATAATTTTATGCCATGTGGGCAGCCATCTACTCCACTTGCACACAGGACCAGTACTGTTTACACCACTATCTCTTGGAGAGCATGATGGGAAGATGGGACAGGAATGATGAGGGACCAGAAGCAGATCCAGGAGCACAGGGGCCTGGAAAAGATCTCTTTTTAGTGCTTAGTGAAATGAAGAGGGGGTGGGGAAACCACAGAGGAAGATGAAGGATAAGGGTATGGGCAAGTATTCCAGGGAGGAGTACTGTAAACCCCCTTAAACCAAGTCCAGATGAGGGGAACTCGGTCCTTTCTCAGCCACTTCCTCAAACTATCTTCTCCTCTGTTCTGATTCTCCTCTTTATTTTCTCTCTCCCTGACTCATTCTTTTCCCTCTATTTTCTCTTTTTTTTTATCCTATCTCAATACCTCCTTTCTTTCCTCATTCTCCATCTCATCTTATTCTTTGACTTTACCTCTCCATTTTTCTCTTCCTCTCACTTTTTCTCACTTCCTATCTCATCTTATTCTCTCCCTTTTTTCTTTCCCTCTTATTTCCCCATCTTCTTTCTCCCTCTCATCTTATTCTCTTTTCTCTCTTCTCATTTTTCCTTTCTCCCTCTCCCATTTTCTTTCTCTCTCTTTTACATTTTCTGTCACTTTCTTACTCTTTCAATCATAAATTCCCTCTTTCCCCACTACTTTCCACCCCCTCCAACAGCCGCCCCCAACTCTTCCCTCCTTGAAAACACTACTCCTTAATTAGACAAACCCAAGGCCTGGGGGGAATGGTTCCTTGGGAAAGTTTCCCATATGGGTCACTCACCCAAGAAGAGGAGATTAGGAGCTCAAAGACAGGGCCAACATTCCCATCTTTATGCCTAATGAAGCCAACCCTGCCCTCTCACCATCCATTTCAACTCCTTCCCTGTGGCATCTGATCTTTTCTGGGAGCCCTCTTCCCCATTTACTGAATCTTGAAAGTTTTAAAGAAACATATTCCTCTAGAGTTGTGGCCCTTTCTGGGCACTGAGATAAAATGTTTCTCTTGGGTTAAGCAGTGGGGCAGGTAGGGGGTGCAGTAGATGGAGTGTGGGGCTGAAAGTCAGGAAAACTCATTTTCCTGAGTTCAAATCTACCTTTAGACAGTTACTAGCTATGTGACCCTGGGCAAGTCACTTAACCCCATTTGCCTCAGTTCTTCATCTGTTAAAGAAAAAAAATGAGTTAGAAAAGGAAATGGCAAACCACTCTAGTATCTCTGCCAAGAAAACCCCAAGTGGGGCCACAAAGAGTAGAACACGACTGAAAAGGCAGAGTTAAGTTCTGGGAAAGTCATCTGCCCTGTGCTTTTCTCATGTGTCAGAGCTCTAGCTAGTTCTGACTCTTATTTATCTGAATTTTTACTTTGGGCTTGCTAGTGTGGGACAGTGCCCACCACCTCCCTTCCCACAATGAGGCTGATAGCCTTCTCCTCCTCCTGATTCTGGAACATCTTCCCTGGGAGAAGAGTTCAGCTTGAGGCTGGGAGAGAGATCCTTTAGAGCTGCTTTCTAACCATCCCATAGCTGGTCATCTTTGATTTCTGAAGAAATAGGGCCCAGGGTAATGGCCTGGTTGTTTTTTCCCTCCCAATTCATTATTTATTTATTTTAAATTTTTTTTTTTCGTTTTGAGTTCCAAATTCTCTCCCTCCCCTACCCGCTGAGAATCAAGTAATACGTTCATTATACATGTAAAACCATGAAAAACATATTAGCCATGTTGCCAAAAAAACCAACAAGAAAAATAAAGTGAAAAAAATTATGCTTCAATTTGCACTAGAGCTCATTAGTTCTCTCTCTAGGGATGGATAGCACCCTTCATCAGGAGTCCTTTGGAATAGTCTTGGTTCACTGCTTTGAGCAGAGTAACCCAGTCTTTCATAGTGGGTCATCATTACAACATGGCTGCTACTGGTTCTGTCCACTTCGCTCTGCATCAGTTCATGTACCTATACGTATACATCCACAATTCATATTCTCAGGTTTTTCTGAAACCTCCCCCTTGTCATTTCTTATAGCATAATAGTATTCGTGATGGCCTATGTTAAGGGATGCCTATGTACCTTGACTAGCTGCCCCATGTTGGCACAGCAGTTTTGGACCGCATGTAAAAAAAACCCAAGACAAATACATACACACGAATATAAACATAAATATACATACATACACACAAATATATCTATATACACATACATATATTTGTATATTGTATATACATACACCTATACATATATGTGTATATATGTATATTGGTCTTGGGCTCTCAGATCAGGAGTCAGTGCAAAGAGAATGAGACTGAATGTAATGTTAATGGGATGTAAAGATCTTCCTCATCCACTAATAGGCCCATGTGACCTGCTTTGAGCTCTGGCCCAGCTCACAGCTGTGATACATCCTGAGTCATAGAGCCCATTGGGGGAGGAGCTTGCTTAGGGAGGCTTGCTCATAGGAAGGCTTTCACACCTTTTGTAGTAAGCTGATTAGGCACTGAGTTAGAGGGTTGTGATGCCTCCTAGCACTGAGCCTATTAGCTAAAAGTGTATATATACTCTGAGGTGAGATTTTGCTTTGGGGGTTCACTTATGAGAAGGACCTTTTGATTTCCTGGTTGAGACTGAATAGCCATATGTTCAAAGCTCCCTAACTTCTCAGATATAAAGGCTCTCTTGATCCAGTGGTATATGTAAAGCGTATAGCAATATTGCTTTGATTCAGGCAGTCAGAGCCCTGTCTGTTGGTCTAATTTTTCTGCTTGTATTTTCTCTGCTTATATCTTCTTGGACGTTCAGGGTGCTGACCTTTTCCCTGAACTAGTGAATAAAGAAGATTGTTGACCCCTTTATTTTTTCCTTTAAAAGCAGATTAAAGAACCTGTGCTAGCAGACCATCCTGGGTGTGCTAGGGTGCTTGCTGTTGCACTGGGCCAACCTGAAAAGAAGAGCCAGAGAGACTAGAAGGGGCAATCAGGGGAATATGGCACACGCACACACACACGTACACATGTGTGTGCATCCATGTACACATATGCTATTTTGGAGTCAGAGGAACTTACTAGATATATGACCTTGAGAAAGTCTCTAGAGGTCTCTCTTGGCCTCAGTTTCCTCATTTGTAAATGAGGGTGTTGGACTTGGTGGCCTTGGTGGCCACTTCCAACTCTAAATCTATTATCCTAAGTCAATCACTCGTCTTCCACCATTACCGGTGTCACCTCCTCTCACTTCTAGGCACAGCAACACTGGGCAAGATGGAGCTCCCAGATATGACCTCGATGTCATCCTTCTCTTCTTTCTCTCCCTTCCACCCCCCATGGCCAATCACTAACCAACAAATTCTACCTTCTACACACCCATAGGGCCAGTACCCTAGTTCAGATCTTTATTGCCTCTCATCTCACTACTGCCACAGCCTTTTAATTGGACTTGTAGGCTCCAGTTTCCCCCTTCTCCAATCCATTTTCCATCAGTCGCCAAAATAATCTTCCTTTGACACCATTACTCTAGTGATCAAGAAGCTTCTGTGCTTCCCTATTACCTTTAGGTTAAAATACTAACACATCGGCTTAGCATTTAAAACCCTTCACTGTCTGGCTCCAGCCTGCCTTTCCAAGCTCATTCCCCTTTTTGCACTCTATGGAGCTAGGTGGTACAGAGGATAGTACCCTGGGCCTGGCACCAGGAAGATCTGAGTTCAGATCCTGCCTCAGATACTTACCAGCTGTGTGACCCTAGGCAAATCAATTAACTTCTGTCTGCCTCAACTGTAAAATATGGCCAATAATTATAATAGCACCTGCCTCCCAGGGTTGTCGTGAGGATCACATGAGATAGTATTTGTTAAGCAATTAATATAGTGCCTGGCCCACAGGACGAACCACATAAATGTTAGTTATTATTATTTCACACCCTACCTGCTCAGTTCTGCCCTGCCTGGACAGGCTTCTTTGCTGGATCACCATCCATGTCATACTCTCTAACAGCCGGCTGTGCCCAAGACTCTCCTCTTTTTACTCTGCACTCCCTCACTTGGTGATTTTATCCGACCCTGTAGGTTTAATTATCACCTCTCTGTCCCTGACTCCCAGATCTCTGCATCCAGTCCTAGTTTCTCACCTCCATGGCTGTCTATTGGACATTTTAAATTGAATGTCCTCTGGGCGTGTGAAATTCAACATGTCCAAAACAGAATTATCTCACCTCCGAAATCCACTCCTTTTCCTAACTTCCTTATTTCTGTCAAGGCATTACCTTCTTAGTAACCCAGATCTGAAACCACTGTGTCTTCCATAAGCCTTCACTCTAACTCACCCTACAATTGCAAAATCGTATAATTTCGACCTCTGCATCATTTCACAAATCTGGCCTGTTTTCTCTACTCACACAACTACCACACATCTTGACCAACCCCCTTATTTTACAGATGAGGACCATGAAGATGAGATAAGTTGTGACTTACCCAGGGTCACAATGGTAGCAGTCCAGGATGAGTCAGAATTTGAATGCAAATTCAAATTTAGTGTTCTTTGGGTTTCTCTAGCTGAGTGCCTTTGTGCATCTGACTTATCCATCTATGTGTCTGGGTATCTGGGTGATTGTCTCTGTGCTTATACAACTTTACAGGTCCACACAGCTGTGTGTTTATGTGTGTCCACGTTTATATCCATGTTGTGCTAGTGGGTCCACACAACAGGCACCTACCTGGCTTCTGGCCTCGATGAGATCCAGGGCCAGAGCTTCCCTCATGTAGCCATTAGGGTAGGGGGTGATCTCCTTTGGTTGCCAAGTGCTGAAATTGGCCCTGGCTCTCTGTTGCTTTATCAATGTTCCCCTTTCAGCCAAGAAAAATGTCTTGTGTTAATCCTCAGAAGGAAGCAGAAAATTCCTACACACTCTCTCCACTACCGTGAAATGTAAGAGAGAATTATTTAACTCAGAGTCTCATCAACTTCACATCTTCTTACTGTTGCTCTTTGGTGACCTGCTTTCCCCTTCAAGAATGCCCTTGAAGAGAGATAACAGCAATTATAAAAGATAAAATAGATAATTAGCATCATATATGTACGTGTATGTATATACAAAGACGTAATTAAAGGTGATATATTTACCAGGGCTAATTTCTATAAGGTTATTTTAACTCCATCCCTATATATGAAATTGAAAAGCTTTTGCATGAACAAAATTAATGCAACTCAGAAATGGATGGAAATAGTGAACTGGGGAAAGAAATCTTTATACTACATATTTCTGATAGTTGTGTGATAGCCAAGAAATATAGGCAATTAAAAGAAATATATAAAACCAAAAGGCATTACCCAATAGATAAGTGGCCAGAGGATATAAAGAAATCTGAGAAGAAGAAATACAAACTACAAACAAACATATGAAAGAAAGCTCCAAATCATGAATATTAAGAGAAATGTAAATCAAAACTACCTTGAGGTTTCCACTTCGTAGCCAGCAAATCACCAAGATAGGAAAAGTGAAAAATAGTCAAGATTGGAGAGATTGTGGAAATACAGGTAAACTAATACACTGTTGGTGGAGCTGTGAATTGGTCCAACCATTCTGGAACACAATTTTGAATTATACAAAGAAAGTTCATTGAAATGTCCATACCTTTTGACCCAGAAATTCCACTTCTAGGTATATACTCCAAAGATGTCAATGACAAAAAGAAAGACTCCATGTGCATGCACCAAAATATTTAAAATAGTACATTTTTTGTAGCAATTGGAAAATGACTAAGTGAATATAATGGAATATCACCATGCTGTTAAAAAAATGAATACAGAGAAACATGGGAAGAATTTTATGAGTCTATGCAAAGTGAAGTAAACAGAACCAAGAAAACATACAAAATGGCTACCACAACGTAAATGGAAAGAACAACAAAACAAAATAAAAAAATGGAAATAGAATGCTAGAAAATTATTATGACCAAGCTTAATGAAGGTACTTTTCCCTACTTCTTTGAAAAAATGGAAGATTTGGGGTATGGAGCATACCATATAATGTCAAATGTTTTGGACATGGTAGTTTTACAGAATTGCTTTTCCCTCTTTTTTTGTTTTGTTATAAGGGATCATTCTCTAGGAGGGAGAAGGGGCATGCATATGGAAATATTGGTGACCTCAAAACTATATACACCAATAAAATTTTATTACTTAAAAAGAACGTCTTTGATTTTCATCATAACCTTTAACTTGGATGCATATGCATCACTATATCCTGTATAATTACGAAGACCAAGCTTGGGCTAGGAGACGAGTTGAGAAAATGAACTTGTCTCTTGGAAGAGATGGAAAACTAAGGTTGAGGAATCTAATCTACAGTGATTTAAATGCAGGTGCGTTCGTTGATTTTGCCTTTACGAGAGATGATTGGCTGGGGGGATGGGAGGAGTAGATATATACTAAGAAATGAAAGTGGTTTTAAAAAAAACCCAACAAACTTGCAATAAAAATAGGGAAAAGGAAGAAAGAGTTGGAATCAGAAGACATGGGTTTGAGCGAAGCAAGGTTTGAACATTTTAAAGCCATGATACCCTAGACTAGTCTTACCCTCTGAGCTTCAGGTTCTTCATTGGTAAAATGACAGTAATCATATTTGCACAGGATTGTTGCATCTCATAAACCTTAAAGCCTCTAGAAATGTGAGTTTCTATACGTAGACCATGAGTCCAGGTGCAGAGTTGTATCTAACCTTTGCCTCTCCTTCAGAGGTCTGCAAAGGATAGATGCTTAAGAAATGTGTCTTGACTGTTCTTTTTAGAATTCTAATATAGGGCATTTTTCCCAAAGAAACATTTATTTCTGGTATTTTCAGGCTATTGTTATTTCATAGAGGAAAGGGAGATATATATAGCACCATTTTCATAATCGATGGGTTAAAGTTCCTATATTATTTACTCACACACTGTGACAACAACAGTGCATATATAAAGAACCAGCACAGTGGCTTAGTTGGTCTCATGTTAACTGTAAGAACCAAATATTTTAATCATATTGTGTTGATAGTCAAAAGGTTCATTATTTCCTTTAATACCTTAAATGTTTTCAATAGATTAAATATGACTCTGTAACAGTCTTATAATTGTATTAAAACACTTCTGAAATAAAGGACCAGGATTATCATAAAAAAAAGAGATATGTCTTGAATTATAATAATTCCAATGGGCCAGAGCTATCTCTCCACCTAAGACCCAGACTCTTTCCAGTATTCTCCCCAGGAAGAGGAGGAGAGAAGTTTGGAAAATCCATTTATCTAAGAAAGTTTCCTGAATTTGCATATCTGACATGGGGCTGGCCAATATCGGTGCTTGCTTGTAGGGCTAGGGTTGGTCCCACAGATAGAATTGGTAGCCAAAGGAAGGAGGCAGGAGGAGTGGGCCTGGATTAGAGTTGGAGAAGATTGGTGCTGGGTGGAGAACGGTAGCCTGGAGCTCCTGGAACATCCCTCGGGCTGAACATCCTTCCCTCTCAAATCGAGATTAGTTGGAGGAGAATCAGACTGAGTCAACCTGAAGATAAGAATCAGAGAGACTAGAAGAGGTGATCAGGGAGATATAGCAGACTCAGCTTTTAAGGGGAAAAAAAAAAACAACCCCAAGAAGGACAAGTGAACCAGTAAGCACCCTGTGGAAAACTTCCACGTGTCCAGAAACTCCTGATAGGTGAGGATATCTTATACTTCTCTGTGTCCCCTCCCAGCACCTAACCCGGGGCTAGGCATAAAGTTGTTGACCAATAAGTACTATCTGATCGACTGGAAAAGACAGGGTAGCTAGTGAAGGGGCCTCTACTTTCTTCATCACTTTCAGCATCATTTATTTGTCCTCAGGAGAGAGTTGCAGCTTCCCTCTTCCCTGTCTCCCTCCTGGTCCCACCCCTTACAAGCCCCAAGACTTCTCCCAGCCCCACCACCTTCAGGTCCAAAGAGGTCAGGTTCTGAGTGTGTGAAAGACTGGGAACATAATGAGGAAAGCCTTCTACCAACAGAGGTAAGCATTTTGCCGCTTAAACCCATAGCCCGTTGCCTAGAGCACAGAGGGCTTGTGATGAGTCCAGGCTTCCACAGTCAGAACTTGTCAGAGGCAGGATTTGAACCTGGATCTTCCCGACTCCACAATCACTTCTTTATCTACCATGGGACTGGTCCAGAAGTATATTATCATAGAATCTCAGAGTTGGAGGGGACCTCAAGGACCATTTAGTCCAGGCCACATATGAACAAGAATCACTTTCACAACAGAACCGAGTAGCTTGTCTATTCTTCTCCTGAAGACCTCAAGTGAGGTGGTCCTTTTTTTTTTTTAACCACTTTGAGGTAAATTGACCAATTGTTAGGACATTTTCTAAAGATCAAGCCTAAGTTTGCCTCTCTACACCCTCCACTCATCCCTCTTGGCTCTGCCCTCACGTACCCAGTGACCCAAGTCTGAGCCTTCTTTCATAGGACAGACCATCAAGTACTTGAAAACATTCATCATTCTCGCCCTATCCCCAGACCCATCTTCTTTTCTCCAGACTAAGCATCCCTAATTCCTTTTGTCAGGAAAACTCTGGATGCTCTCGGGTGGGAGGGGGTATGAGAGAAGACCCTCAGGATGAGTCTGGCAGCTGGGCATTGAATGCCTCAGGGAGCTACAAGTCTCGTGGAGTGAGAGGAAACCCCTTTTGGGGAAGGAATCTTGCCAGTCCTTTCAGAATAGCAGCAGCAGACTTGACCCTTGGGTGCTCTTCCTGTGCTCAAGTGAGGGGTGTAGGTTAGACTGGCTGGAATAAGCTGGTGGGGGGAAGAAGCAGCTGGGTGGGTATGCCAAGAGTATCTGACTAGCCTGCACAGGGCAGAAAGAATCAACCAGCAGGAATCCTTCCTCCTCTCCAGCCCCATCAGGTAGGTGGGACATGCAAACCGCCCCCTTACCGGACATTCTTCCCCCACTCACCACCACCTTTTTCTTCTGAATCAAATCACCAGTCCTCCCCCCAACTTTCTCTATTCCTCCCAACTCTCCTCTCAGTCAAGCTATTTCTTCACTTCAAAGAAATTCTTCCAGCAATTAGCAAAGAATGAATGATCCCCATACAGATTGAATTTCTTAGTAAATATTTCTGCTAATGCATTCTTAGCCCTGACCTGAAAACTCTCTTCTCCCTCCAGGCATCTCCTTCCCACAGGGCAGGGTTGTTTGCTCCTCTCTACTGGAATCTTAAGGTCTCAGTACCTTGGAAGCCTTTGAAAAAAAGACCCAAGGTCTAGAGGGGTGGTGGATAGGGCTAGGGGGAGGGGCAAAGGGTAGTATTCCCTTCTGTGGGGTGGAAAGTGAGGAGAGGCCGTGTGGGAGATGAAGGACAATTTCCCCAATCCTTACTTCTTCAAATGGGAGTTAAAAAACTAGGTTCCTAGTCTGAGTTTGGCCACTGAGTTGCCTCTCTGTATCTTGATTTTATCCTCTGAATTCCTTTTCTGCATTGAAGGGCATAGCTCCCAAGGAGTGTTAGCTAACATGGTACCCTGCCCTCCTCAGACCTCATTGGGAATGATTGTGTTCAGTACTGGGCACCACAATTTAAGAAGGACATTGATAAGCTGGAAGGTGTGCATAGGAGAGCAACCAGGATAGTTGAAGGGCCTTGAGTCCTTGATACCATGGAGGATGAGTTGAAGGAAATGAGGATTTTGAACCTTGAGAAGACTCAGGGAGGATGTGACAGCTTCTCAAATATGGATCAGCTATCTTGGGGAGCTTTCAAATTGCTCTGACTCGGGTATAACCAGGAGAAATGGGTTGGACGTCGCCAAGAGATAAATTTAGGCTTGGTGTCAGGAAATATTTCCTATCAATTAGAACTGTCCATAGGTTGGATAGGCTGCCTAGAGGAGTGGTGGGCTTGGAGATCTTCAAGCAGAGACTGTGTGACCACTAGCCATGTTTGTTATAGTGGAGATTTTTTTCATGTATGGGTTGAGCTTCTTGACCATTGGAAATCCCTTTTGACTCAAATTCTGTAAAGGAAAAGGCCCTGTCCTCGCCTTCATTACTTGACAAGGCTATTTTGAGGCCAAAGGATAGAATATGGAGTCCTTCAGAAGAAAGATGAAAGAGAGATAGTCTTTCACCCACCCCTCAAACCCTACCAGCAAGGAATTCTTGCTAAGCTCATGTCTCCCTACTCCCCACTCTTCTCATTCTTTCAAACGCAGTAGAAGTAACACTAGATTTTATGTCAGAAGGCCTACATTCTTAATTTTATCACTGCCACCTATTGCCTATGTAACTTTTAGCAAGTCCCTCCCCTTTTATAGTTTCCTCCTTCATGGAATGCAGACTACGTGAGGACCCCGTCCAGTTCTAAATCCTGTGGATCTGTGGTCTCTTTCAACAATTTTTCTTTCTTATTCTCTCCCCTTCCATCTCTGTTCCTGATTCTCCAGACTTCTCCATGTCCAATAGCTTTCTCACCTTGGGAGATGCCTCTACGTATGCTGCCTCCACCTCCAATGGGTGAGTTCCTCAGGACCTCCATTTTGAGGAAGTGTCCAGGACAGCCATGCTCCTTTCTTCACTTCCCTCCTGGCTCCTTTCCACCTAACATTCTTCCTTCCTTCCCCCTGCCCCTGCTTTTCAGGTCCCATTTATCTTCTACATTAGGATGTAAACTTCTTGAGAGCAGAGACAATATTTTTTTTAATTGTATTTTACATTTCCAGTGCTTAGTTCTGCGCCTGGCCCATAAGGGCTTAATAAATGCATGCTCACTCTCTTGATTTCTTATCCCTTTCTATCTTCCTTCTTGTTCCCAGCCCTTCCTACATCATCTTGGATCACTTGCTCCTTGGCCTTTCAAAATAGCTCCTTTTCCAAGGTTCCCCTTCATCTAGAGAGGTTGCCTATAGCTGGCAGCCACGGAGAAGAGGCCTCTCTGTTCAATCACCTTTTCTAGATAGCCCATATATTCCCTGCTCAGACTCTGAGGTAGGGAGGTGGGGCAGGACGAAGCGACCTAGCTGCCTCTCACCCTCACCTGGACAGGGAAGCTGGGCCCTTGCTACTTACTGGGTTCCTTGCTGGTCTGGAAAGCTCAGTCAGCACCCAGTCTCCTATTTTTTCCCACTCTGGGATCATGATTGATTTGCTATGTCTGCAAAGATCACCAGCCCTAGATAGCCTGTATTCCCTGCTCAAACTTGGAGGTGGGCAGATGGGGCAGGAAGAATGGAGGAAAACAGGATCCACAGAGACAGTTTGCTAAATAAGGTCTCCCAACTTCTACTGTCCAATCTATCACCAAATCTGTGGGCTGGAGGAGACCCTGGAGATCATCTCATAGTTCCCTCATTTTACAGATGAGGAGAGAAAAGCCCAGAGATGGGGGTCGGGGGCAAGGAGACTTGACCAATGTAACAGCAGCAGAGGCAAATAACAATCCCACAATTCCTACAACATGTAAAATGTAGGATTTGGATTTGTCAATCTCCAAGGTCCCTTTAGACTCTAGTTCTATGATCCTAAGGCTTAACATTAGATAGGATTTGGAAGGGGCCTTGGAGGTCATCTGGCCCAACCCCCTCATTTTTATGTAGGAGGAAAGAGAGAGAGGAAGGAACTAATCCAAGGTCAGCATGGAAAAGGTTCAAACTGAGGTCTTCCAACTTCCCCACACCATACTCTCAATCACACCATACTAGCTGGTCCTGCTGTCTGTAACCTTACATGTGAGATTGGGTTGGGAATTGGAGTTGGTGGCTTTTTTTAAAGCAGCTTTTGAATATTTGTCCCTGCTGTCCCTGAAAGACATGATCCTTACCTAGGGCACAAACCATACAGATCGGAACCATTGGACATGAGAGGCCAATATGCTTGCCCAACGCGTTTGGGAGATCTGTGTCTTTACTTTGCTACTCACTCCCGTCCTTGGGGAGTAATGCTAGAGAAGGAGATTCTTGGCCTCCCTCTCATGCCGTACAGATCCCCAGCCAGCATTCCAACTATGCTCTTTGGCAATGAATAAGGTAATGAGGCCCCTGGCTTTAAAAACATAGACCCTCTGTGCCTGCCTCCACCCTTCAGGGCTACTGAAGACCTCCTGAATGGAAAGGAATCTCAGAATCTTAGAGCTTTAAGGGATTTTAGAGATCATCCAGGCTAACTCCCTCATTTTTCAGATGAGGAAACTGAAAAGGTAGACACTTGCCCAAGATCACAGAGAGTTAGTGGAAGAGATGGGACCAGAAGAAGGAACTTTCTATACCATGTGAAGCTAAGTGAGGACAAGTGGAGCACAGGGTCTCTCCCCTAGTCAACAGGGCTCCTAGTAACTGTCTGTGACAGTAGTCTACAGTGGCAGAAAAGGCAGCTGGTGGCACAGTGGTTTAAGCATTGGACCTGGAGTCAGGAAGACTTGAGTCCAAATTTGATCTCTATCATCAGTCCTCTAAACTAAACCTGTTTGTTTACTTCTAAACATGATTAAACCTCGCATCTATTACACCAACCTTACCCAACTATTGTTGAAAATCAAATGCAGAGCTCTTTGTAAACAATACAGCCCCATATGTTAGTTATTATGACAATGATTTTGAGGCCTTCATCATGTTCACCGCACCCCACCCGCCAGGTTGTTAGAATACTTCCTAAAGTACAAGGCCCAGAATGGAATGTGTGACCCTGAGCAAGTCACTAAGACCTTGTTTGCCTCAGTTCCCTCAACTGCAAAATGGGGATAGCCCTGGGCACCCGTCACAATTGTTGTGAGGATCAAATGAGATAATATTTGTAAAGTGATTATAGCACAGTGCCTAGCATATAGTAAGTGCTTAATAAATGCTTATTCCCTTCCCTATGAACAGTATGGGAGAACTGGGGCTCCTAAAATGGAGCAGCAGGGAGTCAGGGATATTACAACTGCCTACCTCCCTTGAACAATGGTCTCCAACAAATTCTCAAAGTTGGAGCTTAGTAGCAATCGTGAGAACCTGGGCTCACGTCCTCAAGCTCTACTGTGCTCACAGAAGTCAGGAAAGCAGCGATTCAACTCACTAGAGATGACACAGAGAGGTCCCAAAACATCTGGCTCAAGGTAGACAGGTCTATGCATTTAGTGACTCCGCCTCCAACTGAGCATCATAGGGTTTAGTGCTGGAAAGGAATTTAGAAATTCTCTAATCTATTCCCTGACATTTTATAGAATACACTAAGGCATGACCAAGGTCATACAATACATGAGGTAGTGGATTCAGGATCTGAACTCGTATATCATGCCAGATGATGTTGTAAAGGAGTTTATGCTTTTTGTCAAGGTTGGGGTACATGACTTGAGGTTCCTTCAAACTCTAAGAGCCTATGACCTTAGCTAGCAATCGCCTACATTTTAATGGCAGGGCTGTGGAAGGAGGATCAGGCACATGGGCAAATAAAAACAGCATCTCCAAACCTCTTTCAGTGTACCATCTTTATAAAGATTTGCTAGGGAACACCGAGTGTGTTTCAGATGTTTGGATGAAATCTGTGTCATAAAATTCTGAAGTTAATGTCACCTCGTCATACTTTATAGCCATCTCTGTGTTTTCCAGGCCATGCTTTTCCATGATGGAGTCTAATCTCTGAGGAAAATGCTCTGGCTTCTTTGTCCCTATCTCCTTCCCTTACCATCAACAGAAATAAGAAAGTTGGAAATAGAAGCAGGTTCAGACGAAGATGATTAAATTTTGAACATGTTGAATTTGAGGTACCAGCACATAAGAGAAAAAGGGATTAGTAGGGTCAATGGATCATTTTAAAAAAATAACATGATGTGAGTATGCATGTGGAGAGGGAACCATTACAAACAGATTGTGACAGTCTGTCCCAAGGGATGCTAGAGGGGATGAAATCAGATACAAGTGGAGGACTTGGCAAGGAGGGCCACATCATCCACTCAGACCAGAAGGAAAGGGTAGAACAGGTGAAGTCAGAGAGGTTTTGAGGTATGAAGATGAGGGAGCTTGCAAGAGATGGCCTTTATCTTCTCAAGAAGGTGGGCGGCCGGGTCATTTGCTAAGAGCGTGCTGGGTGTGGAGCTGGGGGCTTGCAGAGATTCTGAGCAAGTACTATGGATTCATGGTAGAGTCAATCAGGAATGGGCAGGTTATTAGCCTGTAAAACATGACTAAATCTTGCATCCATTACACCTACCTTATAGCCAGCTATTGCTGAGAATCAAGTGAGACAAGTACGTGAAAAGCTCTTGGTAAACCACAAAGCCCTACATATAAATGATTATGACAAGGATTCTGAGATCTCCATCACGGTCATGGTCCATCATGATGTCCAGTACATAGTGTACCAGTGAATGGGATAGAATTCTAGATGTGGCCTTATCTGGGCAGAAGACAGTGGGACTATTACCTCCCTCACTTTGGCTAGTACACTTTATACAGCCTAAAAACCCAATAAAGAGGCAGCATGGTGTGATGGAAAGGACAGGAAAAGTCCTTGGAACTTGAGAGCCTTGGAGTTGAGACTTAGGTTCAATTCCTGCTTTGTAAACTTCCGTAAGCAAGTCAACCTCTGGGAGTTCCAGTTCCCTCATCTGAAAAATGGGAAGAATACTGGAGGTACCTCACTCAGAAGGTTGTTGTGGAGGTCAAATGACAAAACACATCTAAAGTGGACTTAGAAGGGCCAGCTACTATTAGGATTCCTTTCAATTCACTCCAATCTAGGGCTCAAGTAGAATTGTTTAACCCTGCTCTGTGGAGCTGTGCCTCCATCCTCATCTGTTTATCTCACCCTGAGAATCTCGGTCCCTTCTCTCATCTCTCCTTACATTTGGCCTAAGGTGACCAACTTTGTAAATTGATTACAGGTTCCTGACACACATCCGTTAGGGAGCACTTTTACAAAAGTACCAAATATCACAGCTTTTGCAACCTTCTCATTACCAGAAGAGGACTCTCCCTCAGGAAACCACTTACTCAAACTGAAGCTCTTTTCAGCTTTAGCTTCCCTTAATTTATAATTAACAGTAATTGTTCAAGTGTCTTCATCTGTTACAAAGCAGATACTCTGGAAGGTGGGCGTATGTTGCATCATTAGCAACTGCTCTAATTGCTCCATTTAAAAGATCACATGGCGAATCCGCACTTGATCTAGTTAAGCCTACAGATCTCTCACCCTTTTCCTTCCAACAAGGCCCCCTCCTCGCTCCTCCCCACATCTGTGCTCTGAGAACTGGGAGAGCCCGGCTGCAGGTGCTTAACACACCCAGCCAAGGGACTAGGCAAGTTTGGGGAGAATGGCAAGGAACAAGTCCCGTAAGGAGGGGCTGTGTCCAGGGCAGTCCCTCCTGAGGACATCTCATCACAAGAGGGACTGTTAGTAGCTGTCCCGTGGTGGCCATGAATTCAGTGGTGTGGGCTATTTCTCAATTCTATAATCAGGACAGAACAGGGAGGCTCCACTCTTTACCATTTCACATTTCTCTTGTGTGTCTTCCTAATAAAGGCCTTTCTCACAGCCTTGACTCGCTCCTGAAGCAAACTGGTACAGTGGAAAGAGACCCGGCTCTGGAGTTGGGAGGCCTAGGTGTGAATTCTGCCCCAATGCTTAAACCTATGTAACCCTGGGACAAATTACTTAACATCCTTAGGGGTCAGTTTCCTCATCTGTAACATGAAGGGGCTGGGCTAGATGCCCCTAACATCCCCTCCAGCTCTGCATCTATGAACCTTTTAGTTTCTGAAAAGTGGTCAAAGGCAAGTCACACACAGTTTTGTAATCAAGTACACTCCCTCATACCACCCACCCTGGACCTCTCTACCCTCCCACACGGAAGCACCTCCTCGTTAAGGCATTGAGGTGATCCTGGATTCTCAAAGCCTTCAAGCTTCCCAAGCTGGGAAAGCTTCAGGTACAAGGCCAGTGCTGGACTATGCTGCTCTCCCCAAAGGAACTCCCTAGCTCACCCAGAAGGATGAGGTTTTTGGCCCTAGCAATTCTCACTTTTTAAAGAGAGATCCAGGGAGGTTTAGAACCTTGTGCAGTCATTCAGCAAATGGCAGTGCTGGGGACGGACTTTGGAAGCCCTTCCTGACTAAAATTCCCAAACTCTTTCATTTTCACCTGGGGCAGCTTAATGAATAGAAACAATAATTGTTTATAACTCCTCAGAATTTGCAAAGTGCTTTACATGTATTAGCTTATTTGAGCCTCACAACAACCCTGTGAGGTAGGTCACACAGGAATTATCACCCCCATTTTAGAGAGGAGGAGACTGAGGCTCACAGATAGCATCAGAAGTGAGAAGGTCATTACCCAAGCTGGGCCACTAGGCCAAGCTCTTCCTCAAGTACACTCTCACCAGTCTGAAGGAAAGCAGTTCCCAGCAGTTTAGACTTCAGGCATTAGGAGAAACAGAAGGAGGAGAGGTCAAAGAGAAAGTCTGGGTAGGCAGTACATTAGGCATTAGATTTAATTTAGAAAGTTTGATAAAAAAACGACCCACCCCAACCCCATGTCCCTTTTGGTGCTGACTCAGAAACGGGCTTCTCCTCGTGGCCGTGACATCTACGACGTCTCTGCAGCACTCCAGTCGATGGGACAATGGGATGCAAACATGCTCTCCACATTGAGCGACTGGCAAAGAAGTCGATGCCTGGTTACTCAACCCATGGGACCAGAGGAAAGAACCGCAGGTGGCCACTGCTTAGAAGCCTGCATGGTCCCCAGTGGGAAGCACTTGGAATGGGTATCCTTCCCTTTCCTTTTCCCACCCTTACATGGCACTGCGTGTGCTTTCCCCCAAAATGAGATCACACACACAAACAGACCCTGAACCTTAGGGTTTGACCTCTTGAGACACAGTTCAGTGTCTTTAAACCAACCAAAGGTCCTGCCCCTGACCAGTCACATTACAGCCTCCATATGCAGAATCTTCAAAGCTTCAGAAATCTGGGGACTGGTGTCAATCTGTCCATACATGCCAACCAGAAAAGCCCGGTGCAGCAGCACGGCTGCATGCTCTGAAAAAGGAAGCAGAGAGGAGGTCGATTGGCTCGCCCTGTTTCTGAGGCTGCCCCAGCTGCCTTCTGAGGGCATCTTGGGGATTCACCCTGGACAGAAACACAAGCACAGCTCTCAGGCTCTGCAGTGCCACTCTCCAGGGAACATAGTAGGTGCTTAAATCAGTGTAAGAGCAGGGGAGAACCATGCTGATCAACAGCCTGTCAGGGAAGTATTTCCCAAAACATAAATTCAGCTCCTCCAGGTCTTACGCCTTTCTTTAAAGAAAGTACAAGAGATTTCCTAGGACCAACTACAGCAAAGGATCCAGGATTCACAGGTCAGGTCCATAATACCCTTCTCTCGTCAGTGGAATGGTCCCCACTCCCACCCACTCAAAACTTACAGGTCATTATGGGGGCCCTTCAGGGAACAAAAAAATTAAGGGGATCCAATGAGACAATAGGACTTTGCTTCCCAGATATTGGAGACTGACTGATTAGGGCCAAGCTGGGTGAACACCGGAAAGAAAACAGCTCACCTTGGCACAGGAGGGTATACTCAGGCAGGTTCTTCAGTGCTGTCTGCATCACCTCGAAGTCCCGACTTCCAAGGCAGTACATGAATGTGGGCAGAAAGTCCGCAGCAATGCTACAACCCACAAGCAGGTTCCCATCAGCACCACTGTGACTGCAGCCCTGTCCTGCCTCATTCTATCCTAACAATGAAGCCCCTGATGAGCCATTTAGTGAGAAGCGGGGAACAGGGCCTTTACCATTCACAATAAAGAGGATGAATGGGGGCACAATTCCTGGCAGGTCTGAGTTCTAGTCCTATCTTAGTTTCCTTCTTGGGTATCTGTGATGAATTTCCACATATATTAATGGATACAAACCACAAGTCTGTTAGGTAAATGGAAGCATTAAGACTTTTTCAGGCCTCAGTTTCATCCCACAGGTAATGAAAGGGTTTGATGATCTCCAGCTCTAAAATTGTGTTATTTAAATTTATTTCGGAATACACTTTGGAGCATCTGGTAAACTTCTAATTTCTGTCCTCTGGACCCCCATAACTTCCTGCCATAGTACTGCTGAGATAGAGTCCCAGCTCATTTCGCTTTTTTAAGGGACAAGAGGTAAAATTTCTTTTAAAACTGTTCTACCAGATGGGGTGATGTCATAAACTATGCTATTTTTCTGCGTTGATCTTCATCTTGGCTATTTGGTTGAGCTGGTAGCTATGCTCCATCACAAGTGTTTTTACACTGACCTGATTCCACCCTTTGGCAAAGGAAACAATGCCAGGAAGTTCATCAATAAAAGATGAGATATACAAGGTGTGTAGAGGGAAGTGCTAGTGGGACTTGAATGCCCCTCTATTTCTCACCTGGGGTTGTTCTGTATGGAGCGCAGAGCGAGGTTGAAGGCCAGGTTCCGACAGGACTCTTCAGAAGCACTCATCAGCCTCTGCAGGTTGGTCTGAGAAGGAAAGGAGAAGTCATTACCTGGATTCCTATTTCCACACTGGGAAGTAGTTCCCTATGCTCAGTAGAAAATGGGTGAAGAAAGAAGAATCCTGATTCATCTTGGCAAGTGGGCTAGGATGGAGACCAATGATGAAATGTCTGAGATTCATAGGTCAGGGGCAACACAGTGTTTCTTAGCTGAGGCTCCAAGGGCTTCCTTCCAGTCACACTTCCTAGCATTCAAAGAATGGGGGCAGCAGAGGGGCTCCTGCTGATGAGTGAAAGAAGTGAGTCCTCTCTGTAGCAATGGGAACTCTGGGCTTTGGTTTGAAGGGACTAAGACCCAAAAGGGGTGAGTTAGCTGGATATGACTGCTGGACAGAATGAGAGAGTTTCTTTCCATGGCACTTACAGAAAAAAAGGACAAGATTTCTGGCCTCCGCCGGGACATCTCATCTATGTCACTCAGAACTTCCAAGATATCTAAATAGAAAGAAAAATAGAGTAAACGTGTGAGACAGAAAAAGATACAGAAAAGCATAAAACGGGTAATAGTTAAGCACCCCTAGATATCCAGTATTTAAGAGTGAACTCACATTAAGACTGATGGAAGAGGTCTGTGCTGCATAATGTGTTTCCTCAAAAAGCCACAATCAAAAGACACACTGTGCATCCCCTGTCTACCTCAACGGTCAATTAACATTTCTTGGAATTAATTTCTCTCCATTTTTGTGTAAAACCAAAGAAATGTAGGAAATTAGGGGTTTGGAGGATGGGGGAAGTCTTTAAAGTCATTTTGTTTAAGCTTCTGCTGCAAAGCTAGAGTTCTTCAAACAACTAAATTAATCCGTTGTCTAACCTAGTTGCAAAATTCCCCTATGATGGATCACTCCACATTTGGTATATTCTGGAGTTTGGTCTGTCAAAACCTGACCCCTAGCATTTTGCACCAAAACCTCATTTGTTATTGGAAATAAGCTAGCTTGATAACATCCGTCACCTCTATAATTCCAGGTGGTTAAATGATGTCCTTATTCTGAAACTTTAACCTCATCTACTAGGATAAAAACTCCTTGCAGACAGGGACAGGGCTGTTTTTTGCCTCTGTATCCTTGGTGGCTGGCACAGTGCCTTTCACAAAGTAGATGCTTTCATAAATGTTTGATTTGAATTGCTACTTTCCCCAGCCTTTCCGAACATCTATCTCAGGCTTAGGCTGCTGCCAAAGGGCAACAGATGCTTCATCTTGCTCAGATCTATTCTCTCTCTCCTCCTGCTTATGTCTTCTTTATACCATAGGCCTGACAATGAATTAAAAATCTCCTTCAGTTGTCCATACACATGTCTCTGCTCATTACTGTGGCTGCTGCTCATGACCACGAGGGAAAGCCTTGGAGCTTTTCTACAACGCGATGTTCTACAGATACACATGTCACTGAATACTTCCCAGCCTGTGTTTCAACTGAGCTCCTTACTTACCCTCTAGAGTTTGGCCCCTAGACAATCTCTTCATATAGGGGGTCATTTCAGCTGCTGTCAGAGGAGTGAAGAGAGAGACACTGACTAGAGGCAGGGAGCCAGCAGAAGTGTCATCTGGAAGAAAAACAATAAAAGTAACTAACACTTATAGGTACTTCAGGTTTTGCAAAACATTTTATGTCTATTACCTCCTTAGAGCATCACAACAACCCTGTAAAGCAGGTACTACAGGTATTACTGCTCCCATCTTACAAATGAGGAAAATGCAGCTCAGAAAGGCTGACTTGCCTATAGTTACACAGCTAGTGAGTAGCAGAAGTGGGATCTGAAGTCAGGTCTTCCTGACTCCAGGTCCCAGACTAAAGTGGCTAGCGAGCTTCTGATCTGGTCACTTAAATGGATTTGGCCCTGTCTGCCTCAAATACCAGTCAACAATCAGAATGCATGAAGTATGATATGAAAGTTGTTTTTCAGGCATGCCAGAAGTTAAATATCCAAATGAATGTTATCCCTTTCAAAACAGTTACCTAGACTTTTGCACTTATTCTACTGTTCAAAATATTTCTGAACTCTTCTAAACTGCCCTCAGAGCTGGTATATTTTTTTAAATAAGTGACTTATAGTGGATCCAGTTTCTAAGAGTCAGGACAGTGACACCAAGAGCAAAAGAAAACGTTGGCAATGTCTTCCTTAACTGTCCAAAAAGTAAACCACAGCCACCTCTTTAGAACGGCAAAACTAGAATTCATCCTATTTATACTGGCGCAGAAAGAGGTATGTTTTGCTGGGAAGCAGTTCCTTGGAGAAAGTTTCCTCCTGTCATTCTCTGATCTCTTTTCTGAACCCCATTCTCCTCAGCTTAGAACAAAGATTTCAAACACAAATGAAAATTTTCTTTTGGAAAAGTGGTTGGTTCCCATTATGCAGATGCTATATTTGCCCTGAGCAGGAAGCCTGGTTCATAGCTAACTGAATTTTGGGGAATGGAGACATAAAGTGGGAATAAAATGCCCAAAGAAATTTATGGATCCTGTATCTTAGCAATAGCAACTGGTTCCTGGATGTCTTTTTTCAATACAATCTAAAATCTTCTCCATAGAAGCTGATATCTAGTTGACTTCGCAGAAGTAGCCTTCCCTACACTTACCATCTCTCTCTTCATCTGAGCCATGGTCAGAAACATTATTCTTGCTGGGAAGACTTAGCCCCGCTAAGAGAGACTTCAGCATCACCAGGTCACCATTGTCTGACGATAAGTCACTGTGGAGAGAGAAAACACTAGCTCTCAGCTCAATAAGATACTGACAGGCAGAAGACTGGATAAAGAAGGTTGTAATTAGAAGGGCTAGAGAGAAAGGCAGGAAGAAAGTATTGTACTAGGATGTCAAACAGGCAAACCAATGAGTTTAGAAAATAAGGTCCAAGCAGAATGTCAATAATACACAGAGAGGAAACATCTGTAGTAGACAAAGAAGCATCTGTTGTTCATGCTCCACAACTTAGACCCAAAAATCTTGGCTAAGATTTCCTTTTCCTATACATGGGGTTAGATCCCACAATTAACATTATTTTTTAACTAACCTTTAGTCTCAGACTTGTTGGTTACTGATTTAAAGAGTCCACTTTTCATAGCCAATCTATCCTCACTGGGATCAGTATCTGCTAAGCCCAGATGCCAGGCAGATTAAATATCTGAGAGGCTCCCAGCTTTCCACTGTGGCCCTTTATTTGTCTGGGATGTAAACATTTAGACCCCAGAGAGTAGGTCTAGGAAAAGAAAAAGCTTACAGAGGGGACACTTACTGGAGTGAGTCAGAATGCTTCTGCAGAAAGGAGACTGCGGCTGGTGCATTGCATGTGATATACTTGTGAATAAGCTGGACGAACTTGCTGATGAAGGCAGCCAGGTGTCGGGAGGATTTCCTATAATTCTGAAGGCAAGAACCCATGTGGTTGCACATATCCCACATTAGACAGGTACTTTGGTAGTCTAAAATTCTGTAGATGCTGCTGCCTAGCTATATATTCCTACATTCACAGAGCCAAAGTCTTCTTTAAAGGATGACACAAATAGCACGCAATTGTGCGTAATATTTGTACCACGCCCCCCCCCCAAAGGCCTTCAGGAGACGATAAACTAAGCAAAGGACAATGGTCACCTACCAGAAGCAATCGGATAAAGGAGAGAAGACAGTCCCAAAGCGCCCTCTGGTGTTCATCTTGGAACACTTGTGGCTGCAGCAGCTCTATGATCCCCAGGACATGAATGAAGAATGTCAGGTGATTCTGCTGACGAAACTCCTGGAAGTTGAGGTGGGTTCGCCCATGAAGCAGGGCAGCGATCATGGCCAGATGCCTAGAAATAAAGGGATAAAAAAACTTTATGTTCTTCCTCACTCCTACAGGGTCACCACAGCCTATCACCAATTCAGACTAAAAGCCAGGGAAGTATTCCTATCTCCTTGGGGCCACAGCCTGAACTCTATACTGGGGAGAGGGAAATGTGACCCTTGTCCTTAGAGATAAATGCAGAAATTCTCCCACCCGTTACCCAAGCAGTGAAGGAGAAAATGACTAGGACCTCAGCAGCAGGATAGGGTGTGCCACAGCCAACTTCCTACAAGCCATGTTGGCATCTGCTACCCGGCCCTCAGAGGATCGAGAGTCGCTGGTATCCGCGAGGAGGAGGATGAATCGGTGAACCAGAGCATCAAGCTGAAAGGGAGATTGAGGATTTTAAACTATGAAGAGTATAACATTACAGAAACAACTCATCACTGGCTGTATCAGACAACGACTAAGCGGCAAGAAGGCAGAGTACAAAACTGGATGGAGTTTACCGAGTTTAAAATGAAGCTTGCCCTCTTTCTCCAACGGACTCAGAGAAAGACGTTCCCTTGCTGCTACTGAATTTTCATTTTTGTTGGAGTTCAATGGTTAAACTAGCTTTCCAGTTCCCAAAAGATCGCGCTCCCGAGCATTAAGGCTATTCCAATAGCCCTCAGAACAAAACAAATATGCATGGATATCCATCCTCATCAACCCTAACCTGAAGACTGCGATGAAAAGGAAGCTTCAAGGTTACTGAGTTACCTTGCTACGATGGGAGCTTCTTACAAGAGAGAGCAATAAACAAGGTCAAAATTCTGTCTTCAGAAGATGCAGGTAAGAATAGGGGCATCAGGACCCACATCAAGGTCGTTAACCTTCTAATCTGTTTTTTTCTCTAATCTAAGCAAATACATTTTACACTTTAAACTAGAGGTATCCCAACTCTGGAAGAACTGAAAAACAATCACTTCCACCTAAATTACCCAGGTTAACTTTATAGCACAAATTCAAGTGAAAATGAAATGTTAACTGGATAATTGCCTCCGTCCTCTTTTTGAACCTGTCACTACAGTCACAACACACCTGTGCCTCAGCTGCTGAAAAGGATCTGCCTCAGATCCACTCACCTTGCAGGTGCTGCTACTGGTTGCCCCCTCACTGTTCAACAGCGTCTCAGGCATGGGCACCAAGAGCTCTGGAAGCTGCAGATAGAGCTGGAGGAGAAGGTCTTGGCAGCGTTTTCCTAACAAGCTGAAAGAGAAAGCCTCCTTTAAGGTTATGTTATTCATTCTAAGGTGATAGCTAGAAGCCTTGAGATCCTTAAGGATGTCTGAAGAGCTAAATGCAATATTTCAGGCTTGTGAAAGACTTAACAGGGTATCACACCAAGATAAGGCCAGGGCCCACCAAAGGTCAACAGCCAAATGTGTGCTGGTTTTCAAGAAGTATCACGTCCAACCTCTAAGCTACAATCAAATGCAAAGGGACAATGACCTCATCGTGACTAGAGACACCAATCCCTGGGGCTAGAGTGAGTCATATCCAGGTTAAAACTCTGGGGCTAAGATGCACCTTCTGATTACTGGTCATATTTTAAGACAAGCAGTCAGGGCCAGGTTATAAGACCCAAGAATCCTTGCCAATTACACCTGCTATGTAAATCACTCCTATTCAAGCACAAAGACACTCAAAGAATCTTTAGGGGTCCTCACCTGTCTCCCCATTGCTGGATGCTGCCTGTCAGGTACTCTGTTACTTTTTTGATGCTGTCAACATCTCCATGGCAACAACTAAGCAATAGCGGCAGGCGTGACTGGATAAGGTTACATGAGGCATCTTCGGTGCTCTGGCTTCTGGTTTCTGACTCGGCTAAGATCAGCTCCACCAAACTTATCAGTTCTGGAGTCTGGACCTGAAGCACAAACTCTTCTCGCCGTTTCTGTAACACAGCCCAGAGGGCAGTCAGTAAAAGTCTCTATCCTAAAAGGCAAAACTCCAATTTGCTGAAGGACGATGACTAAGATACTAGACTCTAAACATGACAACACACTCATATGTTTCCATTCACTCATCTGGAAAGGCATCATTTTCTACCTGAGGAGTTCGTTGGTCCCTTCCCTGCCAGATGCGAGGAACATGAATACAAGCCCAAAGGAAATCCAAAGCAGCAGATGGGTCAAACCTGAGAAAAAAATCAAAGAATCCAGAACAGAAATACCATTTCACCTTCAGGAAGTAATCTTTAAGGGAACTTAATATGAAAGTGTGTGTATGTGCATGGAGGAGGGAGAGAGGTGAAAGAGTCTCACCTCTACACAAAGAAAAAGGGATAAAAGAGATCTCCACTACTACAAAAAAGATCCCTGTGGCTTTTTCCTTGGGGACAATTAAGATTCCCAAGGGAGGCTTTACTTCAGAAGCCACAGACAGCACAACATGAGTATTATGAGGTGTTATGTAGTTCCTTTTCCCTTGTAAACAATCTTACAGGTCAAACTCAAATTATCAAAACCAAAGGAAGCCAAACACATTGTTTTTACTAATGCTTTTTAGTATTTAGTATTTAGAAAGCGTAGCTAAAAAACACAAATAAAGACTTAGTGAAAATGAATCTGCCAAAAAGATGCAACGTTCCCTCTGAAGAGAGAAGAATTTGTAGACTCAGCAACACCTTCCATGTGGCCCCACTTCCAAGATTCAGGAACACCAATGTCAGGGACCATGACTATGCTTCTACTGGACCTGCCAGATGGCATATACAATATGCTATGCTTAGAACAAGATCACTGATAATTTTCATTGATAATAAGTATATATCCTCTACTTACTGGCCAACACTGGATCCTGAAGAACGTGCAAGCTTTTGCCTACCAAAAAGGTGTGTGAAGGTAAGCCATAGTCATCATGACACAAGTCACCCTGCTAGCTGTGTGCCTCATGTTACAATCAGTAATGGACAAAAGTCATTTAAAAGATGAGAACATTTGTACTGATGAAATAAAACCCTACAACCAAGTTTCCTCAGATGTAGGAGGAGTAGTCACTCACCTTTGCTCCCGGTTTTTGCAAAGCAGAATATGGATGCACTGATGAAGAGTACTCCAATTAGACTGGTGCGTAAGGAGAGCCAAGAGGTATGGGCGGAAAGATAGCACCTGAGAGCCAGAATGACTTTTGGCCTGTGGTGAAAGAAAACCAAAAAAGTGTTTACTAGTCAGTCTGACATTGGGAAACAAAGCCAGTTTATAAGAACATTCTGTGGCTACACCAAACATGAAGCAAGAAACAAATTCTTTTCTTGGATAACTCTGCAAAAAGAGAATAAATAAATATGAGCTAGAAGAAAAAAAAACTATCAGTAGGTTCAGTGGAGTTTTCTCAAAAGATAAACTAGTATGTGCCGTAGGAAATGTTTAACACGACTTTATCGAGGAAAATCAATTCCTCTCATCTTTTTGCCCATTCAAAAACAGAGACTGAAAGATTCACCCTAGACAGCAGGAAACCACACAAGAAAACAAAAGCAAGAAATGGAAAAAACAGGTCAAATATCAAGTTCCTAATTAGTTAAAAAATGCAAAACTTTTCTTCCTTCAAGAAATCCATCATACTCCTCCTTTCTGTGTATATATATGATAATGAAACCCTTTCCCATGCTTCTGTTAACAACCTCTCGAAAGAATGAGATCTTCCTAGATTTAAGCTCAGGCCAAGAGAGGGACTCAAACCTTATTCCAAGAGAAAAGAAGCCTCTGCTGGAGATCAGGACAGCTGCTGATCACTTCAGGATCCAGCATTTCAAGCCAGTCAATCAGAAGTCCTGAGGAGGGACCAGGCCAGGCAGTTTCAGTGCCACTGGAGAAGATAAGACAATCCTAGTATCACAGAAGGTATTAGTGGAACCAGAGAGGGCTGCTGCTTTCCCCTTCCCACAACTCACCTACAAGTGTCTAATTCCTTTTTCCCTGAAGTCTCCTCTCTTTCCTGAAGCAGCAAGGAGCTTACAACAGCAATTGGCTTAGTGGAAGGAAACTTGGAGGCAATTTCTGGTGTAGAGGAGAAGAGGATGGCCAGGAACTCCTCAAGGTAAGGAGATCTCACCTCAATTAGACCTTGAAGGACTAGGAATATTAAAGAAAAAACACAGTTGGAAATGCTAGCAACCAACAGCACTGTGCGACAACACAGCTTTGGAGAAAACATAAGGTTAGCTTCTTGAGAAGGCTTAAGAGTACAAAGGGGTAGCTTTATTACAAACCATTTCTTAAGGCCAGTTGAGTTTCTAATGTTTAACAGACCATTCCAAATTGTGAAATACCTAATATTTTGGTAGAAAAGTTATTAGGAATTTTTATTTTTAGATATCATCCTTTTTTAATACATTAGCAAAGACAGTGCAATTCTATTGAAGTATCTAAAAGGATTCATCTGCTTTTCCTAAAGCCATGGGACCTCTGGCTCCTTGAGGGCAGGATGGCATAGTAGAGAGGACACTGAGCAAAACAGTCAGAAGACTTGGGTTCAGGTTCTGGTTTTACCACTTACTAGATGTCTGTGCGACAATGGTCAATTCATTCAATAATCATTTATTAAGTACCTACTAGATTTAGAATATTGACCCAAGCACTGAAGAAGATAAACACCAAATGAGACAGAGTCCCTGGCCCTGCTGAGCCAGAAATGGAAGCAGCATGTTTTGAGTTAGGTAACCAAGAATACTCTTAGTTCCTGACAGGGACTGGATACAGAGCCTTCTTTGCTCTCCTCCCTCCAGAATCCTTGGAACCTGGTTCCATATGCAAAGGATGCATTCTACCCCATCCAATGTCACATGAACTCTTCAGCCTTCCATAGCCACCCTAAGTAGGAGTGGCCTACAGGGTCTAGGACATACTTCTCCTTTCTCCATCAATGGACATAGGAGAGGGGTTTTAGCCCAATGGCCTCTAATGGCCCCTCCTTACCCTGGAAACTACTGACACTTACGGAGAAAATATAGGCTCTAACCTGGGTAAGCAAACCATCTGAAAAAAATAATGCTCCAGGGAGCTCACTATTACTAAAAAGCATCCAGAGACTGAATTCAGAGACTTCCTCAAACTCAAACAAAATCTCTTCCTCTGCTACCATATGTACAGGTACTACTTATTCCCTATCCTGTTACACTAAAACTATCTGAGATAAGCACCAGTGTCTCAGTCCTTTACACTGAATGAACACCCCAGACTCCAGGCTTCCCTATGACAAGACCTCAGATACCAGGCCCAATCAGGAGCGAAGTGCACGCTCTCTGAGTAAGGTATTCTGGATCTGTATCATCTCACTTCATCTTAGGACGATGGAGACAAATGGCACAATCTGAACTCAGTTAGACTCCTGAGGTCCCAAACAGAAGTTATTTCTGAAGAAGCCCCAGTCGACTGACATTTTCCCCCATCCTGACTAACAAACTCTCATCCTCTCCCTCCTCCCATCATTATAATTCAGTCACATCTGCTAAAGTGGGATCTCCTTTCTCCCACCTACTATTCTCTCGATCCTATCATTTTCTGCCACCACTCCCCCCACTCCTTCAATTGTGTCCTATAGAATTGCAGTTTGATTGTAAATGTTCCTTCATTCTAGAACCCTTCTTACAGTCCAGATTCTTGTACTCAAGAAAGCCTGGCTCCTTCCTGAAGCCAGTGCATCCCTGGCAATCCTCTTCACTCCTGGTTGACCCTTCTCCTATGACCCCACATATACCAGGCCAGGAGGGGAAGGCACACTTCTAGCTCCTCAGTGCCACTGTCAGACCGTCCTATGGCCATCATTCACTCAGCAGCCTCTCCTCCCTTGAGGTACACTTCATATGTCTATATCGATCAATCAAGCAGTCAACACTTATTGAGTGCCTACTGTGTGCCAGGCTGGAGGCACTTAGCACCACCAGTTATCTGTGGATCTCCAAGCCATTCTCCATTCTTTTTCTCTCTTTCTCTTCCCTCTCACCACCCCCCACCCAAACTCCATTAGGTCTCAGGTCAGAGATTCCTCTCTCTGACGTACTCGTCCCGCCGTTTCTGCCTCTGCTTCCCTCCTAAACCTGCACTTCAAGCCCCCTCCAGCTTTTCTACCGCTCCCTGTTCTCTCAGCTCCCTTCACTGTGCCGAGCCTATGGCTAATTAGTTCAAGTAGATATCATCTCCTGCCCTTGAATCTCTCGCCGCCATGTCCTGTCACTGCATAGGTCTCATCAAATCCGAAGCCCAGGGAAGCCTTACCCTCCACCTATGTTCTCTGTTCCTCCCCTAGTGCACTACACAGTGACATCACGTGATCTCAATTGGACCCTCAATGAGACACCACAGTCTTTGTCCTTCCTAACTGAACTGCAATCACATTCCATAGCAGTTATTCTAAATTGTCTTTTCTTTCCTCAAGTCTCCACATCTCTTTCCTCCCATTCCTGCTCAGTAGAAGACCTGGTCTCCTACACTACTGAGAAATTGGAGCTCATATCTCCTCCATTGTCTACTCCTTTACTGTAGTTTGTGAGAATAAGGCATCCCTTCTCCTTGCCAAGGTCAACTCCAGTATGTGTTCTTGGTCAATTCCCTACCCATCCCCTCAACTGTCCCTCTCTCATCTTCACAATCTCTCCTTACCTATTCTTTCTAAGCAGCCTGAAAACATACCTAGGCCTCACTCATCTTTAACCACACCTTTCACTTGACCCTGCTGCCCCTCCAGGCTTTTCATAGCTTAACTTCTACAAAAAGTTTCTTATGATCAGTCTGACCTTTCTTTAGCCTCTGACACTTTGATCAGCCCCTCCTCTTGGATACTCTCTCCTCCCTTGGCTTCCTTCTGATTCTTTACCTCTGAGCAAATCAAAGGAACTCATTCTTTGCTATCCTTCCCCTTGCCTGAGAATGGCTCTGTCCTGCACACTATACTCTACTGCTTTCTATGCAATGTCTTAGTATTCTTGCATTCCACAGTTCACAGAGCAAGTCCAAACAGATGACTATCAAACTGATCTATTCCATCCTACACCACCTCCTCAACTCCAGCCCTAAATTACCAATTTTCCCCCAAAGCACTCCTCCACTACACTTACTCATTTTTGTTGAAGGTGTCAGCATCCTCCCGGTCACCCACATTCCTAACCTCAGAATGAACCTTGACTTTTCCCTCTTTTTCACCCTCAATCACCAATCAGCTGCCAAGTCTTGTCTCCCTCCACAACATCTCAAATCTATCTCCTCCTTTCCTCTTATGAAGCTACTGTCCAGGGCCAAAATGAACAAGGCCAATCTTCCTTCCACATGACAGTGCTTAAAATATCTTTAGACAATTATCCTATTTCCTTCTCCCATTCCCCCATCTCTTATCCATGCTAAAGGTGCCCAGATCCTCTAACCTATCCTCATACAACATGGGATTAGGACCCGTTTTAAACTATTCTGGCTGCTCTTCTCTGGACACTTTCTAGCTTCAATTTCAATTTCCTTCTTAAACCCTGAACTAAACACAATACTCTAGATGTCTGATTAGGACAAAATACAAAGAGACTATCACCTCTTTATTCCTGGAAGCTGGTCTCTTTTGATATAGCCCAAGATGACATCAGCTTTGGGGGCTGTCATATCCCACTACTGACTCACACTGAGTTTGTTTCACTAAAACTTAGGATCTTTTTCAGACAAACTGCCTGTTCCCACCACCACTACTTCTGCCCCCCACCCCAATCCTGTACCTGTCAAGCTGATTTTTTTAAGTATAAGACTTTACATTTCTTTCTACAGAATTTTATCTTATTAGACAAAACAGCTTGTCAAGGCTGAGGTCAATGCCGCAGGTTCCCCACCCCTGTAAACAGTCTCAGGCCGATGAATGATTCCCAAGGCACTAGAATGGAGAATTCTTGCCAAGGCAACATAGAACTATTCTTGACCACTCTGAATCTGGCCATTTGGCCCATTCTGAATCCACTGGACTGTACTATGTGCTAGACTGTGTATCTCCAACTTTTCCACAGGAACAGTAGGAAGAATTTTATCTGATTGTTCCTATAATGTAAATAAACAGTAGCTATAACATTCCAGGTCTACTAGCTTAGTAACCCTGTAAAAAGAGGAAATATGATTATTCTGGCATGACCTATTCTTATTGACTCTTTGTAATCGCTACTTCTTATCTAACTGTTCACTCATCTCTTTTATGATCTGTTCTAGAAACTTCCCAGGAATTGAAGCTTATAGTCTCTGTATTTTTTTGAAAATTGAAACATTTGTCCCATTCCAATTTACATGGTATCTGTTTTCCAAAATCTTTCAAATATTATCACGTATTAACATTTTATAATCATATCTGTAGTTTTCTCATGATTAACAGCTCATCTGTGTCACCTTATAAAAACTGCTATTAATAACTTATTTAAGCAGGTGTTTAACTGTTGAATTAAAAACAAGTCGAACCTCTCTGAATCAGTTTCTTGATGTGTAAAATAGAAATAATAACGCCTACACAGCACAGGATCAGAGAATCAAATTTGGTCATATATATACAGTACATTATAACTCGAGCAATATATATGCATACATGTGTATGTGCATGCATATACACACATGCATCTATATATATGTGCGTCTGCATCTATGTATATTTAGATCAGACCTGTGATTTCATTAGTACAGGGAATGCCTCTACTAATACATCTGCAAATTATAGCCTTAGAAAGTTGCTTAGGATACTGAGAGGTTAAGTGACTTGACACATACAAAACCAGTAGTGGCAGATGAAGGACTTGAACCCAGGTCTTCTTGACCCTTCAGTCAACCCAATACATCAGGTTGCCTTTCAAATTGCTACATAAATGTCATCCACTTATTACTGCGACAGCACATGCCCCTAAAAGGCACAAGGAAGGATGTAGCTTATTTGTTTTCCTTCCATTTCAGGACCAGTCAGGAATATATGCTCCTGTCCCCAACACCACAAGGGTGCCTTCTGCAGGGAGCCTGAGGCCCCTGGTACTCCCTGGAAGTCTCTAGAAGAGACTTCCTCTACCATAAGATTGTACCTTTGCCAATAAGTTCAGGTTCCACGCTGCATTTTTCCCCTGACTTCAGGGTGGCGATGATGGCACGCACCGTGGAGCCGACCACCTCGGAATCCCGGCGGAAAGCCAATGTTTCAGCCAGGTGCAAGAATCCACCTCGTACTGCAGAAAAACATCTCAGCATCATCACCCTAGCCATAGGCAGGAGTCTCCACCCTCCTCAGCCCCACATTCCTCATGGCTGTGGCTAACATATTAGACAATCTGTTCCATCCAGGGGAATTCCCCAAGGGGGAGTTACCATGGCATTGTCTGCTCTCAAGAAATATCCTCTCTACACCACATAGGCTCTTTATCCCCTGGCCAGGGAAACCAGCCCTACAGGAAACTTTGTCACACTAAACTCTTAAATTACGAAATCATTCAGCCACATTCTTATTTGCAATTTCAAATGCCTGTAGACACAGCTCTGACAAATTCCCTTCAGCTAATGAGAAAATCACTTTCTCCATATAAGCCAGAAAAAAACATGAAAAAAATCTCATCAGAGAGCTTTTCCTGTTTTTGGCCCCATACTTTGTTCCTTCTGACTCTGCATACCATCACTGATCCTGTGTCGTGAAGAGTACTGGGCTGCAAACAATTTGAGCTGGGCCTGGAGAGGGCCATCTTCCACTGCAGGGTTTTCCAGCCACTGTAGCATCTGCATGAGGACTTTGAAGAACAGTGAAGAGAAGGCTGTGTCCTGTGGAACGCAACGCTGCGAGTAAAGGACCAAGAGTTATAAGCATGACTAACAACACACAATTAATAAGACAGCAACATTGGCGCACTGGTCAAGAGAACAGACATGCCAACCACAAGAGGCAATGCCTTCTGATTAGTGTATAAAATGGTGTGGCCACCCATTACCTATACAGTTATCCCTGCCACACAGCAACTTTCTCCATTGCAGTTTCAATATGTTGCGGGTCAGCATACAAAATTAAATGGGAAATCGTGGGGTGTTTTTTGGAAGCCACAGATGCCCCCAGAAAGCCAACAGATAACAAAGAAAAAGTTTAGAAACTCAGAAATGCATAAAATATATGTATAGTATTGTATATCAACATATTTTATCTTTTAATGACATAATAATTGAGACATCTTCTCTGGTACAAAGGGAAGGCCAAAAAACTTTAAGTGGACTTTCAAGATTGCAGGGTTGCCATACCCCTAACCCCTGTGATGTAGAAGGGATAACTGTAATAACATCCTTTTTTTTTTTTAAATGAGCATTAAAACACCACCACAAGTCCTTATACATAGAAACTGTCTCTCAAAAATCATCATAGCAGCCCCTGAGAACAAGTAGGGGCAAATTTGCTAACCTCAGAGATTAAAAAACTGATGTCCAGAGGTATAGGGTGTGGCTAGGTATGAACAGTGGAACCGTGACCAAGATAGCAATGGACCACCAACCTCCTACACTGACTATGTAAATATTTTTTGAGCACTGTTAGGACCTACTAACATTTGGGTGCCTCAGGACAGTGACCCTGTAATGGTTAGTGAAGGAGCTCAACAAAAATGCTATTTGCCCTGCCTAGCAGGGAAGGTAAGATACATGCACAAATATTTACAATAAAAATTCAAATATTGCTAAGCACTTAGTATTTGGAGTACAGGGCCTGAGTTTGAATCCAATTCAGTCACAAAGTCACTTCTATGACTGACAACCTCTCTGGGTCTCAGCTTTCTCATCTACAAGAAAGAGGCCTGAACAAGATGACCTCCCAAGTCCCTTAAGGCTCTACAGCTACAATCCCATGAGCAAAGATTAACTCAGCAGAGGGTGGGGTTGGGTTGGTGAAAGCTTCATGGGGATGGCACTGAAAAATGGCAAGAGTATCAGTGGGTTTACATCTGAAGGGAGAGAGTTTGGGTATCAGGGGACAGTGTGATCAAAGGCATGAAGACATCAGGCAGGACATGTCTATGAATGGTCAGTAACAACTTTTCAGGACTGTAGACTGTGTGAAAGATTAAGAATCTGGGGTAAGGTGAGAAAAGTAGTCTGGAGCCAGATGATTGATGACTTTGAATGACAGACTAGCACACAACATACACTTTATTCAGTAGGTAATGGAGAGTCACTGAAGACTTGGACAGAGATCTGACATGGCCTGTGCACTAGGAAGATTAAATTGGCACTAGTGGGTAGAACGGATTAGCACATGAAGAAACTAGAAGTAAAGAGACAGGTCAGATTATTGAAATGATTCAAGTGAGAGGTAATGAAGGCTTGAAACTAAGGTAGGGATAGAGGGAACAGACAAGAGGCAAGAGATGAGATGCAGAATCAACTGAATTTGGTGACTGAGGAAGTCATCAAAGAAGAGCTAAGTGAGGGAGAAGGCAGGGTCAAAGATGATTATGAACCAGAATTTCCATTTAATAATCCATTTTTCCATATTGGTTAAATGTCACTTTGCTCCAAAAACTTGTGGACTAACACCTTTTCATACACTCATGATTTTCCTAAAAACTATTCGAGTCACTTACCCTAAAAATGTCGACATCTAATGAACCTTGAAAGATTTTCTAGGCCGATCCCCCATTACTTAAATAAATGGATCAACTTCCCCTCCTTTCCTCTGCAACTCTATTTCAGGGGACTCCTATGAAGTACCCTATGCTTCAAGCACACTACTATTCACTGTTCCCTTATTTCAGTCCTCTCCTTTCCCCCTTCCATGTCTTTACACATGCCACCCCACACTGTACTCCACCTTCACCTGACTCTTCCTTTGCCTTAAAGCCCTGTCTCCTTCCACAAAGCCTTCACTGAAACTGAGATGTGATCCTTCCTTTCCTGAATCTCTTAAGTCACTCTATTTATCCCTTCCTATGCACCTACTCAGGGCACTTAGGTGGTGTAGTGACTAGAGCACCCGGCCTGGAGTCAGGAAAACTCATCTTCCTGAGTGCAAATCTGGTCTCCGACATTTCCTAGCTGTGTGACTCTAGGCAAGTCACTTAACCCTGTTTGCCTCGGTTTCCTCATTTATAAAATGAGCTGAAGAAGGAAATGGCAAAACCATTCCAATAGCTTTGCCAAGAAAAGCCCAAGTAGGGTCATGAAGAGTTGGACACAACTGAACAACAAAATGCACTTAATCATTTCCTAACTTTAATATAGTTATCTGTGTACGGTACATCAGCCTAGCTAGGGGATACCAGTTCCAAAAAAGCAGGGATTATGTTTCTCATCTTTTCATCTCCAGGACCAAGCACTGCCTTGTATGTTACAGGAGCTTAAAAAACTGCTGAAATCAGAAATGCTTACCTGGTATTGGTATAGTTGCCGCATCAAGGGGCAGGAGATGAAGTGGCTCCGATGCATTGATATCACCAACGACCCGCTGTGTGGGGAATTCAACAGGGCTGACACAGCCTGCAAGAGGCGCACTGCTATACCTGTCACTTGAGGGTTTCCCTGACGGACCTTTGCCAATTCCTGCCCCAAGGCCTGTTGGAGGGCCAGAGAAATAGGGCGGGGGTTTGAATTCTGCCATCGAGGATCAGGACTCAGTGTAAAGAGCTAGGGTAGAAAAGAGGGAAGGAAAAGTTTTAGGGCAAGAACAACAGAATGAAGGTAGGAAACACTTCCTTCCCTCAGCATATAAGGGAGCCTGGGAAATGTTTGAGCCTCAGAACTGAACTCCCTCATTCACATTAAGCATTTGGAACAGCCCATTCAACCCAGCCTATTCATTCACAAGCCTAAGCTTATCAAACTCCAAGAACTGCTCTATCTCCAAAAAGGTACATTTGCACATAAATGCACATGCGCATAAAAGCAAGGTGAATCAGAGTTATTAAAACAAAGATGCAAAACTGACCTCACAGGCTTCCCTAAGACTTGGTGAAATGAGACTCATAGCTGTACTATGGCTCTACAAGGATGTATCTTATTCAAAAAGAACAGAATAAGTAAAAGGGGCAAGGGAACAGAACAGTGTTATATCATGACCAATTAATGTAAAGGAATCCAGGAGCCAAAGCAGGGAAGCGTGATGGAGAACACTGAGCAACTATCAGAAGAGGCAAATATAGGAGCAATACTGTCACTGGAGTAGATCATGACTACCACAGACATAAAGAAAAGAAAGATAATGAACTAAGGAAATCGATCACAAACTTAGCTCGCCTGCGCACTCTCTCTCTCTCTCCTCTCCTCCCCAAAACATAGCAGTTAATAATTTCCTGAGTTGTATTAATGATCCTTCAATGGTAATCAATAAGGGAAACTTTTATTCTGCATCTGATTGCCACAAAGAAGAGGAAGTAGCTGACAGGGTGAAATTAGAGGAACCTTGGAGAACTGGCCACATTCCATTTTAGAGTATGTGATAATGAAGAAGGAATTCTAGCACAATCTGACAATTTGGGAAAAAGAAATTTCAAAAGTTTAGAAAAAGGATGTGCAGGATCATATGGGCTGAAATTCTGCAGAGGAAATCAATCAAAGAGAAATGAAAACCTCTTGAAAAATGAAATTCTGAAAACACAGCGAAGTACTTCTAATAAGGTAGAAGGGGAGGTTCTGCTCAAAGAGACTGATGTTAACTATGTTAACACATAGGGAACTCATCACCAAACCAGGAATATAAAAAGAAGTGAATGGAAGATGGAAGAGCAAGTTAATGGAGAATGCATAACCAAGTATGGCCTGATCCTGAAAGAACACATGGACATCTGAAAAGATCAGGAAATTTTAGTGATTTATAAGCTCAGTATGGGTTGCCGCCCCAAAAGCTAGTGCAATCTTATGCTACAGAGAAGCCCAATGTCAGGGTCTTGGTAGGTGACAAGCCCTCTCTAGTCTCCCTTACTTAGACCATACCTGGAATAGCATTTAGTTCTGGCTGCCAAATTTTGGGAAAGACGATGATAAGTGAGAGTGTCCAGAGGAAGGCTACTAGTGTGGTAAAGGGCCTTAAGAGCATATCATATGAGGACTGGTTGAAGAAACTGAGGATACTCAGCTTCAAGATTTAGGAAGGAAATGATAGCTGCCTTAAAATATTTGAAGAGCTGTCATATGAAATTTGATTCAACATTCATTAAATGCCTACTACCCACAAGTACAGCCCTAGACTAATGGGATACAGAAAACAACAGTCCCTGCCTTCAATAAAAATACATTCTCCTGGTGGAATAAAAACTTATCTTGCTTAGCCACAGAGGCCAGAAGCAGAAGCAACGAGCAGAGGGAGCGAAGAAGCAAATAGAGGTTTGATATAAAGAAAAACATGCTAATAACAGAAGTCTTTCTAAAAGGGCTGCCTCAAGAAGTTGTCTGAGGTTTTCCCAGAAAGGCCACACCGCCACTTCTCAGGGATGCTGGAGAACAAGTCCTTGCTCAGTTATAGGCTGGACTAGAAGTCTCAGGGTGCCCTTCCCACTCTGAAAGTTTGTGACTGTGACCTCAAGTTAAGGTATATACAAGGCCTTCGAGCAAGTACATTCCAGGAAGGATGAACATGTCCTGCTGCTCTGTGACTAAGCCAATGTCAGAAGCCTCAACAGCTGTCCCTGACTCCTATAAAACATTCACAGCTAAAAAGATTCCAATTCAAGTAACGCTGAAATCCAACAAATCCTCCAATTTAGGGAAGAGTAAAAGTTTATGTCCCTCTGCTTGATCCCAGAAACAACCTAATGATAATCATTCAGTACCACAAGCCTGGTGATAACACAGATCAGGCTACAAAGAAATGAGCAAGTAGGCCCTGTCCAGTAGAAGTGAGGAAGAGGAAAGATGTCTTTAAGCTGCTCACTCAATCAACTAAGCTTCAACAGTTCTGGGTAGAGAAATGTTGTCAGCTTATTTCCAAAATTAACCCAGTCTTCATAAGTATCGGTCAGTCAATACACATTTACTAAGCACCTATTATGTGCTAAGCACTGGACTAAGGGCTGGGGATACAAAAAGAGGCAAAAGATAGTCCCGGCCCTCAAGGAGCTTACCATCTAATAGGGGAGACAATATGCAAATATATACAAACAAGCTACATACAGGATAAATAGAAAACAGTGGTGGGAAGGCATTAGAATGAACATGGGTTGGAGAAAGGTTCCTGTAGAAGGTGAGATTTTATCTGGGACTTAAAGGAAGCCAGGCAGTGGAGATGAGGAGGGAGAGTGACAGCCAGAGAGAATGTGTGGAGGTGAGAGATGGAATGTCTT
>CM053622.1:422187384-422341839 GCA_028646595.1 Phalanger gymnotis | reverse complement strand
GGGCGGGGTTGACATGACCAGACCTGAACAACAGGAAAATCACTTTAGTGAAATGGAGGATGGATTGGAACAGGGAAGGACTTGAGGCAGGCAGACCCACCAGCAGGTTATTACAGTACTCAAGGCATGAAGTGATAAGGGCCTGTACTTGAGTGGTGGCAGTGTCAGAGATGAGAAAATGTTGCAAAGGTGAAATCACTAGGCCTTAACAACAATTGGATATGGGTAGTGAGAGATAGTGAGGAATCCAGCATGACTCCTATGCTGTGAGCCTGAGGGACTGGGAGGTGGAGTCACCTTCTACAACAGGAACACAGGAGAGAGAAAAGGTTTGAGGGAAAATAATGAGTTCTGCTTTGAACATGTTGAGCTACAACAATTACTTGGCAGGCTTTGAATCTGACTCCATGTTAAAAACATGCCTTCTCCAGTTTATGGAAATTAGGAATCAGACTTATTCAGTACTACAGGCAAATAAATGACTGGAATGAGTAAAAGGAAAAATGTGTCTAAGCCTTGTCTCTCTCCTGAAGAGCAGGGGCTTTTGCTCCTTTCTTTGATCTAGTCTTAATACCTGAAGGAACATGCTGGCCAAGTCATCCTCTGGTCCCAGAACCCGGATCTGAGTGATGGCTCGAATTCTTCCCTGGCTCTGTGAATGTTCTGGACTGCTTTTTGGTTTAGGTGCATCTGTACTATCTGGAGGAAGATAAAAACAAAGGTGTTGAAATGATAACCAGCTCCTAAGGATGGAGGAAATCTTCTGAAACCAAAAGCATAATGAAAAGAACATTAAGCTTTAGAGTTATAGCTGTGAGATCTTGGGCAAATTACTTTTAACTCATCTCTTTTAAGCCTCATCTATAAAATGGGGATAAATGTCAACACCATCTACCTCACAAAAATTTTACAAGTATCAAGTGAAACAACAAATGTGAAAATCCTTTGTAACCATAAAATCCTGCATAAACATAAATTAGACAAAAGACAGCCACAAATGGAGGATCATATCCAGGCTCCACTCCAGGGCCTTGAATAAAACTCCTTAGTATTTCATGTATTTGTCCCAGCCTGGATCAGGGTACAAGTACTCACGGGGTAGATGTTAAATAGGAACAGGGACACTAGTTTAAGAATACAAGGTAACAAAGGGAACTGCTATAAAAAGCCACATCCAGGATGTTCATATCAGGCTTAGAAGACTGGATTTTTTCTTGTGTATATACAGAAAAACGCTTAGGGCATGTTGGTCCATACCTCGCCGAGAGGGCAGAGAGGCAGTGAGCAGAGAGTGGAAAGTCTGGCCTCCTGTGGCTCCTCTTTCATGCTGAACTTCCACCAGATGAGCCATATAATCTGCAAAGCAACATGTCAACAATATCAACATACAAATATGAAGTACAGACTTTCCCACAGAAACCAAGGTTGGAGGATAGTCAGTCTAAAGCTGGTTTCCAGCAGTGTTCACCAAAAGCTCCTGAAGACTTCAGGATCTGAGCTACAAGATCTTCCTTTGGCAAAGCCTCAGCTAGTGGGACTGACATGACAGCTTATGTCCCAAATATGGATTACTCATTAACCTATCTGGTCTACCTGACAGCTGGGCCAATGAAGCTGGCAATCTGCTATCATAATAGCAACTCTGGCTCCAGAGACTAGACTCTCCTTCTGCAAACCTTGCCTGATGACTCCAGCTCGCCCTGCTCCCTTTTTTTTGGAACTCCTATTGTATTTATAACCAGTGCCACACAGATTAGCACTTATTCATTAATTTCTCCATGTAAGTTTTACCTCCCCAGCTAGACCATAAGCTCTTAAGGGCAACTCCGGCCCCCCAATCTCTTCTGCTCCCCTACTGTGCCCAGTGTACTGTTCATCATTCAGTGAACGGTAGGCAACTGACTCATCCTGGCTGGGCTATGTGATGGGGGGAGCAGCTCTTACTCTTGTCCATGATGTTTTGCTCCAGGGTCTGGGGATCATGGGACACAGCCTGGTCCAAGTACTGCAGGAGTTTACTCATGCTGGAGACAGGAATTCCAAAAGACTGAACAAAGAGAAGCAGCTGCTGAGGCTCCAGGTCCTGTAATGCTAGAAATCAAAGGTTTATTCAGCAAATAGAAGATGAGAGTGAGGACTTGGGAGCAGAACTAGAGAGTCTGGGGAGGGGTATGTGATGGAGAGGATTTGTACAGCCCAGGCCTCTCCTGCCTCTGGTGACCAGTGGCAACTGGGCAGTAACTCAGGCAGGCAGGTAGAAGAGGAGAAAAGAGGTAGCTCCAGAGGTAAGGCCTAAAAATTCATGATTTCATGAAGGTGTTCCCTCTACCAATATACATAGCAATCCTTTCGTGTCTTAGTAGATCATTTCATGAGTTCTATGGCCAAAATGATTCATCATCTGATGACCAATCTTTAGGTGATGAGCCTCTCCAAACTTATCTAGGCTAGTTCCTCAGAATACACTCAGCTGCTGAGGACCATACTTGAATTTCCAAGGTAGTGGAATCTCTCTCAAAGCTTATGCTCTGCTGGCATCACTCCAAAGAACCCAGGATCATGTCCATGCCAGGAGTAGGTCATAAACCCACCCTTTAGTTCCCCTCATCAAAGCCAAGCCAAATGGTCCTCTTTATAATCCTGTGGGTTACACGATGCCTTCTTGTGACTCCTGTTTGCCCACAAGGTTAACTGATATTTATTTTCCATCTCCTTTCACCTGGTTCCCACACTCTCAAATGAGATATCTGCAAAGCACTTAGCACAGTGTCTGGCACATAGTAGATGCCATATAAATGCTTATTTCTTCCTCTCCCTCCCCATCATTATGATTTGTACCACATGTATTGTTCCTCTAGGACATACGCTTGCTCTTGGTTCTAGAGTTCTGACAGTAACATTTTAAACAAGGCTGGTTTGTTTTTTAAAAATTTCCCTTTGCGGTAGGACCTAGCTTAGGTAGTTTTGTTTTTGTGTATAGAATTTATGAGAATTTCAATTGTAGCTCCTAAAGGACCAAAAAATAATTAGTATATCCACCAAAACGATTATGTGTCTGTAAGCCCTTCATTGGGTCATTACCGATACTTGCTTCTAAAAATTTCTACAGCTGCTCACCATGTTCACTCCCTTCCAAAACTGCAAGAAGTCCAAAGGAGGGTGACAAGGATGGTGAGGAGATTCAACACTGTTTTGGGTGAAAGAACTGGGGATGTTAAGCCTGAAGAAAAGATTTAGGGGAAACGAGCTATGTCCAAACACATCACGTACAAAAGGATAGGGCTATTTTCTTTAGCCCCAGAGGGCAGAACAAAGACCCAGCTATAAATTACAAAGATGAAGAAGCTGGTTTAATATAAGGAATACTTTCCTAACGATCAGAGTTGTCCAAATATAGAATGGGCTTTCTCAGGCAAGCGGAGGCTGGGTGACTACTTGTCATCTTGCTCAGGAACAGTTTGGTCTAGAACAGTGCATCTTAAACTGTGGGTGGCAACCCCACATGGGGTCACAAAAAATTTAGCAACAGAAGAAAGTTTCTGAACGTGCAATGACCAAAAATTAATTAAAAATCAAACATGTAATGAATCTGAGGTGTTTCTGGCAGTGCTTGCCCATGTTGTATCCCAGCAATTTCACTACAGCCTTGGTTCAGTTAACAAAGTATGCAAAATGTACATGTCTTCAGGCCACCTAATGCCAACTAATGCTGCCTAAACAAGAAAAGGGTCTCAAGTGGAAAAAGTTTAAGAAGCCCTGGACCAGATGACTCTTAGAAATCTCTTTTTCAACTCTGCTTCTAAAATACTTTAAATCACTGATCTAAGAAACCATAAAATATGCTTGTAACATATGTACTCAGAATTCCTCTAAAAGCATTAGATCCCAAAGAAATCAATCTAACCAAGAGGAAAAAGGATAGTTTGTATTTATTTTGTGCCTGCATTTTTTTTAGGCACATGCTAATTTTCACAGTTCTCAGAAAACCTGGGAACAGTGGTCCAACAGAACAAAACCTAAAGTTAACTTTATTCACTATTCCCATGGTGGGAAAGAAGCCCTAGGAGTGGTCCATCAAGTGTCGAACTGATATTCATAAATTACACCTGTATATTCTCTGGAAGACAAGATGTTGGGGTTTCCTTGGCCTCTCGGCCCCCTTTCCTCTTAGATGTAACATCTGGGAGGGGTCCAGGAGCACAAATGAGTTCAAGGTTTAACACCCAGAAACTCTCCGTCATCCACTCTCTTTCCAATATAGCACTCCCGAGACAAAGACTGGCACAGAGCTTAGCTTACCAGCATCCACTAGCCGAGGCACCTCTGAACGGATCATCCTAAGCTTCAGCCAGTCAGGAAGTAGCAGGGCTTCCTCAGATGTATCCACGAGGAAAGCGGTTGGCAAGGGCTTCTTCTCTGGGAACCAGATGTCCAGTAGAGCATGGAACTCACCATCTCCGGCTTCAAAAGAGGCCACAGCAAAATAAGCATCGTGATCTATTCAATTATATACAGTCCAATATTTACACTTCTCCACCAGGGAAACAGAACTGCTCTCCTTCTCTACCTGTTGTGTGGTTTCTTTTAGATTCTAAATACATGATTCCATTTTCTATCTACTAGTTTACCCACACAGTAAAACAAAGCAAGACCAGAGAGGGGGTGGCAGATCCACCTCATTGGTCAATTAAGAAAAAAAAAATCAGTGCTCAGTAAGGGGTCTCCAAGGGAGTTAAATTTATAGGTGAAAATGATGGAAGACAATATAGAATGAAACCAGTCAAACTTCAAAAGAAAGAAAACTAGTAAGTGGGCACCATTAAAGTTACTTATGAATTCTTTAGTTTTCTAGGTGGGGTTCAGATTGCTTTTAACTGTTCCAAAAAAGATGTTAAGGATTCAGGAATCCTATTCTACCTCTCTTCACAGTTCCAAGCAGGAAGTACAGCTCAAGAGCTCCCAACTTACCTTGTGGAGGCCCCAGTGTCAGGAGGATTACCATGGCATGGACTACAAGTATATGCATAGTGGCTGTTTCTCCACTGGTCCATCGAAGAAAGACCTGGTCCTGGGACTCTGACTAAAGAGGGGCAAAGGTAGAGACAAGTGACCAAAGGAGAAGAAGCTAGACCACCTCCATGTTACAAGGGCAGTGTTAAGATGAAAGATCAAGCCTACAAGGAGGCAATTACTTACCCAGCTATAAACCTCCTCCCCCTCTTTGCTCTTGCGCATCCGCCTCACATAGCGTGAGAAAATAGAGAGCAGAGCCACAAGCACTGCATCGGACTCTGCACTGTAGGAAAGTTTTGAAAAGAGGTGGGACATGATGGTGGAGCGCTCAACAATAAGCCGGGCCACATCCTGGGGGAGAGAGACAACTTTGCAAATTCTCCTTGAGAGCAACCATCTGATCTTCCCCATGCATGCTGCTCATCCTGTCTGTGCTTGCTGCTCAGCCAGCAAACTCCCCCTCCCAGCCAGATCCCTATCACCATAGAAGGCTGTGCCTTCTCTCTGGCATCCCTCATGGGTGTTTATACATACTGAAATGAACCTCTGATTAGCCAACAGGAGTCTAACAGATCAATGAGAGCAGAGAGGTCACACGGAGGTGTAAAAGGAGTTTAATGCAGAGGTTCTTAACCTGGCACGTATGAACTTGGTTTTTAAAAAACATACCTTAATAACTGTACTTAACTACAATTGCTGTTCTTTGTAATACTGTGTATATTATTTCACACATTTAAAAACATTATTCTGAAACCTGCTGAGTTTTTAACAGATTGCCAAAGGGATCTACAAGAATCTCTAGTTTAGCAGATAAAACATTTAAACTTATTCTGCACACTAACTTATGGCAACTACAAAAATAATCATGGAAAGGGGAGGCAAGAAAAATGAGATTAAGTTTTAAAACTATACACGTGATTGCCGGAACTATGGAAGTTAAATGGCAGCATTTAATTAATTTAATTAAATGCACCAGGCCCAGAGGGAGTTAAGTGACTTACACAACCAGTTATGACAGAGTTGATGAGAGAAGAAGAACCTCAAATTTTAAGGCTCTGTGTGACACAAAGGAGTAGTCAGGTCCACCCACAGGTTTCCAATTATTATTCCAAATTATTTAACATAACGGCTTTCTGAGGTCCCTTCTAACTGTAGATCTATGGCACTGATACAAGACCATCTTTTGGGACGGGGTCTCATGTCTAGAATACTCCACACAAAGCTTACATGTTCACCCCACCACATGCTACGAAGGATCTGCTTTTGTACAAGTTCCCTGCCCTACACTTACTCCTTCCTCTGCCGCCTCACTGGGGAATGCAAGGTGACAGGGGAAACAGGGCCAGCCAGAAGCAAGCTCTGGCAGATTCCTACCACACAAGCCTGATGGGTTTTGAGTAGAGTGGGTTATGAACTTCATGCCTGATGTCCAAGCACCAACCTGGCTTGGAACTAGAAAGGCCCATGACCAGAATGGCCAGTCACAAGGGGATGGCATATCCACACCAATAAAAGCACAGATCCTTGAAGCAATGGGGATAGTGGCAGCATGGTAAAACCTACATGACCATGCATGCCTTTCTACTCACACCACTAAGGACAAAACGAAGGCACCACTGCTCACCTTTGTGGTAGTTTGCCCTAACTGCAAGCCAAGTGTGTACAAGAACTAAATAATCTCTTCTGAACACTGTATTTCCAAGTATGATGTAACAATAGCAAACTTTGCAGACATCATTCCTATTCTGGAACAATAGTTAATACCATTGGTGACAAGAAAACTTCGTCAACTCCCAGCCCCCACTTACAATCCTAGCATATTCAAAACATTATTCAAGCATAAGCTGGTTTAGAGCCATGCTCCAGACAGAATATACTAAGTGGCTATAAAGAATCAAACACCCAATATTTACTTATGCTAGGAATTGCAATGTATATCCTTAAAGAAAACACCAACAATGTTCCCAATCCCTTCTCACCAAAGCAAGATCATTGTGCTGTCCCTGCTCCTCCACTGGGGCATGCTGAGAGAGGTACACGAGGTAGGCACTAATAGTCTGAGGGTCCGTTTCCATGTGGATAGCCTAGAATGAGAGAGGATTTCCATGAAATCATCAGCGAAAGGAGAAATTTGATCCCTGAATGACAGCTCCTGCCATTCTCCCTGAGCACCACTGCCCACCCTAGTTCAATACAACCTTCAAAGGTAGCTGGCATCTTTCTTCCCTTGACATGCCTCTGCATACTCTCACCTGCTGCAGGGCCAGAGCTGTTGTGTTTCTGACACTATCAAACAGTGGTAATCGTGGTAGATCTCTCAGTAACCACTGGTATCCCTGAAGCATTTCTGAATCACCCGAGTCTTCTTCCATGGGATGGTCTTTCTCCTCTCCATCACGAAGCCCACCTTCTGACAACACCAAGGACAATCCCTACAAATGTATACAAAAGATAATCGTGACTGAGATTCCATAAAGGTCTGATGTCTTTAGCCAGAAACAATGTTATTTATAACAATGTGAGTAGCATGACAAGATTCCCAAATGGGATTCTGGAGAAAGAGAAATCTGTGTCATGGAGTTCTGGTATAAAACTATAGGAATTTTTTTAAGGCAAAAAAAAAAAAACTATCTTCTATCAAACTATTAGAGTGGGATATATTTCCTTAACAAGAGCCACCAACTTCCCCTCAAACACCCAGAAAACAAAGATCGTCTGGTCTACCTTAAGAATCTCAAAATGAAATTCTCAAGTTCTCATCTAGTATGCCAGACAAGTGAATTAAAAAATTTTAGATTTTGCCTTTTCCTTTTTCATTTTACTAATGGCATCACCCCTGTAAAGGTAGGCTCTTAATTTTCCAGTACCTATTTATAAGACTTCGTTATATTAATTATCAACTATGGCTGCCATGGTACCGTACTGTGGGCATCTGCCTAGCATGGCACTGAAGAAAAGATTTAACACTGCTTAAAGGTCAGGATAACATGTTCTGAAGACCACAATGCCTTTCCCAGTTAGTATTCCCATGTGTGTTTTACCTTCATGGCTAATACCCTGGAGGCCACTTGAGAGGAACTAAGGCGCCGCAGGAAGTAGTCCAGCACCTCACAGGTGGTCTGTTCATCAGCCTTGGGGCCTAGCAGCAAGTCCTGCAGGCGGCCAAGCAGCTGTCGCTGCTTCTGCTGTCTCTGCAGAGACAGGAGAGGTTGCTTCTGATGAGATTGGTGTAGAGAGGCTCGGTTCAGAGCTGAGCTCCTGCCTGAGGGAGCACTGACCTGGCGTTTCTTGGCCCTCTGCTCTTTGCTCTCTCCCTCCTCTTCTTCCTCCCCTGAGGTGGCATCATCGGCAGCATCATGAAGCAGGAACTCACACAGACACTGTACCGGCAGCACATCCAAGGAGCCCTCGCTGGACTGAACCAGGTCTGCCAGCCAGGGCATGGATTGGGAGGAGGCCTATGGGCAGAAGAGAAGAATACTGAGTAAAGGATTTATTGTCTTCTCTCTGCAGAACACACACACACGCAGTTAGAAAGGATATAAAGTGGCTTACAGAGTGAAAACCATATAAAATAGTGTATTTCAGAAAACAATCTATCAAAAAGAAACAAGACTTTTTTTCGAGTACATGGAAAGACTGAATAACTACAGCTGAACAATGCAGCAAAATAGTATCAAATAATATCTTTTAATTCTTTCAAGCTCAAATCTTCCCCAATCTTCCATGATAAACAATTCCCCGTGTACTTCACAAATCTCCTGTCTCATAAATACAAATACAGTTCATTTGTATACTTCCCCCCCAAATATAGACATGTAACTTATGTATTTATGTGATCGTATTTATATCATCATTATATTTAAGAACGCCAAAGTGATTCTGATTTACTGCTAGCATTCTAGGGCATTCAAGTCCCTGGACTGAAAGCAAACTGCATTTCCCCTAAAAATGCCTTTGTTCCAAATCAGACCCTCGGGACGTTTTCCTTTACATTTTTCACAGATTGTACAGGCCTGGTCTAAATCCTCCCTCACCTTCTAGTTCTATGAAGTTAAAGGGATTCTTAAATATCCTTGCAGCCTTCTACTCTAATACTCTGAAACGTCTATTTACTCACCTGTCTTTGAATGATGTCGAGGAGAAAGTCTGGGTTTCGGCTCCTACACAGGAGGTGACCAAGGCGGAGGGACTGATTAAGGCCTTTCACTTGCTCCAAGATGTGAGGAGGAGGTCTTCGTGGTGAGCCCCTACAAGAGAAAAAGTGAATTAACAAACCTTGGTAAAATTACAAATGAACCACTACGTCATATCTCATAATATGGGATAAGACAAGCTACCCATTTGCTGAATGTTCTTCTTTTGTATTTTTCTTCCCCTGCCGCCCCCCCCAAATTCTTTGTTATAAAGAATGGCTCTCTAGGAGGTGGAAAGATATACAGGGAAATCTAGGTGATAGTTAAGCAAAATCTATCAATAAAGCTCTGTTTTTAAAACAGGAAAAAAATGACAATACACCCAAAGTAAAGGCAAGGGTACTTAGAGGTGGTAGAAATCCACAGGTTATTCATGTATTCAGACCTACAGAACAAAAAATCCTTTCCAAGTACATATCCCTTTGCTGTTCTCTCCTTTCTGCTACATAAGTTTTTTAACAAATAGTTGTTGGATTTACCCTACATATATCTTAGATAAAATTTCAGACAAGCACTTAAATGGTAAGAGAGAGGGCAGTGAGGACACTACAAGTGGGAAAAGGTAGGAGGCAAAGGATTTGCTGTGAAGACTGAGGAAAACATCCAAGCAGAATGCCTTACTGGGGATCCAAGCTGGTAAGCTGAGACAAGAGGAGGCTGCTGCTCTCGGTGATTGTTTGCTTGGTAGATGCAGCTGCTAGATGTCCCTCAAATGCCAGGATTTCCTGCTTCTCCCGTTGGGAAATCTGGAGCTCTCGATTAATCATCTCAGTCCGGGTCTCCTCATCCGTCAGAGTGCAAGGAGGATAAGAGTAATTACTAGGGACCAAATAAAAAGGAACTTGTTATCATGCTCTGTATCAAATGCTCAGTCCCATGAGACAGCACTGAAGGTCAAAAACGGTCAAAACTCATAATGATACCACTTGCTTGGCCACAGCCTGAGATGTCGTCATGGAAGCCCCAATGGAGCTATCAAAAACAATGACAAAAGCTAAAGCTTTTTTTAATTCTTTTTTTTTTGAGGGGGGAAGGCAGGGCAATTGGGGTTAAGTGACTTGCCCAAGGTCACACAACTAGTGTGTCAAGTGTCTGAGGGGGGATTTAAACTCAGGTCTTCCTGACTCCAGGGCCAGTGCTCTACTCACTGCGCCACCTAGCTGCCCCTAAGATTTTTCTACCACAGAGGTCAACTTCATATAGCTTACTATTATCACCACTACTTCGGGGGAGATTTTTGTTTCCTTGATCTGGTCCAGTAAATGTCATTCTAAAACACTTCAGTACACTCTTGTGTGTCTTTCTCCACAATCAATACCACATTAGAAGGGAGAGGGGAGAATGGAGTGCAAACAGGACTTGCTAATTTAAAAGTTCAAGATCTACACCATGGGATTTTCTTAACCTGGAGCCTATGAACTTTAAAAAATATATATATTTAATAACTATACTTCAATATGATCAGTTTCCTTTGCAATCCTATGTATTTTATGCACTTTAAAACATTATTCTGAGAAGTTCATGGGCTTCAACAGACTGCTAAGGGATCTGTGATATAAATAAACGGTTAATCCTGATTTAGTATAAACTATAGAGAGGGAAAAAGCTTACTTTGTCATCACCATTTCCATGAGCATCTTCAGAGTAGGGTATTCTTCCCAAGCTGCCAAACCTAAAGGGTAAACGCACAGCATCAAAGAACAGCCAGGTGGCATCAGACAAGGCTGTTTGTTGACAGGGTTTACTCACAAAATCACCTAACAGGCACCCATCAATGCTCATGCTCAAACAGCAGGAAGGTCAGGAAGGACATAACTTTGGTTTTTCACCTGCTCCTCATCCCTCATTGATAATCCCCCAGAAGTTAGACTGTAATCCATATTCTATAAGGCTGGCACTGAAGTTCCCATATTCCAAGGAGTGATTTTTGTACCATAAAAAGTATTACATATACTTACCAATATTTTCAGGATTAAATGCAGCTACCACCAGCAAGAGAGGCCATGCCTTCCAGTACAGGGTTGAAATAGCAAGATTTGGGGGCTTGTATCTGAAATAACAGTGGAGAATGGCAATCAGAGCACAGCTACTCTAAAAATAAGTGCAAAGGCCAGGTAGACCATAGCAGGAAGAGGCAACCTATGACCTTGAATAGAAAACTACCAAAGTCCCAGGGCCCCCTGCTGGACTCTGAACCAGCAAGTGATTTTAGAATGACAACATTCAGGGATGGGCAACTAGGTGGCATGGTGGATAGAGCACTGGGCCCGGAGTCAGGAAGACTCAACTTCCTAAGTTCAAATCTAGCTTCAGACACTTATTAGTTGTGTGACCCTGGATAAGTCACCTTACCCTGTTTGCTTCAGTTTCCTCATCTGTAAAATGCGCTGGAAAAAGAAATGGCAAACTACTCCAAGTGTCTCTGCTAAGAAAACCCCAAAGGGGGTCATGAAGAGTCAGACATGACTGAAAACAACAGAACATTCAGGAATGCTACAAAGAATACTGTATTTTCAAACTTCAAATTCATTACTTGTAAAATGGGTTCACAAAGACCAGTGCTATGAACTGTTGGCCTCACTCAATCTAATTTTTATGCTTTACCTTTTCACCCAATTTCATCAAAATTCACTACAAATTTCAGAAGATCCATAAGCCCACTGGAATCCATAAACAAAATTTTAGTCATACTTTGCTAAATTTCTGCAGAATACCAGATTTGGGAAAATTATTCTTTAGTTTATTGTGGAACACACAAACAAAAACCGTCCATTTGAATTACTGAATAAAGTCAGACTATCTCCACAAATATCTTTCCTTTGAAGAAGAGTCTAAAAGGATTATCCTCATTGAATTGAATTGAAAGCCTGAAGCACAGAGGTTAAGTGAGTCCCCTAAGGTCACACAACACAGGATAAAATTAAAGTCTCTAGACTCCAACCCATTAGTTGAACAAAAAAAGCAGCACTTATGAAGCACCTACTATATGCTGCTGCTAGGTGCTGAGGATACAAAGACAAAAATGACATAGCTCCTGAATTTCAAGGAGTCACATTGCATCCTTTACCCTGGATATGTTTCCAAAGGAGAAACTTGTACATTAAGAAGTAAATACAACATACGTACTAAATAAATAAAGTAACACAAAAGTTCTGCTACTTCTGCAAAGGATACACTAACCACCTCATCTTTTGTCAAGAAGCAAATACCTCTGACAAAGTTAGTCCCTCTTGCCAGATATACATCAGATTCAGAGAGGCATATTCTACCTAGAAAAGAGACAGCTTTGAGGCTGACCTCTGTCTGACCTTACCCAGGAGGCAGCTGGATGTTCTCTGGATGATGGTAGGTGCACAGGTTTAAGACAGCATCAATCAGCTGGATCCTCTCTACCCTTAGGACTTCCACATCTAAGGAGAAAAGAGTACCCTATTCAAATGTATGTAATGGACATTAACACCTCTGAAATACTGTGCCTGCTTACCTACAGCCTGAGTAGGGGTTTGCTGGGGGTTGGTAACTAAATAACACCCCAGAGTAAAAGCTTCCTTGCAAACAGGAAGGGCTAGATAAGGTGCTTGGTCATTTGCCTGACCCTTCTCAAAAGAGGCAAGTAAAAAGTCACAGAATTACTGTGGGGGAGACCAAAGTCTAGAATGACAACTAAAATTTCGGGGTGAAAAAGACAAGTATCAAAGCGGGGAGTCAGTTTTGCTGACAAGCCAAGCAGCATGGCCCCAAGAGAACTTTACCATCTGCCTGCACTGCTGCAGCTCGCTTCACCAAGTGGTCAGCAAGCTCCATGGCATCAGCAGGGCCCAGAGGGAGCTCTCTGGACAGCCCGATCACCAGGATACGCATCAATGTGTCCTCCAAGATGGGAACCTCCGAACAGAGGCGGAGAAAGAAACTGGAAATGAAGAAGAGAGACGTCACAGCTGTGCCAGTTTAATTTTCAAACCAGTGGTACCCACTGCTCAAGGCTGAAGGGACACCAATAATCCCCATTCGGGGAATTCCCCCCAAACCGTAGGATGCCACCTTCATACGGCATACAGTTTTGAACAGGGCCACTATGGGAATTTGTTTGACTAAGCATATTTGTCATGAGGATTATGGGATTTTTTTTTCTTTTTTCCAAGGGGTGAAGACGGAGGATGTAGCAGGAGAAAAAAATAAATTCTTAGTAATTGAAAAAAAAATCTTTAAGAGCTAATATAAGTGAACCAGGAATTCTACTTAGAATCAAAGAGTTCTCACAACTGTTCAAGTGAAATCCACATTCCACAGCCGCCCCACAGGGTGCCCCAAGCTAGAGAGAACGAAACAGGCGTACTTGCGGTCACTTTCTGGGGGCCAGTTATCCCATTTGTAGTAGGTCTCTGGCTGTTCTGTAAAGAGCACTTTGTGGAGGCTGCACAGAGGAGGAAATAAAGAAATTCAACACATAAGAAGCTATCGTTGAGGGCCATTTCCAAAGTTTGAGAGCTCTACCAACAAGGTACTGACAGGTAGCTGGCGGAGTTAGGGACCCGCTTGTGACACATCTGGGCTATGTGGCTCTGGGCAAGTCACCTGCGTCTCAAGCAGTTTTCCAAGACTATAAACTGCAGAGTAGTTGCTGGCCTACACTGCTGGTACTAAGGAGTTAACATTTATATAGCACTTCAAGATGGACAAATATCATCTCATTTGATCTTTACAACAACCCTGGGAGGTAGGTGCAATTACTATCTCCAATTTACAGATGAGGAAACTGAGGCTCAAAGAGGTTGCATGAGTTATTCAGGGTCCCACCGTTGGTGTCTAAGGCAAGATCTGAACTCAGCTCTTTCTGACTCCAGGTCTGGTGCTCTATCCACTGCGCCACCAGCTGCCCCAGGGCCAGTTTCATCATCAGGAGGCTTTATCCCATTGAAATCACAGATCCCCAAATGGAATGATGAACTCTATCCTAGGGATGTCAGGAGACTTCTCAGCTTACCAAGAAGCTTTCAACAAGAATCTCCTCCAGACCAGAAACATGCCCTGGAGCTTCTCATAGTCGAGCCTTAACAGTGCCACCCACACAAGGAGGACTACTGACAAGTAACTGTATCTAAGCTTCATTTGATGTGTTAAGTGTCATTAAAAACTTAACTCCAAACAAGACACAGAACATTCCCTCCTGAAACTGGAGCCTCCCAGTGATACAAGTAGTTGTCATTTAGGGTAAGGGGATCACTTAACTTTATTATCACTAGTAGCTCCTAAAGACAAGTAATCAGTGAAGAGGCTTCTGTGAATGGTCACCCACCACATGCTCCTGCTGCTCTACTCTGAATCCCACCATATGACACAAAATGACACAATCCACAGAAAGAAGGCCTGGGCAAAGTGGTTGTTTTTGTCTTCCAAAGGCAGTTTTAACAGAACACCATGACAGACTCATACCAATGTACATAGTCTTTGGGAGCCAGTTTGCTGATAGAAGGGACAACGGTGTGGAGCCACCAGACGGCATCACGCTGAATTGCAGCTATCTGGTTCTGGAACGATCGTAGCACCTCTAGATCTGAAGAAGACAAGCAATAATCAGATGCAACTCTGTGGTAGCTTACAAGGAGAGAGGACAGTGTGTGGCTAATTTAACTTAGAAAACATTCATTAAGTAGCCACCGTGAGCATGGCACCATGCTAGTGCCTAGGGGAAAGCTAAAGTTTAGATAGAATAGCTCGTGCCTTCATGGACCTTATGGTCCAGTAGGGAGTCTAGTAGGGCATATAACACACACACACAAATCTCAAACAACACAGTATGTGACTTCATATGTCATATGGGGTCTGACTAGAGAAAATCATAACCAACTCTGGCAAGGAAATCAGGAAAGGCCAAAAATATTAAGTACAAACACAAAGGGGTGAGATTCCATGAAGCTAGCAGCTACAAATCGAACCAAGATGCTGGTTTGGAAGAACACTCTAGTTACTCAACATGAACTAATGTGGACACATGTCCAAGTAAGCCCTGAATGCAATAAAGATGCAAGATAAGCCTTGTGCTTTATTAACATTCCTTAAATTAAGACAAAGTCCAGTGAGTGAGAATCAGAGCCAAGACCACCTCAAAGTCCTGCTTTGACACATACTAGCAGCAAGTCATTTAATCTTAAGAGTGCACTAGGCAACTTATCTCTATTACTATACATTGAGGAGGTGTTGATCTACATTGGTAGAGGGAATTTCCTCAGCAGAATTCTCTAAGGCAGTGGTATTTATCTCTATATTAAAAACAGAGCAAACTGCTCTTCGTGGGCCTTCAACACCTCTCTCTATCCCTATGTTAAAATTACAGAAGACCACTACCGCTGGGTCTCCATTTGCTCATCCATGAAAATGAAAGAGCTGGACTAAGATCAGTGGTGTCCAACTCTAATAGCATCAGATCTCTGTGGGCAGCATAATAATTTAGAAAAATATTAATTAACCTTATCTATGTCATACTGCATTTTTATTTATTTTGCCAAACATTTCCCATGACATTTACACCCAGTTTAGTCTCCTCAGCAGCTTGAGGCCAAAGCCAAGTCTAGACACCTCTGAACTAGATGACTTTTAAGGTCCCTTCAAATTCAAAAGTCCTATGATCCAATGATCAAGGTAACAGCAACAAGTTTTAGACAACTGAAATCCACGAATAATCAAATAAGATGCTTCTCTTTAAAGCTTCTATTAGAACAGCTAATCAACAGCCAAAAAGGTTGATGTGTCACCCAGCCCCTTTCCATTCACCTCCTAAACTCTGCTGAAGGACTCACAAAAAATGTGATGACCAAAACAGGAACAGTAAAAGAAGCCAAGAGAATAATCTCCCAATTAGCCAGCAGCCTGAACCCATAGCTGAAATGCTTATGTTAACACTTTATTGGTAGAAACAGAAAAAAAGAAGACTCCTTTGTTGCTGTCTTTAGCACTCTTCTTTGTGAACAGGCCCCACTGTTTTGACTGTCTGAAGCACAATCAATCAGCTGACCCCCTTAGATCCTGAGAGGCTCTGAATGCCACCTGCACCTACGTCTCTGGCCACTGCCACTCTTCGACTTTCCTATCATCTGTTATTCTTGCCTGCCTTGTCTCCAAAAGAAGTCAGTTCTCTAGGACTTACTCTTCTTTTCTCCTTTATCCCATGCAATCCCAGCCTCCTTCACTTGGGCTGTTATGCCCAACATCATGGATACAGCCAGCAGGTCAGTTATGTGGATCACAAAGCGCTCCTAAAACCAAAATTTAATATAAATTCGCATCGGGAGAGCCACATACCAGGGATATGTTCTGTCAAGTCATTCAGTATACAAGGAGAAAGGACAATGGGAAAGTCACACATATAGTAAAAGTACTGGAAAGTGAAATAATGAACAGATGACAGGGCAAGAAATAATCAAGGAATGCATCTACAACTAGAGGAGTTAGAAGGCAGTAAAGAGTGATATTCCTGAGTTAGGAAAGAGAAAATTGACATAATCAGTAGGAGAGCCCAGCTATCAGGTATATATTAAAAAATGAGGAAAAGAGAATGCTGTATGAACCAAATAAAAGACAGTTGCATAAGAATTCCAGTGACACAAGAAAAATAAGAAGGTTGCTTCTCATCCAAATCACACCAAGAAGCTGACCAAGAAATCAGAATTATGTGAAATGTAGCATCCAAACACAGAAAGCACCAAGAAAAGGTATAAGTACCTTGAACTCCATTTCTAAATATTGTGGTTCCTTGCGTTCCTGCATGAGCCCAAGGCAAAATGCCTGGAAATTAATCTCATGCTTGGTCTGTTTGATTATCTCTCGAAGCAGGGCCCGGGAAGCCCTCAGGTAATCATCTTTATTAGTCAACAGGTCCTGGAACACCATTGCTAGGAACTATGGCCAAAGTGATCCACAAAGAAAGCAAAGACAAGGTCTTGTTAAGATCATACATAATCCAACATCTTTAAAAGTCAAGTATTAGATCTACAGCCATCAAAAAGAGGAAGTTTCTAAATGGGCTGAACTCTTTACTTGAAATACTGTACTATCTGCCAAAGATGAGAGAAGGTCAGATATAAGAACTGACATGATATCTACTACTACTATGCCCTCCACGAAACTAGTGTTTTACTTTAGTGCTTTCTGGCAACCTAACATTAATCACCAGTTCTTTTTCTAGGGCCTTTCTAAGTAATTCTCAGCAGGAAAACCCACAGACCCAAGTAATTACTCTAAGTATTACCATATTTACAAAGACTATCCATCAACCAGAGGTCACAACACAAAAAGTCAAATGTCAGGGCTGTGGAAATTAATCTAGCGTGAGATGCCAATCTCCCAATCAGTGTAAAGATCCTACTCTTAATTAGAGGCTGGATCTCCTCGAGCCTGCTACTTGCTGCCCCCGAAATGAAATGGCCCAGAACCAATGGTGAAGGAAAGCTCTCCAAGAGCACCTTTGGGGCCAGCTCGGAGCTATGCTGCAGCACAGTGTACAGGATCTGCATGTTGTTTGGGTTTCTGGCATTTGAGAGTTCATTGAAAATCACAAACTTGACTGTAGTCCCCAGATTATCCCTGTGGGCATTCAGCAGCTCCCTGGAAACAAAACCAAAGACCTGAGTGAATGACGATTAGGAATATGTACTAGGACAAAACTTTTCTTGCCCTCTATTCTCCCTATATCCTTACATCTGCTTTTCAAGGTTCTTACCTGACACAGAGCATGTAGTGGTTGAGGAGGACTTTGGGCTTGAGCCGGATTTTGATGAGGCTGGAAATGACCTCCATGTCCTCTGAACCATGAGTGCCACAGTTCATGCAGACAGACATCAACAGATCCTGGGCTGGCCTGGTCAACTGCAGGGATGAGAGATGAGCGAGAAATCTGAAGGACACAATTACCTTTCTGGGTCGACATACAGATACTCATGGACACAAAGACCACGGTGGACTCCAATGGCAACTCCTTCACTGCTCACCTTAGGGTTCTGCAGCCACATCTCCAGCCTCTGCACAGCCATCAGCCGCACTTCCTTATAGCCACAAGTTGCAGTTAGGAGCCGCAAGAGATTCCGAGAGACGTTGTCCATAGGCTGTCGACGGTTCAATTGGTCCCGAAGCATGTCAAGGACATATTCTTCCACACTCTCAGCAAGGTCCTCATACCTGAGGAAGAAGAGAGGAGACAATCCTAAGTCACCTCAAGTCTGGCTCTTCTTGTCTTCCCAGCAACTGAGGAAAAGCCTGTGATTCACAGCGCCTCAATGCTCAACTAAGAGCAGACAGCACTTTAACTAAATGGGAAGAAATGGTCTCTGTTCTCAGAAGCAGTGGCCAAGCCCTCCCCTGTTCTGGACCATTTTTGTCTCTGTATCCCAGATTCACCAACAGCAGCCGTGATCAGACTCCACATACCTGGGCATGAGCTGTCCCTCTTGCTCTGGGCTCAGCTTCTCCTCTGCAATCAGCAGTTCAGTCTGACTGTCTTCTTCCTCAGTAAGGGAAGGATGAGGACTGTTTCCTAGAGAGAAAGGGATCCTGGTGATGCAACCTCTCTTCACCTTTGTTTCTGAAGTACCCTCAACACCTAGCTCATGGGGCACCTCCCACAGAAAGAAGCTGGTGGCCCCTTTCCTCAAATGAAGCTTTATTAATTACCTACTGTGTGTATGTCAGGCATATACCTGGATACAAGAGGTGCTGCGGACTGGAAGCTAATAACACAGGTCTTGCCCTTAAAGAATATACTTTCTGCTGGAGGGAAGCATGGAGAGAAATACATGTGCACAAAAAAAGTATGCTACTTAATTTTTTTTACTTTATTTTTCTTGGTTTTCTTTTTTATCTGCACTTTCTTTCACAACATGAATAACATGGAAATATGTTTTACAGGACTGCACATGTATAACCTACATCAAACTGCTTGCCTTCTCAATGAGAGGGGAGGGAAGGTAGGGAAAGAGAGAATTTGGGATTCAAAGTTTTAAAAAACAAATGTTAAACACCTTTTACATGTAATCGAAAAAAAATTCTTTTAAAAATATAAAAAAGTACACTACTTGGGACAGGGGCAAAAAAGTGTTCCTAACAAAGACCTATATAAAAAACTGAGCAGAAAGAAAGTACTTTTATGCTCAAAGGAAGGAGTAGTTAAGGAGATGAGATGGAGGAGAGGGGTGAAATCAGAGAAGGAAGGATTCATGGGGAAGGCAATACCTGGGGCTGAACTTTAAAGGACTGAGGATTGTCAAGCCAGGTAAATGGAACAGAAGTGCTTACGTACAACCACTAACTTTTACCCTCTTAGCAAACTCCATCTCTTCTGGCATCTTACCAGCACTGAGGTCTCCTCCACTGCGACCCATCTCTCCTTGTAACAACATACTTTTAGGAGGCATCTTGGTGTTAAATGCTGTCTGGATGTTGTCGACAAATGTCTTACAATGAGGGCTGTCCACCCAGATCCGCTCCCCTAGGGAATCTTCAATGTAAACCTAGACAGGATGGCAAGACCAGAGAAAATGATAATCATGCAGAAGAAGAGGAAGAGAGAACATTTACAGTTTGCCCCATATCATTAAGTATTCTCCTGAATTTCTCTTTTAATTGTTTCAAGAGTGAAGGCCTTCAATCCTCAACTTAGGCTCGTGCTAGATGCTGGGGAAAAGGGAGAAGGAAGGGAGAAGAAAGAGTCCCTATCCTCATTCATGAAGCTCACAATCTAACAGGAGGATCTGATTCAAATGCGCAATAGGCATATAAATGCAACTGTACAAGAACTAAAATGCAGCAACTATAAGAACAGGTTAAGAGCAGTGCAGCAATATGGTACAAAGGAAGACAGAAAAGTGAGAAGCCAGAGGATCTGAGTTCAGGTCCCACATCTAACACTTAACGCTTGTGTGATATGAGGTAAGACTTTAAACTCTTTGGCCTCAGTTTCCTCATCTGTAAGATGGCAGATGAAGGAGTTGCTTTAGAGGACCTCTGAACTCCTGTTCAGCTCCAATGTTATGGAAACTACAAGTGCTGTGTGAGATCCAATTACTACTCACTAGGAAAGAATGAAGCCTAGCTTCCTAAAATGAAGTGGCATTTAAGGTGGACATCAATAAGCAGAGAAGAGATGGCATTCCAGGCACAGGGAATAGCAACAGTAAACGCAAGAAAGTGAATAAATGTTAAATATGTATAAGGAGCAACTAGAAATTCAGTTTGTCCAGAGTACAGTGGATGTATAAGGAGCCAGTGGGAAAGAAGGCTGAAAGGATAGAGCTTTCTAAAAACAGAAGAGGTTATCTTAGGAAAAAGTGGAGGTCCCTTTTACTACAGATCTTCAAGTGGAGGCCAGATGACCACCTGTCAGGTAGGTTAAAAAGGGGATTCATTCATTTTCAGATACTGGTTGGACAAAACAGTCTCTAAGCTCCTTTCCAACTCTGACTATGTGATAAGGATGTGAAGGGCCTTGAATGACGGACTAAGGAAATTGGACTTTATTCACCTGGCAATAGGAAATCACTGAAGGATTGTTTAGCAGAAAGGGTTAGATCTGTGCATATGGAAGATTAATCTGGAAGTAGTGTGAATGACAGGTCAAAATGAGGAGGGACCAAGAGGCACAAAAACCAGTTAGGAAGCTTTTGTAACAGGTGAAGCAGATAGCAACGAGGTCCTGGTCTACAGCAGCGGCAGTGTTCAGGATAAACAGGAAGGAATGTGAAAGATACCTGGGGGGTAGGTCGAACGGAACTTGGTGACTGATTGAATCTGAAAGATGAGAGAAGGTAAGAAGGGGAAGGAGGCAGGAAATGAACACACAGGCATTTAATTTATGTATGTGGCAAGACACTATGCAAAGCATTATTACAAATATTATCACATTTAATCCTCACGACGACCCTGGGAAGCATGGTTATTATTCTCATTTTACAGCTGAGGAAACTGAGGCAATCAGAGGTTAAGTGATTTGCCCAGGGTCACACAACCAGTAAGCCAAAGATTCAAATGTGTAAAAATGGGTGAATACTGGGTTCACTGATAGAGATAGGGAAGTCAAGAAGAAGAGTTAATTCTGGAGGAAAGACAGTAAATTCGGTTTTGGACCCAATGAATTTGAGATGCTACTGAACATCAGCAGCATTTCAGAATGGTTAAAGGGACAGTCTTGGAGTTAAGACCTAGGTTCAAATACTGCCTCTGACAGTACCTGCATGGCAACGTGGCAGGTCTCTTAATCTCTCTGAGCCTCAAATCTTGATCTATCAAATGAAGAGATTGGACTAGAAGGCTCCTCAGGTCCCTTATGACTCTAATTCTGTGATCCTATGATCAAGGTACAGATGGTCTACCAGCAACTGGAAATACAAGTCTCAAGCTCAGAAGAGAGCTCAGGGCTGGATACAGAGATTTAAATCTCTGATAGTTAAGCACCAAAAGCAGGTAAATAGAATGAAAGCTCTATCGGGATGGAGTGCCATATACACCTCACTTGATTCCCAAGGTTCCTAGCTTTGTAGATGTTCAACAAATACTTAGTGAAATCAAAGAAACAATGACAGTGTAATTTAGTGACAAGTCCAAAGACAGGTCTTTGGAAACATGTTCATTCAGCCTATTATCCCTCCTGGAGCACCCAATATGTCAATCTCTCCTTCACCTGGACACTCCCTTCATCACCCTAAACAATGACTTCAAGTTTCTTGAAGGGCTTACTTTGACAAAGATCTCAGGCCAGTTCTCATCCTCTTCATATGCAGCCATAAGTAGGTTACAAGCTAACACAGAAACCAAGCTGTTTCCTTTGGCTTTGAAGTTAATGGAGGCATCCCGGCGAAGAAGGCTGCATAATGCCTGGAAGAGATCAAACCTCATCACGTCATAACAGAGGGGAGTAACAGTTAAGAGCCAAGGTGGGAAACTCTCATATATCTTGTCCTTTTATATAGCCATTAAAATATACCATAATGAATCCATGTGACTTCAAAGAACATTTATATATCTATATATACATACGTACATATATATACATACACACACACACACACACACACGCACAGAGAAGGATCTTATGAGGACAAAAGTGAGGCCTACAGTTCTCATTAAGCTTCATTAAACAGTTTACCACATGTCCCTTACCTCAATAACTCCCTCTGTGGCAAATATGTTGGGCTTGATTTTTGCCAGGTACATCAGGCTCAGGTACAGCGTGGTGTCTGGTTTGGCTCGGGTCATTTTAAGCTGCTTCACAGCTCCACACAGTACCCCTTCAATTCTGTCATCATTTCCCTCTGACTCCGAAGCTTCGATCTCATCCAGCAGGACTGTGGGCAGAACTGTCAAAAGCAACCAAGCGCTAAGTCCAAGTGGGAAACCAAAACCAGACGCAGAGCTGACTTCTTGGACTATTATCTCCTGAGTGATTCTAACTCAAAGTTCACCATTCATAGCATCTCAGTGAAGGTCCACATGACTTTCCAAACTAGAACATAGGACTATTTAGCAGTTTATCCTTTTAAAAGCACTTTCGCATATTTGGACATTGTCTTATTTAGGTCCTCACCACTCTCCAACATAAACAGGGCAGGTATTTCTCAGAGTTGTTTAAAGTAGAGAAGACAGACACAGGGGACTAACCAATAACAATGTATCACACCTATATAGTGTTTTTAACTTTCCCACCAATCACTTTATTTGCTGTTATATATTATTTGATCAGCACAGAATTTAAAGCCCTTCATGAGCCAGCTTCTATTTATTTCATAGTACTCATTCACATATTCTCTGTCCTAGCCAAACAGGACTATAGACATTTCCTGAACCCAATACTGAACTATTTCTCTCATCTCAGAATCCTGAAGAGACAGATGTGCCACCTCTTCCACGGAGCCTTCCCTGATTCCCTGAAGTTGTTAGCACTCTCTCCTCCCTCAATGTACTAAACAATACTTCTTTACTATACAAGTATGAACAATTATCATTTTTGTATATGTTGTATCCACAGAATAAAAGGTAAGCTTCTTGAGGACAGAGACTGTTTCATTTCTGTCTCTGTATCCCCAGTGACTTGTTCACAGTAAGTGCTCAATAAACATTTGTTAAATTGAATTAGTGCCACATATTTGTAAAGCACTGTAGAGTTTACAAAGCCTTTTCATACACAGATAATATCACTTGCTCCTCCTATAAAAACCCTATAAGATGAAGAAACATGTCATAAAAGTGAGGGTCAACGGGGATAAATGAATGGCCGAAAGTCACACAGAAAGTGAGAGGGTCCCAGGGCTAGGAGTCAAGTCTACTGACTCAGAACCCAAAGCTCTTTTCACTTAAAAGTGACCAAGAAAGGTAGCTGGATTAAGCAACAAAACATTGCTGACTGAGGCCATCATGCTTCATCTTAAGGCGCATCCTCGTGGATGCATATAATCCTTTCTTTCCCTTTAAACAGCCTATGAGATCTCCAGTAACAGCTATTCCAAACAATTTCTTCAAAATCCCAACCCCTTCTACTTACCACCTCCTTCTTTCAAGTTTCAAAGTGTGGACGAGGTGAGACTGGGGATCTCTTCACAGGACGCTGGCATTTTCTCGGTTAAGCAGGAGGTAAGTCTCTCAGGGCCCTAACTCCCTACTCATTCATTTCTCCTTCCCTCCGGGTAAGGAGGATGAAGTGACCTTCCTATCTGCCAAGGTCAACCCTTCCACTTGTGTTCTCGATCCCATCTCCTATCCCCCAGGACTGCTCTCTGGCCCACTGCTCTCTCTCATATTTGACCTCCCCCTCTCTACTGACTTCTTCCCCACAGCCTCCAATCTTCTCATTTTACAGGAGAAAATTGAAGTTTAAAATAGCTAAGCAACTTTCCCACAGCCCTCACAATCTGGTTCGTTTACCTTTCCAGAATTATTCTTTGCTATTCACTTCCAGAATCCAGCTTGCCATTCCCTGCATTTATGCCTATTCCCCATCTCCCAACCTGGAATACACCACTTGCTCACCACCAGTTCTAAGAATCCTTAGCTTCCTTTCAAAGTTCAACTCAGATGTCACTTCTTTAACAAAGTCTTTCCTGACCTCCCTAGTTGTTGGTGCTGTCCACCTTCCTCAAATTACCTCATATTTACCTACATGTTTACATGATGTATCCCCTAGTATAATGTAAGGGCCTCAAGGGCAAGGATTACCACTTGTTTTTGTCTCAGTATCCCTAGTACAGTGCTTTGCACATACCAACTGAGACTTAACTGACATTTACATGGTTTTACAAAGTACTTTACATACATTCACTGATTTGAGTTTCCCAATAACCCTGTGAAAAATTATTATCCTCTTCATTTCATAATCAGGTCTCTTCTCACTCCAGGTCCAATGTTCTTTCCAAAACACCAAGCTACTTCTGAAGTCCCACAGTGACTTGCACAAGGACACAGCGCATACTCAGTGAAGTACTTGTTGAACTGATTATATATAAGACATGCTGCTTGGGAAAATTACTTTACCTTCAATTGGTACCACAGATGGTTCCTTGATAGAGGGGGAAATGGCTCGTTTTTCTGCCACAGCCGCCTCAGCCAGGCGCCCCAGGGCACTGAGTGGAGGAGTAGAGGAAAGCTTGGGACGTTTTGTGAGGCCAGTCAGGGCCGAGGCTCCGGATAAAGCAGACGCAGCATCTCGCTTCCGTTCAGAAGGTAAACCTGAGGGAGCCGGCTTCAGCAATGCTACTGTTGCTTTTGACTCATTGGCTTGGCCTTTTGAGCCCAATGCAATGAAATCCCCCGGTGGAGGATGCCCTACGGCAGAGAGAAAAAAAGAGAGAAACCATAGAATCCCAAAGCTGTAGGGTCCCTTAGAGACCATCTAATCTAGGGGTGAGGAACCTGTGGCCTCAAGGACACCCTCTAACTCCTTAATTGCAGCCCTTTGGCTGAATACAAACTTCACGGAACAAATCCCCTTAATAAAAGGATTTGTTCTGTAAAACTTGGGACTCAGCTAAAAGGTTGAACTCAAGGACCTAGAAGGCCATATGTGGGCTCCAGGCTGCAGATTCCCCACTCCTGAATCTAATCTTATACTAAGGCCAAGAGATGAAGTAATTTATCCATTAGTTCATACAGGTAGTTAGCTGGAAGTAAAATTCATGTCTCCTAATCCACAGTCCGGTGTTCCTTCCACTGTATCATGCCTCTCTTATAAATTAATCTGTATGTCTGGTAAAATTTGTGCCATTACCCCTTAAACTGCAATTTGAGATCAAGTCTTCATGGGACAGTTTAAGACATCAGGACAACTATGGGTTTGGGTGATTTCTTTTAGAAGCTCATTTTTAGCATTTAAATGAATCCTAGTTTACTATGAGCACCATATTAATCAGAGTGAAAAAACCAGAAATTTACCTCAGCAAATACTACCACTTTGTATGTATAACAACAGAAGCTGCGTATAGCGCTTCAAAGTTCACAAAACATTTTACACAGCCTCGCTCCCACCTCATGAAACCTCTTACATAAAGATAAGCCATGATGTACTGGGGTATTACTGTCTCCACTTCACAATGAAGTATTATTATCCCCATTTTACAGAGGAGGAAACTGAGGGGAAGGAAGGTTCGATGAAGTGCCCATGGTCGCAGGGCCGCTAAGTCTCACAAGCAGAGATTCAAAACCTCCGTCTTTTCTGTCATCTTTCGTTCTCAGAGGACCACGACGACGCTCTGCGTACTATGCAGAGAGCCGCAAAAGTTCTAGTGCAGTCTCATCCTTTAAGTTTAAAACTGCACCAACACTCTGGGAAATGCCGTATGAAAAACGTGCCTCTGTGTAGACAGAAGGTAGGCGGTGTCTGAATTCACAGGATGCCCTTAAGAGTCCACATCCAAGGCCTAGAACCGAGACCCAAGGCGGTAAATTGACAGAACTAGCTTCGAACCCAGGTGCTCTGGCTCCAGGTTTCAGGTTTATCAACTCATAGAATTTCAGATCTGGAGCTGAAGGGAACCCCTCCCCCCAGGTCCCCTGGTTCCAAGGCCCTTATTTTACAAATGAGGAAACCGAGGCATGGATCGCTTAAAGAGACTTGTCATGCCGGGGCTCTCTCCACTGCCGCTGGCTGCCTCCATGCAGACACGCCCATTTCACAGATGGGGAAACTGAGGCGAGCGTGCGGGCGGTTCTTTGGAGGGGGTGCGGCGGCGGATGCTCACCAGAAGGCTTGGCCACGGCGCTGGGCCTGCGGACCGTGGTCGGCTTTGCTCGGTTCATCTTGCCCAGTTTGGCGTTCCCGGGGGCTGCGGGGTCGCCTGCAGAGAGAGCGGGTTTGGGGGGTGGGGAGAGGGGAGGGAGGTCAGGCGGGCCAGAGCGAGGACGCGGCCCCAAGCAGGCCGCCACGGTCGGGGGTGGGGGGCCCCGACGCCCTTACGGTGGCTCAGAGGGCCAGGAGGGGAAGGGGGCGGGGAGGGGGGGAGTGGTGGTCAGGGGGTGGGGGCGGGGAGGTCAGGGGAGCCGAGGGGGAGGTTCCCCCGAGGAGGATTATGGGAAGGTGGGGGTGCACGGCGTCTCAGGAAGGGGCGGCCGGGCGGGGCCTGGGGATGGTGACGTTTCGGGGCCGGCGAAGGGAGCCCGAGGTCCAAGCCCAGGCGGCGGGGCGCCCCGGCGAATGCACCCAGCGCACCCACCTACAGCCCACAACACGGACCCTCAGTTTTGCCGCCGCCGCCACCACCTCCGCCGCCACCGCCACCGCCGCGCCGGATCCGGAAACTCATCTGCCTCCTCTCGCTCTCTCCGTCTCTCTCTCTCTCTTTCTTTCTCTCTCTCTTCTCTCCTCTCTTTCTCCCCCCACCTCGAGTTCCGCGCCGTCCCGGAACCAAAATAGCTCGGAGGAGCATGGGATCGGGGCGGAGGCGGGGACGGGGAGGCTGGGCGGAGCCTACGCGGTGCCTGCAGTGCCTACAGCGCCTCCCCGGAGTCGCGCGGCCAGGAGGCGGAACTGCAGCTCGCTCCGCTGGGCTCAGCCTGGTCCCCAGGAGGTGTCAATCGCGAACCTAGGATGCTCCAATCCCCGCGGATGATGCGGCTCCCGCTTGTAATAAAGCCGCGCTGGCTGCTTTTTCCTGTCCCTGTGCCTTCAAGAACTCCAACAATATATGTTTCTTCTCATCCTTCCCAGGATGATGGAGATGTCCAGCAGCGGGAGGGATAAGGATCAGGGGTGAACGGGGGCATCAGTGAATTTTCTCTTGTCGGACTGTGGCAAGAACGTGCCTCTCCTCTGCTCCCCGCAAAGGGATATGGTTTGAGGGTTTGAGGGGATCGTGTCTCCTCAGTCAGAAATCAGAAAGACCTGGGTTCAGATCTTGCCTCTGACAAGCTCCATAACCTTGATGAAACTTCTCCATGCCCACAGGCAATTGCAGCTCTCTTAGGTGCAGGACAGTTGCCGATCTGCATTGTTAGGAGTTTCCTCACTATATACCATTTAAGTCACAGGTCAGCAATTCCCCCCTCCCACCACCACCACCCTAATTTAAAATTCTAATTATTGGTCTTCCAGACTGTTGTAAAATATCTCCTAACTGGTATAGCTTCAGCAGCTCTTCTCTCCAGTTCATTCTTCAGGGTCTGATTCTATTTCCGCTGCCCAACCACCTGCAGCGGCTCCCTTTTGCTTCTAGACTGAAATGTAAATGCCTTAAACTATCATTCAAGGTCTTCCACAATCTTATTCCGATTTAATTTTCTGCCCTCTTTTTTTTTTCTCAAGGTATTGCCGGTTAAGTGACTTGCTCATGGTCGTGTAGCTAGTGTCAAGTGTCTGAGGCTGGATTTGAACTCAGGTCCTCTTGATTCCAGGGTTGGTGCTCTTTCTGTCTTTTCTTAATACAACTTTCCTTAACGCAATCTATGTTCCAGACAAACAAGATCACTAACCATTCTCCCATCTTATCCTACTCTGTAACCTTGAAATCCTTCCTTTTAATGTCCATTTCAAATGCTACTTCTTCTCTGAGGCCTTCCCTGATCCCCCATATCTATAAATGACCTTTCCTTCTTCAAATCTTTCATACTGCTTTGATCTTTCCTATGCAATAATTATATTCTTAGTCTTAGTGTTTTAATGAATTATGCCCCTTTTAGCTTTTAAATACCTTGGATATGGGGGGGGGGGCATGCATTGAGAGTGAATAGCACCTAGGTTTTGAGCTTGGGTGACTGAGAGGATGGTGGTGTCTTTGACAGTAATAGCGAAGTTTAGAAGGGAGAATGTTTTGAGGAAAAGATAATGAGCTCAGTTTGGGGTATGTCTGGTGGAAGATGTCTACAGGACATCTAGTTCAAATTATCCTATGAGCAGTTCAAGATGTGAAACAGGAAGTCAAAGGAGAGGTTAGAGCTAGATGAGTAGATTTAAGAATCAGCACAGAGATGGTAGTTAAACCTTGGCAGCGGATGAGATCACCAAATGGAATCATATAGAGGGAGGAGAAGGCGGCCCAGGACAGAGCTCTATGGGACACCTATGGTTAGCAGGCATGACTTAAATGAAGATATAGCAAAGAAGACTCAGGAGTGATCAGATACTCATTCATTCAATTAAACATTAAGTGCCTACTATATTCTAGGCACTGCGCTAAGCACTGGAAGTCCCTCAAGGAGTTTACAATCTAATGGGGAGAGAACATGTAAACAAATGCAAAGCAAGCTATACCGGATAAATAGGAAATAATTAAAAGAGGAAAAGCACTGGAATTCAGAGGGGTTGGGCAAGGCTTCCTGTAGAAGAGTTTTTAGTTTGGACTTAAAGGAAGCCAGAAAGGTCAGTAATCAGCATGGAGGAAGTAGAGTGTTCCGAGCATGGAGGACAGCTAGCCAGAGAAAATGCATAGAGCTCAGAGATGGAGTGTCTTATTTGTGAAACAGGAGGCCACAGTCACTAGATTGCAGAGTACCTGATGGGGAGTAAGATGTAAGAAGACTGGAAAGGTAAACATATATATATATATATATATATATATATATAGTCATGTACATGTTGTCTCCCCTATCATATTGTGAACTCTGAGAGCAAACTGTCTTTTACCTTTGTATCCCCATCACTGAGCACAGTGCCTCAAATATAGTATGCACTTAATAAATGTTTGACTGACTGAACACTGGTAGAACATTGTAATTTTTCATCCTTATATCGATAACAACTTGTGCTTTGCACATAGCAGGTATTTAATAAATATTATTAAATTGAATTGAGTTTCAAAAGGAGGAATTATGAAATGGAATAGGGAGTGACAACATTCCTGGGATTACTTACCACTTAACAACCAAGCTTGACCCCCTTGCTCCTTGTGTGACTTTGGGCAACTCATGGCCTCTCTGTCTTACTTTTCTTGCTTATCGAAAAAGAAGTTGGACTCAATGTTCTTTCTCCTCTTTTCCGGCATTTGTGACTTAATTATGCCCTGGGCTAAGCTGAATACCTCAAGTCATGGTTTCATACACACTGGGAACCATTCTTCAGCATTCCCTTGGCATTACACAGATGAGCAGATATGAGCAAATAAAGTCGTCATAGGAGAAGAGAAATTTGGGAACAGCCCAGGAGCAAGGGCTTTACCTAGAAGGTGGCAGCTGCACATTAGCCGAGGCAAATGGCAATACGTAAAGTGGCTGGGTGGGGAGAATCAGCCTGGTGGAGCCGGGAATTGGTAATCACAAAGATTTCCAACACTTGCCAGCCGTATGATCCTGGGCAAATCGTTTAACTTTGCTGAACCTCCACTTCCTCATCTATAAAATGGGGATCTATCACCTACCTCCCAGGGTTGTTGTGAGGATTAAATGAAATTATGTGTGTAAAGACTTTGGCAAACCTTAAAGTACTATATAAATGTCTGCTGTGATTATTACTCTGTTTGGAGACTGCCCTGAGTTGGGGGGTAGGAATGGAGAGTATTTCCATTTCAAAACATGGACATACAAAATAGTCTAATTCCAAAGAAAAAAGCATAGTCACTAGGATACCAGTTATTTGATTAAGTTTCATATGAAGATGGGAAAAGCACTAGACCTGAAATCAGAGAAGCTGGGATGGAGTATTGGCAGCTGGGTGGTACAGTAGCTAGAGTTCTAAGCCTAGAATCAGGAAGGCGTAAGTTCAAATCCAGCCTCAGACACTTACTAGCTGTGCCACCCTAGGCAAGTTACTTAACCCTCTTTGCCTCAGTTTCTTCACCTGCAAAATGTGCTGCAGAAGGAAATAGCAAAACCATTCCAGTATCTTTGCCAAGAAAATCCCAAATGGAGTCATGAAAAGTCAGACATAACTGAAATGACTGAACAGCAACGTATACTAGCTAAGTGGTCTTAAGCTATTGATTTCACTACTCTGTCTCAATTTCACCCTCTATAAAAGGCAGGAGATTTGGCTAGAGCAGAGGTGGGGAACCTATGGCCTCGAAACCACACTAGGGCCTCAAGTACAGCCCTTTTACTGAATCCATACTTCATGAAACAAATCCCCTTAAAGGATTTGTTCTGTAAAACTTGGGTTTAGTCAAAAGGTCCCACCCAAGGACCTAGAAGGCCACATGTGCCTTTGAAGCCACAGGCTCCCTACCCCTGGGCTAGAGGAAGGCAGAATCTCTTCTTGTATTGTGGACCCCTTTGGCAGTCTGGGGAAGCCTCTGGAGGGAACCCTTCTCAGAATGATGCTTTTGATGAATTGAAAGGAATGCCAATTTTCATTTAGAGGTTATTGAAAATACAGATGTAATATTTTCCCCCATCCAAGTTCATGGACCCCCTGGAAACCTATTCATAGATGTCTATGGCATCTATCTGTGGGCCTCAGATTAAGAACCCTTGGGCTAACTAATGGGCCTATTTCTCAAATGAATTTTTTAAAAAAAAGGAAAGGAAAAGGATCTATCTATATGTACAAAAATATAGCAGCTCCTTTTGTGGTGGCAAAGAATTGGAAATTGAGGAGACTTCTGTCAACTGGGGAATGGCTGAACAACTTGTGGTATATGATTATGATGGAATACTATTGTGCTATAAAAAATGATGAGCAGAATGGTTTCAGAAAAACCTGGGAAGACATATATGAACTGATGCTCAAAGTAAAGTTTGAGCCGAACCAGAACATCGTACACAGTAACAGCAACATTGTGCAATGATCACCTGTGAACGACTTAGCTCTTCTCAGCAATACAGTGATCTAAGACAATTCCAAAGGACCCATGATGAAAAATGCTATCCATTTTCAAAGAAAGATTTGATGGAGTCTGAATGCAGATTGAAGGATAATTTTTTTCACTTTTTAATCTTTCTTGCTTTTTTTGCAACATGGGCTAATATGGAAATACATTTTGCATGCTTTTACATGTATAACTGATATCTCGTTTCTTGCCTTCACAATGTGGCGGGGGGGCGGATAGTAAGGAGGGAGAAAATTCAGAAATAAAAAAAAATTTTAAGTGTTAAAAAAAATGTAAAAAAAACCCCTAACAATCCTGAGCAAGATAATCTCTAAATTCCCTTTCAGCTCTGAATGCTATCACCTTGGCTTTTTTTCATATTGATGGGAAGGACAAGAAGAGAAGAGCCTCTACCCTGAGGCTCTAGAAGACACATCCTAAGATCTGAGAATTTAATGCTGGTGAAAGGGACTTCATCAAATAGAGTCCCCAAGGGTTGTTTATTGTAACTACAATCCCCATCACCAACGTAGAGCACCTGAAGCCAAAGAAAATAGATATCAAGTGCCTGAGTCATGAATACCCCTTCATGGGCTTTATTTATTAATTTTTACAATGAACAATCAGAAGAATTGCACAAGTATATTTACAGTATGTTTCAGATCATGTGAGAATTCCTGACCCCAGATCTGCATGCCTCTCTCTGTGCTCCACAACCTTTCCAAGGCTGCACAGTCTGACAATGATACCCGCCCCCCCACCCCCAAGAACAATGACAAGGCCACCCACCAGCCTCTAAGGCTATCAGGAGGAAGAGGCATATTCTGTAAGGGATATATACAGGCACTGCTGGGGAGTAGTCTGTAGAATCTAGTCCAGAATCACTAGGATCAGATTTTTTCTCCCATGAAATACCATCTTTCCATCAAATCTCAGCAGCAGGAAAGAACAGCATTTCTGAGGTCAAATGAAGAGCATACACTCCTCGTCTCGTTGCAGGGAGGGACCTATGCCTGTGGGTAAAGTGCAGACAAGTTTTGAAATGGAAAACCCTGGCTGGGGTCCTAAAGGGAACCCATCCCAAGTGTGTGATCTGGCATAATCACAGTTCTGGGCCATGAGGAGAGGAAGGGTCTTGGGGAATTTAAAGCCTTTAACGGTTGTTAGGACAGTTGCAGCGTCTGCTGTCTGGTTTGGAAAGGGAGGATTATTCCTGAGCTGCTACAGACAGGGAGACCTTCTAGCAGCTGCATGTGATTCATGGAAGATGCCATGCATCTCCACATTAGGCTCTTTTGTTACACACACATACAAACACACACATACACGCATACATTTGCACTTTGGGACATAGTAAGCAAGGACTGGCAGTCTTATAGTCCTAGGCACAAGTTCTGGGATCTCAAATCCATTTGATGGAGAAGGACCGGCTGAGGTTCAAATTAAGGCCACTCATGCTGAGAACCTGTGGGACAAGAGAGTTATTTCAATGAGTCACATTTCTAGTAAGTCTCCCCTTTTGACCATCCCCTGACCCCATGGCCAGGTACAACTGATACAACACTGGATTCAGCAATAGTAAACTACGGTCCTCCTTGGTGCTGTTGAGTAATATCAGCTACCCAACAACTAGGGGATCTGTGGAGGATACAGGGTATTAAAAGGCACCAAGGAATGAATCTGGGAGATGGCACTTGGCTACTTTCTATCAAACAATAAACATTTATTAAGCAACTACTATGTGCCAGGCACTGTGCTAAGTGCTAGGGATACAAAAAAAGTCAAAAGACAGCCCTTGCCCTCAGGGAGCTTACAATCTAATGCAGGAGACAACATACAGATATTTACAAAGCAAGCTATGTATAGGAAAAGTAGGGAATAATTAATAGCGGAAAGCACTGGAATTAAGAAGGGTTGGTAAAGGCTTGCTGTAGAAGATAGGTAGTTGGGATTTATAGGAAACCAGAAGGGTCAGTGGTCAGAACAGAAGAGGGGAAGCATCCCAGGGATGGGGGACAGTCAGAGTAAACATTAGGAGCATTTACTTTGCACATATTTTGTATTAGATGTATAAATGTTATTTATTCCAAAATAGGCTGTCTCCTGAAGGCAGTGACTATTTCATTTTTCTATCAAGTCAAGAAACATTTATTAAGTGATTAATATGTGCCAGAACTGTGCTTAGCGACAGGGAGACAAAGAAAGGCAAAAACAGTCCTTCACCCCAAAGAGCTTACAATCTAATGAAACCAACCATTTATATCTATATATATATATATATGATCTACACAGAACACAATTTTTGTGTCTGTATCCCCAGCACCTTGCACATAGAAGATAATAAATGCATATTGAATGAGTGAATCAATGCTCTTTGCAGCACTAAGTTTTAAGACCAGAAATATGGCCCAATTCCCTAAACAGAAAGACAACTGATCTTCTTGAAGGGAAAAAAAAAGCCAGGGGAGAAGAAACTCCAGATCATGTAACAGTTTTTGTAACCCAGAAATAGTCTAGGTGACCAAGAAGCAGAACGACTGACTCCTGCGGGTCAGTTGGGAATATGTGTGCCCAGAATCAGAGCAGGAGAAGGGGAGGGAGGGGTACAAGGGTTAGAGGGATGGGGGAGCTAGGGGTGAGAACTGACACGACTGTAAGAGAAGGAAATTGGGGACGAGTCAAGGAATAGATCTTACCTGGCTCTCCAGGTAGGAGAAAGGGATTTCTTGGCCATTGACGGTGACCACCTGAGGCTGTTTATGCACTCCATAGACTGTCAGCCCATCCACAGCAAGGTAAATAGCTTCCAAATTACAGTGCAGGACCGTGGAGGTGAAAACATTCTGTGAATGACAAGTGGCTGGACATTGAAACAACCATACCAGAGAGCTGAGGGGAGTGCCCACGTTTTCTCCCTCTCATGTTGGAGGGCAGGATGTACCTAATTCTCTGTTTTACCCCCTTCCCTGCCTTCGATTGACATAGCTTCCCCTAGGGATGATGATTCCTGAGTGTCCAAAGATATTGGCCACTCTGGCTAGGACCTTTGCTTGGAACTTTTAATCAGGATGTTTTCCTAATATACCTTATTCTCTCCTCCTCCAATCCCTATCTTATAATTCTTTCAAGAAATTGAGCATAGGGGCAGCTAGGTGGCACAGTGAGTAGAGCACCAGCCCCAGAGTCAGGAGTACCTGCGTTCGAATTTGACCTCAGACACTTGACACACTAGCTGTGTGACCTTGGGCAAGTCACTTAACCCCAATTGCCCTGCCCTCTCCTTGCAAAAAAAAAAAAAGAAATTGAGCATAAATATCACCTCATGAGGTCTTCCCTGATCATGCAGGATGCAGATGTCTCCTTTCTTCCTGAATTATATTTTCAAATAGATTTAATATATATTTATTTTGTACAGAAATACACAGATACACATTGTTTCCCAATATAAAATGCAAGCTCCCTGAGGAACAGTTTCATTTTTGTCTTTGTATTTTTGTATTTTCACAATATCAGGCACATCATAGGCATTTAATAAATGTTTATTTTTAATTGATTAGTTAATTGAAGTCTCACCTTCTTGATAAAACCTCCCTTCTCTTTCTTTTCCTTTTCGCTTCTCCAAATTTTCATTGTCCAAACTACACATAACAAAGATTTGTTTCTTGTTCTAGATAATCAATATTTTTAGCACAAGGACTGTCTTCTACCAGCCATACAGTAGGTATTTTAAAAGTGATTTAATTTGAAACTACCTGTGAGACGTTAAACACCACATAGGAATAGTTGCCTCTCTCAAAGGTATCCAGGCTCTCCCCATCGTCCCAGAAAAGGTCCCCCCAGGCCATGCCCTTCTGGGACAGAGCAGCCACCAGAAGCAAAGGATTTCCACTGCTCATCCAACTGGTGATGTCTGGTTTCTGAGATTGACAAAGGGGGAAAGAAATCAACCTAGTGGACTTGTGCTGGGTCCCCTAATTCTCAGGGCATGGATGAACATTAAGGTAAGACTGCTCCCACATGAGCTGAGAATGTAGGAGGCTGATGATAATGGCTCTGCCACTTACTGCCTGCCTGACGTTAGGTGAGTAACTTAACCTTTCTGACCTTCATGATCCTCACCCATAAAATGAGAGGAGTGGACTAGATCAGTGGTGTCAGATTCAAATAGAAATGGAGGCCACTAAGCTGTCCACAAGGACCTCTACAGACCGCATAACTTAGTTTTAAAATGTAATGTTATTTATGTTTTATTGAATTTTATTTATTTTGTTAAATATTTTCCAATTACATTTTAATCTGGTTTGGGCAGCTCTTGGGAGTGTTGTGGCCCAAGTGTTTGATGTCTCCGAATTTGATAATCTAAAAATTTCTTTCAGAAGGTATACAATTCTCTGACTCTGATATAGAAGACCACAGAAGGGTTTAATACCTATGAGACAAGATTAAGAGATCTGTGTATTAAAGGAAAAGGTTGATGAGTCTGAAAATTAATGTAGAGTTCTTATAAAAGGAAAAGGGCCAGGTATTTTCATCTCAAGTGAGTACAGAATAGGGAAGGAAATGTATTTATAGCACAAATGATACAAGCTAGAAATAAGGAAGAATTTCTTGACTGCAAGAGATAATAAAATTACCGGCAGAAGTCATGGAATCTCCTCAAGATTTTTATATGGAATAGATATTTTCATCTGACCAGGACAGCTCAAAGCAAGAAAAGGGACACAATGAACTGTCATGTTCCTGTCAACTCTAGGATTGATGATTAGGGAGCTTCTATCCCGCAGGTGTCCAGCAACTCTGGAGGGGTGGAGGTAGGGAGGCAGGGAAGAGAATCTTAAGATTTCTCCAAGGTACCAGAAGCCTACCTGGGTGGGGAGAACAGCACCTTCACGAATGTGTACATTTATATGGTTAAGAGGAGCTGCCAACTTCACTTTTTCTCCTTGGCTTTGCAGAGATGAGCCCTGAGTAGATACAGACAGAAATAGCTCCTTGAGGTATAAGAACTGAGGGTTTTTCAAAAGGGACCTCTCAGGTTTCTCCGTCTCCCTCCGGATAATGCGCTCACTCTCTTGCTCTCTCTCTCTCTCTCTCTCTCTCTCTCTCTCTCTCTCTCTCTCTCTCTGTCTCTGTCTCTGTCTGTCTGTCTCTCTCTCTCTCTCTCTCTCTCTCTCTCTCCGGATAATGCGCTCACTCTCTTGCTCTCTCTCTGTCTCTCTCTCTGTCTCTCTCTCTGTCTCTCTCTCTCTCTCTCTCTTTCTCTCTCTCTCTCCCTGTCTCTCTCCCTGTCTCTCTGTGTCTGTCTGTCTGTCTGTCTGTCTCTCTCTCCCCCCTTGTCTCTCTTTCTCTGTCTCTTTCTGTCTGTCTCTGTCTCTCTCTATTTCTCTCTCCCCCCTCCTCTCCTTTTTCTGTCTCTCTCCCCTTCTATCTCTCTCTCTCTCCCCTTATCTCTGTTGGTCTGTCTGTCTCTCATTTGCGACCACAAATATATGTTTGGAAAGAGGAATTTGTATATGTGTGGTTATATGAGGAAACCACTTTATAACTGTTTAGCAACCGTTCTGTTTTGGTTCTGCATTCTCCTGTATCCAACTCATTCCTCAAACAGCTGCCAGCTTAATCTTAATTTAGTCACAGGCACAGTCATATTACTCTTGCACTCCATACACTTCAGTGGTTCCCTATTGCCTACCAAGTAAAAAAGAAAATTTCTTAGCCTGGCACTCAAGGCTCTTCAGCAGGCCCTTTGCAACTCTGTCTTTGAAGCCCTATTTCATGACTCCCCTCCATTTGAGCTACACTCTAGTTAAAGCATACTACTAGCTGTCTCCCATTCATAGCCATCATTAGCCCACCTCTGGGCCTTTGCCCATGTCGTTATCTATGCTTGGAATGTCTTTCCTCCCTACTTCCAGCTGACCTCTTCTATTGAAAGTCTACCTGTCTTTTAAGTAACAGATCAAATGCTATTCCCTCCCTGATCTTCCCAGTGAGTAATAATCCTCCTTCCCTTCTAGGACCCAATAATTGCACTTGGTTTGTATCTTTCTCATGCATTATTTTGCAATACAGTTATTTGCATATGCATTGTGTCTCCCTGCCATATTGTAGGCAGGGACGATGTCTTCTTTAATCTTTCTATCTCCCACCATGGCCCAGCACAGTGTTCTTCATGATAGGCCCTTAATTCATCACTGCTGAAGTTGTTCAGTAACCAACACATAAGTGATCGAAGGCCCCTCCTTAAAAAGAGAGCTAGGTAGTGTAGGGGATGGAGCACCATACTTGGATTTAAGAAGACTTGAGTTTGAATCCTGCCTCAGACATCTCCTAGATGTGTGACCCTGAGCAAGTCACTTAATCTCTGTCACCCTCAGTTTCCAAATCTCTAGAATGGAGACAGTAATAGCCCCTATCTCACAGTATTGTTAAGAGATCAAGTGAGATAATCTACACCAAACACTTTGCAAACCTTAATGCTCCATAGAAATGTTAGTCATTACTAATATTAATAAAAGCAAAATGAGGAATATCAATTAAGAAACAATTGAAGTTTAGGAAAGTATCACACCATAGCAAATAATTTACATGTGCTTATGTCTTGTCATATTAAATATCCTTTTAAAATTATGTAAATATTAGTAATTAGTGAAACACTAAGTATTTACTTTTATTTAATAGTAGGTATACTTTATGAAAAAAAAAAGCACAAGTAACTATCATTCCTTTAACTCTACTCTCAGTGTTTCCTGCCTAAAAACAGTCTAGGCAGCTTACCCACATTGTTACGGCCCAAGATACACCCTACTTGTAGGTATTCAAGTTGAAGGCAAATGAATAAATGAATGAATGACAAATTTAAGGCATGGCATCTTAGGAGGAAACAATCAGCCTCTACAAGGATGACTTTATAAACTCACACAGACTACAATGTGACAGGAAATACCACTGTATGTGAGCCCATCTGCCATTTAATGACAATTATGAAACATTTGTGTGATACTCCACCATGTTGGTTTGAGGCCCTCTCTACCACTGAGAGCAAGTGAGACTATTAAGGCAGAAGGGATACTAAACTTTCACTGTATCCTCTTATTCATAAGTCTACTGTCTCTCCTAATAGATGACTGGGGAAGAGGCCTCTGAGTCCTGTGGAAGATCTATTTACACACCAGCCTGGCTTGCCAGCTAGCCCTTGGCCAAAGATTTAAATCCCTATCCAAGTCTTTCCATTTCAGCCACCACCATCTAACCCTGCTACTTACCGTATAATAGTCATACCAAACCCCGTTGGGGAAGTAGCCAACCACCGTATCTACACCTGGCTCCAGTACAGGGGTCACCAAGAGATTTCGTCCCCATAAGAACTGCTGATCCAGGGCGTAGGTGTTTGTGTCTTGTGGAAATCTGAAGGAAAAGTCATGCCCCCACATACCATATTATTTATTTATATGAACATGTAATATTTATATAGATTTTTCTATGTACACACAAATGTGTATACACATATGTGTATATACAAATATGCATATATGTCTTATATGTATATGTTACACATAGACACTTACTACGTATACTCTTAAAAGGATGATTTTCGTACCTCGGCTGCCCTGCTGAACTCCCCCCTAACTAATTCCTGTCAAGTACACGTTCCCATTATCTGTGAACAACAATAGTATTCCTCCCATACACCCCAACTCTAACCCACTTAAGTCCCCTGAAAGTCCCAGAGACCACAAACCACCATCACACTGTCTTTGTACATCTCAGCCCTATCCTCACTCAAAGAAGAGAGGCCTGGCCACGGTGTCTCCCCCACGGTGGGCATGGTGAAAGAGGGTATAGAGGTAGGGCAGCAGGGCATATCGGGTCATTAGTGCTTCCTTCATTGCTGTTCGGGCCGGACGGCTGAATACAGCTGGATCCTGGGCCTAAGGAAATAGAAGCAAAAAGATAGGCAGAAACTAGTTCAGCAGGACTGGCCCCACTTAGAAGTACGCAGTTAAACTTTCGGGTTTCAACCTGACCGTTCCTTCCTTCTTTCACCGATCTGTGACATAAACTCTGCTCTGCTTGAGCCTATCCACTTGCCACACCCCACAAATGAAGTGGGCATTCCTACTTCTCCATCTCACTGGGCCCACAAGGGACACTCAGGGAAGGTCATCCACGCCCTGGATGATACTGGAAGAGGTGAAGATACCAATAGATACAGGGGCAGCTCTGGCCTCAATCAAGAGAATTATGATGGTTCGAAATTTTTTTTTCCTTTATACCTGCCATTCTCTTACCCCCACTCCTCTCCGTCAGGTCACATGGTAGAGTGAGGTGGTATCTGGTGGTGTCAGTGCCTATGTGTAGGCACCAGATGGGGCAGAAGCTGTGGACCACAGCGAACAGAGACCTACCCTTGACTCTCAGTATACCTGGATAGGAGTAGGCATGCCATAAAACCGTGGGAGAAAATTCAAATTGGAAAGGACTTTCGAGGCCGTTAAGTCTAAATTCTCATCTTATAGAAAAGGAAGCTGAGGCCCAACAATGTTTACTTAGTAACTGAAGGAGGATTTGAAACCAGGTCTTCCTGCCTGCATGCTTCATTCATTACTCCATGCTGTCCAAAACCCAGCTCAAAACTCACCTCCTCCAGGAAGTCCACCCTGACAGTCCTGTACAACTCTGAACCTTCCTGTATGTCCCTTCCTCTATACAACTATATATTCAACAGGGTCAAAGCTAGCCACAATTTTAAAGCAAAAGTTAATTCCCCCCAAACCACTCCCTTTCCCTTTCACCCATTCTCACCCCACAAGAAAGCAGAAATGAATTAAGGAAAGGATCTAAAAACTTATCATGCAATGACTAATAGGACTTTCCTTTTCCAGGAAAGTTTCCATTTAAACAGAGAGCAAAGCCCCAAGGGAAAGGAATGAATCAGTAACAGCAGAGTTTTCAGGCACCCGCAAGCTGGTATGGGGGTGGCCCTGAAGTTGTACCACCTCTTCTGCCGACTGATCATGCTAGGCCTGGTACTCAAAGTATTACTTGTTTCTTGGGCCTTTTCCTTGTTTACATCCAGTGCTCCTGTGCTTTCCATCTCTTCTGCTTCTACTCTAAGGTGTCTCCTATAGGACTAGGCACACAACGACCACTCAGAGAGTGTCATACTCATCTCCATCTGATTCTTGAACGAGGACAGAAACCACAAGACCTAGGAGCCACTCAGGCAATTGAGAAGGTCAAGGGGCTCAAAAACTCAGGGAAACAAATCTGAGGTCTAGTTCTAGTTCAGTCTCACTGACTTTTTTGTTGTTGTTCTGTTTAGAGGTAGCTAGGTGTTTTGGTGGATAGAGAGCTCAGCCTGGAGTCAGGAAGATCTGAGTTCAAATCCAGCCTTAAATATATATTAACTGCGTGACTCTGAGCAAGTTAACCTCTGTCTGCCTTAGTTTCCTCAGCTGTAAAATGGGGATAATGATAGCACCTATCTCCTCCCAGTGTTGTGAGGATCATGAGATGATATTTATAAAGCACATAGTGCCTGGCACATAGCAAGTGTTTAATAAATAAACAGGTGCACGTAGTAGGTGCACATATCCCCTCCCGGTGTTGTTGTGAGGATTGTGAGATGATATTTATAAAGCACATAGTGCCTGGCACATAGTAAGTATTTAATAAATAAATAGGTGCACATAGTAGGTGCACCTATCTCCTCCCAGTGTTGTTGTGAGGATTGTGAGATGATATTTATAAAGCACATAGTGCCTGGCACATAGTAGGTGCTTAATAAATGTTTATTTCCTTTCTTTGGTTTTGGTCTATATTTATTGACTTTATTTCCTCTCTTGTTTTTGACAATCTGCCTTATGACTTCATCAATTAAATGAACTTCCACCTTCAGCAATGAGCTCTTAATTATTAAATATGCTTGCCTTTTCCCAATGTTTATCTTTCTTGACCTCTCTGCAGGATTTGACACTGGACACTGCTGATCGTGAACTTCTCTTGGATACTCCTTCCTCTCTGGGTTTTCATTTCTTGGTTCTCCCCCTACCTGTCTAACTCCTCTTTCTCAGCTTCCTTTGTTGGTTCATCATCCACCACAAACCCCCTAACTGTGGGTTGACTCTAGGGCTCTTGTCCTGGGCCTTCTTCTCCTGCTACACTTTCTTGGTGCTCACATAGGTTTAAGGATCATCTTTATTCTAATGACTTCCAGATCTACACCTAAATATGTACCTATTGTCTTCCTTAGATAGACTATAAGTTCCTTGAGGGCAGAAGCTATTTTTGTTTTTGTCTTTGGATACTCAATGCCTAGTACACAGAAGGCACTTAATAAGTGCTTGCTGATTGACTAGTAGGGGCTCAATAAATACTTTTTTGTTGTTGATTGACTGAGAGGGTGTGAGGTATTAGAAAGAGTCATTCAAGCATTCCCTTTGAAATGCTATTTGTCAACCCTGAACCCTTCCCAGGGTCACCTTCGCATCTTTGGTATTGTGGTTTCGGGCAAAAGGATAAAAGGATCCAAGCTGCATCCATCGAGTACATAGTTCCTCAGTTGTGGTCCCTGAAAACCCACAGATATCAGCCCCAACCAGGGGAATCCCAAAGAGATTGAAGTTCAGCAGACCTGGGAATGGAGAGAATGCGATAATCCAGAGTCAAGACTAATGAAAACATCATTAGTATTTGTATAAGATTTAGGTGGCTAGAGGAAAAAAAGGAGAACTTTAATTGTTTGGGGCTCAGAAAACACTCGATTCGAATCTCACCTTGCTCTTACAGTATGGCTCAGAGCAAATCACTGCTCCTTTCTGGGTCTCATTTTCCTCTTCAGTAAAACAGAATATAAAGCTAGCTTCCCTTTTTCTCAGAAGCAGCAAGCAAAAATGAATGAGAAGCCCTTGGCATGTATTAGTCACAAAGAAACAGCTGCTTGGATTGTAGAGAAAGGAGAAAATCAAGGTGATTTCCAAGAGCAGCTCACAGACCTAGACACTGCTCTCCCTCCTGCTGTAATGAGAATTGGACGTGGTACTTTTAGTCATTCTGGGGAAGGTTTTGTAGAACATAGAATGTCAGGGCTGGAAGAGGCCTGAAGTTCAAGGGCTCTGGAGTTGTCTGGATAGACTCTCGAGTGAGTCTTACCTGGGATTGACCAGTACATATCCTTCCACTCACTCCTGTTGTCCCCCAGCCAGTGCCCAGAGTAGCGGCCCTGACTGGGAAAAGTGGATCGGGAAATGACAAACGGGCGCTTCCCACGGATAGCAATCAAGGCACTGAAAGACAAGAAAGCCGACGTACTCAGAAATTTCAGGGATTGGAGAGTAACAGGAGGATCTACGTGTAACCTAAACCCAGCCACACTGTTCGGTCCCTCGGTCATAAAGATGAGTCAACTCAACATGCACCTACTGTGGGCCAGGCACTGTGGTAAGTGCAAGAAATAGAAAGAAAGGAAAAATCAGTCTATGCCCTCCAAAGGCTCACAGTCTAATGGGGGAGACAATGTGTAAACAATCATGTATGAGCAAGATACATATCTAGAGAAGGAATTAGCATTAAGATTGGTGGTGGGGATTAGGAAAGGCTTCTTGTAGAAAATAAAAAAAAATTTTAAGGAATGATGTAGTCTTTTAGGAAGACACTACAGCTTTGTTCCCTATGAACCTTCCTCTCCTCCCAAGGCCTATAGGTCTTTTTTATTAAAGAAGTGGTACCTGGGAAAATATAGGAAATGAGACGATTATGTGGAAATAGCCTGCGTGCTAGTAATTTTATAGAAAGAATAGTGGTAGATTTTATCAAATGAGCTAGCTTGCATTGGTTAGATCAGAAAAGAACTCTCCTGGGTACATGGGGAAGACTATGGAGTCTCTGAGCCAGGGACACTGCACAACAGATGGTAATACCACTGGCTGGGAGAGCGCATGTGGATAATGGTTAGGAGACATACCATCACAGAGGGAGTCTGTCTACAGCATAACTCTAGTCTCTATTGTAAGCAACCTTGGAATGCCTCAAGAGAAGGTGAGAACAAGCAGGCTGAATCCAAACTTCACAGAACAAATCCCCTTAATAAAAGGATTTGCTCTGTAAAACTTGGACTCAGTCAAAGGGCCACACTTGAGGACCTGGAGGGCCACATGTGGCCTCGAGGCTGCAGGTTCGCCATCCTTGGCCTAGGAGAAAAAAGGTAATGTTATAGGATCACTGTAAGTCCTTCAGGGACTTGAGCTGTGGATACCTACAAGTGGAGAAGTACTTTTCTGGCTAATAGGAAGAACCTTCTAAATTCCCAGTTCAGGCTTTGAAATAAAAAGAAAAAAATAAGTGTAGTGGATAGGGCACTGGATTTAGAATCAGAAAGCCCTGGGTTCAAATCCTGACTTAGATACTTTCAAGCTGGGTGAGCCTAGCAAGTTACTTAACCTCTCAGTTTCCTCATCTGTTAAATGAAGGGGTTGGATTCAATGGTCTCTAAGCTCCCAGGGGCCATTAGCTCTGAAGACACCTTTCCTATCCTATTGATGTTCTCTCTACCTTACAAACCACTCCTCCAGAGACAATGCCCTGGGGCAGCCAGTCCACTCAGCTCTGAACTCCATGGGACCCTGCTTGCTCATTCCAGCCACCCTCTACCCTTCCCTCCACCCCCTTCTACCTCTTCTTAAAGACCCAGAACAAAATCAACACCACCATTGCCTCTGGAAGGGGGATTTATGTTCTTATTGTTTGACCCCTAATCTCTGAGACTTCCTGGATAAAAACATCCCTCCCTAATAATAATGATAATAATAGCTAGCATTTACATAGTCCTTTAAGGTTAGCAAAGCACTTTGCAAATATTATCTCATTTTAGGAGTCATTGTTCTCCTGTGTTGCCTCTCTCATTAGATTCTAAGCTCCTTGAGAAAAAAAGGCTATTTCACTTTTGTATTTGTATATCTAGGGCTTAGCACAGTACCTGGCAAATAGCAAATATTAATAAGTGATTTTTCATTCCTCCATTCAATAAGAGTTACATGAAACAGTAAAAGATTAAAAAACTAGATGGTCGCTAAGTTTCTTCCCACTTGTAAATTTTTATGGAGGGCAGAGACCGCCTATAGTTTCCTCTTTAGGGTCCTCACCTCAGTGCCAATGACAGGCTTAACAGTATGGTGTAATATTGATGCTGATGAAGATAAGAATAATGACAATGATGTGTAATGGCAAGTAAAGTGAGACTTTTTGTTGTCTTTTGTTCTGAAATGCTTCTCAGCACTAGGGCAATCAAGTGCCTTTGAGTCTTGCCTTTGTTTCAATCGAGAGTCTTTGAGTAAATCAGGAGTCTTTGATGACCTGCTTAAGTCACGGGAAGGCTTAGGTCACATGGGTTTGAATCGCATGGTTGTGATGCCCTCTGACCCTCAAGAAGTGTATACATACTCTGAGATTAAGCATTTTGCATAGGGCTCACTCATTGGAAGACTGTTCCTGTGATTTGGCCAGATGAGATTCTGGGTAGCCGTTAAGGAGCTGCCCCCTCGGCTTTGAAAAATCCAGATGTTAGTGCTTCTTTCTCTGGTAACTATGCATGTAATGTCTTGGTCAGACAGCTAGAAGCTTGTCTGCTGATTTGTGTTATTTTGCTCTATTTATATAATTTCGGCTTGTAATTTCTGTTTGTGTTTTCTCTGAAGTTCAGGGTGCTGACTTTTTCCCTTGAACTAAGTGAATGATATATGTATATTTAATTAAAGTAAGATAGTTAACCCCTTAAAGTTGCTTTCCTTAGAAAAGCAAATCCTGTGCTCATAAAAAAAAAAAAAAAGAACCTGTGCTCATAGCCCTCCTGTGTGCTGGTGATATTGGCCTTACACAGTCACAGTAAAGGCAAGTAGCACTGTTGTTACATGATGCTAGAACCAAATGTAAGGTAATTAAAAGGAGGATGTAACAGTGTTCATAATAACATCTTCCTAGTCTCCATTGCCATCATAACACCCCTTGCCTCTACCACCAAAAAAAAAAACCAACCTAAAGTAAAACTACTGAAACTCCAAAGTTCTCACTACTCTCTCTATCTACAGGATACCTATTTCCAGTTTATATTACTTGTTATCAATGATGTGAAAGAACAGGTTTCAATCAGTTGACAACCCCAGAGCCAACAGCTATACCACCATATCCCATCACCAGAGCGCCATTTGATTGTCTCACCTGGCAGTGGCTTTAGCCTCCATCAGCCCATACAGGTTATGAAGGTTATAGTGGGAGGAGAGACTTTGCTTTGCAGAGGCACAGATTGTCTTGGAAAATAAAGATCCTCCCAGCACCGCTGCCAGAGAAACAGAAAAATAAAAATTGTTCACAAGCAAGAGACTTCTCAGCCAACCAAGGGAACTGCACTGGTAAGGGTTGGAAAGGGAAGAGGAATTGGGCTCATGAGTGGAAGTTCATGAGGGTTAATGATCCCTCCTTCTCATCCCACCCTTACCAGGTTTGTAGGGTGGATTATCCAGTTCTCCAGAGGTACAACCATCTACTGAACCATCCTTGAAGTTAGACGGTTCATTCATGTCCTAGATACAGAGATAGGCATTATGGACTCATGGGAAAGGCTACCCCAGCCTACCTAGACAGGGCTCTGGTAGCAGAGCCCAAATGGGATGGTATCTTACACCCTGTCCTCAGAGCTTAGCCCCAAGGTGTATTCCTGCAACTCAGCTTTAGTTACATGGTTAGCTTCCCTCTCCAAGTGATCTTCTAGTATGCTCCTTTGACTCTGACCTCTTACGGCTCTTTTTCAATGAAGGACATAGAGATGCTTGCAGCCAAGAAGGTATAAGGATATAAAGGTATAAAAAGGTACAAGGCATAAAGCTGTATAAACTGGTTACATCCTAGAAATTCAAAGCCACAGAGTGGCTATTACAAGGAGATTTTATTCATTTATTTTTAGATGAAGGATTTCAAGTTAGACAAGCAAAGGGCAAACAAGCAGTATAAATCTTCCAAATTATTTGAGATATGCTCTTCCTCTGGCAGAAACACTGTTATTTAATAGTAACAAAGCATTAATAGCCTACCAGGATCTGTGCAGTATAGGGAAGAAGTCAGAATCCCTGCCCTATAACTCTTCTTTAGTCTTTAGGCCCTTACAAAGGGAAAAAAAACTTACAATCCAGAGTCCATCAAAGGGAACTCTTGCGTGGAATATATTCAGGTTCTCTAGCCACCACTGATGTGTCTCTGGGTTGGAGAAGTCAGGGAATGCAGTAAGACCAGGCCACACCTACCATATAGTCCAGGAAAGCAAGAATAAATATCTTCTCCCAAACACCCACAGGCCTCAACTCTTTAACCCACTTCCTCTTCTTTCCCAAAACAGGGGTACTTAAGATGGGGTCTATGAACTTGTTTTTTTTTAAATACTTCGATAACTTTATTTCAATATAATTGGTTCCTTTTGCAATCCTATATATTTTATTTTACGCATTTAAAAAATTTCTTCTGGGAAGAGGTCCACGGACTTCACCAGACTGCCCAAGGGGTCCATGACACAAAAACGATTAAAAACCCTTGTGCTAGGCAGGGGTAGGGCATACCCTTTTGGTCTTGGAGAGCTTTGGGTGCCTTTAGGACATCTGATTCCACCAAACTTAGAACCCCAGAAGCAGAAAGGGGAAGAAGGATGGACATTAAATTAGTTGCTATTATTTTGGGGGAAACAGCACCAAACTAGTCAAGGTTAATAGAGAAATCCTGATATCTAGGGCAGCTAGGTTTTATCCCCAACCTTTAGCCAATTTCTGGAGTGTTTTTAAGGTCACTGATCCCTTCTCTACCACTGGAGCCACACTCCAGGGCTCCACATAAATAGGATAGAGATGACAGAGAGTGACCACTTCATGGCCTCTGCGTCTAAAGAAAAGGACTACAGAGTAATCCCACTGGAAACACTTATTTCCCTAATCGTGCCCAGAATACTCCAGATGTTTCCCATCAGTCTAGGGCTAGCCCATCTCTTGAGTGTTTAAATTAGTGTTCTGTACCGATCCAATGCAGCTTTTCTCTCACCTCTCCAATCAATGTCTGTCCATGGGTGTTGTTAATGAAGATGCCTTTTTGCAAACCTTCATCATAAGGTGCATAAGTACCAGTAGCCTGAGTGCTGCTGATGGCAGGGTCCTGAAAAGACATTTGGGAAGCATCAGTTATAATTTGGGGCAACATCTGGCAGAAATCTTGGCCCTAAAAAGAAATGTTATAATCAGTCTGGAAGTTATAGAGAGTCCACTGGCTAACTCTCCTTACCTAGAAAAGAACACAGCTCCCTAGATTTAGAAGAAGAATGAATTAAGTGGGGAACATTACATATGATATCTGCATTTTTTCAATGTATTGTTTGGCCTTACTGCATTTTTTATTCTCTTGTTACTCTTTTTCCTTTTAAAATTCTTTTTTAAAAGGTATGGCCCTCTGGGAAGAGGTATGGAGTTGGGGTGGGGAATAAAAAATGTAAATAAAAACTTAGTTAAAAAAGAATGCAATTGCTTAACTGTCTTTATGACACTTACAGATATCTTTAAATATCTTTATCTGGACATTAAAGATACCTTTCTGTTTAAGCACTCCCTCCCACGAGGCTCGTGGTGGAGGGTGATGCTGTGGAGCAATAGGAAAAAACCCTTAGTTGCCCAAAGTGACTGGAGCAGAAGAGAATTCTAATCTAGAAATGGCCTACTTTAAATCCACTATGAGTTTCCAGCCCGTGAATCCACTTAACACTGGGGTCATGAGAGCTGAGGGCTTGACCAGCTCATGGTTCCTTGTTTGGTGTTTGCTTCCTGTTACATGAGCCACTTAAGGCTTGGCTGGAACTCCAATTGTGCAAGAGGAATATTGAGTGTTTTCCTTTTGGAAAGTAGCATGCTGGGGAAATCCCTAAACCACCCAAGCTAGCCTCAAGGGTGGAGCTTTGAAAGGAGGTGATCACAGGGGAAATGGAAAAGCAAAGAAGGTGCCGTACATCCCTTGGGCAAACCCATAAAAAAGAAGCTGGTTACATCCTAGAGACTCAAATCCCAGGAGTGGCTGTATCTTAAGAGGATTTTATTTATTTATAATTGAAGGATTTCAAATTAGACAAGCAAAGGCTTGAAACGAACCATGGAATTCAAGAGATAGAAAAGACCTTTGACATGTCTGTGCTATTTCCATTTACAAAGAAGTTAAGTGAATTTTCCCAAGATGACACAGCTAAGTAGTGACAGAGCCTCTTGAGTCTACAATCCCATGAAGCCAAGGACAGTGCTACTTATATTTGTATCATGAAAGCGAGAGGGGGGGTGACTTTTTCTACTTGTGGGTGACTGAGTTCTCTGAAGGTCAATTAAATCTTCCCTTCACAAGAGAAATTTCCATGTGGCATTAAGACTGCCACAATTGCTATTGGGAGTTATTATTGGGAAGTATCATAGTACAATTCTGGAGTCAGGAGATCTGATTACCAATGATGCCTATAACACTACTCGTATGGCCTTGGGTGAGTCATTTATCTTTCCTGGGCCTCAGTATTCCTTGTCTGTAAAATGAGAATGTTGGATGAAATGATCTCTGAGATCCTTTTAGTCAAGTAGTATAGTGGTTCTCATTTAGGTTCCTTATGGGTTCATGACAATGGTCTAAGATGTTTGTGCTAAGAATTCTTTAATTGTGTCTTAAGCAGTAAATAATTGCCCAATTTTGTTATAAATATAATATTTATATTATATATTATATTATATATAAATATATAAAAATAAATATAAATGTGCCAATAAACATGTGCATGTTTGAAATATTATAGGTTTGTTTCTGCATTGATTTGAAACCATCCTTATTATGGGCACAATTATTTTGGTATTCATACAATGGTTACATCAAACTCTAACTCAGACCACTTCTCATCAAGGGCAACAAGTTCTCGCAGTTTCTCAACCTGTCATCAAATTGTTTCCAAATCATCAGAAGGATTTAACATTGGAGTGCAAACTGATTCCCAACAGAGGGTCAAATCCCTGTGCATTCTACGAATTGTACCAGAGCAGCTCCCTCATACCTTTCTGTTAACCCTGTAGTAACCTCTTCAGCTGTGTAAACATGTGATCAACACATTATGAACATTTGCATTCTTGAAGTGAAACTCTCAGGCTGTTTCAAAGACATCATCACTGGACATACACATTACAAGCCATTTGAAAACGTCATGGACCATCACAAATATTCTGCAGAAATAAACCTTATATGGCTTTTCATTGCAATATTAAGGCTGTTGTTTTCCAATTTAAAATCATTCTCCACTATTTGACTATTCTTCTATGTGGTGAACTTTCAAATGAACTGGTTGGCAACACTGGTCAGTCATCTGACAGAGTTTCTGTGAGAGTGTAGCTGGTTTGCCAGTAGTAAAAAAAAAAAAAGATGAAAATCATGCCTGAAGAGATTCGTTCCTTACAAAGGCTTGTTTATACATAAACAGTGTTTAAAAATGAAACAATTTATACAATCGGACCTTAGGTACATTTTAACATAGCACTTGTCATTAGCCAGAACAAAAATAAATATTTCATTTCATAACTAGCTATTCATTTTCAAACAGTTCTTTAGGTGCCTAAAATTTAAAAATGAATTTTCATCTCTCAGCAAGTGTTTGTACGATTCTTCTGCCATCCACCACCTACTTATGTGAACAAGCATTTTCACTTTATTTTAGTTTTAAATCAAAACAAATAAATTCAATGTGGACCCAGATTTAAGAATTTGTTTGCTTGGTTTTAACCCAAGTACTGCAAACCTTTGTTCAAATAAAAAAGTCCAAAACAAAATCAAATTTACAAGTTGTAACTTATTTCATTAAAATGTTATTTACATTATAAAATAAAGACATTTAATAAAGTCCTGCAGCTAATAGCATTTTAAGGTCCTACTTGATTATTTCTTTTAATTCTTGCAAAATGTCCCACATAAAATATCTATAATTATTTTATAATTAGAGTTCTATAATTTTACAAATTATCATAATTCAGGATGGAATAAAATTTTATTTTCTATAATTATATAATACAAATTTTAATTTAGAGCTTTTGAAGGCAAAAGTTATTGCTACATTTATTGTAAGCACTTAATGAATAAATCTAAAAGATTATGAGTTATATAATAAATTACCCTCAGATTTCATAACTTTTTTTTAATGAAGTGTTCATGGAACAAAAAAAGTTGGGAAACATTTATTAATCACCTACTCTGTACCAAGCACAGCTATAAGTCTATGATCCCATGATCCCTTTGAGCTCACAGTTAGGGAATTGGTTTTGCTTCATCCAAGAGTAGATGTGAACATGTTTCTTCCCTTAGCGCCAATGGCATTATGTTATTTTTCTCACAAGGCGAGAGCAGCCTGACTTCTCTTCTGACTCAAGCCCCCTGAGCTCGCTGGAGGGGGAGCAGCCCTAATCCTTCACAGAAGGTCGGAAGTCACCTTACCAGAATTAGGACATAGTATTGCCCATGCTTGTGAAGGTCCATCACTAGCTGGGGGAGTGTGCCAAAACGCTGTGGGTCAACTGTGAAATCCCGAGATCCTTCCATGTAGTCAATGTCATTCCACTGAGCATCCTGCCAGAAAAAAGATATATTGGCAGGCTGCAAACAAACCCATGCCTGCTCCCCTTGGTCCCTCTCTGGACTGGATAAACCATCATACCTCACCAGGGTATTTCTGAACAGCTAGGTGGCAGACGAGTTCTGGGCCTGGAGTCAGGAAGACCTGAGTTCAAATCTGCACACAGACACTTACTAGCTGTGTGACCCTGGGCAAGTCACTTAACCCTGTTTGCTTCATTTTCTTCATCAGCAAAATGAGCTGGAGAAGGAAATGGCAAGCCACTCCAGTCTCTTTGCCAAGAAAACCCTAAATGGGGTCACAAACAATTGGATATGACTCCAAAACAAGGTATTATTTTTAAAAAGATTTTATTTGTCCATACTCCTTGTTTATATAGTTGAGGAAATTAAGGACCTGGGAGGATAAATGACTTATGAAAAGTTCCAGAGATCTTAAACGACAGGGATGGAATCTGACGCCATGTCCTCTGTGTCCAGAGCCAGTTCTTTTCTGAATCTTCTGTCACACAAGTGATTGCTTTTGGCATGGTAGTAGGAGATGGAGCACATGAGCATTGGGACAAAGTGCCAAAAATGACACGTAGAGAGTATGGGAAACATAAGAGTAATAAAATTAATATTATGGTCAGAGTGATATTTGGCATCATTCCAAGTTCCCAACTTGGATAAACACATCCCTAGGGGATAAAGGAAATGTGATAAGGAACTAATGTGGACTATTTGATGGTCAACTATATTACCCTGTTGAAATAAGCAAAAGTTGTAGTAATACTAAAAATTTTATGAACCAAATGAAGTTTTATTTATTAAAAATAATTTTATTTCAATTAACAAGGCTTAATTTTCTATCTCTCCCACTCCCCTCCTACCCCCCCCAAAAGAAAGAAAAAACCCATTAGGGCAGAGGTGTCAAGGGGCCCCCTGTTCTACTTGAGTTTCACAGCACTGCACTAAGATATTCTTTTTTTGGAGGGGGCAGGCAGGGCATTTGGGGTTAAGTGACTTGCCCAAGGCTACACAACTAGTAAATGAGGCTGGATTTGAACTTAGGCCCTCCTGACTCCAGTGCTGGTGCTCTGCCACCTAGCTGCCCCTGCACTAGAATATTCTTGAAAAACATCCAGGTATATAGAAGGGCCACCAATTCAGGTTTGTATAGAATGAAAATCATACCAACAATAACTTTGTCTTGATACAGGCTCTATGTCATAAAACCCTCAATGCCAATTTTCCCACTTCTTCCCTTTTAGCAGGTGAACTCGTCTCAAGCTTTACAGAACAAGAGGCCATCCGATGCAAGAAGCTGGCAGTGTGGTACCACAGAGAAAGCACTGGGCTGGGCAGGATGACATATGCCTATAGTCCTTGATACTGAGGATGGTGTGGCTGGTGGATGCTTGAGTTCAGTTTTGAGCTGCAGAAAGGCTAAAGCCAATTGGCAGTCTGTATTAAGTCTGAGCAGTGAGGTGGCACAGTGGACGGAGCACCAGGGCCAGGGTCAGGAAGACTCATGTTCCTGAGTTCAAATCTGACCTCAGACACTTACAAGCTGCATGACCCTGGACAAGTCACTTAACCCTGTTCGTCTCAGTGCCTCATCTGTAAAAAGGGCTGGAATGGCAAACCACTCCAGTATCTTTGCCAAGAAAACCCCACAAAATGGGGCCACAAGGAGTCAGACATGACTGAAAAAAACAACTCAGTGACAACACCACTAAATCTGGCACCAATATGGTGAGCCCCCATCAGGAATGGAAGGCCTCTAGGCTGCCTAGGGAGATGACCAGCCCAGGTCAGACAAAGGGAACAGATAAAATCTTCCATGTCAATCAGAATTGGGTTTGGGCCTGTTAATGGCCACTGGTCTTTCAATCTATGAGATCATAAGACCCAGTCTTGAAACAAAACAAAACACCAAAAACTGGCTCTGGAGTCAGAGTTCGAACAGAGTTTAAACACCACCTCTGATGCGCACAATGTGTCTGACCTTTGCTAAGTCACTCTACACCCCTCCCCCTGCCTCAGTTTCTTCATATGTAAAATGATGGGTTTAGATTAGATGACCTTGGGTTTTTTTCTAACTCTAGATCTAAGATATTAATTTTCTTTCACTATTCTAAACCTTGCAATATCCTCATCCTTTCTTCCAGTCTTAGCTAAATTTATTCCTTCATCTATAGTTGTGAGTCCATCGCCTCCATAACCTCACTCTGTTAATCATCCCCTCCTTCATGCATTTGAACCACCAAATCCAGGGGTCTTTTATAAGTCTTCATACTCTCTGACCTCTATGCCACTTTCTGACATTATGAGCCAATATAGTACAATAAAGAGGCAGAGACAGATCCTGGATTTAGAGTCAGCGACCTCGGCTTGAATCCTGGCTTGGCTATTCACTACCTGGGCAACCTTGGGCAAATCATATTCACTTTTCTGTGCCTCAGTTTCCTCATCTGTAAAATGAAGGAGAATGACTGACCAGATGGCCCTGCTCTTTCTTGGTTCTCCTCTTACCTGTCTTCAAGGGATTTACATTCTATGAGAAAGGATACCACATATACGTAGAGAAGTAAATACAGGATAATTTGATGAGAAAGAGTATTAACAACTAAGAGCATAAGGAAAGGCCCCATGGAGAAGGTGGTACAATGGATAAGAATGTTGGGCCTGGAGTCAGGAAGAGCTGGGTTCAAATCTGTCCTCAGACATTCACTAGCAGCATGACCCTGGAGGAAAAGTCATTTAACTTCGGTCTGCCTCAGATTCCTCCAATGTAAAGTGGGACTAACAGTGGTACTTACTTCCCAGGATCTTTGTGAGAAGCAAATGAGATGATATTTGTAAGGCACTTAGCACAGTGCCTGGCACATCAGAGGCCTTAATAAATCTTATTTTCCTTCCTTTCAGTCTCTTCTGTTGGGTCAATATCCATTTCCCACCCACTAAGCTTATTCCAAGGCTCTGACCTGGCCCCTCTTCTTTTCTCTTCTCTTTTCTCTCTCTTATGCTGTATCCCATTTTAAGGAGATGATGCTCAAATCTACGTATCAGCCCTAATCTCTCCCATGAACTCTAGTCTCATATCATCAACTGCTGGTTGGATATCTCCATATGGGCATTCCACTTATCTGCATCTCAAACTCAACCAGTCCAAAAAGGAACAGATAATCTTTCCCACTAAATATACATCCCTTTCACATTTCCTGGTTTCTGTTGGGTAATATCCTGATTTGTAACTTCAGGGTCATCCTGGATTGTTCCCTTCCCCTCACTGACCCACGTCCAATCAGTTGCTAGGTAATATTAATTCTACCTCCAGAAGAACTCTTATTCTCCCTTCTCTCTTATCACAGGGCCATGATCCTGATGAATAGCACCCCATCTCCTTCACCCAGACAAATGCAATAACCTCTCTGCCTTAAGTCTCTTTCTTCTTCAAAGTATCCCCCATGGGAGTCATCCTGGTGAATATTTAGCCTGGCTCTGGTGGAGAAAGTGAGGCTGGTGACCTTGCACAGCTACTGCAAGTCGTGTCATCATTTCCCTTGATGTCATGGTCCTCTTCGAGAACGAAGGACAAACGCAACAATCCCCCATGGAGCTACCATAATGATTTTCCTAAAGTCTATCCATGTCACTTCTTTCCTCAATAAACTCGAATGACCTTCTGTTGCTTCTAGGAGTCAATGTAAGTTCTGGTGTTTGGCTTTTAAAGCCATTTACAACCAGGCAGATCTTTTCAATACAATATCATACAATATTCCATTATTGAACTCTATCATCCAGTCTTTTGGCGTTCTTGCTCTTCCTCACACACGACACATCTTCCACCTCTGGACCTTTGTACTGGCTGTCCTACATTCCTGAAATGAAATTCCCCATCATCTCTGCCTCTAAACATCTCTTTTTCCTTTAAAACTCTTCTCAAGACCCACCTTCTACATGAAGGTCCCTTCAGCTATTAATGCTATCCCCTTGTATTTATTTTACATATATTTATATTTGTAGATATATTATCTCTCCTAGTAGAACATAGTCTCCTTGAAGGCAGGGACTGTTTAGATTTTATCTTTGTAACTCCAGTGTCTATTACAGTGCCTGATACATAGTAGGTGCTTAAAATATTTGTTAGTCAATTAATTTTTATATACAATATATGCTTAATATTTGTTGCATTGAAAGTTCTGGTTACTGGCAAAAATAAAAGACATCAGGACTGGATGTGAACTCATGGATGAATAGCACCTGTCCGCTAGCTAACTTTTGTTTATCAATAGGGGCAAAGGCCGTGCTAATGCACATTAGTTACTGTTCGATGAAGGTAAGCAGCAATCAAAGCAGGACTTTAGAAAGACATGACTGAGTGACATTTGGGGAGAAAAAGGGGAAGAGTGACTTTTTTCAGCATCACGGGAATGGAAGAAGAGTGAAATATGACAATGAATATAATTCCCTGAGTTCGGATGTTAAGGAAAACATGCAGCATTCATGAAGGATGGGCTAATTACTTCCACCTTTTAGCTGGAACTATGTAGCCTTAATAAAGTAATTAGATAAATCCAGGTTAACTCTAAGTTAGAGAAGGATGATCAGGAGCTATTACTCCTGCCCCTTAAATGTAGGCATCCCCCCAAGGACTTCTTCTCTTTTCACTCTCTGGTCTCTTCCTTGGTGAGTTCATCCTTCTCCTCTACTTTAATTAAAATCACTAGGCAAATGAATTCCAAATTTAGAGCTCTACTCTCAACTTTTCTCCAGAGGTCCAAACATATTTCTTTTTTTTAAATAGGTTTTTTTATTTATAGTTTTTGTTTTTGCAATGCCTACATTTCTCCCTCTATCTCATCCCCTTCCTTTTCTCCATCCAGAAAACTATCTTTTGTAAAAATGAATTTTTTTAAAAGAAGAAAAGAAATTCAACGAAGCTAATCAATGCATTAGGGGAAAAAACCTCACATTATATGCTATGTTCCACACCTATGATCCTTCCACTTCTACAAAGGAGTGGGGGAGGTGTCTTCTCATACCTCGTCTTTGGGGCCAAGCCTGGTCTTACAATTTTGCAGTATTGAGTTTGAATTGTTTCGTAGTTGTTTGCCTGGCTTTGCTAACTTCACTTTTTATCACTCATATATTTCTCTCCACGCCAGTGCTGTATTTTAGCTGCCTGTTGGGTATCTCCATTTGGATGTCCTGCCAGCACCTTAAGCTTAAAGTGAATTCACCGTCTTTGCCCCAATTCTGTCCTCTCTTTCTAACTTCATAGAATCCTAGAATTTTAGAGCCGTACAGTATATCAGCCGCCATCAAGTCCAACCCGTTCCCAAAAGGATTTCCTACCATAACATACTTGACAAGTGGTTATCCTCTTCTTCAAGACCTACAAAGAAGATGATCCCACCACCTCCTGAAGCAGTCCATTCTACTTTTGAACCATTCTCATTATTAGGAAATTTTCCTTGACATTGAACTTATATTTGTCTTTCTGCTCCTGGTTCATCCCTCTTCTTTATGGAGGCCTTTCAAATGCTTGAACATAGCTATTGTGGCCCCTTGAGTCTTCTCCAAACTAAACAGCCCTAGTCTCTTCAATTAATCCTCTTATGACAGGGACTCAAGGCCCTTACCCATCCTGGTTGTCCTCTTCTGGACACTTCTTATCAACAAATATATCAAGGGCTTATAAATGTCCTTGTTTTGATTACACATGTATAACCTATATCTGATTGCTAGTACTGTCTTAGGGAGAGGGGATGGGATGGAGGGATGGAATTTGGAACTCAAAACTTTTTTTAAAATGTTAAAAAAAACTTGTTTAAATGTATAATTGGAGAGGGAATAAAATATATATAAAATTATTAAAAATTAATGTCCTTGTTAAATTGAGGTGCCCAGAGGTGACCAAAATATCCAGAGGTGGTCTTGCCAGGACAGAGTAAGTACAGAGTATCTCCTTATACCTGAATGTTATATCTTCCTTAATGTAGCAAAAGGCTGCATTAGCTTTTTTTGATTACCACATCATGATACTCACTCATTGTGAGTTTGCAGCCTGCTAAAACTCCTATATATTTTTAAAGCAAATTGCTGCCTAAATATGCCTCTACATATACCTCTGATTTTTTTTTTACTCTAAATGTAAGGCTTTACCTTCTTCCCTACTTAATTTCATCTTATTCCATTCAGCCAAGCGATCCAACCTGTTAAGGCCTTTTGGATTCTGACTCTGCTATCCAACGCGTTACTTACATCTCTCAACTTTATATGCAGATTTGATAAAGAGTGTCATCTATTCTTTTATCTGGGTCATCGATAAAATGTTCCGGTTCCAAATCCATAAAGCTACATCACTGTCCCATCCACATCTCTCCATGTTTTCCATAATAAGAGTGTGAAATTCCCTCTCAAATCCTTTGCTAAAATATCTACAATCCTCTCATGACTTACTTTTTTTAAATAGGATTAGGGACTAGACCTACAATTTCACTGGAATAGAAAACTCCCAGATGTGGGAATTTACTCTGCCAATACAATACTTATAATATTTACAACTTACTCTACAGTACAATATTTGCAATACTTACAATTTACTCTGCCAGTACATTCTCTGCAATTTATAGGCTTACAGAACTGCTACCTAGGGCAGGGCTGTCCAAAGTGTGGCGCTGCAGTGTCTACTACGGGCTCGGAGATTGACGAAAATGCTTTAACTAAAGCATTTTGTGTTGATTTCTGTTTGTAGTGGACACAGGTGGGCCGCATGGGGGCGCACGGCCTGTGTTTTGGACAGCCCTGACCTAGGGCATTGGGAGGTTAATTGGTTTGACCTAGGATCATGCAGGCAGTATGTCTCAGAGGCAAAACTGGAACTCAGTTCTTCCTGGCTGCTGGGCCAGCTCTCTATTCCTCCATGCCATGCTGCCTCTCACCACTTTAGCAACTTTACCCAAAAAGGAACTGTGTTTATTCTGGCATGACTCGTTCTTGACGAAGCCATGCTGGCTTTTTGTAAGCCCTGTTTCCTTTTTTAGAAGTTCACTAACCATCTCTTTAATGACCCATTCTCAAATTTTCCTTGGAACTAAAGTCCGGCTTCCTGGCCTATAGTTCGTAGGTTTTGCTCTATTCCCTTTTTTGAAAATTAGAACAGCATATGCCCTTCTCCAGTCCTGCGGTACCTCTCCATTTTCCAACATCTTTCAACAATCACTCACCAGGGCTTTATAATCACATTCGCCAGTTATTTCATCACCTAAAAATTTAGTTCATATGGGCCAAGGGGCTAGCAACTCACTATCTTTCTCACTATCTCCTTACTTAGGTCTCAATTTCCAGTTAGCCCTTCTTTAGGTGTCATTTCCAATTGCAAAGGATATCCTCATTAGCATAGCAAAATAAAAATTAAGCAGCTCCCCCTTCACACCAAATAGCCATCCTATCCACTCTTTGACCCTCTTCTTCCCCTAATATAACTAAAATAAAGTTGTTTTGTTGTTGTTGTTGTCATCTCTAGCCTCCCTTGCCAGGCTTAACTCATTCTGGGCTTTGGACTCCTGACATTCTTTCGACAGTCCCATGAGATGTTCACATTCATTTTCAGTTGTCCGCCCTTGCTTCCAACTTCTGTACATACATTTAAAAAAATCTAAATTGGTTACTGAGTTCCCTATTTTTCCTCCTCATTGGAATTATATTCCTTTGTGCCTTTGGAATTTCATTCTCAAACATCCCCATTCTTGCTGAGCTGATTTCCCCTGTAGAAGTTTAATCTAAGACAGAAGTTCTTAACCTAGGATCCACAGACAGATTTTTTTGGAGGGGGGAGGGTGTCTGTGAACTTGAATGAAAAAAAATACATCTTTATTTTTACTATCCTCTTACCAAAATTTAGCACTTCCTTTTATTATTCAAAAACTTTATTCCAAGAAGATATCCGTAGGCTTTGCCAGGCTGCCTAAAGGGCCCATGACATAAAAGGGTTACTCGGGACCTGACATTTTTCCCGAACCTTTTGAAACCCATTTTTCTAAAATCTAAGACATATCCGTGACTATGCCTAGTTTCTATCTCCAGTGCAAGAAACTTCATCTCCCAACTCCAGGCATTTTCTCTAGCTGTCCCTTATGCCTAGAATTCCCTCTCTTTATTACCACCTCCTGGTTTCCCTGGCTTCTCTTGAGGTCCAGCTAAAATCCTATCTTCTATGAGAATCCTTTCCTGACCCCCCCTTAATGCTAGTGCCTTCCCTCTGCTGACTATCACCAATTAGTCCCATCGCTATCTTGTTTATACATAGCTGTTTGCATGTAACCTCTCCCATTAGTCTGTGAGCTCCTTGAGAACAGGGGCTGTCTTTTGCCTTTTTTGTATCGTCAGTGCATAGCACAGTGCCTGGCACCTACATCCTTACTGACTGACTGACTTTTCTCTCACAAATTCTGGGAAAAAGTGGTCACTTCTCCACCCATTATTTCTCTCCCAGCACTCAGTTCCTCCTTGTTAGTAAGAATATGATTCAGTTCCGTAGTTTCCCCTTCTTGGTTCTTCTACCTTCTGAAGGATGAAAAAATACCGTTAAGGCAAGTCAAAAAGTTAGTACTTATTATATAGTGTGTTCTCTGTTCATTCTGCTTTTGAGCCAACAGAGAGTTTCAGCAAAGGTCTGGATAGTGGAAGTTTCCAGTCAATGCCAGATTTGTGATCTGTTTCCCAAACATTTCATCTTGTTCCTGTTTCTGTCCTGGTATAACAGATGAGTCAATCTCAAAAAGAAATAGTTCCCTGAAGCCACATATTGACACAGAAAACCACAAATCAACGTTATCTATGTTGTATTATATTTTTATTTATTTTGTTAAACATTTTCCAATTACATTTTAATCTGACTGCATCTTACTTTGGAGTTTTGTGGCCACATGGGTTTGACATTTCTGATCTATACTCTAACGACAAAATTGTTCCTGTTTTCACACCTACTGACTTTAACCTCAGTTCTCTTCACTTTTATCCCCACTCTGGTTCCTAGATTTCCTCATATGAGTAAACTTTGTTAATATAGTGCTACCCTTTCACCACCCCCACCCTTACCCTTTGTCTAGTCTAGTTCTTCTAAATAAAGTATACCAATCCAAAACCATATTTCAGTGATGAGCTCCATCCCACTGAGAAGGCTCAGTATTCCCTATATTGCTTCCTTGTAGAAGGACCTTTCTTGCTAGTTACTGTACTTATATGTCTCTGTTTCTGCTAATAACATCACCACCCTCCCCAGTTATCCAGGCTCATTACTTTGAAACTATCTCTAATCTTTCCCTTTTTGCCGCCCTCCACACATCTAATCAGTTTGCCACTTCCTGTCATACATATCTCATAGAATCTCTTGGACCTGGTACCTCTTTTCTACTACTATATAACTAACTCACTTCAGGCACTCATCTCTACTTGCCCAGACTATTGGAACAGCCTCCTAAGTGGTCTCTTGTTGGCAATCTCTCACTGCAATCCAGTCTTCACCTTATTGCCTGAGCAACCTTTCTAATAGTCTATTATGGGCATGTCACCCCTCTTCTCCAAAACCTTTTGTGGCTTCCCATTTCTTACTGAACAAAATATAAAATCCTGATCCTGACATCCAAGGCCCTCTTCAATCTCCTTCCATCCTACCTGTCCAGCTTTTTCTCACACTATTTTTATTTATACTATACTATTTATACTGTTTATTTCGTACTATATCTCTCTTACTGTACCTTTTATTTAAGCCAAACTGGACTATCCTGTTTCTTGTTCTCACCTTGCCCGTGCTTTTGCATAGAACTCCCTCATGTCTGGAAAAGATTTTTCTTCAAATAATCAAGAAGCATTTATTAAGCGCCTACTATGTGCCATGCACTGTGTAAGTACAAGAGAGACACTGAAGATGCAAAGACAAAAATTAAATAGAACCTGCATTCAAGGAACTTGCATTGTGTCAGAGAAGACAATATGTTCATACAAGATATATAACCAACAAAAATTAAGAATTGGGGGGAGGACCATAAGCAGCTGGGAAAATGAAATGTATCATGTAGCAAGTATTGCCTGAGCAAGGTTATAAAAGAAACAAGGGATTCTAAGTGGTTGAGGTAAGTAAGGTAAGAGTGCATTCTAGGCATGGGAGTTAACCAGTGCAAAGAGATAGAAGAAGCCTGAAGAGCAGCTTGGCTGGACTGTGGAGTACAGGGAGGGGAGTCGCTTAGAATAAGATTGGAAAAGTATGCCGGAAACGAGTTACAAAGGGCTTTAAAAGCTAAACAAACAGAAAGACCAGCTACAACAACCTCCACCACTGGTGTGCTGGCAAATGTTTAGCAACTGGCAGAATGAGGCATGTTCAAATTTAATTTGCATTTATTAACATTTTCTCGATCACCTTCTTAAGCAGAGAGACAATCTGCAAGGTATAAATGCTCACACTAACATTTTAACACTAGGCTCTCCTCTTGGAGCTGGCTCCAGTACACCCCTGATAACAACAAAAACTAAATGATACACAATAGATAATAGATAAGAGGAGCAATAGAATAGATAAGAGGAGCAAAAAAGGGTATCTCTCTCTCTGCAGAAATGGAAGACCACGGGCAAGGAATAAGCTGCATAGACTGTCACCTTCAGCTGATTAGTCTCACTGACCTGTTTCTCTCACTCATTCCTCTTTTTCTTTTTCCTGTCTCTCATTTTTTGCTCTCTTCCTGCTCCTGTTTCTTGTTCCTCTCTCTCCCTCTTTCTCTTTTGTTCCATTCTCTCTTTCTTCTCTCTTGTTCTCTCTTTTGCTCTCTTTCTAGTTTCTCTCTCTTTTCTCTCTCTTGTTCCTCTCTCACTCTCTTGTCCCCTCTCCCTCTCTTTTTTCTTTCTTGTTCCTCTTTTCTCTCTCGTTTCTCCCTCAATCACTCTCTTGTTTTTCTCTCCCTCTCTTTTTCTTTCTCTTGTTCTCCCCTCTCTCATTCTCTTGTTCCTCTCACCCCCTCTTTTTCTCTTTCTTGTTCCTCTCTCTCATGTTCTCTTTCCTTCTCTTTCTTATTCGTCTCTCTCCCTCTCTTTTCTCTCTTGTTCCTCTCATTCACTCTCTTGTTCTTCTCTCTTCCTCTCTATTTATCTCTTCCTTGCTCCTCTCTCTCTCTCTCTCTCTCTCTCTCTCTCTCTCTCTCTCTCTCTCTCTCGTTCTTCTCTTTCTTGTCCTCTCTTTTGCCCTCTTTCTAGTTCCTCTCTCTCTTTTCTCTCTCTTGTTCCTCTCTCAATCACTCTCTTGTTCCTCTCTCCCTCTCTTTTTCTTTCTCTTGTTCTCCCCTCTCTTTCTCTTGTTCCTCTCACCCCCTCTTTTTCTCTCTCTTGTTCCTCTCTCTCGTGTTCTCTCTTTCTCCTTCTCTTTCTTATTCGTCTCTCTCCCTCTCTTTTCTCTCTTGTTCCTCTCATTCACTCTCTTGTTCTTCTCTCTTCCTCTCTATTTATCTCTTCCTTGTTCCTCTCTCTCTCTCTCTCTCTCTCTCTCTCTCTCTCTCTCTCTCTCTCTCTCTCTCTCTCTCTCTCTCTCGTTCTTCTCTTTCTTGTTCTCTCTTTTGCCCTCTTTCTAGTTCCTCTCTCTCTTTTCTCTCTCTTGTTCCTCTCTCACTTTCTTGTTCTCTCTCCCTCCTTTTTCTTTCTTGTTCCTCTCCCTCTTTTCTCTCTCTTGTTCCTCTCTCAATCACTCTCTTGTTCCTCTCACCCCCTCTTTTTCTCTCTCTTGTTCCTCTCTCTCATGTTCTTTCTCCTTTTCTCTTTCTTATTCGTCTCTCTCCCTCTTTTCTCTCTTGTTCCTCTCATTCACTCTCTTGTTCTTCTCTCTTCCTCTCTATTTATCTCTTCCTTGTTCCTCTCTCACCTCCTCTTTTTCTCTCTCTTGTTCCTCTCTCTCCCTCTTTCTAGTTCTCTCTCTCATTACTTTTTTCTCGTTCTCTCTTTTTCTCTTTCTTGTTCCACTCTTCCTCTCTTTTTCTTTCTCTTATTCCCCCTCTCATTCTCTTTCTTGTTCTTCTCTCTTTCTTATTCTCTTTCTTCTTCTTCTTCTTCTTTTTCTTCTTCTTTCCTCTCTCTCTCTCTCTCTCTCTCTCTCTCTCTCTCTCTCTCTCTCTCTCTCTCTCTCTCTCTCTCCCTGTTACAAAGGATGATTCTCTCCTAGGTAGGGAATGGGGAAAGGATACTTTGGTAAATAAAAAATGGTACTAAATCAATAGTTTTAAGGAATTAAATTTTTTACCATTTTAAAGCATCAGTAGGTCCCTACAGTTTGTTTTGCCTACAATAATCTAATCCCTTTGCTACCTCATCCTTCCCTACCCAATCCAAGATTAAATTCTTTGACTCTACATGTTACCATTCTTTCCCTGCCCCCTTTCATTTACCTTCCTTTTTCTCAGCACAGATGACTAAAGTTCAGAATTCTACCCATCTTCCTTTCCTTACCTCATCTTTAACTTTGAATGAGATTCATCTGAAAATTCCTTTTACCAGAATTATCAATTCAATCCCTTACCTTTCCTACAACTACAACTGGAAGGATCCAATCTGAGTCTTGGGCTTGTGCATAAATGCTCTCTCTTTGTTCTCAATGACTCTCAAACAAAGTAAGCAATCAATAGCCTTGTTATTTCTTTACTCGGCACACTTAGAAATATGATTCCATATTTCCATCCTCCCTCATTCCTCCCTCCCCATCTCTTTGTTTGTCTCCCCCATCTGTCAATGCCCTGCTTATCCTTTCCAAACCAACTCAGATGCTATGTCTTTCATGAAGCCTTCTCTGATTCCCCATCTCATCCAACAGGCAAAAGTGAGTTCTACTTCCTGAAATTTTTCATAGCATAGTTCCTGGATCTCCCCCACTTAATTTATCTTGTTTGTACTATGGTTATTCCTATATTTGTTCTTTCTCCATTAGTTTGTCAGCTCCTTGAGGGCAAGACATGTATAACATCAATCTTGGTACCTTTGATAAACTAGCACAGTGAATTGCATATAGTAAGGACTTACTCTCTTCCTCTTTTTTAATTATGGACTCAATTCACTGTCCATACACAGTGTCTATCCAAGATAATGTATACTTATGGATAGTTCTATGGCTAATACATGACACATCAGAATCTAGACAGTAGGCCTCTTCATCCACTTTGTTTTTCTTATGTGGATAGTTGGGCTAAACTCTTTTGAGGGATTATAGATCTCATTTGGGAAACTTTACAATGATCTGGAGCTTGATGCAATAAGCACAATGTTATCCACAAACAGATGCATATAGAGGACCTTACTATCTATACACAAGAATAAATTTCCAGGCATGTATGAAATTGAATTAGAAAAATACATTCTTTATTTTCATGAACCTGTAGCTGAAATTTAGCATTTCCTTCAATTATGAGTTTAAAAAAAAAAACCAACTTTCTGAGAGGGCATCCATAGGCATCACCAGACTCTGAGGAGTTAATGATGTAAATAAGGTTAAGTACCACTGATTTGTAAGGAATCTCTCTTCCATTGGCCTCTTTATAGCATCCTTCATGATAGTGACAAATCCTTTTGCAAGCACACGCCTTCCAATTTTCTGCTCCATTTGATCTTAGTGAAGCATCATATAAAGTTATTTTTGTTGCTACATCCTTTAAGGAGGTCTTATATGAGTATAATTGAATGGAAGACATTTTATTTGGAGAAGAATCTTTAAGGTTGCGTTTTTTTAGCCAAATAAACAAGTACAGGGAGAATCTCAAATTTTCTGAACCTTCTAGGTCAATTGTTCTGATGGTTAAGATGTGGGCCTATTTACAAAACATGCGAAGGGAGGTTATTTTAAGTAGTTGTTACTGCAAATATGATTAAAAATAAATTCAACTAACCAATAGCATATCACTTTAGTTCTGTAATTTTAGGTCCTTTGTTTTTTGCTTAAGACAGCGTATGAATTATAAAGCAGCATATAATGCAGAGACAGAAACAAAGAAGTTCACAAATTTTTCATATTTCTAGCTATTTTGACAAATATGTTGGAGTACTGAGGTTACCTCTAATAACAAAATCAAAGCCAGCTATTAAATAGCCAAAAAGCTACACTCTGGGTCTGCTTGCCAAGGACCAGTCTAGCTAAGTCCAAACCAGTATGGCTACTTCATGATGAATTCTTTGGCCGTAACAATCCATAAAACAAAGAAAAGAAATTTTCAAGTTCTTAGTAGTTTGTAGTCCCCTTCCACTTTTTCATAAACAATGGAAGAGGTTTAGAAAAGAGTACAAAGGATGCCAAGATTCACAAAGGTTTTAGATAGACTGTCTATGTTTTGAAAGTAAGTTTTTATTAATATCTTTTGTTTTTACATCACTATAATTTTCTAGAGAGCCATTCCATTTAATACTATTTTTAAAGATGAGAGAGAGAAAGAAGGAAGGAAAAAAAGCAGCATAACTGATCAATACATCAAAAAAAATCTGAAAGCATGTGCAATATACAATGTTTATGGACCTCCTCCCTCTGCTAAGGCATAGTATCTTCTCATATTTCTTCAATAGGTTATCTATAAATATTGCCTTGGACTGCTGGCACTTTAAATATGAGATCTTTGTCCACCGCCAATGAATATACATGCTACTACAGGAATTGGATCACACCAATCCTGGCATTCTCACTATAATTAAAACCAGAACACAAAGGGAAATTGCAGCTCAATACAAGAATGACTTACCGGGGAAGCAAATATAGGATTTGGAAGAGTTCCTTTTATCGCACATCCAGAATCAACAAAAAACAACATTTCATGGAAAACTTGGGCCATTTTGTACCTATTTGCTCGTGATAAACATTTACCAAAAGAAAAAAGAAAAAACAAAACCACACCATACTATAAGACAACTACAGTTTATGAACCTACATAATATTATTGGATCACTGATCATTTAATCAAGACCCTTCGTTTCAGAGTTGAGGAAACTAAGACCCAGGGAGCTTAAGTGATTTGCTTGAGGCCATAACTGTCGATGAGAAATTGCACAGAGTGCAATAAGGTCCTCAAAATTAAATCAACATAAGTGGTCAGTTTTCAAAGGAAGAAATTCAAGCTATCAGTAGCCATATTTTTAAAAAATGTTCTAAATCACTAATAATTAGTGATATCCAAGTTAAAACAATTCTAAGGTACCACTTCACACCCATCATATTGGTTAAGATGACAGAAAAAGAAAATGATAAACTCTGGAGGGACTGTGGGAAAACAGGTACTTTAATTCAGTGTTGGTGGAGCTATGAACTGGTCCAAACATTCTGGAAAGAAATTTGGAACTAGACCCCCAAAGCTATTAAATTGTTCATACCCTTTGACTCAGAAGTACCACTAATAGGTCTATACCCCCAAAGAAATGAAAGAGAGGAAAAGGATCCATATGTAGAAAAATATTTATAGCAGCTTTTTTTGTGTAGGTGGTAGAAAAGAATTAGAAACCAAAGGTATTTCTGTCAACTGGGAAATGACTGAATGAGTTATGGTATATGAATGTGATGGAATACTAATACTAAAGGAAATGATAAAAAAGATGGTTTTAGAAAAACCTGGAAAGATTTATACAAAGACATATAAAGTAAACTAAGCAGAACCAGAAGAAAAAATGATATAACAATAATACTGTAAAATAGCCAACTGTGAAAGAATTAGTAACTCTGATTAACACAATGGCCAACCACAATTCCAAAGGACTCAGGATGAAACATGCTTTCTGCCTCCAGCTGATCAATTCAGATAGCAGATTGAAACATATTTTCTTCCCTTTCTTTTCCTTTTCTTTCTTTTTTTTTGATGATTAATGTAGGAATTTGTTTTTTGTGAGTATAGGTATTCATAATAGGTTTAAGGTTTCTTAGTGGGTGGGAAAAGGGAAGGGGAGAGAATTGAAAATTAAAAATTAAATAATTTTTTTTAAAATGAATAAATAAAAACAAAATTAAGTCAACAAATACTTTAATATTCTGAGATTCTACACAGAGGTGAGTATAGAAGATAGCAAAGAATATATGAGAAAACGTGTTTCAGGAATAAGAAACAAGAAGGGCTAAAGGCTTGTGAAAAATACAGAAGTCTCACACCTATGTATCACGAATACTTCCTGCAAGCAAACAGTTGGGAAGTGATGAACATCGAGAGTATCAAAGAAAACAAAAAACGTAGCTTCGTTATATTTTAACAGACCAGAAACGAGGCGGTAGCCGTTTCCAAATCAGCTATCTGTGTACAGTCAGACCACTGACATATAAGATCATGGATCAAAGCCAATACCAAATTAGGACAAAGAATAAAATGAAGAAATATGGTAAGATGATGAGCCAACTCCAGCCCTACTCTGACCCTCAGACCCTCCTCTGAACTCATGGGTTTTACCTTTTGTATGTTTGGCATTTACCATAAATTGCCTAATACCCTCTCTTATAATGTATACACTTTTTATTTTATACACTTTTCACGTATATACCTCTTCCTTCACTAATGTCCCACTCATCCATGAAATCTTCGTCATGGTGTAGAAGTGAGCCTGGGTTATCAGAAGCTCTAGTATAGAGCCAGCAATAAAACATAGAACAATAGCTAACATTTATATAGAGCCTTAAGGCTGCAATAGGCGTTTGTCTCATTTCATTCTCATAGCAGTCCTGAGAAGTAGATGCTATTTAACAGATGAAGAAGTAGAAGCAAACAGAGGTAAAGTGGCTCACCCCGGATCACACAGCTAGTAAATGTCTGAGGCTAGATTTGAACTCAGATCTCCCTTACTCCAAGCCTAGCATTCTTTCCTATTCATACCACCTATAGATACCTGTTGTTCACATGCCAGACTAGCTAAGTTTGTGAGATTCGTCAATAAAAGCTTGGCACCAGCTCTAACACCCTGGCCTCACTTTCGAGCTGCTTTATAGGTCATGACCTCAGTGTCCATTCCACTTTGGCCACCTTTTAGCGGGCCACCTCCAAGATCTCCAATTCTGAGTTTCCCCTCTTTGATCCCAATTTCCCCAGTCTTTCAGACTTCCCCGTCCCTCCAGCCTGCCAATCACTCAATTAGTCAGTAGGCATTTGTTAAGCATTTACAATGTGCTAGGCACTTTGTGAGGTGCTTCAGATGCAGGAACAAAAATTAGTGAGATACTGCCTTTGAGGAGCTTACATTTTACCTCCTGGACTTGTTCTTCAATCTCACCATTACCACTGTCCTTTTACTTCCACCCTGTTCTCTCGTTCTGCCATCTCTCCCTTCCTCTCCACTACTATTTCCTTTCTGGCTCCATTTTTTACTTCCTCCCTAGCCTATGCCCTATGGTTAATCATTTCAATGATGATCTCACCACACCCTGGAAATCTGGCCAATCCTTGTTCCTGGATAACCCTCATCATCAACATTCCCCTTCTCCCAATTTTTTAATATTCCTGGAGAAAGGTACAAACCATGTTGATTGGTCCACTATACGCTCATTCTTTCAGCCCTCACTGTTGCTGTGACATCCTTTCCTTCATTTTTTGTTGACTTTCTAATATGTTCCCTGAACATAGAACCTACTCGAAAGCATGCCTGTACATTCCTAGTCCCCAACACTATGCTACCCAAACTGGACTAATCTCCAAACACATGCTGTACCTTCATGCCTCCATAATTTTGCTCACACTAGTCCCTACATCTGGAATGGACCTTACCACTATCCCTGCCCATTGAAAAACCATCCATCCTTTAAGAATTAATATGAAACATATTAAGCATACCACTTCACTGAAGTCTCCCCTAATTCTCCTGCCCAGAAACGTTCCTTCCCTCTTTTGTACTCTTACAGCATTTGTTTCTACCTACCCCAAACACTGATCATATCTTACTTTGTTTTCTACTTATCTGTATACATATTTCATCTGACCTATTACTATACATGGTATCCAATGCAAATCCTAAGCTCCTTGAAGTGACAAACCATTTCTTATTTATCTTCACATCTGGCTTAACACTGTTACAGTGACTTACACATAGCGAATTCCCAATAAAAATATTCTCTGAAAGAAATTTATAGCTATCTCCATTTTATAGGTGGAGAAATGAAAGCTAGAGATTCCTCTAGATTTGGCTACAGTCACATACCTGGGAGAGCATCCACTTAATTCTCAGGCAGTTGTCAAATTGAAATATTATTACTGTTCATCTTAAGATGAGTATTTCTTGATTTTTCTCTTCCCTGTTCTTTCTTCCCCACAGAAGTATTGTGCATAGAACCTTGCCTGATTTGTTTGGATGCCTACTTGTTCTGCTCTGGCTATGTTGTAAACTTGGATTTACTACTCCTTCTGTCCCTTCCTTATTTTCTCATTCTATTTCTCTACCTCCATCTTCTCCCTGGGACCTTGAGACTAATTCCTTGTCCTTCCAACGTGGGTTTTAACCCAGGCTGCACTCTGGCAGTCTATACTCATGAAGCATCCAGCTTTCTTGGTGGAGAGAGCTGAGTGATCTCCTGAGAAGGCAAATAACTTCGTTTTCATTCAGGTCAAGGATGAAATTCTGGCTTCCGTTCACCATCACTAATGTGGGTCCTTTACATGGAAATTTTACTGCAGAGAAGTGAGACAGACATCCAGAGCTAGAAAGAGAGTAAGGGAATTGCACAGAATACCAGAAACCTTTTTGTAGTCACTGGGAATCAAAGATTTAGAGGTGATGGGGATCTTAGATGCCAAATAGACTAGCCCTGTCATTTTACAGATGAGAAAACTGAGGATTACAAAGGGTACGTGACTTGCCCAAGGTCACATAGGTAGTAGGGCTAAAATGCAAACTTTGAACTCCAAATCCAGGCTGAAAGTTTTACATTTACAATCACAGTGTGCTACAACTAAAAGGGAAATAGTTAGGTGGTGCAGTGGATAGAGCAGCAGGTCTGGAGTCAAGAAGACATCTTCCTGAATTCAAATCTAGCCTCAGACACTTACTAGCTGTGTGACCCTGGGCAAGTCACTTCACCCTGTTAACCTCGGTTTCCTCATCTGTGAAATGGACTGGAGAAGGAAATCGTAAACCACTCTGGTATCTCTGCCAAGAAAACCCCAAATGGGGTCCCAAAGAGTTGGACATGACTGAAATGACTCAACAACAACAACAACAACAAAGTGCTGGGGCAACCCCCTCCTCTTAAAGATAAGGAAACAGATCACACCCAGACCCGAGGTCTCCTTACTCTCAGGCCAGTGTTTGCTTTCCATTAAACCATATCACTTTTTAAGGCCGTCTGGTTTATTCTTTCTGTTTCCTACTTGGCTATCCTCTGGTAAAACCTCATTTCCACTAAGCCCCGGGAGCCCAGACTGGAGGGTCCCATGAAGCAGAACCACTTCATGGGCTGACCTTACCTGTGGGATGAGATAGTTCCTCATGTCTTTCACCGTCTGCCATGTCTGGTTACTGCTACCATAACCCCAGCGGCAAAGATGGAAACCAAGTCCCCAGAAAGGCGGCATGGTGGGGAAGCCTGAAATGATGGCACTTTGTCAGTATGGTGAAGATGGCAATTAGAACGGCTCCTGATGGAAGGGGAATAAAAATGTGATTCTGCGGTTCAAACCTTCCCTTAGTAAAATGGGCAGGTGAGCTCCCTTACCTGCACCCATATAGTTATGTCAGCCCTTTTTTGTGGGAGCAAAGAACCAGAAGCAAATTGGTACAAGAAGGTAATGGAAAATTGCTGTGTGTTGTAAGAAATGACTATGATGAATATGGAGAAGCATAGGAATACTTTATGAACTGATATGAAGCAAAGTAAACAGAACCAGGAAAACAATATAAACAACTACAGTGATCTAAATGGAAAGAATAGCAACAATGAAACAATAAACTGGATATTCTCAGAAGACACTGACCAGACCTGTGCCCAAACAAGAGACATGAGAAGGCACCTCCTCTCTGTACTCCTCTCATCCCAGCTAGATTCCTCGCACAGTAGGGGAACTATGGATCAGGAACACCAAATATAATGTCAAATTCTTTCTATATGTTTTTTTTTGTTTTGCCAAACTATTTTCCCCCCTTTTTATCCTTTGATATAAGGGATTATTCAGGGAGAGGAGGGGGAGGGAAAGATACATGAGAAATATAAATACAAAATAGCAATAAAATTTTTATTTTAAAAAAACAGTCGATTGACATTGACTAAACACCTACGTAGTACCAGGCACTGTGCTATGCACTGGAGATACAAATATGAAAAAGAGAATCCTTGTCCCCAAGTATCTTACAATCTAACGAGAGAAGAAAATACACAAAAGAAAGCTGAAAGGAAGAAGGAGAATGATGGAGAAGTGAAAGAAATCCCAAAGGAGTGCTGTCCCATGAGAAATGAGGAGATGGCCATCCAGAACCTCCTCCTTAATGGAGGCTTAGGAGTTCAAGGTTCTGCCTTCCAACTAGAGGGGAAGAGGAGATGGAGGAGATGTGAGGACCAAGGCTGAATGGATCTTTAAGGATGATGAGGTTCTTGGAAACATGGTAGAGAAATCAAAGAGGTCCAAAAGAATGGCAGCTAGAACTTTCCTGTCTTTGGGAGTTAGGGAGAATGAGACATTATAAACAAACAGTAGATATTTTTTTTTTTCTGAAAAAATGGAAGGGAGGAAAATGGCCTTGGGAAATAGCAGCAGTCACATGACTAGGGTTAAGCCTTCAAATAGGTCTACCCAACTAAGAGACCACCTGTTCCAGTATTCCCACCTTCTCTGCTAGAGAGTGGAAGATTCCCTTCCACAACAAGAGGAAAGCAGTAAGAGCATACCTGAGAACAAGACTTCTCAGGGGAATACTCCAAAGTGCTAGCATTCCAGATTCCCTTTCAATTCCTGGGGCATATTAATTATGCAAGTGTCCTATTGGTTAAATTCTGCCTATGGAGCTTGCTAAGGGAGACAACATGGTACAGACAAAAGAGTGCTAGATCGGGAGTAATAGGCTCTGGGTTCAAATCCTGACTATGTGACCTTGGACAAGTCATTTTGACTTCTCTGGGTCTCATTATCTCAACTAGAAAATTAGGGAGTTGAGATAGATGAACTTGGAGCTTTAAATCAGTGACATGCCACCAAGCTGCCCCACACGATGTTGGCTCCCTGACCCTCATCACTCAGTGTCACCACCTCCAGACAGCGTGTCCGCACTGTTTCCTTCTCAGCCTTCCTTCCGTCCTTTCTAGGCCTACTCCTATTCAGTTTATCTACTTCATAGATCATTATGTCATAACCCCTGGAATTCCTGTTCTAATCTCAACAAATTGTTCTTCAGTGTGTTTCAGTCATATCCAACCCTTCGTGCCCCCATTTGGGGTTTTCTTGGCAGAAATACTGGAGTGATTTGCCATTTCCTTCTCTGGCTCATTTTACAGATGAGGAAACTGAGGCAAACAGGGTGAAGTGACTTGCCCAGGGTCACACAGCTAGTTAGTACCTGAGGCTGGATTTGAACTCAGGAAGATGAGTCCTTCCTTAGGCCTGGCATTCTATCTACTAGGCCACCTAGGAGCCTATTCTTAACTAACTCCCTTGTATTCTTGAACTTTTCAAGCAGTGTTTCCTCCATTTCTTTGTTTTCACTCAAACCTGACAGCATGCCTTCTCTTGGAAATCTCTTCATTGAAAACTGCTCTTTCTCACTCATAGGGCCAGGCCTTATCCTTGCTCTCTACTGAACATTCAGACCATTTTTCTACCACCATCTTTCAACGACTTTTCATTTCTTGAGATCCATACAATGGACATGGACCACCTACTCCAATCCCTGTTTCTGTCCTCTTCTAATCTTCAAGTCATTTGATTTTCCCCACTTCTTCCATGACTTACATGACTGGTCACAGTCTTCCTTTGTACCATATGCCTTGGCATCATCTCAAGGACTTAAAAATATCTGCTACATAAGTGGAAGATAGCATATAGCTAGACAAAACGTTTGAAAGGAAAAGATCTGGGGATTTAACTAAAAGCAAAATCAATGTGAGTCAGTTGTATGACATAGAAGACAAAAAACAAAACAAAAAAAAAACCTTGGATCTAGACTGCATCAGGAGGGGCACAGTGTCATTTCACATAATAGCCTGTCCATTTCTAGAGTACCATGTTCAGTTCTAGGTGCCACCATTTAAAAGGACACTAACAATCTGGACTGTATCCAGAGTAGGCCAGTAATGACGGCGAAAAGACTCATGATATTGAAGGATTGGTAGAAAGCACTTGAGATGTTTAATCTGAACAAGAAAAGATTTTCAAGGCATACGAGAGCTGTCCTCAGGTATGGCAATGCAGAAGGGGGATTACACATGTTTTGCTAGATCTCATTGAGCAGTTAGGAACAGTGTGTAGAAGTTATAAATAGACAGATTTCAGCTCAAAACTTCCTAAGAATTACAACTGTCTAAAAGTGGAACAGACTGCCTTAGGAAGAAGCTGCCAGAAGAGTCAGCACAGCACAGTGTAGAGCAAGATGATCTTAGTTAGCAACACAAGGACCTGGCATAAAACGCAACCTTGATACACACTGGCTGGGTCATCCTTGGCAAGTTAGTCAACCTCTCAACATCCCAGGTGCCGGTAGAAGAAATTCCTCACTGTGAGTTCCCTACACCCATGAAATCATAGGTCCCGTCTCATTCCATCTCATCCCATGTTAGAGTTATAAAACAAAGTACTAAGTGAATCAGTGGGTAAAGTTCATTATTGTGGTTGTTGAGCTGTTTTCAGTCATGTCTGACTCTTCATGGCCACATCTGGGGTCTTCTTGGCAAAGATATTGGAATGGTTTGCCATTTCCTTCTCCAGCTCATTTTATAGATGAGGAAACTGAGGCAAAAAGAGTTAAATGACTTGCCCAGGGTCACATAGTAAGTTTCTGAGGTCAGATTTAAATTCAAAAGGTGAGTCTTCCTGACTTGAGGCTGGGCACTCTATCCACTTCACAACCTAGCTGCCCATTACTGATCAGGTATTGAAGGGGAAGGAAGAAAGGAGAGGAAAGATTGAGGAAGACTTCATGGAGGAGGCAGGATTCTAGATGGGCCTTGAAGGATGGCTAGGAACCCAGGCAAAGACTCAAAGGATGGGTGAAGTTACACAGGAGGGCACAATGGTACATTTGGGGAACATGGAGACCATGTGGAGAGTGGTACTGTGAGATGGGGTGGGAATGATGTAGTGCCACCAAAATGAGGAGGATCCTGACAGCCGAGTAAAGTAACTCAAACCTAATTGTGTGCACTAGTGAGCCACAACAGGTTTCTGAGAAGAGAAATGCTGTGGACAGATCGATGCACAATAAAGATTATTCCAGCAGCATGTGATGAGGAGTAACTAGGAAGGAAGAATGACTGGAGGCAAAAAAGACTTGTTAAAGAACTGAGAATGCAACGACTATGCCCACCACTGAAAGGTGGTGGAATCAGGGTGCAGAATTAGACTCTCCCTCTATCTCTATCTCCCCCTCACCCCCATACATACACGCACACATATATTATATATATGAATATGTGTATATATACTTTTACACACACACATGCATATGTATGTATTAGGCTTTATATTTTTGCTGTCCTTTGATAGTTTCAGTCTGACTATTTGTGACCCCATTTTAGGGTTTTCTTGGCAATGATACTGGAGCGGTTTGCCACTTCCTTCTCCAGCTCATTTTACAGACAAGGAAACTGAGGCAGAGTTAGATGACTTGCCTAGAGTGACACAGCTAGGAAGTATCTAAGACCGCATTTGAACTCAGGAAGATGAGTCTTCCTGATTCCAAGCCCAGTGCTCTATCCACTGCACCACCTAGCTGGCCAAACGGCTGTGTGCGTGTGTGCGTGTGTGCGTGTGTGCGTGTGTGCGTGTGTGCGTGTATGCGTGTGTGCATATGTGAGTATATGCAGAAATTTATTTTGCTTGACTATGCATATTTGTTAGAGTTGTTTTTGTTGTTTTCCCAGAGGGGAGAGAGGTAGGAGGGAGAAAAAAATAGATTTTCTTACCTAAAATTTGCATTTCCCTTAACATCTACTATAATGTTCTAACAAATATTTGCTTAGCGGATGAATGATTGAATGGCTCCTCAGCTTCTTGTATCCCTCTATAACAGGGCAAAAGCTTATGTTGGGCAGAGGGGAGGCTAAGAAAACATTTTCACACAGGACTATCCAAGGACACGCTCTCCAGACTCCCTATGCCCATCGCTGGGATTTGTCTTCCACGTAGAAAATCTGAGCCAAAGATGCCAGTCAGCCAGCTGTCATGCACTGCTGAAGCACTGCTCGAAGGGGTAGCCAAGGCATCCTCTAGCTGCCCTCAAGAAATAGGGAGGGAGGTGCTCTCTTTGGTAGCACACGTACTAAAATTGGAACAAATCTGAGAAGATTAGCACGGCCCCTGAGCAAGGATGACAGGCAAATTTGTGAAGTGGTCCATATTTAAAAAAAAAACAAAAAGGAAAAGGGAGGGAGGCTAGACTCTTTGAAGGTCAGCCATGTTGGAAAAGGGAATTGTGTTATTTACCTGAATCTCTCCTATATCTTCGATTCTCTTTTCCAATATGGCTGACCTTCAATGAGTCCATATGGAGTGTGACTGGTCCTTGGACAAGAGGGTGGTAGACAGAGAAGACTGGGTAAATATCCAAGAGGCCAGGCCACTGGGAAGCATTTCCAGAGCCACTGCCTCTACCTCACCTTGGAAAAGTTCAGAAAATATTGAGGCCACCGAGCAAATGCCAAATTTCCTTTTAAGATAAAAACAAAAGTTTACAAGGTGCTCCAAGGGTACTTTTTAATCCCAGATCAGTGGGACAGACTTCTGTCCTTAAGGACTCATGAGAGATCCCTGCTAGCTTCTTTCCATGCACAATCTGAAAACTTGTCTGTAATCCACTTATTTACTGAAAGATAACTGAATTGCCTGCCCTCCCTTCTCATTCCTCCTGTCTTCACTATGGATTCCAGCCAGCTTGGCACTTCTACAGCAACAACCACCTTGACAGGGACAGGGAAGAGAGCAAGCAATAACAACTGTCTCGCTGACGGAGAAAGATGAGGCAGCAGTGATGACTCGGAGAGAATGTTAGGAGGTGACTGCGTCATAGTGGGTGGGACTGAGGGCAGACACCAAGGTCACTCACTCCAGGAGGGATTTTATGAAAAGGTGACGCCGAAGACCAGAGCAAAAGGGAGAAGTGGAGGAGAAACAGGTGGGGATACTCACCGATGACCTGCTGGTATTGCTGGACAACAGAGCTTGGATCTGGCCCCAAGAAGATGTAAAAATCCAGAATCCCCCCCACAGTCCTCCATGTCAGGGCAGGAGCAGGCTGCAGAACCACCTCTTGGGAAAGAAATAGAGAACAGAAGTTAATATCATCCCACTGTGGTTCAGCTAGGTGGTGCAGTAGATAGAACTTGAGTCAGGAAGCCCTAAGTTCAAATCTGGCCACAGACACTTCTTAGCTGTGTGGCCCTGGCAAGTCACTTAACCCTGTTTGCCTCAGTTTCCTCATCTGTAAAATGAGCTGGAGAAGGAAATGGCAAAGCCCTCCTGTATCTTTGCCAAGAAAACCCCAAAGGGGGTCTTGAAGAATCAGTCACAACTGAACAACACTGAGATTCAGATGTCTTGAAAGTGTGGTGTTCCCTTCACCAAGAAAGGGGACTGGACTTATGTTTTCATTTGTATGAGGAACTCTCTAGCTAAGGCATGCTTTCCACCCATACAAGTTGGCACATTTTCTGTAACATATAGTCTAAATGGGTTTCCTAGAACATTGAGGGGTTAGTTGATTTGGCCAGGGTCACACCACTAGTATGTGAAAGAGGTAACACTAGAGTCCAGGTCTTCTCTCCACTAGGCCATGCTGACCGTCATCTCAAGGAGAGAAGCAATCAATCAATGATGGCTTTTGGGAAGGAAGCTGGAAGCTGCTGATGCTGCTGACGAGCAAGGTCATAGCAGTCATCCCTAGTAACTGCAGCCATGGGAGGAGAGGAGGTGGGCAACGGGAGGGAGGGTCTTGAGTCCTTGTGGAGATCAACTGAAAGAACTGGGGAAGGTCCACTTAAGGGGATACAGGAGCAGCCTTCAAGCATCTGAAGGGTTACCATGTGGAAGAGAGATAGAACTTGTTTGGTTTGGCCCCAGAGGACAGACCAGCAGCTCACATGGAAGCTTCAAAGAAGGAAACTTGGGCCTGATATCAGAACATCCTATCAAGGAACAGGACTAGCCTCTGCCTTATCTATCAATTGTTACGTGACACAGTTAGAGAGAGACAATCAGTGGAAAAAGAACTGGCTTCAGAGTCAAAAGTTGGGTCCCTCAGCTGGTAGTCCTGGGTCCTGGTGTCTGCTTCACCATACTGCCTTATGTGTCATCCAGAAGTCACTTAGTTTCTCCGGGCCTCAGTTTTCCCTATCTGTGAAATAGGAATAATAAGCCTTGACTTTCTCACTCAAGAGGCCAATTCTTAAGGTCCCCTAAGGAGCCAGGAGATCCAGGCTCAAATTCTGGCCCAGTCCTGAGCCAGAACCATACGATATGAGCAACTTACTTTCATCTCACTAAACCTGTTTCCTCATCTGTAAAATGAGTATATTAACATTTGTATTCCCTATCTCACAGGGTTATTATGAGGATCAGATGAGCTAGTGTAAAGTACTTTGTATATCTTAATTGAATGTCAGCTGTTAACACGCCGTGTGTTTGTTGACCATACTTTTTTACTGGCTATGAGAGCTAGAGAACGTCAGAGTTGAAAAAGACATCAGATGTGGCAATCTTTTCACTCATAATAATTAATGAAGGTAATAGCTAACATTTATGTGGCATTTTGAAGTTTGAAATATCACTTCATTTGATCCTCACAACGACCTTTGAGGGGGAGTGCTATTACTATACCCATTTTACAGATAAGGAGACTGAGGCTGAGTGAGGTTAACTGACTTGCCCAAGGACACACAGCTAGGAATTATCTGAGGCAGAATCTGAACTCAGGTCTTCCTGACTCCAACTCTAGCACTGTGTCCACTGCCCCAGCTAGCTGCTTAAATGCATTTATTCATTCAACAAGCCTTTATTCAGAGATTTCTAAATGACATGCACCATAGAGACACAAGGACCAAAAATAAAAGAGTCCCTCCCCTCTAGGAGCTAATTGAGGGAAACTACATTTTACAGACACGGAGACTAGCACCCAGGAAGGTAAAGAGATTTGCCCAGTCACACAGCAGACTAATAGAAAAGGCAGGTCTAGAACCTGGGCCTTCTACCTGTATATATAAATTTGGATAATAATAAACTGTGTTGTTACAAGATTGATAATCATTGTTAGATGTCTCCCTACCCACTGGTCAAGTCCTAGGCCAAGAGATCAGCAGCTCCTGCTCTGGGGTAGGTAGGGGCGCCATATTTCACCTCCCAAAGGAAGAGGGGAGGCAAGAGGAAACTCACTCCCCTGGCCAGCAGTTGGACTGTTAGCTCATGAGAAAGCCTCGGGAGGGCCCAGCTGTGTGCAGAGCACATTGTGGGTTTCTATCTCCAAACCAGAAGCTGCCCTCTGAGGATACCGAGGCAGTGGGGGAAGGGGTTGGAGAGGTGCAGGGAGCCAGAGGAAGGGCACAAGGGAAAGTGGAATTTTAAGCAAATGATTCAGCAACCGTGTGTATGTGTGTGTGTGTGTGGTTAAACTGCTCGAAAATTGCTAAAGAACCAGGCCCAAGTCAGGAAACAGATGTCTCACTCAGTTCTCGAGGCAGCCAGGCAGCCACCTTCTGGTCTTGGGCTATTTCTTTTGCCCCAAATTAGCCCTGAAAAATTGGCTCCTTCTCTGGTTATATCCAAGGCCAGAAAGCTTCTGCAATAAAGATCCCAGACCCTCTACATTCATCTAACTGAATCAAAAAGAAAGCTTTGGTTGTAACAACTAACCAACCTTTCTTTGGCATCCTTTACAAAGAATGTTCTCCCTCCTTTCTTTCCTGGATTCATTCATTCGATAAGCATTCTAACCGATTTTGCCTTTGTAATATCTCTCACATATAACCCTTCTCTCCTCTGTCGCTGCCACCAACCTGGCACAAACCCGCATCATCTCAAACTTAGACTGTTGCAATAGCCTGCTGGTGGGTCTCCATGCCTCGAGTCTCTCCCCACTGCAGCCCACCTTTCCTCAGCTGTTAAATTAATCTTCGCAAAGTACTCATCTGACCATGTCACTCCAATACAAATGCCTCTGGTATTCAAAACCCTTTGCAAACTGGCCCCCTCCTGCCTTTCTAGTCTTCTCACACTTTATACTCCCACAGACTCTTCGAACCAGTAACACTGGCCTCCCTGCTGTTCCTCAGATAAGACACTCCATCTCCAGACTCCAGGCAATTTTACTGGCTGTGCTCCATACATGGAAGACTCTCCTTTCTCATCCATCCCTCCTGGTTTCTTTCAAGCCCCAACTAAAATCATACCTTCTCTAAGAAGCTTTCCCCAATCTCCCTTAATTCTAGTGCCTTCCCTCTGATATGAACTCCAAATTAGCCTGAATTGATGGGCAGCTAGGTGGTAAAGTATATAGAACAGCAGGTCTGGAGCTAGGAAGACCTGAGTTCAAATTCAGCCTCACACTCTAGCTATGTGACCCTGGAAAAGTTATTTAACCTTATTTACCTCAGTTCCCTCACCTGTAAATGAGCTGGAGAAGGAAATAGCAAACCACTCCAGTATCTTTGCCAAGAAAATCCCAAATGGGATCATGAAGAGTCAGAAACAACTTAACAACACAGACAAAATCCTGTTTTATCCTGTTTGTACATAATTGTTTACGTGTTTTCTTCCCCATTAGACTGTGAATTCCTTGAGAGCAGGGATTATCTTTTACCTCTTTGTATATCTATTGCTTAGGAAGGTGCCTGGCACACAGTAGGTGCTTAATAAATGCTTATTGATTGATTAGCAAAACAAGTCTAACCTCTGCCACGTGATTCAATTTCTCTTCCACATAATCTAATCTCTCTTTCATATACGTCGTCTTTTACTGTTGTTTAGCTTTCCATTCATGTATACCTTAGTGCCATTGTCCAACTGTAGGCCTCTTGAGGGACAGGAATCTGTCTTAGTCATTTTTGTATCACCTGTGGCACCCAGCACAGGGCTTTGTACGTAGCAGGCATACAGTAGATGCTCGCTAAGCATTCTAATGGCATGGGAGCTGTTACGTCCTGAGGACTTCACCCAAGGAGATGCCCTAGAGCAGCAGAAGTCCCCACTTACCCATGGCATTGCTATTCAGGAGGAAAACGCCATGAGCAGATCCTGCCTCCTCCATATTCAGGTAGAAAGGGTGCGCCCCATAAAGATTGTATGACTCCTGTGGATGAAATAAATGTAGTAAGAACACTTGTTTGCTTTTCCTTTACCGGGTCCCCAAAGTGATTAAAGGGTTTGGGAAGGAAAGTGGTAGGCCAAGAGCAAACAGAAGCATGCCCCTCAAAGCTCATTCTAGGCCCAGTTAGCCCAAATAGCGCTCTCATTTAAGATCTCTGACTCTACCACTGGACAGCAGGCAAAGGGAGAACATAGTTCAGTCCTGGGGCTAGTGATCCGAATAATTTCTCCCACAGGGAGGGGATATGGACGTAGAGTTGCTTTCAGGACTTAGATTGCAAAAAAGAGGATTACATTTAAAGGACAGGAAGGTGATGGAAAGAAAAGGGTATAGGAATGGAGAAGGGAGGGAGCAGGGAGAAAAAGAAAAGCACTGGAGGAAAGTAGATATCCTGGATCTCAGGGAAGGCGTGTGGCTTCAACAACGCATCCCTAACTCCCTGGGGGATGTTCCTTTATCTGGGTCTCGGGTTTTCTCATCTGTAAAATGAAGTTTGTTGTTCAATCATGTTTGACTCTTCATGACCCCATTTGGGATTTTCTTGGCAAAGACACTAGAGTGGTTGGACATTTCCTTCTCCAGCTCATTTTACAGATGTGAGGAAACTGAGGCAAACAAGGTGAAGTGACTTGCCCAGGGTCCACAGCTAGGAAGGCTGGATTTGACCTCAGGAAGATGAGTCTTCCTGACTCCAGGCCTGGCACTCTACCCACTGCACCACCCAGCTGCCCCTATGAAGAGGGTATACTAAATGATTGCTAAGATTCCTTCCGGCTCCAAAATCCTGTGTCTGCGTCAGTGGGGAATATCAGAGGATATCGTATGTGCAGAGATATTCTGATAAGCTTTTCCTATCATACTAATAACAGAGCTACATAACTCTAAAGAATAAGACATAGGCCTGGAGAGGTAGGGATGTTAGCAAAGTATTCAGACTAGAAATTTCTAGAACCCAGGAAGGTTCTAGTATTGTACTTCTGACTGGAGTACCAGATGCCCTGGCTTTTAAAGGCTCAAGAGACTTTATTAGGGAAACCAGAAAGTTATTTACCAGAGGCTCCCCTCAGCTCCATTAGGCCACTAGAAAATGTACCTGGAAAAAATCTTAGCTGTGAATTTCAGATGCTGAGCACACCCAAAGTACTCATTAAAAATAATTCCATCCACAAGGTTAAGGGCTTAGCCATCCGATGGCTCTCTAGAAGGATGTGGGGAAGAGCCTCATATACGGAATATATAACCCAAGGGAGGTGAGGGTGGGAGGTTAAGGGGAATGGAACAGGTACGAGGGTAGAAAATGGAAAATGGCTACCGTGGGTGGGACATCCCGGGCCCAAAAACTCAGGGTGGTCCAGTCGAAGTGGTGAAGAAGACCACTGCGGTGCTCCCCCAGCCCATAGAGGAACTCAGATGGAAGAAGGGTGGAAATCTGGAGAAACTGGTCAGCAAAGATTAATGGAGCCACAGTTGTGTTCAACCTGGAGAAGAAAGGTATGAAAAGGTAGAGAAAGATGGAGAAGTGGGGTGTGGAAGAGCGGAGTGAAGGAATAAGAAAGGGAGATAATGCAAAGGTAGAGAGGGATAAGCAACAGAGAGAATGTGGGGGAAAGGGTTTTGGAAAATAAAAAAAAAACGTGGGAAGCACAGAAGGGAGATGGGGAGGGGGGAAGAGGGATGGATGGGGAGGAGGCAGAGGAAAGGAAAATGTGAATCTATCACTCCATAACACAGTATCTCAGTAAGCCTATTACATTTTCTGAAAGAAGAGCTGCCATATGTCTTTTACCAAAGTGTTTCACCAATGGCTGAATGCTAACTATATTTAGTAAACACTTCACCAACCGCTGAACAACCAGCAGCCATCACTACTGGCTTTCCAAACCATGACTCAGCAATGCTGGTAAGGTTTGGACTTTCATCTTTAGCTGATGGTAGGGTGGAGAAAGAAGTGTGTGTGTGTGTGTGTGTGTGTGTGCATGTGTGTGTGTGCAGGTGGGGGTGGGTAGGTTTAACAAGGGTTGAGTAATCAAGAAAGAAGAATGGGGTTGACCCTAAAGGTAGAAAGACTCAGTCATAATCTCAAGTGGAGGTGTCAATTGTTTCCTCTGCTAATTAAAGTTTCTACAGAGGTGGTTTTTAGATGGAATTGAGATAGCAGGAATGCTGTTCTAATGAAGCTAGGGGATACTCAGGGCTGAGAGGGAAAGATGAGAAAAAGGAAGAGGTGGGGCAAGGTGGGAAGAGACTTCCAGCTAGTCAATGCAAAAAGAAATTAAGCATAGAAACTAGAGGGAGAAAAGTCAAGGATTTTGTCTTCTGGGCTGATATTTCTGACTCTATTGATGTGGTATGCTTCTGACTGGGAGCACAACTTCTCTTCAGACCCCGGCTCCTTTACCAGATGAGATATTGCCCAAAAATCAGAGTATCTTCTCAGGCAGTGGACTTGGTTAGGATGAAGGAAGTTTGGCCCCAAGTTAGCTTCCTGGAGAGAAAGCATTCAGAGAGAGTATTCCCTTTCTTATACACTACTAAAAGTAGTGTAGCAGAGGGGAAAGACCACTGGACTGGGAGGAAGTCAGCAGACTTGGCTCCAAGAACAGCTCTCCACTGATCAGCTGGGTTGATCAGCTTGAGCAAGCCATCTAATTTCTTTGGGTTTCAATTTCTTCTTTTATAAAGTTAGGGGGTGGGACCACATGGCCTATAAGTTCCTTCTAGCTCAAACAGTCTATGATTTTTTGATCTCTAAGGTCTCTTTCTGCTGAGATTAATAAGAAATAATAGCTAACATCTCTATAGCTTTTTAAGGTTTGCAAAGTACATTACTTATATTATCTCATTTGATCATTTGATCCTCATAACAACTCTGTGAGCTCGGTGCTATTGTTATTCCCAATTCATAGATGAGAAAATCTTAGAGGTTAAATGACTTGCCCAGAGTCACACAGCTAGTATGTATCTGAGGTAGGATTTCAACTCAGATTTTCCTGATTCCAAGTCCAATACTCAATCTACTATGCCACGTGGCTGCCTCTCTCCAAGGTATAACATCTCTTCAAAATTGTAGGAAAGCAATTAGCCCTCAAGATAGTAAAAGGCCTGCAGTGAACTCAGTCCATTGACTGCAAGCAAAAGAAATCTTCCACAAGTAAACAAAAGTCAAGGAGAAATGGTGAGAGACATCTTCTCTAATCCAAGGTTCTAGATGTCTCTAACCTCACAAGTCATTCAGTAGTCTAGAGCAATGGCCTCATATTTGAATAGAAACAGATCCCTGCAGGCTGCATGATGACTTAGAAAAACACAAATTAACATTATCTATGTCTTACTGTATTTTTATTTATTTTTGTTAAACATTTTCCACTTGCATTTTAATATGATTCGAATTTGCACCTAGAATACTCTAGTCCTCTAGACTGCTCTAGAACGCAGCATGCTAGCTGGGCCAATGTAAGGCTGGGTCTAAAAATGAGTCAAAGTCTTATGATAAACTAACCCACTCCTTTCAGGGGCATCTTCAGGAACAGGAAGATCAGGGCTGCAGGCCTTTACGAAAATGGTGGAAGGAGAACATATGCAAACACTCTCAAATGGAGAAAGAGAAAAACCAGAGGAAAGTCTCACAGTACAACTCCTGACCCCCGACGTTTCACCAAAAGCCCAAAGGGATCCCTGGAGAAATCAAGGCTGTAGAGGGGATGCTCTGCTTTTCTCGTGGCTGGCGGAACTTCCAGAGGTACCTCGTATCTGGAGTTGTTGGGATCAGTCAGCTGTGACAAAGAGAAGGACGGCAGAAGTGACCATGTGGCATTTAGATGGGACACACATCCTCACGTGCAGAAGGTAGAAAAAGGGCCCAGTGAGAGGCTGCTTGCAGTGGAGCAGGGGGGTAGGGAAAGAAGGGAATCTGCTGAGTCTCTCTGTGAGGAAAATAGATGAATCGCCACCCCACCCCCACCTTTTCCCTTTTCCCTACACCACCATCTCATTTCTCCTATCTCCCAGGAACAGTCTTCCTGACCTCCTCATCTGAAAGTTGCCAGTCACACTGGCACAGTGAGGTGGGAGGTAACTGAGACCAAGAGAAAATTGTCCAAGGCATATATTCTGGGTGAAAGCTTGAAGATGGGCTAATTTCCAATTTCAGGTCCCACCTTTGACACACACTGGCTGTATGGGCACAGGCGAATAAGTCACTGAATCCTGCAATAACCCCAGACAGCTACCTCTAAGAGGACGAGACGAGTGGCTGATCAACATCAGGGAGGCACATTTCTAGACTAGGTGTTCCCTACCCTGATGAAATCATGGATCCAGACCTTTATAGTTGGCTTCCTCATGAGGAAGGCTTGGGTTCAAGCTGCCTCTGACACATACTGGCTCTATGGGCACAGGCGAGTAAGTCACTGAACCCTGCGATGACCCCAGACAGCTACCTCTAAGAGGACAAGACCAGTGGCTGCTCAACATCAGGGAGGCACATTTCTAGACTAGGTGTTCCCTATCCTGATGAAATTATGAATCCAGACCTTTGTAGTTGGCTTCCTCATCAGGAAGGTTTGGGTTCGAGCTGTCTCTGACACATACTGGCTATGGGACCTTGGGCAAGTCAGAGTATCTCAGTGCCACCAGACAACACTTCAAGACCATAATTTGTATAAGCTGACAAGCTTACTAGTGGGAATTTCCACAGCTGGAGCTCCTTGTTGTTGTTCAGTCCTATCTGACTCTTTGTGACCTCATGGACCACACTGTTCATGGGGTTTTCTTGGCAAAAGAAGTGGTTTGCCAGTTCCTTTTCCAGTGGATTAAGACAAACAGAGGTTAAGTGACTTGTCCGGGGTGCCACAGCTAGTCAACATCTAAGGCCACATTTGAACTCAGGTCTTTCTGACTCTAGGCCCAGTGCTCTAGCCACTGAGCCACCTAGCTGCCTCCTTACAGCAGGAAAATTATAGGTCCATACCACGGTCCCCCCCTTTCTGGGTTGAGGGTCGAGAGAGGGAGAAAGGAAGCTAGGAAAGGTGCAGGAAGATTTCTATGCATTTTTATATCAAACCTAAAGTTAAACTTATTTTGAAGTAAGGAACACTTCCTGTAATAAATCTGCAAAGAAGCCCCAGGTGACCCCAGGGTCACACAGTGGAAAGAACTGGACTTGGAGTGAAGTGGACCCAGGTTCAAATCCTTGCTCTGTTGCTTAGTGACCTGTGTGACTTTGTTGTTGTTCAGTCATGTCCAACTCCTTGTGGCCCGATTTGGGGTTTTCTTGGCAGATATGGGAGTGGTTTGCTGCTTCCTTCTCTAGCTCATTTTACAGATGAGGAAACTGAGGCAAATGGGGTTGAGTAACTTGCCCATAAGTGTCTGAGGCCAGATTTGAACTCGGGAAGGTGACTCTAGGCCTGGCACTCTATCCACTGTGCCCCCTCGCTACCCATGTGTGTTCTTGAGAAAGTCATTTAATCTCACTAGGCCGCATTTTTAAGATGAGGGAGCTAGACTAGACCGAGATCCCTGGGATGCCTTCTAGCCCTAAATCTATGATTCTATTATACTAGGAAGAAGAGAAGGACATAATTCTCCCACCTTGATGTGTAGCCGGGTATCTGTCTCCAAATCCACCTGCAGCTGCAACTCTAGCACATCGTGAGGGTAATAGGTCTTCACTGTCCTGGTCAGCACACCCAGGAAGCCTAGCTCAGTCCTGTTCAATGTCTTCAAGGTGTAGCTGGGGAAATCAGGGGGGTAGAAGCACCAGGGTGGCCTTCCCTGGCTGCTGCTCTGCAAGAAGCAACAACCTCTCTTCTGGCAGAGTTCTGGGGTCACCACTGTGTCCTGTTCAGGGTAGCAGTCAAATCGCTGGGACTCAGGAACAGAGATACACTTCCCTGGAGGCTCCACAGGAAGTCTCCGCACACTGATGGCCCAGAAGGTGCCCCCCAACAGGCCAGCTCCCACTATCACAACAACCCCCAGCCACCGCCACCTGAGGAACAGGGTCTTCTTGGCAGCAGGGGAGCCAGGCTCATTTCCCTCCTCTTCCTCTTCTTCTTCCTCCTCACCATAAGGACCAGAGGCATGAGTCACACGGGTAGGCAACTTGCGGTATGATTTCATTGTCAGTTCTGAGGATGGAGAAGAAGCCTGGGGAGCAGGGAAATTGGGAAAAAACATAAAAAGAAAATATCTTAACTTCACAGAAGTGCAATCAACAGAAATAGAAAACCATGATTGTTTGGGGACACTGTGTATTTCCTGTTGGTGACCCAAAAGAATGCTACCCTTAAAAAACAGGAGCAGGGCTCTCTCAGGATTAGAGCACAGATTTGCCTGGAATCTAAATGCTCTGTTTCTCAATCTCCGGTCCTGGGACTCTCCCCTTCATAAAAGGCTAAAAAGTGCAATAGGCTCAAAGTATAAATGTATAGCCAGGAATAGCAAACCAGGGAAATCTGTTGTTATGTGTCCTGCAAACCCAAAACACTGCACCTGGGATGGAGATAATCTAACTCCTTGTTATTATTGGGAATGTGGGAGAAGGGTAGGATGAAATTCATGGATTCATAGCTAACCTAGAAAAATTCACTTTTAGCTGGAGTTTTGGACTTCTCCCTGATCAACAAATCTGGGCTGGAACAGGCTAGGCTGATGGTGGCTGGCCTATAACTTGGGTGGCTATGTGGTACAGTACACAGAGCACCAGCCCTGGAGTCTTCCTCAGTTCAAATATGGCCTCAGACACTTACTAGCTGTGCAACCCTGGGCAAATCACATAATCCTGTCTGCCTCAGTTTCTTTATCTGTAGGTGCCATATTATCCATGTCAAGAACTGATTTTTGAGACCCCCACTTTAGGGCAGTAGGATAAAGCTCTGGGCCTGGAGTCAGGAAGACTCACCTTCATGAGTTCAGATCTGACCTCAGATACTTAGTAGCTCTGTGACCCTGGGTAAGTCATTTTACCCAGTTTGCCTCAGTTCCTCATCTATAAAATGACGGGGAGAAGGAAATGGCAAATCTCTGCCAAGAAAACCTCCAATGGGGTCATGAAGAATCATACAACTAAATACAGAATACAACTAAACGACAAGGGCTATAACTTGGGGAAGCCTTAGTTTTCTGATAAGCTGGTGAGACAGATCTGAGTCTTATATATGACTCCCACCCACTTCCATACTTTTCCAAAGCAAGGGGGCGGGCTTACTCACATATTTCTATGCATTCAATTCAATGTAATTCAATTCCACACATATTTATTAAGCAGCTACTGTGTCTAGGCACTGTCCTAGGTGCCAGAGACATGAAGCCAAAAAAAAAAAGAAGAAATAATCCAGGGACTCACACCTAAGATAGCCCCTTTGTCATTTCCTTTTTCCCTTCAAGGCTGCCTTTGATGTTTATTTGAACCTGGTTTTTCCTGAATAAAAATGGAGGATGGTTGGTGGGTGAGGAGAGAATATGTTGTGATTCGCACCAGGCTCCCATGTTTGGAGGCTGCTTTATAGGGTAGAAAGAATATTCACTGTGGAGTCAGAAGACTTAGGTTCAAATTCTACCTCCAACAGTGCCTATGTAACGCAGGGAAACAACTGAGTCTCATGGCCTCAGTTTCCTTATCTGTAAAATGAGGGGCCTGTATTTGATGACTTCTGAGACCTCAGGAGGGCCCCATCTTGCCAGGGATGCTGGGTGAATGTTATAAGGAAGATATGTTGTATAAACCAAATCTCCTACCCTTTTGCTAATGCCCAACAAGTTAGGGTCTACACATACTCAGAGAATACTACTCAGGACCACCTCTGGACTTCTTTGTCCATCTGAGATTCTACCATTTCCTCCTTTCTCCATAACTGGATTAAATGCCTATGCATATGACATCCATATTAGTCATATGCGGTGCTACCCAGTGCTATTAGCTACCTGGGTGTGGCTACTTATAGTTCATTTTTTTCCCCAATGACAAAGCCTTGTTCCCAGTGCGTTACAGAGAGCTCTTTGAACCAGGCCCCTGACAAACTGGATGGCCTTGAGCCACTCCCAACATCAATACCTCAGCCTCCTCTCTTTATGAAGGAGCCAAGAGGCTCTCTCACTGAGGGTATGATCAGGAAAACCTAGGCAAAAGTATCTCACCAGTTTGGGTAGTAACAGTACAAGGCAGCTAGGGAGGTGAATAGAGGATAAATCAAACATATATTGACACATCAGACAGCCCTGCTGGAAACTAAGTGATTCATTTAAAATGCTTCCTTTTATAATGAACACAGCTGCAAAAAAACTCACCTGAGAGGAAATTTTTGCAGAGAGAATTTCCTCTGGCAATAGTGGGAAGAGGCCCTGTAGGGAGAAGAGGTTATGTGAATAAATAAAATCATTTTCTTTGAGAACTTAACTTTGTACACATTTTGCATTTACTAATCTGTGTTATTTGTTATGCTCTGACTCCTACTCCCTGCCCCCTCCAGAATGTAGGATCCTTGACGACAGGATTATTTCATATTTGTCTTTCTATGTCTTACATCCAGTACCCTGCAGAGCCTGACAAATGGTAGGTACTGTTTCTTCTAGCTTAAGTTATTTCATCCTCATTTCATTCTTCACTCTGAAGTTATTTGATTCATTCATTAAACAACAAGTCTTTACTGATTGAATGAATCATGAATCATTTGTAAATGGAGAAGTCCACTTGCATCCTATCTATCCCCATTTCTACTCCCCAGATTTACCCTGAAATGTAGGGTTAGGGACATCATATATCATAGTCCCTTCCGCATGTTATAAAAAGAACTCTAACATATGGCCCTTCCCAAACCACAACCACAACCTCCTTTGATCCATGGGAGAGGGAAAACATCCTGTGAATAACCATTTGGCCTGTCTGACAAGTTGGGACTTAACCATCATCAAAATGGGCAGTGTGGTTTCAACAGCGATTCCCAAACGGAATGATAATCTGGCAAACCCTGAAACGATGCTGTAGAAAGAGACACGCCATCCTCTCTCAGATGGCCATGAAGAAAAATCTCTAAAGAATAAAGTGGACAAATATCTTCTTCTCCTGGGGCCCTATCTGACCTTTGGACATCCAGTTAAAAGGGGAGACACCTAGGAAGAAAGGAACACTAGCCAAGGTTATAGTTATATATAGTTATAGTAGCTTGATTGAGAAAAAAGGGGATTGGTGAAGAGGAGGGGAAAATAATTATAACTAACATTTATGTAGCACTTTAGGGTTTGTAAAACACTTTATATATGTTTCATCTGATCCTCAAAACCACCCTGAAAATAGATGCTACTATTATCCCCATCCTACAGACGAGGAAACTGAGGCTGAGAGAGGTCAAATAACTCACCCAGGGCCATGAAGAAGCTAGTAAGTTAGGCAGGATTTAAACTCAGGCTTTCCTGACTCCACATCTAGTACTTTAACCACTAAGCCACCTAGCTGCCTTTTTACTCCTTAGGAAAAAAAATCCACTTTGGAATCCACATGTAAGGTTTTTGTCTATTTATTTAGTTTGGGGCATTTGTTGTTATTAAGGTTTTTTTGTTTGTTTGTTTGTTTGTTTTTAAGCAACCACCTCTCAAGAAGAACAGAATGGACCACAACGAGGAAAGAAATCAGAGCAAGTTAGATCTACAGAATCACGGAATTGCATGGAGTTGAAAAACTAGAAAAAGAACAAATTAAAAATGCCAAATTAAACACGAAATTTGAAATCTTAAAAAGTAAAGATGAGATTAATAAAATTGAGTGTGAGAAAACCATGGAATTAACAAATAAAACTAGGAGTTGGTTTTGGGAAAAGAAACAACCATCTAGTCCTGGATTTGGCAAAATACAGCCAGAGGACAAAATCCTTGTCTGTTTTTATATGGTCTGTGAGCTATGAATGTTGGCCTTTTTTACATTTTTAAATACCATAACTTTATTTTTAAGATGCAGGAAAAAAAAACCATTCTCAGTCCACAGGTGAATGAAAACAGGCAGCTGTCAGTAGTTTGCTTCCCCACCCCCACCCCTCTAGTTGTTCTCTCATCCTAAAAAGGGGGGATCTGAGGCACCATGGAAGAAGCAGCTCTACCCAAAGTCACAGAGCTAAGCAGTAGCAGAAAGTCGGCACTATTAACCTGGGTTTGCTGAATCTCAGCGCTCCTTCTGGCATCTTTGTGGAGTCAGAGGGTCATTCAAGTAATAGAGCTGGAAAAAACCTTAAAAGAAATCCTCTGGTTTCAACTGTGGGTCTTGACTCCATATGACCCCATAAACTGAGCCACAGTTTAAGAAGTGCTGAAGAGGTCGTGAGTGGAAAGTTTAAGAAACCCTGTTTCTAGTCTAAAATCCTTATGTATTGATGGAGAAACTGAGACCCCATGGAGGTTAAGTGGCTTTCTCAAGACTGTCGCTGTTCAGTCATGTCGACCCTTCGTGATCCATTTGGGGTTTTCTTGTCAGAGAGACTGGAGGAGTTCATCATTTCCTTCTCTAGCTCATTTCTGCAGATGAGGAAACTGAGGCAAGCAGTATTGAAGACCAAATTTGAACTCGGGTCTTCCTGTCTCCAGGCCCAGTGCTCGATCCATTATGCCACCTAGTTGCCCTTCTCATGATCACCATAGTAGTAATTAGAAGAGTTTCAATTTGAAACCTGGTCCTCTGCTTCCAATGGGCAGCTAAGTGGCACAGAGCTTTGGGCCTGAAGTCAGGAAGACCTGAGTTTGAATCCTGTCTCAGACACTTTCTAGCTATGTGATCCTGGGTAAGACATTTAACCCGTTCATTTCAGTTCCTTAATCTGTAAAATGAGCCGGAGAAGGAAATAGCAGACCACTCCAGTATCTTTTCCAAGAGAACCCCAAATGGAGTCACAAAGAGTCAGACACAACAAAAAAAAAACGCCTCAACAATTCAACCTCTGACTCCAAAGTTAGCAGGAGCTCCTCTTCCCTGCCTTTTTGTTGATTCTTAACGTTGAGGTTCAATTCAATCAAGGGGAGGACAAAAATCTATCTCTTTCTCGCCCTTCTCCCTTCTTTTTGTCTCAGCTCCTTTTCTGAAAATAAGGCTATTCCTGCAGGACTCTGGTGCAGGAGTCACAAAACCATAATAAGTTTTCATTGTTTTACTTGAAAGTTTATTCTGTCCTCATGTGTTTGGCAGCTTTGGCAAAAACTAAGTGGTGTTCCATGCTTGGAAATTCTGCAGGCTCCATTGGGAATGAGCTTTAAAAACTTTCCGAGGACAATTCAGTCAGTAAACGTGTGGCTAGCATCTGAATGAACCATACTGTAAAACTCAATCTAATAAACACGAAGGACAAAGAAACTAGAGATCTGTAACAGGCATTATTAAAAACAGGGGCTTTTAGCACGGAGTCTGCAGACTTTTAAAAAATATTTTTGTTAATGTATTTCAATATAATTGGATCCCTTCATAATCCTTGGTATTTTATTTTATGCATTTAAAAACATGGGGCAGCTAGGTTGCATAGTGGATAGAGTGCCAGGCCTGGAGTCAGGAAGACTCATTGTTGCTGTTTAGCATTTCAGTCGTGTTTGACTCTTCATGACTCCATTTGGAACAGATACTGTAGTGGTTTGCCATTTCCTTCTCCAGATGAGGAAACTGAGGCAATCAAGGTTACGTGACTTGCACAGGGTCACACAGCTAGTAAGTGTCTGAGGTCGGATTTGAACTCAGGAAGATGAGTCTTCCTGACTCCAGGCCCACCGCTCTAGTCACCACACCACCTAGCTGCTAGAAGACTCATCTCTGTGAGTTCAGTTCTGGCCTCATACAATTGCTAGCTGTGTGACTCTGGGCAAATCACTTAACCCTGATTGCCTCAGTTTCCTTATCTGTAAAATAAGCTGGAGAAGGAAATGACAAACCACTCCAGTGTCTTTGCCAAGAAAACCGCAAATAGAGTCACAAAAGTCAGACTCAGCTGAAATGACTGAACAACAACATTTAAAAACATAATTCTGGGGCAACTAGGTGGTGCAATGAATAGAGCACCGGCCCTGGAGTCAGGAGGACCTGAGTTCAAATTAGGCCTCAGACACTTGACACTTACGAGCTGTATGACCTTGGGTAAGTTGCTTAACCCCAATTTCCTTGCCTTCCCCCCTCAAAAAACATAATTCTATGAAGGGATCCATGGGCTCCACTAAACTGCCAAAGGGGTCAAGGACATGAAAAAAAAATTAAGAACCCCTGCATTAAAATAATAACTAACAGCTACAAAGCATTTTTATCATTTACAAAGCATTTCGATGTTGTGGTAATGGTATCCTATCCTATTTTACACTTGAGGTAACTGAGATCCAGCTGGGTGAAGAGATTTGCCCATGGTCGGATGGATCATAATAGAAGAGGTAACATCTGAACCCAGGTCTTCCAGCCTCCATCTGACACTCCAACCACCATGCCACACTATTCCTCTAACTAGCAGCTCCTGACTTTGTGAGATTAAGTCACTTAGCTTATCTGAGCCTCTGTTTTCTCATCTATAAAATGCTTATAGTAATGCTTAGACTATCTTCCTTTTCAGAGTTGCCGTGGATAAAGTGCTCGAAGTGCAGCAGAAATGCAAGTTATTATTTCAGAGGGAAATCTGTTCCTAAGTAATGCAAAGAGGCTGAGGAGGTTGAGCTGGGCAGTCAAAGGTCCCTCCAAAGCACCTAAACACAAAACAGAACAAAACAAAATAAAAGGTGTCTTCAATTTTTTTCCCTTTCCAATGCTTTTCCAACTCCTTTATTCCCCAGAATGTGTTAAGTTTTGAGTCTGACTGGAAAGAGATCGGGTGGGGACATGGGAAGAGAGGAAGGAGTCATTCAGTATTGCCTGGAAAACCTTGACTGGTTTAAAACAGAAAGTGACTTGAAGACAATTTTCATAGAAAAAAATAAGTCAGGGGTTGAGGTGGTAGACTGCAGTGGAAGAAAGCATACTAATTCTGGGAAAATAGCCCCAAAAGGAAACAGCTTAAAGTTTGTTCTTCCTGGGGCTCTATGATCTATGAGCTGGGATCTTTCTTTCTTTCTTTTCTTGATCTTCCCCTTCTCTTTGCTTTGAGGCTAATCAGTGGAGCTACAAGCGACTTTAGAAATCCTCTAGTCCAACTTCGTCATTTTACAGACAAGTAAATTTCAACCACTAAACGTGAAGTGACTTTCCCAAGGGTCACACAGATAGTAAGTAGCAGAGTCTGCTTTTGAACCTTCTGAATGCAAATCCAGCACTCTCTCTGCAAAACTGCCTCCTGTGAAAGGGGAATACTCTGAAATTTGGCTATAGGGATAGAGTGGCCCTGGGGCCTGGAATGCCAGGATCAAAAGTCTATACTTTGTAAAGCAAGCAACAGGAGGAGATGGAAGATTTTAAAATAATAACAACTACCATTTTAATAGTGCAAGGTTTGCAATGCACTTCTACAAAAATTACCTCATTTGATCCTCACAACCCTGGGAGGTCGGTGCTATTATTATCCCCTTTTTACAGATGAGGAAACTGAGGCAAACAGGTTAAGTGCACAGTGTCACATAGCTAGCAAGTAGCCGAGGTGGAATTTGAACTCAGGTCTTCCTAACTCCAAGTCCAACAATCTATCCACCGTGCCATCTAGAGGACTGGCATGATTACAGAAATCTGCTAGAAGAAAAAAAATAGCCCTTCGTGGCCTTGCCCGATCTAGCTTGACCCAATAACATTAGCAGATGATAAAACTGCTCTATAAGGGGCTTCCTGAGGAACAGTTTAGGAAAATGATTATGGCTAGAAAGTCTCATATCCTTTCGATCCTAACCTCTTAGAGGACAGGAATGTGTGTTTTGTATGTCCTAAACTACGAGAACACATTTTATGTTCTCTATATGTATTTACTGGTGTAACTGTTGATAGTTACAAATGGTTTGACAGAATCTAAGAACTCCCCTGAGCGAATACATCTTGGCATCTAGGTATATGTGTGTGAGTATATATGTATGTATGTGAACATATATATATGTATATATATATATAATGTGTATACATACATTTAAGATGTATAGTTTATATTTACATAGATATAGTTGCATATATGTATATATTTATGCATCTCTGAATATATGTATGTATACGTGTATCTATACACATACATAAATAAGGTTATATATCATATGTACCTATCTCTGCATATATAGTTGCATATATGTATATATAGGCATTTTTGAATATGTGTACATGTATATATGGATATATATATTTGTGTGTAGACATATATTTGTGTCTATGGATATATATTTGTGTGTGTGTTTGCCCAGTGGGGTCTTTAAAGACCAATCAGCACCTAAAATTCTCTTGGAAACACCTAGATACATGTCGCCATGTGTACCCCGTGGGATGTTTACATGTCACAATTGCTAGCTCACTTGTATTTCTTTTTATTTTTTAATTCAAAATATAAAGAATTGTTGATTCATTAAAATAGCTTCTTTCATTGAAGAGGGCAATTTAGAAATGTACAGGAGGGTTCTTCATGTAAAATGCTGAACTAAGGAGACTTTATAATTCTGCACTTGGCTCTTTTAATAACTATGACTTTAAGCAAGTCACAGAATAACAGAATCCGAGCGTGGGGAAGGATCTCAAACACCATCTAGTTCTATCCGAACCTAAATGAAAGAATTCCCAGATAATTGGTTATCCAACTTCCTTTGAAAACTTCCTGAGAAGTGGCACTCCCAAGGTATCCCAGTTGACTTTTGTCCAGCCCTAAATAATAGGGCTGGACAAATTTTTTTCTTTCTAGCAAGCCCAAAGACATAGATAGATGAGAGATAGAGAGAGATAGATAGATAGATGGATGGACAGATAGATGGATGGATGAATAGACAGACAGACACAGACCGACAGACAGATAGATGGGTGATATATATATATGTATATACATTTATATGTCTATGTCTATGTGTATGTATATACATACATATATATGTACATATGTATGTATATGTAAAATATACCTGTCTCTCTAACTCTGTCCCCACTATTCCTAGTTCTGTTATCTAAGGTCAAGCAATGTAAGCCTAATTCTCTTCTGCATGAAAGCCCTTCAAATACCTGAAGGCAGTGATAATGACACCCCACTCCCATTTCCAACTCCTAAATCTTGTCTTCTTTGGACAAAACATTCCTAGTTCTTTCATAGGGATTAGAATACTTGGGGGGTGGGCGTGGTTGGGAAGAATACTTGAAAACAGGAAGACCTGTTCAAATGCTCATTCAAACACTTAGTGACTATGAGACCTTAGGCAAGACACTTAACCACTATGTGCCTCAGTTTCTTCATTTGTAAAATGAGGATGATAATAGCATCTACAAGGGGTTTTTATGAAGATCAAATTTTATATATATATGTATATCTATGCATATACATGTGTATATACACATGTGTATATATATTATATATGTAGATATATATGTACATACATTTATGTATTTTGGCCTAAATTTCAACATGTTGTATATACACATAGGTAGATGTAGATAATATTTTGAAAACCTTAAAGATGTATATGTATATGTATATGCATATGTGTATAGTGCGTGTATATGTATGTATATATATACATTCATATACACATATGTGTTGCCCATTATGTTTTTTTGATCCCCCCCACCCTACTGGTTACCCTCTTCTGCAAGCTTTCCTTGTCAACGTCTCTCGTAAAATGTCACACCCAGAACTGAATGCAACGGATCAGATATGATCTGACCTGGGCAAAGAACAATGGCATTTTCACCGTCCTTAGTGGAATGGAGTGGGCTAGAAAATTATTTATTAAGCACAGTTCTGAGCAGTGAGGAGACAAAGAGAAAATGGAGCCAAGTCCTGCCATCATGGACGTCATATTCTAACCGAACAAGACAATACATAAAGGGGGACTCACGTACACGTTTAGTTCATGGTGGTTAGCAAGGCCAGGTTGTTCTTAGACTCTTAGACAGAGAAAACAGCAGGGCAAATAGTAGAGGGAGGGATGAGGGGGTCAGATTTAGCCAACAGTGGATGCCTTGTGCCTGATGGGAACTGGACAATGGGGAGATGAAGGATGGATTGGGGAAGAGAGACATCCATCCATGGCTCTACTCAACAGTGGCAGGTGGTTCTGGTTCATCTTTAATGTTCCAGACAATACATCTTTCTTAAAGCAGCCTAGTATTGAATTAGCATTTTTTTTGGGTGGGGGGAGGGTCTCGTAGACATGAACTGTCGCCCTTTCCTCTCCAGTCCTCACCCAGGTGATTTTTTTAACTCCTCACTTTCTCCCAATTTACATAATTTTTATTCCATTCAATTTAACACACTCTTGTTAAACATCTACCAAGTGCAGAGCTGCCATCATAAGTCCTGGGGAAATGCAAAGTTTTAATGAGGCACAGTTCCCACCCTAGTGCTGCTTGAAGTACTGCATGGGTAGATGACACATATACCAATAACTATAATATCTAAGTGAATAAGAGTTAGGCAAGTGAAGCATTGTGAAAAGATGAGGATTAGGTACCAAAGTTTAGAAAAAATAAGTTTTTCAAGCTCCTAACAGAGGGATAATTTAACTCAATATGAATTTATTAAGCATCTATAGTATACAGAACATTGTGTTATGTGCTGGGAAAGACACAAAGCTCATATAAGACAGGGTTCCTACCTTCACTGAATTTATAGACCAGTAGGCAGTATGATACAAGCACAGATGTGTAAAATATTTATTACATACTATATTCATTAGGGAGGTAAAAATAATCATGGTTGATATTTATATAACACTTTAAGGTTTGAAAAAATGCTGAAGATACATTATATCATTTGATTCTCATAACCCTCTTGTGAAGGTACATACTGTAGGTAATATTATTGCTGTTTCACAGATGAGGAAACTGAGGCTGAGAGGTTATGTGAATTGACAGTGGTTACGCATCAGTGGTGGAGTTTCAGCTATGGTCTTCATGAGTCCAAGTCCAGTATTCCTGCCACCACCACAGAGAAAATGTTGATTATTGGTTAGTGGGGGGGAGGAGAGGGAGAGATGGATGGGGATCAAGGAAGATATTGCAACTGGGCTGGGCTTTGAATGATGAATATATATCTAGCAGTCAAAGAAAAGAAGTAAAGATATTTCAGGCACAAGGAATAGCATGAGCAAAAGCCCAGAGCCAGCAAAGTATGAACAGGCCAACGTAGTTGGAGCACGGTGATCAGTATTATATATAAGGCTGAAAAGATAGGGCAGCAGCCCATTGTGGAAAGTCTTGAACACCTGGCTAAGAAATTGAACTTTATCTAGTAGGCAACAGGGATTAATCCACTAAAGATATCTGAGGAAAGGAAACAACATGATTACATTTATGCATAAGGGAGACTAGCCTTCCAACAGTGTGGAAGGTGGGCATGGGGTATAGGAGGAGAGAGGGACATTGTGGAGGTAGGAAGAGCTTTCTTTATACCTAAATCTCCATCTGTTAAAAAGATGAAAACAAAATCTACCACTAGGCAAGAGGAATAGTGTTATAAATTAAATGTAGCATCATCATTATCATCATCATCATCATCATCATCATCATCATCATCTGAACCACTGAGGACCCAGGTTTATCTTCATGCCATGATAAGGCAATCAAAGTGGGAATCTCCTTCAAAGATTTATGATCCTATTATTCCATGTACATGAACAGTCGGACAGTCAATAAATATTTATTAAGCGCCTCCTATGTGCCAGACACTGTGGTAAACTGTGAGAATACAAAGAATGGTAAAAGATAGCCTTTGATCTCAAGGAGTTCACAGTTTAATGGGGGGACATCATATAATAAACAACTATTGACAAACAAGATTCTATACAGGATAAATTAGAGACAATCTCCAGACAGAAAGCACTAGAATAAAAGGGAATCAGGAAAGGTTTCCTGGGGGCAGCTAGGTGAGTAGAGCACCGGCCCTGGAGTCAGGAGGACCTGAGTTCAAATCCAGCCTCAGACACTTGACACACTACCTGTGTGACCTTGGGCAAGTCACTTAATCCCAATTGCCCTGCCTTCCCCCCTGCAAAAAAAATTAAAGGAAAGGCTTCTTGCAGAATGTGTGATTTTAGCTGGGATTTGAAGGAAGTCAGGGAAGCCAGGAGGTAGAGAGAAGGAAGGAAAGCATTCCATGCTTGGGGGGTGGAGGTGGAGGTGGTGGTGGTACAGGAGGCAGTCAGTGAAAATGTCCAGAGGTGGGAAATGGAGTGTATTGAAGAAGTCAGTGTCCTTTGGGTCTCAGAGTACCTGGGGGATGGAGGTATAAGGTGTAAGAAGACTTCAAAAGTAAGTATTGACAGGTTATGAAGGGATTTGAACAACAAAGAGATAATTTTATGTGTGATCCTGGAGGCAAGTAGGGGAGTGACATGGTCAGAACTGTGTTTTAGGAAGATCACTTTGAAGCCTGAGTAGAAGATGGACTGGAGTAGGGAGAGACTTGTGGCAGGCAGACTTTGTAACAGTCCATATATGAGGTAAGCAGGATGGAACAGGACGGAAGTACTGTCAGAGGAGACTTTACAAAGGCAAAATGGATAGGCCTTGACAACAGATTGGATTGGGAGGGGGATATGAGAGAATGAGGAGATGGGAATGATACTTAGGTTGCAAGCCTAGGTAACTGGGAGGGTGATGCTACCCTCAACAGTAACAGGGAACTTAAGAAAAGGGGAAGGTTTTACAGAGGAAAGATAATGAGTTCAGTTTAGAACATGGTGAGTTTAAGATGTCTATAGGACATCCACTTCAGAGATGTTCAATAGGCAGTTAGATATATGAGAATGGAGAGAGTTTTAGATTGGATAAATATATCTGAGAATTATCATCATGGAGACAATAACTGAATCTATGGAAGTTGATGAGATCACCAAATGAAACAGTATATAGAGAGAAAAGGCCTAGTATATTGTCCTGTGGGGCACCCAAGGATAAATGGTATGATGCGGATGCAGATCCAGCAAAGGTGACCAAGGAATAGTCAGGAGACAGACAGGAGGAGAACCAAGAAAAAGTAGTGTCACAAAAACCCAGAAAAAAGACAGTATCAAGTAGGAGAGGGTGATTGGTATTGTCAAAGGCTGAAGAGAGGTCAACAAGGATAAGAACTGAAAAAAGGCCATAAGACTCATCAATTAAAAGATATCCGGTAAGTTTGGAGGGAGTACAGTTTTAATTGAATGGTTGTTGTCCCTTGTTCTCAGAGGACCAAAATGACATCACTATGTTAGAGTCAAGTTTCAGTATGTCCAACTGTGGCGGTTCAGACCAATACAAACTCAGAATGCTCTACCACAGGTCAGGCACAAATAGTCCATGTGAACATTTGGGGTGGATTCTCTAAGTTTGACATTTTTTGCGTGTTTTGACTGCAGAGTGGGATCTTTGCCTGCCTCGGTAATCAGGCCAGGGCTGAGGTAAGCAGACAATTTCTAGGACACCTTTTCTAGCCCCTTCCTCACACCAGGAGGTGAGCAGAGTGATCCTTAAAAGGCTGCTCAAACACTCTGGGGCTACTGAATCTTGCTGCTTCTTCCAGTGAAAAGATAACCCTATACCCTGGGCCGTCTGCGTAGAGGGTTGTGACTACAGCTCCCAGTGTATCTACACCCGCTGCTTCATCACTTCCCTGTCACCACAGGACTTTGAGACAGGTAAAATGGTATGGGTGATGTTTTTTGATTCATGCTTAAATTGCATTTAAGTGAGGCAGAGTTGCACAAAGTCGTCAGCCTCACTCTCTCCTTCAGAGTCATCATGGTGGCAGGACAAAGTGAAGAAAACTGGCGGTGGCTCAAGATGCATTGGATGACCTTGGTGTCTAACCAAGCTCTAAGAGTTCCATAGCACCTGCTTCAGCAGTCATGGCTCTTGGAACAAACTGTTCTCATCCACCGGGGAAGTCTTCACATGCTGGGGTAGACACGTCTGCCCAACTCACCAATAGGTTTGAGACCCCTCGGTTACCCTCAACCTGGTTTAGCCCAACTGCCCAAATAGTTTACAGGGTGTGGCTGCTGTGCGTACTACAGCTTCTTGGAGCCACAGGAGAGAGTTAGGTGGAACAGGTAGACACCAAAGGTGGAAAGCAGCCCTGAAAATGACTCGGCAGCCCTCACACCTGAGGTACTAGTCTTAATAAAACCATACTGTAGAGTTAAGGAGAGAATTAGAAAAAAGGAAGTTGAAACCCATACTGTACATGGTCTTCTTGAGGAGTTTTGCCATAAAAGGGAAGAGATATGGGACAATATCCAGGGGGGATGGATGGATCAAGAGAGTGGTTTTTGTTTTGTTTTGTTTTTGGGGGGGATGAAGGAGACATGGGCATGTTTGTAGGCAGTAGAGAAGCAGCCTGTAGACAGGAAGAGATTGAAAATTAGTGAGAATGGGGACGATGGAGGAGCCAATCTGCTGGAAAAGACTGGATGGAAAGGGATACCTTGTGCATATAAAGGAGTTTGCCTTGACAAGAAGAAGAATCTCATATGTTTGGTTAATTTCTGCTAAGACCTAACAGTCATCCTTCCCTCTACAACTATTTCTCCTGACTTACTTTCCCTTCTTTTCTAACTTTTCCACTTCTTGCTTCTTTTAATTTCCCCTTCCTCTTCTTCTTCCACTTTTCCTCTTAGGGCTCATCATTCTTTTTTTTTTAAATCAGTTTAATTAATGACCTTTGTTTTTATGTCACAGTCATTTCTGGAAATAGTCCCCTCCCTCCCTACACAAATGAAGCCTCCCTTGTAACAAAGAAAAACAGTTAAGCAAAAACATTGGATCCAGTGACCCACTTCTGACAATATATGCAACATTTTGCTCTAATGATACTCATTATTCCTAAACAAACAACAAAGACCTCCCAACTAAAAACTGAATTAGCAGCTTTCTTTCCTAGCTTTCTTCTCAACTTTCCGTTATCCAGTACCTAATCTTCCTCATGTAAAGATCTAGTAACAATATTCCTTTGCCTAAAACCCTTCGATGTCTCCCAAAGGCACCCTGAGTTAAATTCAAACATCTCAGCTTAGTATTCTCTGAGGTCCTTTGCAGTATGGTGCCACCCAGATCTTTTTGCGCCTTTTTATCTCATACTCCTCCGTACTCCTCTCCATGTACTTCATATTCCAACCAAACTGGACTATAGTTCCTGCTGTAGACCCAATGTTCTAGCCTCCTAGTCTTGGCTTCTGCTAGTCGTTTGTTTCTAAGATGTCACTCGGTTCTCCCCCATCTTTCTCTCGGTTAAATTCTTACTCATTCTTTGTAGCCCGACTGAAATACCACCTCCGAAAGAAACTTTTAGACAGCTATATGGATTTCCTTCTATGTCTTGCTTACCTAATCTACTTCACTGACGAACCCTTTCATTTTTAGCCTTTTTATTCTAACTATTCTCATTCTAAAAAAATTAATTATTGTTTTACAAAGTAACTTGAAATCTGATAATGTTAAACCTCCCTCTTGCCTACTTTCCCTTGGTATTTCCCTCAATATTTAGGTACCTTTTTTTTTTGGGTCCTCCACATGTTATTTTGTCTCATTATATAAAAGAGTCAACCAATCAACAAGCATTTGTATTATGCACTAAGAACTGTGTCAGAAAGGGTCCCTGCCTGGGATGACCTTACATTCCAGGACAGAAAACATGTACATGAGTACATGTTCATATATATCAACAAAAAAACTATACAAGGTAAAACCAAGGCAATTAATTACATTAGCAGCTGGGGGGGGATTAGAAAAGGCCTCTGTAGGAGGCTACATCTGAGCTGACCTTTGAAGGAAGCTATTGATCTATTTGGTACAGTTGGGACTCGATCAGTGTAGATCATGATTCCCCAAAAGTGGCCTCATGTATTCAAATTCAAAGTATTCAAAGCTATAATTGTGCAAAATATGGCTAAGATGATTAGCATAGCAGTCAACCCTTAAGATTAACTTGGATAGTATGGCCAGGTCATAAACATTGACTTTCTCTGATTATTTAGGTAGCCCTTTATTTCAGTGAACGCTGTTTATAGAAGTCTCAAATTCTGTGTGTGACTGGGTAGGCATGAGGGATTTTCTAATCACCCCAGTCCTTAGTGACCTTCCACATTTGAATTTAAACATTTTAAGCTTCTTGAGGGCAGGAATCGCCTTTCGTCTCTTTTGTATCCCCCGAAATGTGCAGGGCACAGAGTAAGTGATTAATAAAAAGATTAATTGATAGCATATTATAGTTACCTGGGCACCTACTACCCTCTTGGCTACTAGACTATAAACTTTATAAACATCACGGCTTGTAGTTTCAGTTCAATTCTTCATCACCCCATTTTTTGGTTTTGTTGTGGGGTTTTTTTTGGCACATATACTGAAATGGATTGCCATTTCCTTCTCTAACTCATTTTACAGATGAGGAACCTGAGGCAAATAAGGTTAAGTGACTTGTCCAGGGTCACACAGCCAGTCTGAGGCTGAATTTGGACTCAAGAAGAGGAGTCTTCCTGACTCCAGGCTTCACACTCTATCCAACATGCCACCTTAAACTTATGTATTACATTTTATTATATATTATAAACTTTTTTAATTCTATGTCTTTTCTTCCCTCTTCCTAGTAAGTACTTAATAAACCTTTCATAGATTTAAAACAGTAACATATGATGATTGGGTACAACCCCTTCATTTACAGAAGAGGCAACTGAAGCACAAAGAAATTAACTGAGTCACCCAACATCAAACTGGCACTAAGTGTGAACACTTAGGTTCTCCAACTCCACATCCAGTGCTTCTCCCTGCTATCGCTTGACTCCCTAGGTCCATACACCTGTCCTCCCTCTCCACTGGAAGTCCCCGAGAAGTCAAGACAGAGGACCTAGCTTCAGATTCTGTCTCTGACCCATACCTTTGGGTAAGTCATTTAACTTCATGGGGCTTTCTTCATTTTCTCATCTGTAAAAGGACTAGGTGGCCTTTAAAGTCCCTTTGACATGTAAACCTATGGCCCTAAGGAATTTTTTTCTTTTCATGTTTTTACCTATTTATAGCATTTGAAAAATTTTTGAGTTCTAAATTCTCTCCTTCCCCCACTCTTTGAGAGGCAAGCAATATGATATCAATTATACATGTAAGGTCATGCAAAACACATCCATATTAACCATATTGCAAAAAAAACAAACAAACCAACAATAAAAAGCAAGAAACAAAATGGAAAAAAAATATGCTTCCATCTGAGCTCAGAGAGGTGGATAACCTTTTTCATCAGGGGCCCTAGGAATCGTCCTGGATCATTGCATTGTATCATCCCAAGTACTGAGAGACAGCATGGTATGAAAACAAGGAGCCTGCCTCGAAGCCTGGAGCCCTCGGGTCCGAGCAGTCTGACACATACTGACCGTGCGACCCTGGGCAAGCACCCCGGGCAGTCCTCTGACGCTGTGCGGATTGCAGAGAAGGCGCTAACCTCCAGTGGGCGAGTTTCCTCTGTCAGCAATTACCAGTACCAAAGGAGTGGCACGTTCAGTCCCTACCCCTGGGTAGAGAGGAAACCGGAGTACCAACGCCTGAATTCCAGAACTGACTCTGACACTTGGACAGGTCGCTCCCCCCCACCCCATCTCCTCGGGCTATTTCCTCATCTGTAAAATGGGCATGACAATAAGCCCCGGTTGCGAGGAAAGCAACTTTGTGAACTATAAACCTCTATAGGAATGTTAAGTTTTTGTCGTTATAACTTTATTATTGTAATAATAATCATGTGCTCCGCCCAACGACCGGGGGGCAAATGGAGGGGAAGGCAGTAACCCCACGCGGGCCCTCCCTTCCAGAGGCTTACACTTGTCTCCCCTCTCCGGGCTCGCCTTCCCTCCCTCTTCCCCCCCCAGGACCATCCGCCCGGGACAGTGAGGGCCTGGGTGGGCTGGAAGGGGGCGGGATGTGAATGAATGGGGCGGGAGGCGCGAGGCGGCCGCAAGGCGGGCGGCGCCCTCCCCATCCTCCCTGCCCCCCCACCTCGGCCCGCCGCCCGGGTGAACGGGCCGAGGTGACGGTGGGGGGGGGGAGGGGGAAGAGGAGGAGGCGAGGGGGCGTGGCCAGCTGACGTGCGCTGACGCTCGATCCCGGAAGCGGAGTGTCAGATGCCGAGGACTGGGGGGGTTGTTGTTATTCCCGAAGTCGGAGGAGGAGGAGGAGGCAAAGTGGGAAAGCGCGTCCCCGCGAGGAGTCGCCGGAGCCGGAGCCGCCGCCGCGCGTCCCCGCCGCCGCCGCCGCCCCCCGCCAGGCCCCGCCGCGTGCCCGCGCCCCAGGTAAGAAGGCGGCAGCCGGCGGTTGGGTCGGGAGAGCCGGGGGTAACGGACCCACCGCCGGACGGTTGGGCGGGGGGGCGGGGCGTTTGAGGATGGGACCCGCCCCGATCCGAGGCTGGTGGCGGCGGCCGCCGCGGGGGCGTGGTGCCCCCTCCCCACTCTCCCGGGTCCGGGGTGGGGGGCGTCGTCGGTCCCCTACGCCCCTGCCCCTTCTCCCACCCCTTTCCGCTGCGCTCGCGCTGCCCGCACGTGCTGTCCCGGTCCCGTCCCGTCCTGTCCCGCCCGGGCAGGGCCGGCGCCCCGGGAGCCGGGGGATCCTCCCTGCCCGCCCCTTCCTCCTTCCCCTGGACCGACTCCTTTCCCCCCTCCCTCTGTTACCCCCCAAATCGCTGAGTCATCCTTCTGGGGGAGACACGTGCCCGGAGCAGGGGGCGGAGGGGGAGACACGTGCTGACCGCCCCGCGGAGAGACCCGGGACCAGCACGTGGCGCCCCCGGACCGGGGGCCGAGTGCATGGAGCGGGGTCAGAGGACCCCCAGTCAGAAAGCCTCGGGGCCCTGCAGGAAAAGCGCCTGCTCTGCGCCCTGAGGGAAGAAAAGCCGGGCAGCAGGGTGCGGTTAGAAAGGGGACAGGAGAAAGTCCGGGCTCACCCCCATGCCAGAGTTAGGGGTGAAGACGGGGGAGGGGGCGGGAAGGAGCATGCATGCGAACCGGCGGGCGGGAGGGTTACCGCGGCGCTCTGCGCTGTCCGAGGCTGTCAGCGGGGAAGGTCTCCCCAGCCCCGGTGACAGCTGAGCTAACGCGGAGCGTCACCGCGCTGTTGGTGTCCGGCATCTGGAGCTTCTGCCCCTGGACTCTTCCCCACCTCCCGGCCCACCCAGCTGTACTAACACATGTGCGAATGAGGTGCACGGAAGCTCTAGGGCCGTCACCTTGTGGTGTCTTCCCTGGCTTTGGGGGGTATTGGTTTGACACACAAACTCGTACCGTTTAGGAATCCGATGGCCTCTGAGAAGGCTCAGCTCAGTAACCGTGTTTGCTTGAGCCCCGTCTGTTGTCACTCGCTGCCTTACTGTCACCAGCTGACCCAAATACAGAACCGATAATCTCAGGCCGCTGGTACGTGGTCTCCATTACGGACCATCCTACATAGTTCTAATCTGTTTACGTTATTAAATTGGTAGATTGTGACAAGTTGAACTTCAAAGGCCTCACCCTTGTACTTGGAGATGCCCCAAGATAAGGTATGATAGCTTTATGTGCCCAATTTAAAAGCTCCCTGGATTCTGGATGTTTCATTTAGTTTTTTATTTTCCAGTTTAGAAAGCCTAGGAAGGCAGTTCTATTTTTTTTTAAGTGCTTAGAAACGTAGGTAGTATTTGGGGTTGTTTTTTTTTTCCCCCATTAACCATTTTAGACTACTAAAGAAAGAAGTTACTGACTTTTCTAAATGGGATCATGAAACCTGAGTGATCCATTAAGAAAATGGCTGGGGAGCCTAACCCTAGGTAATCTCGCTCACTTGTGCTGAGAATCATTTGAAACCAATTTTGGTTAATGTTTACCCTTTTGGAATTTTAGTCTGGGATATTTGCTCAGACAGAAAAGGGTGGATTGAAATGCAATATTCATATTAATACCCATTTGTACTTGGGCCTTCTATAAGGTAGAGTTAAAAAACATTAAAATTTTTTTTTAAATTTCACATTTTACAGATGGGGGTACTGAGGCATAAAAAGTGACTGCCTTCTACTCCCAAGAGATCAGTGGCACAGGTGAGAAAAAGAGATTTCCAACAACGGGCTTTTTTCTTTAAAAAGTGCATTTTTTTTAAACTAAAAGAGACATCTCAGATGACACCTCCAAAATTAAATATGTTCATTTAAGCCAATGCTAAGAAACAAAGCCCTAAACCTCCCATCTTAGGTGCGATACTGGAATATCCCACGACGTGATCGTGTGTGGGAAAAGAGGTTCCTGTTGTAGGCAAGAGCCCCAGAGCCAGGCCAGCCTGGTGAAAACCGGAAATAGCCTCCATTACCTTTTCATCGTTCAGACTAACCCTCCCATCCCAGGTTAGCCCGGAGTCCAGATTTGCCCTGAGTGGGGCTAAATGAAAATTTTAGGAAAGCTACCTCCCCTTCTATTTCACCACGAAGCCCTTTGAGGTCATGTGTGTGAGGTTGGGTGTACCCCACGCCCCCAGAGCACCGGCAGCCTCCAGCCTGGCTTAGTATTTAATTGATTTACCTTGCTGCTTCCGCACTGAGGGAGCCGGTTCAACTTGTACACTCTCTTCCCTTGGTAATGCTGAAAAAGCCTTCCTACCACAGTCACTTCCTACAGATGACTGGCATTGCTCCTATCCAATGGCATTATGCAGCATCAGCCAGAGGGAAAGGGAGTTTAACCCTGCTCTTACCAAAAGTCATGCTGTGATGGAGAACGAAGGAAGTTGGGCAGTATTGCTTCTGTTGTTTATTCATAAGTATTTAAGAGTCTCAGTATTTACCCGGTGACTTGATTTGTGTGCTTTGAACTTCTGGTCTTTGGTGTCTTCAATTAGTATTTCTAGAGTGACTACCTTGTAAGTTCATAGGAGATGTGACCTTTCTTTTTGCTCTCTGCCAGATCTTTGAAAGGAAGACTCTCTTGTCCCTCTTAGAGTTTCTTCTTGAATGGGCTAGGTGTAAAAGAACAAAACCAATCGTGTTGCTACTTCTCTGGTATTACATACAGTACTCACTTTACACAAATAAGCTAACTTTTTATTTGCCCAAACTCCAGGGAAGGCTGAGTAATTTGACTTTGGAAGGACATATATTGTGTGTACCTTGTATTTTTTATTTTATGATGTTGGTTTATTTGTTTGCTATTTCATACTGATTTTGGCAGCCTAGACAGAAAGTAGGATAATCTACTCCTCAGTAGGTTGGGAAGTTAGTTCCTCCTGTAAGCAGTGGATTTTTATGAGTGCAATGTAATTTGCCTTCTACGCTGTCCTTCCTTCCACCTCTGTCTGGTGTAGTCTGATTGTATTCATGTCCCATTTTTTGGCTTTGTCCAGGCTTTGCTTTATTGGGATCATCTTAAAGGACATCCTGGTACGTGCAGATGTAGCTTAATGTCACAGCATGTTCAGCTTGTTTCAAAACTAGTGATTTTTTTTTTGGTAGACATGGTAAGAGAGAAGACTGGATGGGTTTAAAAAACAAAACACAAAACAATTTTGAAACCCAAGCTTGACCTCTTCGATGGGGACTGGAGGGAGGTGGCATTTTGTGGAGCATTGTGAATGAATGCTGTGCATGCAAATAGCTGGAGTACCACCTGCAACACATTGCCCCTGAAGGAAGAAACTTAGCCACTGTCATTTACAAGATCTATACCTCCTTGTCCATCTGCCATGTTCCCTTCCCTTTCCTCCTAAGATTAAATAATAAAAACTTTTCATTAACATTTTGGAGGGAGTTTATAAACTAAAACCAGAAATCCTCCCTAGAATGAAATTTGCCTTCCATACTTAAACAAAGCACAGGCTTTAAGAGAATCATTCCAAGTGTAGCATTGCTTGACTTTCAAGGTGGTTGCTAAAAATGGGAGTTGAGCAGAGATTATTTGGGGAAGGCAACATTTACTATGTGTCAGAATTGGCTAAATCCAATTTCTCTCTCTGACACTATTTGGGTCTTTGTCATGAGCCTTTTTCAAACCATAAAATTTTGTCTACTCTAATTCTCACCTTAACCATAACTTCTCTGGTAGTTGCTGCGTTTGTACACAAACCCAGGCATAAAACTGTGATTGTTTTCCAGATATTTACTTAAAAATCACATTGATAAAGTTCCTGAGTCTGAGGATTCCTGAAACCATCTTAACTGGATTCAGGTTCTGGTCCATAAAGGAAATGGAAAGCTGGCCAGCTGGGAGAATTTTCTGCGTAGCTTCTCCTTGGAGCAGTAAACAGTGACTCACTCTTCTCTCTCTACTCCCCACCCTCCCTGTTCTCTGTTAATGGGAGTTATGGCTAAATACTTTTGCTTTCCATAATTCACAGTGTCGTCATGTTTCCTCTTTATTACTGTTTTAGGAAATTAACAGTTGTCACTTGTCTTGGGGAATAGAGGACACTTGTAAAAAGGCATAAGGTGGAAGTTCATACGATCATAGATTTAGAGCTGGAAGGGACCTTAGAGGCCATGTAGTCCAATTCTGTCTTTTTGCAAATGAGGAAGATGAGGCCTAGACATGGAGGACGTCGTGATGGAGAACTTCTTTGTAGTAGTCAGAAACTAATATGGCATGCCTTGGGAACAGAAGAGTAGTAGCATCAAAGTTAACTGTTACCCGACCCTTTATCTGCCTGAGATTGTATCTCTTCTGTGTGCATGTTTAGTACATACCTGTGCTACGTTCATTTTTGTTATGTGCTGGGAGATGAGATAGTCTGGAGGTCAGAGCCAGGTCAAATGAAATCGTTAAATGAAAGTACAGAGTGTAGGTGGTAGGATGGAGGTTCAACCTTCTGACAGCAGTGGCAGCGAGGCCTGCTTTTGGGTTCCACTGGAATGCCACAGCTGCTGGCTGCAAATGCACTCCAAATTCAAGTAGACAGACATTTCTTGTAGGAGGGCAGGCAGCCAAAGCCTAACCTCCAGGCCACAAGTGAGCCTGTAGAGGTGTTAAGTGATAATGATGCTGGGGATAGACAAGGTAGAGCACATCCCTAGCATCCATGCTTGTGAGACGGAGGCAGAGGAGAAACTAATATGACTTCTTCACTGTTGAAGAATCTTTTCTTCCCTCCTGTTCCAAAGGGTTAAAGTAGTACCTTACTGCTTTCCTTACTTAGTACCTTATCAAGTCTGTGGAACAAATTGGGGTTATTCCCAATCAGCTGGTATTTGTCGAATGTCTACTATGTGCCTAGAGTTATGCTGTCATACACCTATTACAGTGTCTAGATCTCATTCTCATATCACTTGCTAAAGTGAACTTCGCAAGAAAAGGGCATAACTCCTCCGTACAGATTCCACGTCTTAGTTATCTGTAGCAAGTCACCATTCTATACTTCGTCCGCTGCTTTGGCCTTCTTGATTGTCGGTGTCGTGTATGTATCACTCTTAGATCAGCACTTTATTCTTCAACTTCGGTACTTTGTTCTGTGTGGTGGAAGTCATCACATCTGATACCTGTAAGGATCAGAACTGCGTCTTCCTCCAGTAAAGGAGTTTAAAATGATGTATGACAAGGGGTTGGAGAAAGTGAAATTGAAACTCAAAACATACAGCTTAATATTCTTCTAATATTGTGACATTGAAAATAAGATAGTTGTAAGCCTTAATAGTACCTAGAACTTGCTTCTTCTCAGGAGGCCTCAATATCTCACTGTATAACTTGAAGTATTAGACAGAGCCTATAAATGGGTGATCAATCACTTGGTTTTCTTTATGAGGAAAATTCCTAATTCTCTTTGAGCTTGGAAAGCAGAATCTTATCTGCCAAGGCAATCATCACAAAGAGGTGAGGGCTGTGTTAGGATGCTTGTAGCCTACAGAGTTTTCTAATGTGACTGTCCCCAAAGTAAGACTAAAAGGTCTGAGGAAAGGATCTGTAGTAGTCATCCCTAGGCTGGCAGGATTGTGCACCTGAACTACTCTAGGGGAATTGTCTCTAAGGGAAGGAAATTGCATTTCTACAATTTTCCTTTTTTTGTACATGAATACTCATCTTCAGTCTTGGCTTCTATCATATTTCTATTCTGGCCCTCAACTTTTCTTTCATACTCTACTAAAAGACCCAGAAGAGCTTGTGGCCTTCCCCTGAATCTCCCATTTATTTGAATTTTCATCACGTAATAACCAGAGCTTGTGATTTCATCAAAGCCTGTTTACAAGATCAAAGACTCTTTATGAGGTCCTTTTTCTTCCAAAGCAAATGAATTGTCTTGTTAATCCTTATTGAATGTACAGTGACATTTAGGTACAGTTTCTGGTTTGAGTTTAAAAACTTAAGGCTCCTTCGTGACCAATATGGAAAGATTATCCTTGTCCAGAAAGTGGTAGACTTCAATTAATACATTGTGGTAAATATATAAACCTTCACAAGGGATGCTTCTGCAGAAGCAGAGGATAAATAAACCCTCTTAGTTATTAGCTGTAGAGAAGAGAGAAAATGACTTGCTAAATGCAGCAAGAATTAGAATTCTCACCCCAGCACGGTGATTAGTTCACTAAGATTCTCTGGCAATATCACTAAAATCCAGAAATGTTTCCACACATAAGTATGCCTATTCATGCTAAAATTTTGCCAGTAGATTTTAAGTCAGATATAATAATAGGAGGTTGATACTGCCAGAGAGAGCTTCAGTATCTGTGAACAGTTGCTAATGCAGTACTCCCTTATTTTAAACCAGTGGTGAAAAGGAAGACATTTGTTTAAAGCATGTTGGCAAATTACAATACCCTGCAACGCTTGGTTTAAACTCTCGAAAATGTTGACTCTAGTCCCTTGTGGTTTGAGCCCTGATTAATGCTCTTGTTATGTATTTTCCTGATAAGTATGACCATTGGTATGGTACTTCCTAAATGCCAGTGGTTTCCAAGTACCATTTTAAGCATGTTTTTTCCCCTACTTCACTAATTCTACAAACAGAAAATTTATGAATCTCTATGACATATACAAAACACATCTCTCTGGTCGCCTTCACTCTGTAAGCAGGTTATACGTTCTGCTGTTTGTATTATTTCAAGAAATTTCAGACCACTTTAATTGATTTTTAAAAAATTGTGTACCTTTAGATAATGTATACCTTAAGACCAAGTAACAGAGTACTATTGTCATACTTCCGTGATTTGCCATTTTGGCAGTGCTGTCTCCATACTGATGGGAGATCACAGCCATCTCTACTGTACATGGTCCTTCCAGGTCTGTCTGCCTCCTGGTAATAATCCTCTTTGCCCTTATAGAAACTGATGACTCAAGGCTTTTTGTCAGACCCCCAAATTGAAGTCTTCCTACCTAGTAGGACCTGCTTAGTTTGGCTTCCTTTTTCAAAATGTTTGAGAACTGAGGTGAGGAGTAAGAGTAGGACTTAAATGGAAGGACTCCCAACCCAGGGAGTGACAAGAATAACAATACAGGACTTCTTCAAGGCCCTGTAATTGGAAAGAGTACACTCTGAATCCTTCAGTGAGGAGCTATTGCAAGGCAAGCATGGGGAATCATGATCTGATTCTGGAGAGTTGGTGGGGAGGGGCAGTTACCATGACCAAGAAAAATAGGCACTATTATACATTTAATACTTTTTTTTTTAAAAATGGTACCATTCCGACCTATTTCCCAGTATGAGTCTTACTGTCATATGTGTAAAATAGTTTTGTATGGAATTTGAAAAATGGTATGTTTAGAAACTGAAATAAAGTAGAAGAAAACACTTGGAGAGAATCCAAAATTGGCAAACCCTCCGACTTTTCCAAGTCAAGCAACCCATCTTTTCTACTTGCCATTCTGATCTGATACAGTATGATCCTAGATAAAAAATGATACTCAACTTTTTATCAAATCCTCAATTTAGTAATCTTGGCCTATCCAGAGTCAAGATAGTCTAAGACGTTAACCAAGATCTCTCCTTCAAAGCCAGGTTGTTGAGCTGGGTGAATAACAGTCTGATTGCTAGAAAAGCTAATAAGTATATTGTAGTGCAGCAATAAAAGCCTCCCAAAAAGACTCTGTGCTCCATTTTGGTGATTGGTGGCCTGCCCTGTCCAAGGAGGCAGTATCTTATCTGTCTTATTTTCTAAAAGTAAAATTGTAAAATTCAGCATGGGGAAGAGAGAAGCTTGCTGAGGAGACATTTGTTTTAGACCAGGAATTTCTTTAACTATTTTTGTGTCATGGACCCCTTTGGCAGTCTGGTGATGTCCATGGATCCCTTCTCAGAAGAATATTTTTAAATAATTGAAGGAAATGCTCAGTTTCAGTTAGAGCCTAGCAAAAATAAAAATATATATTTTTTTTCTTCTTTCAAGTTCACACTCCCTCCTGAAACCTGTCCACAGACTCCTTAGGAGTCCTTGGTTGTTCAGTCAATCAGTTGACCTCACGGACCAAATGTCCATGGCGTTTTCTTGGCACAGATACTGCAGTGGTTTGCCATTTCTTTCTCCAGTGTACCTTTTTGTCAGTTAATCAGAGGTTAAATAACTTGCCCAGGGTCATACGGCTAGGAAATGTCAGAATCTGAATTTGAACTCGTGTCTTCCTGACTCCAGGCCTAGTGCTCTATCCACTGATCCACCAGCTACCTCAGGGAGACCTAAGGTAAAAAACAAAACAAAACCCGGTCTTAGACTCTGATTCCCAGCCCGTTCACATGACCCTTCTCTACTCTCACCTCACTTTATCGGGGCTCCTGGTAATGACTTTGAGTCTCTAGCTTCCCCTTGTCTATGGGCTTTGGGATCCAGATTTTTTTTCTTCTCTTTTATTTTGTGTTCATATAGCTTGATCATTAAAGAATTTGGGTACTAGGAGTGTGAAGATAGAGGTTTGTTCATTGCATATACATACCTAAGAACCTGTCAGATTGAGCCCCAAAGCTTTTGATGTTAAATAACTGGTTGGCTATCCCATGTTCAAAAGCAGTAAACATTTTAATAGGACACCATTCTATGATATCACTGACACCTTGTGGCCAGATGATCAGTTTTCGCTATTCAGGATGACAATAGCAGTCATGTATTGGAATATGCTTATGTCTCCCTCTATTACAACTCCACAGTTTCTCTTTGTTTTGCAGTTAATAAGTTGTTTTGAATGAAATCATCTGGGCATAGAGAGAGAATGGATGAAATTCCAGTCTACTCAGTGCTAATAGGTGCAAGCCCCTCATAAGAAGGCCAGTCCTTGGCTAAGGGGAGGGCCATAGTCCTGTCATAAGATCATAGCTATAGAGCCATGAGTGACCTCAGCGGCCAGCTCGTCTAGCCTCTTCACCTTACAGATAAGGAAACTGAGGCCTAGAGAGGTTAAATGACTTGGCATGAGTTGTCAGAGTGAAAGGGAGATCTCCTGCATGCATTGTGTGTAGCCTCGACAGAAACCTGTGGAAGACGAGTCAGCTTGTGGATAGAAAATTCGTAACAAACATTTTGGTAATTAAATATATTATTGGACTACATACTCATCATTGATATTAGTAGATTGACCTTTTCTCTCAGGCTTCAAAGTAGCCGATCAAGTTTTCAGCTTTTTCATTGAAAACTCAGAAGTCCAGTGAGTGAAAATCAAAACGCTTTTTTGTGCAGTCAGTGGATTTAAGTTGTGTTCCCCCCTTCTCCACTTTGACTTTCCTTTTCCGGTTTCCCTCTGCCAAGTGCAAGCAGTGGGGACTCAGCATGTGTATCCTTGTAGGGATGGGAGGGGTTTCTGGTTCTGTGGGAATGTGAGCTCTCAAACTCTGTAAACAGCTGATGACTCATTGCATAGCTATGTCACAGACTGACTACAGGGCCTTATGCTCTGATGGTGTGTGTGTGTGTTGGAATAGATACTGAAGACTATTCCTTTTCGACATGGAAAAGTTTTTCATCACTTTCCCAACTGCCAGGCTCCAGCAGGTCGGTCACTGGGGCAATTTGAGCAGTGTGATTCCTGACTATTTTCTCTGAAGCCATTTTGACTTCTGCTAACAGGTTGGAGGGGGAAAGTTCTCAGAAAAGCAGTTATGTCATGTCAAACTGATAAGAAGAGATGCAAAATCCCAGAACAGGTTTCTTCCTACTTGTCGATCATCATTCCACTGCAGCCACTCCCTATCCACCCATATGTAGGCATACAACTGTATTTAAGAGTTGAGTCCTTTCTGACAATCTGCAAGTGGCCCTAAGATGCCCATCTGAACCTTTATTCCAGTCTGCTTCTCTTCATTTTCCTAGTGAGTGTATGCCATTAGCATGCTTGTAGAGAGTGCAGACGTGTTTTTATTACGGGCTGTTCTGTTGGGGTTATACTTGAAGGATCTCTTCTGAAGGTCTGATTGAACTACTTCTTTTTCCCTATTTCTTTCTAACTCCACAAAAGAGAGTTCTCTGGAGACAAGGTGCAGAAAGGACAGATGGAGAAAGAGTAGAATGCAAGATCGGAGGGCAGAGGGTCCCAGGTGCTGCTGCAGCCAAGGGATTCTGTGCCAGGGGCTCATTTATCACAGCTTGTCTCCTGGCAGCCTGTGCTGCAGGAACGAAAGTGAGACAGACGGAGGGAGATCAAAGCAGGCAGGGGAAATGGAAAATTACCCACCCTGTCTAGTCCATGTCAAAAATAGAGATTTTAATGTGGCCCCATCTTTTGGAGTCCGAGGATCCTCTCCATCTCTGAGGTCTACCTCTCTGATTCTCTTTCTTCCATCACATTTTGCCTAGCATTTGGGTACAAGTGGAGAAGGTTAAGGGAGGGAGGTGGCAGCTTGTATATTAGTTGTTCAAGCTCAGGCAAAGCAGCTTGCCATCAAGTCTAGTTCGTACCTTCCCTCTTGACCCCTTGGCCCTTCCGCCCCTTCCCCAGTTGTTTGGGGATATGAATAAGTTTGTTTACTGTCTGTCGACCTCGTGATGTCTTTGCACAGACATGACCCAAAGTCGTTATTCCTTTTGGGCTTCTCTGTTTCCATGACTACCATCTCAGGGTTGGCTACTTTCCCAAGGTCACCATGGCAACTATCAGAGGGGAATCATGCTTGGGATGCTTTGGCTGGGTTTTTCATGAATGATTAGAATGTGTGACACAATGCAGACGTGAAAATGAGAAGGGAGGGTGGAGGGGACTGGTTGGTGGGTGGCTGGGGGGAGAACTCCCGCCAGTCTGTGTGCTCCCTCCATACCCCAGTGCTGCTGCTGCCCATCTCACTCTCCAGCTACAGGCTTCGAAATCCAGCTCATTGACTCCCTTGCTCATCAGGGACCACGGGGTAGTCTCAGCCGGAGTCCTTCCACGCTCTTCAGATCGTGGGGTCAGGATGTTGGGGGCAGCATAGGAGGAGGTGGTGATGTCACAACTGCAGTGCCCTTTTCAGCGGTAGGTACTCGATGGGCGGGTTCACCTGGCAGCATCGATGCTCTGGAGGCAGGGTACCAGGAGGAGGGGCCTGGGGCTAGGTTTGGGTTGCAAGTGTTCCAAACCAGAGTTCACTGTGAGAGAGCAAGGTGACAGCAAGGTTGTCATTTCACTGGAGGGACTACTTTTGTGGTTGCAGTTAGGTCTCTGGGCTCACTGCTATAGACCTTGGGAAGGTGGGAAGTGATGTTTCTCAGGGTGTGGGTGTGTTGTAAAATATTGAGCAGTGCTGCTACTCAGGCAAGAGATTTCAAGTATTCACCCATTACCATTCTATAAATTGTTGCTTCAGTTCTCAAAACATGCTGTCAGTCTCCATTACAGCTGAAAATGTAGCTCCTAATGCCATAAGGTGGAATAACATGGAGTGAGGAATGTCTACGGGTGGTGTTTCATCTGTAAAACAAGCCACTTTTCCTACAGGGCAGAACTAAAAGGAATATTGAAAACCTGACTACTGGCTATTACAGTGAGAGGAGGGGTTTGCTGGTGCTAAGATAGTTTTAAAACATGTTAACCACTGCATATGGGGCCTCCTGAACACCAACAGCAAAGTCTCCATGACTGAAAGTTTCATTGTAGCATCATTTTTGGGGTGGTGCCTTTAGAATATAATGTCCTCTCTGGACCTGCTTCTAAGGAAGACAAGAACTGTGTGGCCTTCAAGACTGTGGGTCTTCTTTCCTCATGGTTGAAACAATGTTTATTTATAGTTAGATCGTCTTTGGAATGGAAAACATCACCCTCTGAGAGTAGGCATATCAGACGATCCTTCTGGTAATCTGAGCATCACGTAACCTGTATGTGGGTGGGCCCAGTAATGGTCATCACTTAACCTGCATTTGGGGGGGGGGGCCAGTCATGGTCATCACTTAACTTGCATTGGAGGGGGCCCAGTAATGGTCATTACTTCACCTGTATTGGGGGTGCCCACTAATGGTCATCTCTTAACTTGTGTTTGCTTGTTTGTTTATTTTTCTTCCAGGTGCTTTTTCCAATCAGTTCTGTCCAGGTGACTGTGCCCAGGTTATGACGACTAATCCTAAACCAAACAAGGCATTAAAGGTAAGAAGGAATTCCATTTAGGTGGTTTCAGGTAGATCCCAAGAAGCTTCCAGAAACTTGTGACAGAACCAGGTTCTACCAAAGGTCACTTGTATGGAATAGTACCTTGTGTCCATAAGAATATGGATCTCTTTATTCCAGAATTCAGAGCACCTTTCTTAGTAGCACATGAGTACAACGCAGATAGACCCTACCCTCTTAACAAGGACCTGTGTTCAGGTGTTGTTGGATGAGAATTGGCAGTAGGAAACCCAGTGAGGGAGAAATGGTGAGAGCATCTAGGGGCTAATTTAGAAGGATGCTTTACAATGAAAGCCTGAGGACTCCTTTTTTGGATCAAAAATCAGTAGTCTGAGACTTAGCTCTTTAAGGGCAGGCAGAGACTGTTCCATATTCTGTCTTTGTATCCCCAGAACCTAGCAGAGTGACTGGCACATAGTATATACTTAGCAAATGTTTCATTGATCTGTTCTTTGAGCACACACAGCCTCTCAAATGCACTAGAAGAAACATCTGAAGCTTTTCCTCTGGAGCAGTAATGCTTAGAAACATGGAGAAAAGCAGGAGCATGGATAATGATTTATGGGCAAGATTTTTGTCTGCCACATCTGTCACCTAGCAGGTTTTTTTTGTTTGGGTTGGGTTTTTGTTTTGTTCTGTTCTGTTTTTTAGCATAGAGGCTTCTGGTAGCAGTGTGGGGATTTAATAGACTTCTTTTCTGGAAGTTGAAGAAGGTATTCTATTTTGCTGTGGGGCGTGTGACTTCTCAAATTGAGGTTTAAAGTTGATGTATTGCCTATTCATGTTAGTGGAAGATTCTAAAGCAGCCCTGTCATATACATGTTTCAAACTGACTGGCCAGGCCAGATTCTTAGCTTGCCTAGGTTATATACATGTTCTTATTCATTAGTTTCTCAGTGACTAGTGAGTAACTCTGTGGTGTTCCCATATACATTCTTCATGAGAAACATGCTCTTCAGGGCTATCCCTCCAAATCACTACATGTTTTACCTTTGAGTAAATGTAGGGGACAACTCCACACATTGCCTTGTATAACTTTGTAAAGCCTCCTAGGTAATGCTCTGGATTCTTCTGTAAAGCTCGCTTTAGCAATCCCAGCTGGCTGCCTCCTTGCACTTGTAGTCAGCAAGATGAAGTCACCTAGGCTTCACACTCCCCATTTTCATGACTGTTAACCCCGGGCCACTGATATCTCACCAGGTTAAGAAGGAGTCAGGAGAGAACGCCCCAGTGCTCAGTGATGATGAGCTGGTGTCGATGTCTGTGCGAGAGCTCAACCAGCACCTCCGGGGCCTCACCAAGGAGGAGGTAATCCGCCTGAAGCAGCGCCGGCGCACGCTCAAGAACCGAGGCTATGCCGCAAGCTGCCGTATCAAGCGGGTGACCCAGAAGGAGGAGCTGGAGCGGCAGCGGGTGGAGCTGCAACAGGAGGTGGAGAAGCTGGCCCGAGAGAATAGCAGCATGAAGCTGGAGCTGGATGCCCTGCGCTCCAAATACGAAGCGTTGCAGACGTTCGCCCGCACCGTGGCCCGGGGACCCATTGCTCCCACTAAGGTCGCCACCACCAGTGTCATCACCATTGTCAAGTCAGCTGAGATTTCATCCACCTCGGTGCCCTTCTCAGCTGCATCCTAGTGCTCCAGGCAGCTATGGGTTAGAGGGTGGGCAGGGTGAGGGCAGGTAGGACTGACAGCCCTTTGAGAAGGGGATGGGGAAATGTCTCTTGTGTTTGGTCAGAGTCTCCTCAGTCCTGTTGAGTCGATGTGTCTCCTCAAAATACAGTGCAAATCACCTGCAAAGGGACCCTCAATGGCTGTTTCACAGTGGCCTTTGGTGGTTTATGACAGGAATCTGAGCTTGGATGTAGGATAAGGGAAAGACCTTTTGTTGAACTACCCCATTCAACCCCCATTTCCTGTTTCATCCTCCTTTCCCATTCCCAGACCTTTCTTTCCACCCCTTTGTGACTATAGCAGATCTTGTTATTGAGGAAAAGTTTATTTCTCGAGGCGCCTCTTGGACATTTGGCAGCCAGGAAATGTATGTGGGACCCCAAGATTCACCATAGAAGGGAGCATTACTCCAGCATATTCCTCTGTCAGCCTGTGGCAACACTGTTCAAGGGGACCTCTGCATCATCATCTTGCCCACTTGAAGAGGCGGCATCACATCTGTTTTGTGCTTAAAATGAAACTTAAGTGGTGACTGTGTAAACACGACCTATTTGATGTACCCGTTAGAGAAGGCTCTCAGTTTTTAGCTCACATTTTCAACAATTTAACCTATTTTCAACTTTCTTCCCCTTTTCCCCAGTCTCTCCTCTCCCCTACTTCATCTCTCTCCCCTATGTCCCCAAGTCATGAGGAATAAATTTTCAGGTTCCTGACATGACTAAATGCCTGGCTTCCCTCCCTGAGCAAGACCTGAACAGAAGGCATGTAGTGCAGCTTAATTCTTCCAGGTGTTCTACATTTAGAATGCACTCACAGCCCTCTTTTAGCAGTTAGGTTCGGATTCCCTGGTGCTCCAGTAAAGGAGGTGTGGAAAGTATTAGGTAGACTTGTGTGTGTGTGTGTGTGTGTGTATGTGTGCGTGTATGAGTGCATGCGCTCATGCACACGTGTGCACAGGATTCCCCAGGGGAGATATCATAGCAGTATTACCAGGCAGAAACTGAGCAGTGGCAAGGGGCTGTCAGTTCCACAGAGGACTGATTGAGTACAAAGGTGTTATTTAAGGAGTAACAAAATGTTCAGGATGGTCTCGAGAGTATAACCAGAGCTTCAGCAGGAAGGAAGTAGCATGTGTGTTAGGGAAACCAGGACATCTAGACACCCCCCCGTATGCAAACAGGGGCAACTGCTTTAGAGCACAGGGAGGCAAAAACAGCTTCCTTTTGTTCCAGTGGGGAGCCTTTTCCCATGGGACCAGCTGCCAAAACAGCAGGCAGGTTGTGGACACTGTTCAAGCGGAGGGAAGCTTAGAGGAGGAACCAGTGTATGTGTTCATTGATTTAGAGCAGATCTGCAGGTAGGCATTTCAGAGCTGAGGGCAGCTTCCTTACTTCAGTCTGTGTGAATAGTGTCTTGTGTTCTAGGGATCTGCTTGCGGTCAGCTCTTCTCCATGTAAGTGAGAATACAGAGTCTCCGAAAGATGGTAATTTTGAGGGACCCAGAGGGGAAATAGCAAAAAGAAGGGTTTTTGTTGGGAAAAGAACATAAGCAAACCTTTTGTTCCAAGGAAAGGAGATGAGAGGGATGCAGGGTGTTGTGGGAGGGGAGGACAGAGAGGAACAGAGGCATCAGATCACTGATGTTCCAGCCTGTTATCTGGTGGCTGAGCAGCATCGTTTGGTGCCAGTAGAGATGCTGTCATGTACAGCATGCAGTGGTTCCTGTTGGAGATGAGACAGGAAGTAGCCTTGTGTGGGCCAAGAGAGTGGTAGGGGGAGCAGAAGGGGTCATGGGTAAAGGTTATCTTGTGTCACTGGAAGAAATAGAAAATGAGTGTTACAGAAGAGACTAGAATGTGGTTTGAGGAAATTATTGTTGTCTTGGTTGACTAAAGAAGGTAGATTGTGCACTCCAGGGAGGAATTGTGTTTTGAACTTGATTACTGAAAGTTTGAGGTTTACCAGGTGGATCCATGAGAATCTAATTGTGCCCTTTTGTCGCTGCATAAAAGATGAGGGGAATCTGTGCAACTTTGGTGCTCAAACATCGTCTGAAGCCTTTAACTTGCTTTTTCTTTCCTGAGCAACTGAGCCATCAAAGATCTCACAGTAATGTTTTCCTGTGGCTCCTTCCCAATGGAGAGTAGTAAAAGCAACCTCAGAACACTTTCTGGATGACTCTGTTAAACATTTGGGAAGGTGTTTATTTAGCATTACTACTTCCAGATCTTCCACCTGCCCTACTAATAGATTGGTGTTGACTGTTAAGGTTGGGGAATGAAACTGAATTAGGGGCATGTTCCTGGTCAGAAAGCATATCCTGTAAAGTTCTCTGGATCAGCCAAGTGACCTGGTCTACCAGGTGCAGTCTGGATTCTTTACTCTGTGTAGATACCTATGTGTTTGTCTATGGGATGGGAGGTAGGGAAGAGGAAGAGTGGAAGGTGACTCTGTCAGTTGGCTTTGGGAAAGCTTAAATACACCACAGCCCAAGAGCAACCCTGCACTTGGAGAAAGCTTTGTTGGGTTCATCAGAAAGAAACTTTCATCCCACCCCATTTCCCTCTTACTGTACTCCCCCAACCCCTAAACAAAACAAGCTGCAGAGGACCTTAAAGGTCCTTAACCACTTAGGGAGGCTATCATAGGAGTGACACAGGCCCCAAGGGCTGACTCTTCATTCTGTGTCTCTGCTGTTGGAATCAAACAAGAAGTATCTGAACTTCTCCAGTGGCACTGCCATGTGGCTGAATAATTTTCCATTTCCTGGAAGAGTGCCAAAGGGTTTGGCCAAGCTGAGAGCCCGGTCTCTACCAGTAGGCACTTGGATTCTTCCAAAACAAGAGACCTGAGTGTTAATAAAGCTGTTGATACCATAGCCATGGTAGGTAATCCATATTGGATATCAATAAGGACCACGTGGAAATATTTAAACAGAGAGAGAAAAAAGTAAATAAATATATATATATATATAATTATATACACATTTTATCGTACAGATTTTTCGTAAGCAAAATTAATTTTTTTTCAAGTTTGATACTGTAAATCTTTATTAAAAATAATTGTCAGGTCAGGAGTCCCTGACCTGGCAATTTGACCTGGGGGTAGAGAATGGAAGTGTCTTCCCTTCTTTATCCCTAACTTCTACAAATGAGTCATAACCACAGACTCTGTGGAAGGAGGGATCTGTAGGCTGCTCCCCACACCCAGTTTTCCTTCTTCCATTCTGAGTAGGGCTCTGGCTCTAAGGCCCATGCATTCTAAACTCTATTCTGCATGACATTCCTCTGAACCACTGCCTTAGGCTTGGGGGATGAGACCCCAACCAGGGCTATAACTCCCATCAGATGTCATGCCCTGGCATTTCATTTCCCAGGTATTCCAGCCAAATCCTCTCCCCAACCCTGCAGTCTGCCCCACAGATAATCCTCCCAAGCAACAGGATTTCCTGCCAACCCCCTTTTTCCAAGGTAGGTTTCGTTCTGAAGTTCTGGTGTCCAAGGCTGGAGTGCTTCTGCTCTCCTTGCTTGTGATACACAGTAAAGGCAGGTGGGTTTTTAGTATTGTTACCTTTTTCACATGTTGATACCCCCTCAGGATGGGAGGGACAGTGTTGTGCTTGGACGAGTCAACTTTTCCATTGAATTCTTGACCTATAAACCCCTTCCCAGAATGCAGGGTGGAGAGCCGGGGACATTACATGCAAGAGTTAGAGTGGATCAGTGGCTGTGTTTGCCTGGTCACCTGAAGGAATTTTGGAAGTATGGGCAAACAGCTGATCAATACCTGAAGTCTGAAGCTGTAGGCTGAGTTAGGGAGCAATATGTATAGTGGAAGAGGAGGAGAAAGCAAGGCACCCGGGGGTGGGGTGGGGCATGGGGTGGCCCAAGGGGATACTGCTAAGGGAGTTTGGTATCCCCTAAAGATGGTGTTGGGCGTAGGCTGGCCTGGGAAAGAGGTGACACTTTCTCTCTCTCTTGCCCTCCCTTTCAAATCATTGAAACTTCATTGTCACAATTTTAATATTTTGGTTGGTTTTCTTTTTTAATTTAAGAAAAAAAGCCCATGACCTTTTTGTAACGTGGATTTGTTTTCCTTTTTCTCTTGTGCTTTAATCTTCTGGGACCTTTCCATAGAAGGCAATTCCTTTGCTTACTTTTTCTTCCCAATGATGGGGACAGTCTGTTTAAGTTTTTAGCACCAGCTCATTCTGTCCTCTGTGGTTATTCAGTAATTTCATTTCAATATTTATTTTTGTGCTGCTTTTTTATTATAATATAAATTATTGAGAATATACCAGGTAATGTGGATTCCTGTTTGTATGGCGTATAGCCTAGTGTTTGTGTCCATCACTTTTCTCTTCTGACAGCCACAACGTAATTTATTGCTATACATTTAGCTGCTGTGACTGGTTTTGTACCTTTCCAATAAAGCATTTTTCTGGTTTTGGACCTGTCCTGGTGTTGTCATTGTGTTTTGGATTGACATGTGCTTGTGGGCTGCAGCTGCTTCATATTAACCTGTTAAAGATGTTCCAGACCTCTAGCACACCAGCCACATCACTCTCCCTCTCCCCCCCCGCCCCCGAGAGTAAGAAACACCGCCATCCCCAAGCACACACACATTGAAAAGGTGTCATAGTATGGATTTAACACTGAAACAGACCTTAGAAAATAGTTAATTATCCTCATTTCATAGATAATATTAGCTAGCATTTACACAGTTTTGGGGTTTGGAAAGCACTTTTCCCGTGTCATTTCAGTTGGTACTTAACAACCCCATGATGTAGATGCTCTTATCTCCATTTTACAGATGGGAAAGCAGGCTGAGAATGGTTACATGACTTGCCCAGCTACTAAGTGTCTGAAGCAGGATTGGAACATAGGTTTTCCTGACTCCCAAGTCCAACACTGCCTACAGTAATACCGGCTCCCTACATGAGGGCAGACAGACCCGTGGAGGTTAAGTGGCTTGCCACACAATTAGTAAGTGGCAGAGCTGGGGTTCAAACCTAGGTCCTCCGACTCCAATTCCAATGCTCATTCTACTACCCCATTACACTGGCAGAGCAAGGGCAAAACCTCGGCATGCTACATCTGAAAATTTGCCAATCTGGTCTGAGAAAATCCTTTTCCAGACTGCGCACAGCTACGTCCATATTTATACATTGGTAAAATCAGTGTTGCATCGACCTGCCCTAGCGAGAAGCGGAATTGCATCCTGCCTGTAAAAGGAGAGACGGACATTGCATTCTTACTCCAGTCCCATATTACAATATCACAGATTGAGAGCTGAAAAAGGCCTCAGAGGTCGTCTAATTCCACCCACATTCCCTCCCTCCACCGTAGTGTTTACAGATTTCCAACGGAGGGGTGCTGGAAGGATGGTTAAGTGATTTGCCCACAGTGACATGTCTTCAAGTGGCTGATGTGGGAGGTGAACCCATGTTACACTGACTCCAAGTTCAGTACTTTATCTGCCGTACCATCCTGCCTCTCGATCCGCGTCTCATTGGATGAAATTTGTTACTCTGTCTCTGTACAGTGGAAGCTTCTCGTAGCTTAAAGCCAAATTCTAACCATTCCAGATTTTTATTGATGCCCTAGTTGTACAAAGGCTTTATTAGTCACATTTCTTAACATAAGGGTGAGGTATAGGTTAGATGAAATGACCTCCCTTTCGAATTTTGGGTTCTACAATTTAAGACTAATAGTCCATCGAATAGGACCTCATCACTATAGGGGTTTCGTACGTGTAGATCAACTCATGCCTGCCCATCCTGTGCACTCATCTGTATTCCCCCATAAATTTGCCATGGGGATCCATCCAACATGCCAGAAGGCTTCCTCATTTGGAGGATATAGGGGAAATCCGTTTCCATTCCATTGAGAAGTGATGATTCAGATTCACTGGCCCCCATTTGAATATAAGCCTCTGAGGGCAGGAAAGGTTTCCCTTTTGTTTATGTATCTCTAGTATCTAGCACAGGGTCTGGCACATAGTAAGCACCATATAAAAGACACAATGGTGATGATGATGTGACTGACAAGCTCTTCAGGGATAGGGTTTAATTTTGGGGGGAATTGAATTAACCAAGTAGGTTTGGGAAAGCCACTTAAAGTTTTCTATCTTACTTCCACAATCTTGAATTTTAAATCTGCTAGAGTCAGCATGTTAGGCCAGCAAAGAATGCTTTATTGTCCAGGACTCTAAAGGTTTGGAAGAAAGCTATCTCTTCTTAAGCTTCTGGCCAGAAGCCCAACCATCTGGTAAATTATCGTCACAGGAATCATCACATCCAAGGGTGCTGAGATAACATAGGTGAGCTAGTAGGCATTCCTAGGGAGGGAAATGTCCCAACACAACTTTTAAAAGACTCAGCTCCCGTAACTCCTCCCTCATGAGATCCAAAGCTAGAAGAAACAATTCTTAGCTGAGAACTACAGGACAAACCCCAACAAGCCCTTCCATGTGGACTTGGCCACCGAATGTTGGACATTTCCAAGTTAAAACACCATCTTTAACCTCTGCCTAACCTTTGGAGTGTAAATTTGGGAGACTTGCTTGTTAAGGAGTGACAAGACAACATGACCAAAAAATTGATAAAGCTTCAGCAGCCTGGGGAGGCTATAGAAAAAGAATCAGGATATTCAAGCCTGAGTGGACCTTGGAAAGAATCTAATGCGGGGTCAAACTCGAGCAGAAAAAGGGACCATTAAATGGCACATGAGGATGCCTGTGGGCCACATACTGACAGAAAACCACATATTATGTGTTTTATAATATTTTTTTTATTTTTTTGCTAGCTATTTCCCAATTACACTGAATCTGGTTTGGGCCACATTTGGGAGTATCGTGGACCATATATCGGCCACAGGCCCCGCATTTGGCACCTCCGGTTGAGTTTAGTAACCCAAAAGAAGCTTTAAGGAGGGAAAAACAGATCCAGCTAATGACTTACCCAAGGTCCCATGTCTGTTAGTAGCAGGACTGGGTATCAGGCCATAGAATAACATTAAAGGTAAAAGGCCAACACCCTCCTTTTATAGATACGCAAGCTCGGACTCAGTCCAGAACTCCTCACACTGTCCCACAGTAACAAGATTTGGATCATCACCTCGTCATTTATTTAGCCATTATAAATCTGAGCGCGTGAGACTTTTAAAAGGGCCTCACTTTCCCTTTCCCCTAAAAGCAAGGAAAGGGTAGACTGAGAAAATGAAAGACCATCCTAGGCCATAACCCATTTTGAGATAACCCTGTGATGTTCTGTTGCAGATGTGCTGGGGGAGAACCAGTGTGGTTCTATTTTAGACTACCCTAAATAATACTAATGGACATGTATTTATGGCTTTAAGGTTTACAAAGTGATTTACACACATTATTTCATTTGAACCTGGCAACAGCTCTGTGAGGAAAGTGCTATACCTCATGGAAACCGAGACTGAGACAGGTTAAGTGACTTGCCCAGGGTCATAAAGCCAGCAGTTTTCTGAAATGGACTTTCAACCCAGGTCTTCCTGACTTTAAGCCCAGCACTCTCCACTTGTGCCAAGGGCAATGATTCAGGCTCACCATCTGAATAGAAGGATCTCACAGGAGTACGTCACCTTAGTCTGGGCATGTTGCCTTTTCCGAAGCCAACATGCTTCATTTGCATAATGCAGCTGGTCAAGCTTTGACAGCTGCAGCCCACTTCCCCACTCCTTATCAGAAAACGGGTTTTATCGCATGGCCTCTAAGGAAAGGTTATTGCCTCACTTGAGGCAAATGAACTAGTCTCCATCCACAGGATCAGAATTCGCAGCCTCTGGCCCAACTCAGCAGTTTCACCAGCTAAGCTTGCCATGCTGCTGGGCAAAGGCCTGACCTCTTTGCCTTTAGGCTCGTAGTGAACCGTGGAAGACAATTGCAAGGGGGGTTGCGGCCTTCCTGGTCATCTGTTGCCATTCTTGCCACCTCAGGATGAGGGGACAACAGTTCTTCCTTTACTGTTGTCTTTCTGGCCCCTCAAAATTTCATTGCTTGTGGTGGGGTCTCAGGTTGAGTCCATCTGGTGCCTGATCTGGATTGGATTGCGGACACCTAGGGTGTGGTGTCTCTCATCTACCAAATAAACTTGCTGACCTTGTGTTTTGTTGAGACTAATCATAGAAGCAGAAACATGGGTGTGGTCCCACCAAAGTGGGGGTGGGGAGAGAGGGAAGGCAGACTCTCAGGTTTGCCAGCAACAGTGGAGACATTGAGATAAGAGAATGACTTTCCCAGCCAGCTAAGCAGAGGCTGGACTGGAAAAGTAGCTGGTGTATCTTATCACAAAGTCCTGCTGTTGGTACATGTGAGGGGTGGCCAGAGGTGGGGGCAGGGACTGGGAACAGGAGGGGTGTTTCAGGAACAGAGAACTAACTAGCCTGGGAGTCAGAGTGCCTGGATTCCCACTCTCCAAAGGACCCCAGGGAATCAGAGTTCTTAGCACTGGAGACATTGTCATTTCCTCTTCAGCTAACTCTGACCTGAAAACAGACACTGGCCTAAGGAACCTGAGAAGGAGCCCAGAGAACTCTCTTGCCTCAAGGTAGTCCCAGGGGTTCAGGTCCTAATCCAGTGACACGTCTGTCCGCTCTCATTTCCCCTCCCCTTCTAGCCATCTTTGCTCACTCCGGGTAACCTTGGGCACAATTATCTAGTAAGGAGAGTATTCATTTTTCCCTCATTTAAAAAGGGATGACCGTCCCTGCCCCCTGAATGACCTCTTAAGAATGAATGAGATCACTCTGAAAAACAATCACTTAACATAAAGAGTAGATGGTGGTGACATCAAGCTTTGAGTGCACCCCTGTGATGGCTGGGGGAAACTCAGGGCCAGAAGATGATCATTCCTGGGCTTCTCTCTCACACTCTTCAGTCCAGACCTGAGTTTTGGCTCATATCATTGGGGGCGGGGTTGGGGGTAGGGACAAAAGAACCTTTATACATAAATAAAAGCAATTCACTCGGAGACTTGTGACATGTTGTGGTGTATTCTCCATGATCCTCTGACCCACGGCACAGCTGGCAAAGGAGAGTATCGTGTGGGTTACAGCCCACTGCCCCCATCCTCCCTCCTGGACAAGGAAATACCTCAGGATTCCCAAGTTGGTCACTGAAGAGTGAGGCTTCTCTAGTCTGCTGCTGTTCAAAGGCTGCTCAGTCTTTTGGACATAACTTTCGAAGCTTGTTCATTCCCAATTTCCCCCTCATCTGCCAATCCCCTTCATCTAAGGGATGGAGAGGATTCTACTGTCAGTCTTTGGGGAGAAGAAGAGAAAGGCCACGGTTCACGTTTTGTTTGTTTTTAATCCTCCTTGAATGTCCAGCCAGGGGACAATCCTTTACCTCACTTTGCACATAGTAGGTACTTTGTAAAATACTTGTGGTGTTGATTTGATCTGAACTGACTGAACCCAAACAAGTTTTCTCCCCCTTCCTCCATGCAGCCTGCACTTGGGTCTTTATACACCCCCAAAGGGGAAGGCGTGGGTTCCTAATTTGCCAACAGCTCCACCTCCAGCCAGACCTAGACAGGGTTCACTCCTTGGAAGTCGACAGCTCTCTAGGAGGGAGTCCCTTTCACCCATAGATACTTCTATAGACTAGTTGGGACAGCCCTCCCACTCTTGTCCCCTGCTTGTGAGGTCTGTGTCTCTGATTCAATCTGCTTCAGGATGGGGTCTTGTAGCAAGCAGTGTTGGGGATAGGGGGAGGGTCTTTGGTGGCACCTCTGACAGATTCCAGTCCAAAGCTCTTTGCTTGGCCGATGCAGCCCCTTAGGACAAGGCTGAAGCTAGGGGGTAGAACTTTGAAAGTGTCATCCAGTCAAATGTCCACTGGCTTTTGGGTAATTGAGAAACAACACTGTCTGGCATGGGGGAAGCTGGGTAGGTCCTAGCATTACCCTAAACATAGGGTACCCCATGGATTCTCCTGTTCTCTTCTGCTGCCACCTGTAATACTCCCAAGAAAGTGACCAAAGGGACCAACATCAGCTTCTCTGGATCAAAGGTGGAATCTTGTACTCACACAGACAGCTCAACTCAGAGGTATCCTCAGTGCTCAGACTCCACATTCAAAATCAGAAGTCCTTTTGTGAAGCAGAATGAATTTTTTTTCTGTCTTTGTATGTCCAACATTTAGCACAGTTCTGGGACACACCTGATGCCTAATGATTGTTTGTTGATCAACGGACTGTGGAAAGGAGGGTTCTCTCCTGGAGAACCTTGATGAAGGCATTGACCCCAAAGAGCCCAGCAAGGAAGTACATTATCAGTCACTGAAAGAATCTGAGCTGTGGGATTGGCGGTGAGAGGGTGGGGACAGTCTGTCATATATGAAAACACAGCAGAACCATAGATTCCATGGTCACAGCAGTCTTGGAAAAAGATCTCTCCTGAGCAGTTTCATGTTCTTCCTCTCCCATAGTCAGGACCAGTCCTTAGAACTTAAAGGGTGGATTGGTAAGAGGGATGGTGGTGGGAGAATGTAATACCCCCTCCCCCACAGTCCACATGTACTCAGTGGGGTGTGTTGACTACTGTCCAAAGACAGCATCTCAAGCAAAAGTTAATGCCCAGGTTCTGAAGCCCTTGCTCCGTCAGAGGCTCCCCTACAGCTCATCTGAAAGGATTAACAACCTCTTCTCTATGTTTTTGTTCTTCTTGCCCCCAGGAAGCTGGGAAGTAGGGGTCGTGTTCCCATTTTGCCCCTGTATTTTGACCTCCTGCATAGATTGCTGAGTGTACTGCTGGTAAGTAGGCGAGAAGTTGTGGATGGCATCCTGGACGATGTCTTGAGGGCTTATGGTCTCCTTGAGCCCACTGGAAATACTCTGCATGGGAGCCACGGTCACTGAGGGCAAAAAGTTAGAATAAGTCCAAGGCTAATATGAGGGGATAGAAATACCTTCCCATGGTCCTGAAGAACCTTCTCACATTTAGAACTGGAAGAGGCTGCCTTGGGAGGTGGCAGGATCTAGAGGTGGCAGAAATCTAGAGCTGACCTCAGAGGCCACCTAGAACCTCTCATTTCCCAAATGAGGAAACTTGAGGCCCAGAGGGGTTAAAAGGCTTGTCCACCGTAAGGTAACACACTAAGCATTAATTTCAGCCCAGGTGCTCCGACTCCCGAGCAGTGATCATTCTAGGTTGTTCCCATCTCATTAGAGATTGGATTGTCAAGTATGGAATAGCGTGATTTCTTTGCAGGCACAGGTTGGACTGGATGGCTGCTGAGGGGTCCGCTCTAATTACAAATTCTCTGATTCTGTCTCTAGGTCTGAAAAGAGGAAGGGACACACCCAATTCCCTGTCTCTCATCCAGCTCCCTGCCTGCACTTAAGGCCACCTCAAATGGCTGAATGCCTGTTTTACTCTTAGAGATAATGATAACTGGCATTTGTATAGAGCCCTAGAATTTGTCGAGTGCCATATATAATCTCATTTGAGCCTCATAACAACCCAGTGAGATAGGTACTACAAATATTACGCTCGTTTTACAGATAAGCAAACTGAGTCCTCGAGTGGTTCAAAGATTTGCCCATGGTCACACAGCTAGTGTCAGGGACAGCTGGCTCTTATTATCTGTAAAATGAAGATAGTAGTATTTGTCATACCTATTTCAAAAAGTTGTTGGGAGAACTATATAAATGCCACATTTTTCCCCTGAGTCCAGTAGCTTAACAACAAACCCTATGATTCAGAAAGTAGCTTATAACTTCTTAAAAACTCTCTTGACTGCAATTTGAGTTCATTACCTCTTATTCGTACCCATGGGAGACAGAACAGCTGGTCTCCACCCTTTGGATCCAATCACTTTTTAAATGAGCCGTTCCCAAAGAGGCATTTCCCTAAGTGTGACCCAGGAGGACCCCATCCTGGCCCTCCCCATACCCTGGTGTTCTGTGAGTATGGTATCTTAGTTATATTCCTGATTGTCTCTATACTTGTGGTCCTAGACCAAAACAACCATTTGCTTGGGATTTTTAACAGAAAAAACTCCAAAACAAAAAACAGCATTACATTGAGGTCTAATCAGGCAACCCTATCCTATCCAGTAACTGTTTTCCTGCCCATTTGGGAGCACACAGGTGTATTGTGCCTACCTGTAGAAAGGATCCACAAACACAAGGGGCATGAGAATTACTACTTAAGATGCTTGTCTAAGGTCATTCCAATTGGGGACAACCTCCTCTCAGCTTCCATTTCATTTTGACCATCAGGGACTGCTTTGCCTTTGAGCTAGCTTCCTTCTCTGAATCTTTTGCCAGGATTTGGTGAAAAAGAAAAAGACGTTAGGGGGAAAAAGAAAATCAAAACAAAAACCACTGGATTTGGAATCAAAATATAGGGATAGGCAATAAACCTCTGAATTTGTCAACACAGGGGATTCCTGGGTGAGGAAACTCCCTTTACCAGTGCAGGCTGGCACCCTCTCCACAACTTCCAGAGTTAGAGCACTTAAAAGTTAGCTGATTTGTCCAGGTCCCCATAGCCAATATGTGTCAGAGGTGGCATTTGAACCCAGGTCTTCCTGGCTCAGAGGCCAATCCCTATCACTGATGGCATAGTGTCTCAAAGAGTCAGAGGAATTGAGTTCAAATTCTGCTTCTGTGTGACCTTTAATAAGCTATTTAACCCTTTTGGGCTTCAGATGGCTTAATAGTAAAATGAGATTAGACTAGAGGACCTCTACTGTCCTTTCTAGGATGAGATTATGCTGCAAATGAAGTTCTTGCTCTGCTCCCCATTTTCAGCTACTTGGACCAGCTGTGGAATTCACTGGTGTCCAATCTCAACTCCATCCAGCCCCAGATATTTGGCTAGGGTTTTCCTGATAAGACCAAAAGCCCCAGAAAGCACCGCTTCATCTGGTCCTTCCTAATGCCGAGCTTTGCATCCTGGTTCCTGAGCTTGATGGGACCTTATGGGATGCCGGTCATGCCCTCTACAAGGGGGAGGTCCCAATCCCACCCACTCGCCTTTGGAATAGTCTTTCTTTGAGGCTGAAGCCTGAGCAAGGTACCTGGTGAATTTTCCTTCTTCTCTGAATACACCTGGCATGTGAAGGCATAGCGTAGGGCAATAGAGGCAAAGAGCATCTCAATGCAGATGATGAAGTTCTGGTAGCCAGCAGCCACTGTCCCGGCCCCCACCTCATTCCCATCAATGATCTGCACCTCTGGGATCACCCCACACTTCTCCAGGATGGCCAGCAACATCCCTATGGGAGCAACATTTGAGATCCTCGTTAGAGCGAAGACAGGTCAGGAGAAATAACATGACTGACGGAGAGACACCGCTACCCCAGACACGGCCATGACAAAATATGAGGTTGGGTATGTCTCCCATAATAGAAAACGAACTCTATTCCATTCATTTGGCATGGTCTTTTTCGTACCTGAGATAAGGGAGGGTTATGGGTGGGTGTGTGGTATGATGGGGAGTTCTCCTAGGATGTGGAAGAAAGTTCATCTCGAAACACTAGAATACAGAGGATTTTTAACCTACTGAAGGAAGGGATACTGCTGGGGATGCAGGGGTAGGGTTGGGCCAGGATGGAGCTGCTAGATAGGAGAAACGTTTCTGGGATCAATGCTATTGGCACCCTCGAAAGTTAAGGACCCTGAGCAAAGCTCTGTTCTCGCCACTCTAGCAGTGGATCTGCCTATGCCCCACCCTTTCCAAGCAGGGACAGACATCTTTGCTCATACCATTCTGTATGTTTGAAAGGATCTATTTTCGTTTATTTAATTTATTTAATATATTTACTTTTCAGCATTGATTTTCGCAAGAGTTTGAATTACGAACTTTCTCCCCATTTCCACCCTCTCCCCCCACGAGGATCTATTTTCTTCTCCTCTTTTCTGCTAGTTGAAATCCTTCCTATCTTTTTTATTTTTAATCAAACATTTTAATTGATGTCTTCTGATCACTTTTACTTGTGAATAAATCCCTCTCTCTTTTCCTCCCCTCTCTCTAGTAAACCATACTTTATAACAAAAAATAAAAAGAGAAGGAAGAAAAAAAGTAGTTTGGAACAACCAACCAATACATTTACCAGGTTCACACCCATAGTTCCCTATCTCTGAAAAGAATGGATGGAGATTAGTTTTCTTAACTTTACTCCAAGACCAAGCTTCTTAGTCTTTCTAATTATACAGCATTCAGTTTCATTTTGTGGGGTGGGTAGGGAGGGGATGTGTGGAGTTTTTTCCATTTACATTGCTGTAGTCATTGTGTATGTTTTCTTGGCTCTGCTTACATCACTTTGTATCAGTTCATATAAATCTTCCTATGCCTTTTTGTACTCGTCATATTCATCATTTCTTACAAGATGGTAATATTCCATTGCATTCACATACCACAACTTGTTTAGTCATTCCCCTACTCAGTGGCCATCTATTTTGTTTCAGCTCTTTCCTACCACCAGAAGGTACTGCTATGACTATTTTGGTGAAATATGGGCCCTTTTCATTTTGTCTTTGGCCTCCTTAGGGCATACCTATAGCAGGAGGATATCTGGATCAATGGATCTGTGATATCTTAGTAAATTTCTTAGGATAACTCCAAACTGCTTTCCAGAATAGTTGGATCAAGTCACATCCCATACACCACCCATTATATCCATCTTTGGTCACCATTGCCAGCTTGCTAGGTGTGAAGGGAAAATCCTACCCATCTTTTAAGACTTAGTTCAAATGCCTCCTCTTCCTCAAAGCCTTCTTTAATTACTCGAGCCAAAAGTGACCTCTTCCTCATATCACTCATACATCTTATATCACTCGTATAACTCATACCTTATATAACTTCTATCACTCATATAACTTATATCATTTGTATGACTCATATATCTTATATCACTTGCATTACTTATGTCACTTCTGTCACAAATATATATAAAATCACTTGTATAACTTATATATCTTACATATCTTATATCACTTCTATCTCTCATTTATCATATCACTCATATCTTATTCATTTACATCACTCATGTATCACTCATATATCTTATATCACTTATATGTTTATGTCACTTCTATCACTCATGTATCTTACATCACTTTACTTAAATCACTCATATCTTATATCACTCATATACCTTATGTCACTTATACATCTCATGTTACTTCTATCACTCATGTATCTTATGTCACTTATATATTTTACGTTACTTCTATCACTCACGTATCTTACATCACTTATATATCTTATGTCACTTCTATCATTCATGTATCTTATGTCACTAATATATCTTATCTCACTTCTAGCACTCATATATCTCATATCACTTATATCATACAGGTATCTTATATCACATATACCACTCACATATCTCACATCACTTTTGTCACTCATATCACTTATCAGTCAAATATCTTATATTACTTCTATTACTCATATCTTTTGTCATTTCTATTACATATATAAATCACTTATATGACTCATATATCATATCACTTATGTCACTCATATATCTAATATCACTTACGTCACTCATATATCATCATATCATATCATTTCTATCACTCATGTATCTTATATCACCTCTATCACATATGCATATATATACATATATATCAATGACTCCTATATCTTATATAACTTGTGTCACTCATATATCTTATATATGTTTGTTGAACAAATGCAAGGGAGTTGATCTCCATAATCTTACATTTATTCCAAGGCACTGATCTGGAACTTGGAAGTCAGCAGGAGGTATGCAGACCAGGGCAAAAGAAAGAGGTCATTCCAGCTCTCATAATGGAATGGGGCACCAATGGAATAGTGGCATTCCTGAGCATTTGGGAAGCTTTCTCATCTCACCAATGAACTCGACATAATAAACTACTTGAGGGCAAGGCCTGTGCCTTTTATCCTCTCTGTATGGAACTAACATAGAGAGGCACAGTGGATAGAATGCTGGACCCGGAGTCAGGAAGACTCATCTTCCTGAGTTCAAATCTGGCCACTTACTAGCTATGTGACTTAATCCTGTTTGCCTCAGTTTCCTCATCTGTAAAATGAACTGGAGAAGGAAATGGCAAACTACTCTAGCACCTCTGCCAAGAAAACCCCAAAAAGGGTCATGAAGAGTCAGATGCAACTGAAAACGACTAAATAACAAAATGTACTAACAACGTCCTGTACTTTGCCATGAGTCCCACCACCTTCGCTGTACCCAGCACAGTACTGTACTGTGGACATATCTGAAACTCAGATGACACATAGGACAATGAGTCATGCCTAAATGGGTTCTCTTTGGAGAGGAGATCTGATTCCCTATATAAGATAAAAACAGAAATCTAAGCATATTTTGGAAAGGACAAGAAATGTCTTTGTTTACGCGGCTACGTAGCACCAAGCCGTGTTGCTCTGTGCATTTAAATCAGTACGCTTTCCTCTGGACTTGTTTCTTCACCCATTAATGGAGAGGGTTGGTGAAGATAAATAATTATAGATCTTTATATAGTGCCTTGTATAGTACTTTTTTTTCCTATGAGGTAGATAGTATAAGTATTATAAGTTCCGTCTTACAGATGGAGAAACCAAAGCTCAGATCACAAGCTAGAAAATAGCAGAGCTGAGAGCTCTGACTTAAGAATTCAGGCTCTTTCCACTAGAGTCCATCCACCACTTTCTTTTTTTAAAAATTATCTATTTTTTACATTTTAAAATTTTGAGTTCCAAATTCTCTTCCTCCCTCCCATCTGTCCCCCACCCATTGTGAAGGCAAGAAGTATAGCATCAGTTATAAATGAAATCATGCAAAACATATTTCCATGTTAGCTATGTTGAAAAAAAAAACCCAAAACCAGAAAAATTAAAAAGCGAAAAAAATTATGCTTCAATCTACACTCAGATTCCATCAGTTCTTTCTCTGGAGAGTCCATTATCTTCTAAAAGGAATCCCTTCCAAGTCCTCCCACCACCCCCACCCCAATTCCCTGGCCATTATATAGCTTTAGAGGGGCGTTTTTCTGGTGATTCTCTCTTCAGGGTCCCATCCCTGCCTACGTAAAGAGGTCAGAGGAGAAAGGTCAGCAACCTTACTCACCTTGCCAAAAGGAGAGGAAGATGACGGCCTTGATGGTGAGAAACTTGAGGACGGGCTCAAAGGGTCGGAGAAGGTCACTGGTGGCAAAGTAGAAGAGGAAGAGGGCATAGAGGGCCAGGCTCACCGAGAAGTTGTAGACAATGGTCACGTAGAGATAGCCAGTGCGAGGACTACCGGCAAAGAGAGGGACAATCACAATTGTCAATATGTCGGCTCTTCCTGCCACATAGATCCCCAATGATCCCCATCTTCCCAAACTCTGGTTTCAAGTTTGATTTTCCAGCATGGATTTGCTGCTCAGAATCTAGTTCTCCCACCCAGCTCAGAGTCCCAGAGGCAGAAACAATAGAATGTCACGTCCAGAGAATAGCACATCAGGCCATTTTGGTTTGAATGTAGAGTTCTCGAGGGGGAAGTCCTAACATGAGACTCTCAACCTCCTAAATCCATACCTTTGTACATGCCCTCCCAACCCTACCAATCTGTGTTCTTCACCTCCTCCTTCAGAACCCCCTCTTCTAGGAAGCATCCCCGAGCAACTCCACCCAGCCTCATTCCCTCCTGACTCCTCCTCCTCTCCACAAGGAGGTTATAATAATTCACACCTGTTTACCAATGTTCTCATTATTCTTCTGTGTGACTTGTGTACTTGCCTTTATGTATATGCATTTTCTTTCTTCTTGGTTATATTTTAAGGTCAACAGTTAGGGTATAAGTAAGGAAAAATATCTCATTTTTTTGCATTTGTATCCCTGGTGCTTAGCACAGAAGTTGGTACACAGTAGGTATTTTGAAAATGCTTATTGATTGATTGGTTGAGGGTGGAGACCAAATCTTTTCTTTTCATATTTTCCCTAAGTTTCTAGGAATAGTGTTTGGAAAGTCCACTTGTGCGTGTGTCACCTCTTTCTCAAGAAGTTTCAATGGCTCCCTATTGCCTCTAGGATAAAATACCATTCCCTCTGGCATTTAAAGCAAAGTCCTTCACAATTTGTCTCCAACTAATCTCTTCAGCCTGATCTCACCTTACTACTACCCCCTTGAAAATTCTACATTCAAATCAAAATGATCTGTTTGTTATTTTCTCTCTCTCTCTCGTTTTTTTGAGGCAGTTCAAGTTAAGTGACTTGCCCAGGGTCACACACAACTAGTAAGTGTCTGAGGCCAGATTTGAACTCAGGTCCTCCTGACTCCAGGGTCAGTGTTCTATCCACTGTACCACCTAGCTGTCCTTTTGCTCTTAACATAACCTTCTATTCTCTGCCTCCATTACTTTGAACAGGGTGTCTCCCATGGCTGCTATCCTCTCCTTCCTCAACTCTGCCTCAGAGAACCCCTATGTTCTTTCGAAGCATAACTCGGCTGCCACCCCCTCCCTCACCTTAAAAGGCCTTACCTGACACCTTTCCTCAGTTATTCATGTTTCCCTCCTAAACGGCTTCATGTTTACTATGGCATTCAAAGCCCTTCCCTGCCTGGCCCCTCCTAGCTTTCCTCCCTTTCACACACACCATGGTCCAGATATATTGGCCTTCATCCACCTCATTCCAGCTGTCTCCATGCCTTCATCCTGGCTGTCTCTCATGCCCAGGATATGCCCTTACCCTCATCTCTGCCCCTTAGAATGCTACCTTCTACATGAAGTCTTTGCTAAGCTTCTGGTGACTTTCCCCGTTGGTATTTTCCCACATTTGTGTATGTTGTCTTCTCTGAATGCTCCTCTAGGACAGGGTCTGTTTAATTTTTGGTTTTGTATCCCCACCATCAAGCCCAGAACTGAACACATACTGCTGGTTGGATTGAAACAAAATGAACTGAATTGGGGAAGCGGGGGGTGGTTGAAAGAGCACACTCTGGAGTTAGAGGATATCAGTTCAAATTCTGTCTCTGACACTTACTACTGCGTGGCCTTGGGTAAGTCACTTGGTCACTCTGTGCCTCCATTTCCTCACGAGTAAAATGAGGGGTTTGGATTAGATGCCTTCTGACGTCCCTTCCAGTTCTAAATCTGTGATGCCATGAATTGGATTGGCAGCTAGGTGCCACAGTGGATAAAGCACTGGGCCTGGAGTCAGCAAGACCAGAGTTCAAATGTGGATTCATCCACTAGATGTGTGACCCTGGGCAAGTCACTTCACCCTGTTTGCCTCAGTTTCCTTATCTGTAAAATGAGCCAGAGAAGGAAATAGCAAACCTCACCAATATCTCTACCAAGAAAATCCCAAATGGAGTCACCAAGAATCAGACATGACTAAAACGACCGAACAACAATTAATTGAATGAAATGTTGCTGCTAACCTAGGCAGCCCACCAAGAGTTCTCATTCTAAAATGATGGCTGCTTCCATTTCTGGCCCCCATCCTCAATCGCCCCTCACACAAAGCCCCGATCTGGGGTGCCGGCGTGGCCCTCTTGGCCCTCTCCCACCCTCCTGCTTCCACCTTCCATGCTCTTACTCAAAGTCTCCATCATTGTATTTGCCAACCCCCTGCAGGATAATGGTGATCACAGCCATGATGGGCTTCACAATACAAAACTGGAGTGTGGCCTGTGAAAAGAAAGAGGGAACATCAGCTGAAGGCAGACCCATGGTCCTGTAGGGCCAGCCCATACCCTCAGACTAAGCTCAGTTGGTCCCACAACTCACCTGTTTACAGAACCGAAGAAAACCAATGGAGTAGGACATCCCCTGCAGGCAGCAGGTGCCATAGAAACAGCTGGACCTAGAAACCAGAGTGAAATGAAACCCGCTGGAGTGGGCATGGGGGCTGCAGCTGGAGGACCACATCAGGACAGAGGAAAAAGCAGGCCATAGTGCAGGCAGGGTAGCTTGGGAGACTCAGACAGAAATCAACAAACCCAAAAAATTGTCCACTGGTCTCCATCCACTTTTATCTTTCTAGTCTCTTTCTTTCTGCCTTTCCCTCATAGTTTTAGGCTAAGGGAGCACTGGTGTCCTCCTAACATACTCAGCTTATCCATAAAACACGTACACATGTGTACTATCCCAAATGGGCCAAATTCTGGTTCTGAGGGAGTGCTGGGACAGAATGGTGAGATAATTGTATTGGGAATCAGGAGAACTGGGTTCTAGTCACAGCTCTGACATCCAACCTTTTAGCCTCTATAAAATGAAGGCGTTAGAATGAAACTGAAGGCCTCTTCAAGCTTTCACATTCTTTGAAATCTTAAGAAAAATAGAACTACAAAAAAGGAAAGCTAGCACTATTCTTTCGGATCTCTTGCCTGACACCCCTCCTTTCTTTGGAAAGATATTCCATATACCATCAGACATAACTGACTGGTTGGTTGGTTTTGCTGAAATTTTTTCCTCCTTTTTTTTCTTTGCTGCCAGAGACAGTTCACTGGACAAGGGGAGGAGGGAGTGAAATATTCGGCACTGAAAGTAATATAGAAGCAAAAGATACCAGCAAAATATTTTTTTGGAAACACTGCTTGATTTGGTTCAGGCTTCCTAGTTTGGACATAGCTCATGGTTTGCTTGCTTTTTTTGCAGGACTCAGGACATCTGGATCCATGCTGAAGCTGCCTGAGAATAGGGGCCGCTTCATTTTTATCTTTGTATGCCCAGTGCCTGGCACACAAATAGGGGCTTAATACTTGTTGCTGCTGATTAATTAATGACTTACTTGATAGGCTTCCCTCGGATCTCTGCCATGATGGCACTCTCGCCTCCTAGGTACTCAAAGCAGAGGCTCAGGAAACTGTATATAACAAATGCTGGCAAGGATGGACAGATGGAAAGAAAGACAAACAGACAAGCAGTTGGAAGGAGAAATTACAAAATTCTGTATTTCTATCCTGCCTAATTCTTAGATACCTAGGGAGGCTCAGCTCTGAGAAACAGGCACAGTGTACCCCCAAACAAGAGATTCTTCAGCTCCTCTTAAAATGTTGCCGCATGGGATGAGAATTATCCATGTTAGATAACACCCCGAGGGTCCTCCATCCTTCCTCTTTGTTCCTTTTTTTTTCCTATGCCCTTCTTCAGCAGATTTTCTTCAACCAAACAGATTTCAGCTGACTATTTAAAATATAAAACCATTTTACCGTAGGGCAGCTAGGTGGCTCGGTAGATAGAGCTCTGGGCCTGAAGTCAGGAAGACCCGAGTTCAAATCCAGCCTCAGACATATTAGCTATGTGACCCTGGGGAAGTCATTTAACCTGTTTGTCTTAATCCACTGGAGAAAAAAATGGCAAACCATCGCAGCCTCTTTGCCAAGAAAACCCCACAGATGGGTCCACAGGGTCACAAAGGGTCAGACACAACTGAACAACAAGGTGCTCACAGAGCACAAACTACATGAGGACAGACTGCCCAAGCCAGCACCAAATCTTTCTTCCCTCGAGTTTATCGTGCTTTCTGAACTCTCCTTTTTTCCAAAGGGGCCTGTGTCTTTTTACATTTTCATCCCCTCTCCTTTCCTTCATGCCTTCCATACATCTATAACCCAAAGATGACATTTATAGCAGCCCTTTGGAAATTGATGTCTCTCTTGCGCCTCCTACAGGCAATTTAGTGCTAGAGCTTTGCCTGGAGGCACTGAGTGTCTGTCCATTGTCACACAAGCAGTATGTATGTGTCCAGCGTAGAATTTGAACCCCGGTTTTCCTGACTCTAGGGCTGGCCTTCTCTCCGCTGTATCATGCTGCCACTAAATGCTGCTACACATGGGGAAAGTGAGGCACAGAAAGATGAAATGGTTCGTCCATAGTCACACAGCTAGTGAGTATTGGAGGCAGGATTCTAGGGCTTCAGGCCCAACAATCTTTTTTGGCCCAAATTCAGTCTCAGCACTCGGTGAAGCAAGTGATGAGCAAGTGACCTGGGCCTCAGGTCAGGAAGATCTGAGTTCAAATGTGACCTCTGATACTTTCTAACTCTGTGACCCTAGGCAAGTCACTTTAACACCATTTACCTCGGCTTCCTCATCCGTAAAATGGGGATAATGGTAGCTCACAGGGTTGCTGTCAGGATCAGATGAGATAAACGTTTTGCACGGTGCCTGGTGCATTGTAGGTGCTTAACGAACTTCCTACTTAAGCAGCACGGCATAGTAGAAAGCCTGCTAGACTTGGCATCGAGGGTCCTGGGTGCAAATCTGAACGTCTTCCATTTACTACCTATGTGTGATTCAGAATAGGCTATTTTAAGTTCTCTCAGCCTCAGTTTCCCCATCTATAAAATGAGAATCATACTAACACTACCTACTTCACACAGCTGTCGTGAGGAAAGTGTTTTTACTCATTAAAATTCTGTAATTGTGTCATTATAAAGCCCAGTTCATATGATAAATTTTCAAAGTGCTTTGTGCTACCTCTCTCTTATAATGTCATACTCTTTTATATTATATTTATTAATGTAAATATCATCACCGTTATAAGATTGTAACTCTTTGGAGGTACCTTTCTCCATCCATTTTTTTGTCTTTTTGGAGGTGTTTGGTATTAAGTGACTTGCCCAGGGTCACACAGCTAGCAAATGTCTGCGGCCACATTTGAACTTGGCTCCTCCTGACTCCAGGGAGGGATAAGTTCTTAACAAGCGTTTATTGAATTGAATCAGGTCCTTTGTAATAAGAACCACCTGTGATCTATGCTGACTTAAGAACTGTGTGTGTGAGAGTGAGAATGAATGAGTGTGTGTAGACACCTGAAACACATTTTTTCCCTCACCTTTATGAGTTCTGGCCTATAATGAAGGGGAAAAAAAATCCAAAACATTTATTAAACACCTACTACTAAGGGCCAGGCACTACGTTAAGTGCTTTGCCAAATACGATCTCATTCGATCCTCACAACAAATCTGGGAGGTGGGGGCTATTATTATTATTCCTACTTTACAGATGGGGAAACTGAGGCAAAGTTTAAAGTGGATTGCTCATGGTCACATAGCTAGGTTTCTGAAGCTGGATTTGAACTCAGGCTTTCCTGACTCTTGGCCCAGCTCTCTATCCACTGTCTCTAGTAAGGATCCCCGCCTCTTTAAAAAAAAAAAGTCCCAATAGATCCAACCAAAGATAAAACCAAGTCCCAGAGGCACGCTGGCCATGGAAACAAAGCCAGGGAGCTGAGAAGCTGCTGGAGGTCCAGGCTGGCTCAGTTCTGTATCTCTTGCGACTAGCAGAGAATCGGTCTTCCATAGCGGGAAAAACGTGGATTTAGGGTCAGAGGACACCGGTTTGATGTTCAGTTGTGTGACCTGGGCCACATGACTTCATCCCTCCAGACCTCTTAGCATCTTCCTTTATAAAATGAAGGGTTCGTAACAAATCATTTCTTTTTGGTGGTTAGATGTCAACTTTGGAAAGAGGCCTGCAGTAGTAGAGGGCTCCAGGGATCTGGAGGGCTCGTGACATTTTGTCAGTGATTTAGACGAAGGTCTAGGTGTGCATGCTTCTCAAGCCTCTAGATGACATAAACAGAGGCGGGAAAGCTGATATGTTCTATGAGAAGTCAGGATCCAAGATGATCAGGCTAAGACACTGCGCTGAATCTAAGAAGATGATGTACAATAGGGATAAATGTAAAGTCTTGCCCCTGGGGTTTAAAAATAAGTCAGCTTTGTAAGGACAAGAGAGGGGGAGAATAGCTAGAGGGCAGAGAAAAAAAGATTTGGGAGTTTTAGTGCAAACTGAGGTACCGTGGTATAGGCACTGAGGCTGTAATAACATAGCGTCTGAAAAGGCTAATGCCCCCTTAGGTTGTAGTACAGGATGCCCAGTGTCCAGGATTGGGGGAGGTGATAAAGCCCCTGAGCTCTGCCCTAGTAAAACCACATCTGAAGTCCTGTGATCACCTCGGGTTGGCACATTTCCTGATAAGCTGGAGATCAATGCCTTTCGTGACTTCACATGTATAAATGATATCATGCTGGGCGGGGGAGACATAGGAAGAAGGGAGAATTTGGAACTCAAAATTTTTACAAAATGAATGTTATAAATGAATGATAGCTGGAGATCAATGCTTTGTCTGACTTCACATGTATAATGGATATCATATTGGGTGAGGGAGGGGCAGGAGAAAGAGGGAGAGAATTTGGAACTCAAATTTTTTTAAAAAATGAATGTAATAAATAAAAGAATGAATGAATGATAGCTGAAGACCAATGGTTTTTTTTTTGCATGACTTCACATGTATAATTGATATCATACTGGGTAGGGGAGGGGTAGGAAGGAGGGAGAGAGTTTGGGATTCAGAATTTTTACAAAATGAACGTTATAAATAAATGAACGATAGCTGGAGATCAATGTTTTGTATGACTTCGCATGTATAATTGATATATTGAGGTGAGGGAGGGGCAGTAGAAAGAAGAAGAGAATTTGGAACTCAAAATTTTCAAAAATGTTATAAATAAGTGGATGAACGAATGGATGAGAAGCTGGAGACGGATGTTTGGCATGACTTCACACGTATAACTGATAGTCATTGGGTGGGGGAGGGGTAAGAAGGAGGAAGAGAATTTGGAACTCAAAATTTCTTTAATGACATAACCAAATGGATGAATTAATGCATGAATGAATGAATGAATGAATGGATGAATAGATGGAGATCTTCCAGAAGACAGTGATAGCAAAAGGCCTCCCCCTCTGGATCATGCCATAGGAAAATTGACTGAAGGAACTGGGAATGTTTAAACCTGAGGAAGAGAAGATTTAACTGGGATCTGGCTTCTGGCTTAAGGTTGACGAAGGGCTGTCACATGGAAGTGGGACTGGACTCATTGTACCTAGTTAGTCCCAGCGGGTAGATCTAGGAGCGACAAGCGGAAGTCTTAAGACATGCAAGGAGAGCTTGACATGAGGAAGAACGTTCTTAACACCTATCCAAAAGGAGAATGAAGGTTCTCCTCCTTCAGGATTCTTCATCAGAAGTCAGCTTCATTAGAGGCAGTGGAGAGAGTGCTAGGTCTAGAGGCAGGAAGGCCTGAGTTCAAATCTGAACTCTGATACTAACTGCCCTGGGTGATCCTGGGGAGCTTACTTAACAGCTGCCTGCCTCAGTTTCCCCAACTCTAAAATGGTTATAATAACATCACCTACCTCCTAAAGAGATCAGGGAATTAATTTCAGTAGGACAATATAGGTTTATTTACCAAATGCTCCCTAGAACCTTCTTGACAAGCTCCTTGGACCCCTTGGGGGTACTCACTCCTCAGGCTGGGACCCCTCGTTCTATGCGACCCCTTAGAAGGGCCCTCACAGTTCTGAAGCCTCGATTTTCCCAAGCGTTCCCAGGGCCCCCCGGGCATCTCTTCCCGCGCCCCGTCGCAGGCTCACCTTCATAGCAGTCCCTCACCGAGTTGAAGTAGACATAGTATTGGTGGCTTCCGAGGAGCAGGAGGCTCAGCCAGGAGTCAAAGGCATAGATGGGGACGATGAAGAGGAGGCGGATGATGTAACGCTGTTCATTGGGCACTGTGTAGAACTTCAGGTGCAGGTAGATCTGACAGGAGTGGAAGAGCAAAGCAAGCGGGGCTACCTTTATGCCCAGGAAAGGGCACAACCTGAGGGGTACAAGGAAGTCACTCTCCCCCCCAATTCCACTCTACCTTAAAGTACTGCATCCTTCCTCGGATTATCTGAGAGTGCTCTGAAAGTGAAAAGTGAACCTTGGAGAGAGGACCCGGGTTCGAATTCCCACTCTGACACTTACTACCTGTGTGATGCTGGGCAAATCACTTAACCTCTCTGGGCCTCAGTTTCCTCATCTTTAAAAGGAGAGGGAAAGATGGATTAGGTGACTCCAAGGTCTACTCCACAGCCCTGATTTTTCCTTTGCCTCTACAACAAACGCTCACTTCTATTTCTTGAGAGGAGGAAGAAGGAAGGGAAGAAGTATTCATATAGCACCTACTATGTGCTAAACACTTTTACAAATATTATAAATATTATATATAATATATAACATTATATATTATAATATTTATAAATATTATCACAACAACCCTAGAAGGCAGGTACTATTATTACCCTCATTTTACAAATGAGGAAACTTTTACAGACTAAGATGAAGTGACTTGTCCAGGGTCACACAGCCAGTAAGTATCTGAGGCTGGATTTGAACTAGAATCTTCATGACTTTAGGCACTCTATCCACTATGCCATCCATCTGCCTCAATGGAGCCATCATTCAAGGTTCCGGTCAAATGCCAACCCCTGCCTGAGGCTCTTCCTGATACCCAAAATTGTTAGGGCCCCAGCAAATTACTTTCTATGTACTTGAAATGTATTTTATATTTATTTTTCTGGATAGGTACATCTCTTAAAGCTTTTTTTGGCCTTACATCCCCAGGAGTAGCATAATTTTTGGCATATATTAGATGCTGAATAAGTGGTAGATAAATTGAATTGAATCACACCCTACCTTGTATTATACTTATCTGTGTACCCGCCATATTGTCCCCCAACATGCTTCTTAAGAGTAAAGGACCAGGTAAAGGATAAAATATCTTTGCATTCTCAGTGACTGTGTTTTCCACCCAGCCCCTTCGTGTAAGCTTTCTTGATCCCTCTCTACTAAAATTACCTTGTATTTTTCTGGAATATATCTTGCATATATTTCGACCTTAGGTTTATATGTTGTCTTCCTGCTAGAATGCAAAATTTCTCAAGGACAGGTGCTGGGTTTCATTTTTGTCCTTGTATTTCTAGCACCTGGCAGAGTGCGTGACACACAGTAGGTACCTAATAAATATTTGCTGATTGAATGATTTATTAATAAATGTCTGATAAATGAAGTGGATGAAAGTTGCCTTCCACCCTTAAGATGTAGATACCTCTGGAAGGGCAAATACACAAAGACTTATCAGTCACTTTGCACCTTTCACTTATCCATTCCTTTCGGAGGAGTGACTTTTAAAAGGGAAAGGATAGAGAGAAAAGTCACGGACCACCTGCAGATGCCAAGTTCTCTAATCACCTCCTAGTTATTCATTCATACAAAAGAGATCTGTGGCTGAACAAAATTCACAAGTAGATAATAGCCCACTTAGCCAGACTGAGGACTAGTTGAAAGAGCAGACTTAAAGAGGTGGCATTAACCACTGCCCATTTGTGAGGAGATCTCCAGGGGCATACTCCAAGGATCTATGCTGTTTAACATTTTTTATCAGGACCTTGAATAAGAGCACATCCTTATGAACTGTGCATGGGACACAAAGCTAAGAGGGACAGCCAGTACACCGAATGAGAGAGTCACAATCCAAAAAGATCTTGACGGGCTAGAATTCTGTATTACATCTGATGAGATGGAATAGGGATAAATGTCAAGTCTTATACTCGGGCTCAAGAAATAGACTTTACAAGCACAAAATGGAGAAGATGGGGTGGGGAGGGGAACAGCAGTTTGTCTAAAAACCATCTGAGGCTTCTAGTGGAAGAGACACTTGATACGAGCCAACATTGTGATGTGGCCACCCAAAAAAAGCTAATGAAATTTTGTGTCACATTAATAGCCCAACAGAAAAAGGAGATAAGATTCCCAGCATACTCTGTACTGATAAAATTATATTCTGGAGCATAATGAGGCTGTATCTTATCACGTGTTGAGGTTCTAAAGATCAAAGGGAGATGAAAGCTGTACATAGCCAGAATTGACCTCCAAAATCTCTTAAATTGAGTGGTTTTCAATCTTTCTCATCAGAATGTTGTCCATCCTCAGTAGGAGATTTAAGCAGTTCACAGAGGCTGAGAGCCTTTTCTTGAAACATAAACCTGATGGGCACAGGTTTACGGTTCATGTCTTGTAGTGGTAAGTTTTATGCCTTCCGCCACTTTTAATTAGCTTAACACACAATTACTTTCTTAGTCAATTGGAACGTAACTTATGGGGAAAATCTCATCCCTCGCAAGCCAAGAACCACACCAGGGAGGAGGAAGAAGAGAGCAAAGGGTCAAAGTGGGGGAGAGAGCATTGACATTCTTTCATAAAAGTCCCCTGGCCTTCATGTCTCTGATTGATGGAAAGGAGACTGGCTATTTCTCCTTACAAGTAGGACCTCGTTCTCCAGTGTTGGGGTGGGACATTTCTCCCCATCACAAAGGCCTCTGTGTCCTTGTCAATGGCAAATGGCACAGCCTCTCTCCATCATCTGGTCAGGGGTATGAGCATGCCCAGAGATCGGGGGTAGGGGAGAAGGTTGAGAAAAAGAAGATAAAGGATCAGAAATATAGAGAGCCCCAAGACCTTTCACCCAGAGATTGGAACTTGTGTGCCCCATTCGCTGGGTCAGGATCTGTAGTGAGATGCAGAGGGAGTCACCCCAGCACCGACAGGCCATTGGCCAAGGAGCATCGTTCCAGTGAGTGCAATTATCCATCTTTCCTAAGGCTTTTACTGGAAAAGACTCCAGCCTAACCACCGAGGGGTGTACAATATGCTAACAGGTAACAAAAAGAAAGAGGAATAAAAATAAAAATCAATCAACAAATATCGACTATTAATAATAGCTAACAATAATGATGATGATAGTATTCGTATGGCACTTATAGCCAGGCTCTGTGCTAAGTGCTTTATGATCATTTTCTCATTTTATCCTCAGAACGACCCTAGGAGGTAGATGCTGAATGAATTAAATGAAAAGTATGATGTGATTTCACTGTGTTGTGTTCAGGTCAGGGCACTGCTTTCTGGGAAAGGCACTGATAAGTGGCAGAGTGTCTAGAGAAGGACAATCAGAATAGTGAATCATCTAGAGTCTGCGCCATGAGAAGAGTGGTTGATAGGTCTGGAGAAGAGGGCAGCCAGGTGGTGCCACAGTGCACGGAGCGCCGGGCCTGGACTCAGGAAGACTCATTATCCCCAGTTCAAATCTGGACTCAGACACTTACTAGCTGTGTGACCCTGAGTAAGTCACTTAATACTATTTGCTTCAGTTTCCTCATCTGTAACATGAACTGGAGAAGGAAATGGCAAACTCCTTTACGTATCTCTGCTGTGAAAACCCCAAATGGGGTCACAAAGAGTCACACATGACTGAACGACCTGGAAAAGACTTAGAAAGAACAAGACAGATGCTCTTAAGGCATTGTCATGTGGAAGAGAGATTAGATTTGTTCTATTTGGTCCAAGAGGGCAGAACCAAGACTAAGGGGTAAAAGTTGCAAGGAAGAAAATTTTTGCTTGTCATAAGGAAAAAAATCCTAACAATTAAGTCATCCAAAAGTGGAATGGGGCAGCTTGGGAGAAAAGTGGGTACTCCCTTCCTAGAAGTCTTCAAGTAAAGAATGGATGACCACTTATCAAGCGGGGGATCCTTGGGGGTGGGGTGGGGTATGAGACAGATTAGATGGACACCAAGGTCTCTTCCAACTCTGAAATTCTGTGACTGACGCATAATCAGAAAAATGCCATCATGACTCCGATTTGCCATCTTTCCCTAAGTCTTACTAGATTAGGCCAATGAGAAGACTTCAGCCTAACCACCAGGGGGTGTATGATGTGCTAACAGGTAACAAAAGAAAAGAGGAATCGAAAGTCAATGAACAAATATTGTCTATTGATAATAATAGCTAATAATAATAGCATTGATGTAGCACTTACTATGTGCCAGGCACTTGGCTAGCTCCTTTCCAATCGTTTTCTCATATTATCCTCACAACAACCCTAGGGGGTTAGTGCTATAATTATCCCCATTTTAGAGATGAGGAACCTGAGGTTAGGTGACTTGCCCAGGGTCACACTAATATCTGAGGCTGGATTTGAACTCAGGTCTTACTCACTCCAGGCTCAGTGTTTTCTCTGCTGCACCATCTAGCTTCCCACTATACCCATGGAACTGTGATAGATGCTTGAGGACAAGAAGGAGCACAGAACTTGGGGTCAGAAAACCTGGGGTTCTTAATCTGGCTCCTGTATTAACTAGCTGCAGGGCCTTGGGAGGTCACATAACTTCTCTAGAACTTCAGTTTCCTCATCTATAAAATGGGATAATAACAGTCTCTTTTTAAACTTGGAGGCAATCAGGATTAAGTGACTTGCCCAAGGTCACACAGCTAATAAGTGTGGCTGGATTAGAACTCTGGGCCTCCGGATTCCAGGACTGGTGCTCCATCTACCGCACCACCTAGCTGTCCCCAGGTAATAATAATATTTTTGCAACTTTTCTTATAAGAACATATAAGCCAAAGTGCCGTGAAGTGTTCTATACATCTAAGGGATGTCAGAGCTCTGCTGTGGTCCCAGGTCTAAGATCACTTTCCCAGGTGAACCTACTTAGGGGTTCACTAAGCAGGTGTGGGCTTCGGCTGCCATATCTGTTAAGTAGGGATGATTCCTGTTTACTTCATAGAGATATTGTGAAAGTACTTTGCGGAATACCTGAAGGCTGCAGAACTATAAAGGCTTACATTAATTTTCAGAGCCTAGGTTAGTGAATGCTGAATGGTCAGACACATCTCTTTACTCCATTAAAGGGAGGCAGGAGAATGGCCAGGCAGGAACTAAAGTCACCACAAGAGCTTTTCATAAAGCTTGCCTCGTCATAGAGGAGATCGGCTACTCTCCATCCTAGGACTGATCCACCTATGCCTGGGGGAAGGGCAGTTGAGGAGGGGCAGATGGCCTTCCCCAGAGCTCGGGCAAAGTCCTTTTCATTTTGTGCTATCATGCTTGTGGCAGCTGGAGCCTTCCCTGTTCCTGTGACACCCTTCCTCCCCACCCCACCCCCCACAACAGGGCTCAGCTCCAGCAGCAGGTGCTCAGTGCCAGGCTCGCCCCGTTTCCCTCATGCTCCTGGCTCTGGGGTTTCAGAGTTCCTGAGCAGGTGGGAAGCAGAGACAAGAGAAGCTGGCTGTCGCTTTTACAGGGTGGTAACCACCACCTGCACTGAAGACCTAACACACCCCAGGGGTCTGTGCCTTTTATCCTTCAATTAGGAAAAACTCATCCTTCAAGCTTCCCCTCTTTGTGCCCCCAGGCAAGTTACTGGGGTCTGTGCCTCAGTTTATAAAATAATAATACTTGCAATGCCTGCCTCACATGACTCTTGGCCATAAAACAGTATAAAATTATCAGCTATTACTATTTTATTCCTCCTATTATCTGCTACCTTAGTCCATGCCCTCATCACTTCTCACCTGGATTATGTCAACAGGCTCCTGTTTTCTCCCTATCCAGTGCCCTATAGTCAGATCCATCTTACTAAGCATGGCTTTGTACTTTTCTTTCTCCCCATGGTACACACAGTGCTACTTCTTCCCACCTCCAGACTCAAACCTTTCCTGGCTCTCTACTGTCTTCACCACAATAATGCCTTAGCTTGTCTTTGGTTTTTTTTGGAGGGGGGAAGGCATGGCAATTGAGGTTAAGTGATTTGCCCAAGGTCACACAGCTAGTAAGCATGTCAAGTGTCTGAGGCTGGATTTGAACTCAGGTCCTCCTGACTCCAGGGCTGGTGCTCTCTACTCATTGCACCACCTAGCTGCCCCTCCTTAGCTTGTCTTTAATAAACTTAGCCCTCACTACTGTCCTATATGAATTTTCTTTTGGAATCAAATTGGCCAATTCGTTATGCCCTGAATACATCATCAAACAGGAAGCATTTATCATGTGTCTACTACGTGCCAGATCCTGCGCTATCAAGAATACAGAAATCAGAGAAGAAAAACAGTCCTTGTGCTCATTGAATTGACATTCCCTTGTCTGCACAGGTGCACTGTTGTCACCTTTGCTCCTCCTGTTCCTCCATCCCAGAATGGTGTCCACTCTCTTCCCTACTTTTCCAAATCATACCCTTCCTTGAAGACACTGTTTAAACACTGCCTCCTGCTTGGGAGATACGGAGAGAGGCTGTACTCAGTGGATGAAGAGACTCCCTCGGCCAGCAGAGGTTGGACCTTCCCTGCAGCTTCAGGGCCCTGAAGAGTTGCCTAGGGCACTGACAAATGACGCATCATAGAGCCAGGGTATGTCAGAGACAAGACTTGAACCCAGCTCTTCCAGCTTTCTGATAAGAATAAATAGTATTTCTATAGTGCTTACTGTGTGCCAGGCACTTTACAAGGATCTCATTGGGTCTTCACAACAACTTATAGCACTGTGCTAAGTGACTCACAATCATTTCATTTTCACAACAACCCTACCTACCTACCCAGGAGGTCAGGTCCTACTATTATCCCCACTTTACAAATGAGGAAACTAAGGCAAACAAAGGTAAAGCGACTTGCCCAGAGTCACACAACTGGTAAGTGTCTAAGGCTGGACTCGAACCCAGATCTTCTGGATGCCAAGGTCACACTGCCTCTGCTGTCCCAACCCAACTTCTTTTGTTATTAGAATATATTACTTTATAATGTCACTTATCTTTGCACATGCCCTTGTCTCCCCTATCCTGAAAAACTCCTCCCTTGAGCCTTCCATCCCCACTACTGTCCAATATCTCCTCTGCTCTTTGTTCCTAAACTACTAGAAAAGGTGGTCAGCATTATGTGAGTCCACCTTCTCTCCTCTCCCTGTCTTCTTAACTCTTTACAATCTGGCTTCTAATCTCATCATTCCACCAGAACTGCTCTCTCCAATGTTCCTAGTTGCCAAATCCAATGGCCTTTTCTCAGGCCTCATTCTCCTTGACCTCTGCAGCCTATTGTCCAATGGCCTTTTCTCAGTCCTCATTCTCCTTGACCTCTGCAGCCTGTGCCACTGTCCATCGCTCTCTCCTCCTCCACGCTCTCTTCTCTCAGCTTCCAGGCCACCACTGTCTCCTGGTTCTTCTCCTATCTACATCCTCCTACCTAGCCTCAGTTTCCTTTGCTGGATCTTCTTCCAGTTTACATCCTGAGGTGCCCCTCAGGCTTCTGTCCTGGGTCCTTTCTACACCCCTTCACTGGCTCATCTCATCAGCTCCCATGACTGTGATCACCATCTTTATGCTGACGATTCTCAGATCTGCCCATCCTGCCCCACTCCCCGTGGACCTCCAATCTCAAACCCCCCGCCGCCTTTGAGACAGCTCAAGCTGGGTGTTGAGCAGACATCTAAAACTCAGTATGTCTAAAGCAGAACTCATCATCTTACTCCCTAAACTTTACCTCCCCCCGCTCCCACAGAAGCAACACCATTCTCCCAGTCTCCAGGCTGGAAAACCTAGGAACCATCCTGGGCCTCTCACTCTCTCTCACCCCCTCTATCCAACCTGCCAAGGCCTGTTGATTTTACCTTTTCAGCATCTGACCTGTGACACCATTGAGCCTCTGGTGCAGGCCCTCATCACCTCATGCCCAGTTTACTTCAATAGCCTGGCTGGTGGGTCTGCCCACCTCTGGTCTCCCCCCATTCCAATTCGTTCTCTATTCAGCCTCTAAAATAAGCTCCCTAAAAACACAGGCCTGATGATCATGTTACCCCCCCGCCCCGACCCAAACTCCAGAGGCTTCTATTGCGTCCGGGAACAAATACAATATGCTTTGTTTGGCATTCCTAACATTTCCCTTTCCTGCCTTTCCAGTCTTCTTACACCTTACTCAGTGATACTTACTCTTTGATCCAGGGACACCAGCCTCCTCGCTGTTCCATGAACAAGACACTCCGGGTATTTTCCCCGGCTATCCCCCCTTCCTGGAACATTTCTCCTTCCTCCACTCCAAGTACCAAAATCCCTGGGTTCCTTTACGTCCTAACTAAAATGCCACCTTCTGTGGGAAGCCTTCTCCAGTCTCTCCTAATTCCAGTGTTTTCCCTCTGTTAATTATTTCCTATGCAATCTGTACATAGTTTGCTTGGTATATATTGGTTTTCTTGTTTTCTCTTATTAGACTGCAAGGTCCTTGAGGGCAGGTTCTGCCTTTTTGTGGCTCCCCAGAGCTTGGCACAGTGCCTGGCACACAGCAGGCACTTTAAATGTTAATTGATTGATGGGTTGATAAACACTCCATCTCCTCTCCTAAAATATGTTTCTAGAGAGCAGGGATTTTGTATCCCCAACATGTAACACATGCCTCGCATAGTGTAGGGAATGAAAAGCACTTCTTGTCAGTATGTGATGTAATGGAAAAATGGATTTGGAGCCAGAATACCTAAGGATCTGTGTGGCCCTGGACAAGTCATTTCACTTATCTAGGCTTTCATTTCCTTATCTACAAAATGAAGGGTTGCAGGGGTGGGGAACCTACGGCCTCAAGGCCACATGTGGCCTTCTAGGTCCTCAGGTGCAGCCTTTCAACCGAGTCCACATTTTATAGAACAAATCTCTTTGTTAAGGGGATCTGTTCTGTGAAGTTTGGATTCAGTCAAAGGACACACTTGAGGACCTAGAGGGCTACACGTGGCCTTGAGCCTGCAGGTTCCCCACCCCTGGATAAGATCCAGCTCTAAACCAGTGACCTTACAATCCCAACCAAACGCTATCCAGCACTTGCTTTCCCTGTCCGAGGTTTAGTTTGGAGTTCAAGGAACAGATGTGGGGAGCATGGAAAATGAGTGATGCTTTCATGCTGGTTGTTCACAGGAGGATATAGATTTTACATGGAAGATATGTTTACATGGAGGACATGTTGAGTGCTTTCCAGGTCTAGGGAGATCCGGAAAGACAGGGGAGAGAGCCTTACCTGGTGGCAGGTCAGCACCAGGGCTGACCACACAAACAATCCTGAGATGCCCTGGGCAAGGGGGGTGGTGAGGAAGAGCTGTTTGGAGCCCTGGGAGCTGTTCCAGGCCCTGCTCAGATGAGAGCCATCTCCACTGGTGGGGAAGCCTGTGTCAACAAATGGGAGGATGCTGGTATGTAGCAACCCCTCGGCCATTTGGGAGGTTAGTGTAGTACTTTGGATGGTAGAGTTCTCTTCCACAGGTAGCACAGTGTTGTTATCCATCTATTGAGGAAGGAAAGAGGACAAAGGTAAGGAAGGGTATGGCAGCAGGAAGAAGGGGAGGAGTTAGGGAGGAGGAAGGGCACTAAACACAGCTTAGAGAGCAGAGGGATGAGTGGACTTGGGCCCCTGTCAGGGAAGATCATGAAAAAGTGAAGGCCAAGGGAGATTCACGAAGAATGAAGGAAAAGAAAAGAGAGGGGGGAAAAAACTAAGCCAATTCAGAGTGAATTCACCGATAAGTAGCCAGCTAGGGCCTCTGCAGCCCTATCCCTCCTCCTAATTTCAGTCCAGATCTTGAACGTGGATACTGCCCAGCACAAAAGTCTTTCAGACACCAACTCTCCCACCTCATTTCCAAAGCAGGATGAACCAGAGGCTGGCCAGGACTGCCAGAAGAACTAGAATTTGCATGCTTCTAGGAAGCGATGGGCCCAAACGCCCTCCACAGTGTGTGATGATTGCCTCCCTGCTAAGAGTATGACTCCTGAAGCGTGCACCTGTTCTGTTGGCAGTACAAAACCTTGGCCCAAAATACCAAATGTCAGGTTGGGTCCAGACATTCAGATCCTGGAAGCTTGTCCTAAGGAGGGGGCTTGATGTCACAGATAGAAAGCTAATCTCTGAGCCAAGAAGACTTGGGTTCAAGATCCCTCTCTAACACATACCGTACGACTCTGGGCAAGTCACTTAACCTCTTGGTACCCCCAGTCATATGTCTTCAGCAACTATAAAGTTGCAGAGAATGCACCAGCCTACATTGGTAGAGGAAGGGTGGGTAGAGTGTTG